>OX439381.1:27150620-27750620 GCA_949319315.1 Zelleria hepariella
GTAAATACTTAAGTGTCGTTCTGTCAAGCTCTTTTGTGAGAAATCTGCAGAGACAGAACGTTACTTATGTATTTGCTTAGTGAATTTCTCAGTTCAGAACCCGGCAGTATAGTATACTTTTATCTCACTTTCGGATTAGGACAAGCGTATACTTAAGTGTTACGTTATAAATTGTTTGTTTCTATCACAGTATGATTCAAAACTTATCTTTAGATCTTAATCACTTGTTGTGCTAGATAGCAATTAATCAGAAATAAATTTCACAACATCAAAAAGCTAGATCAGCTATTTTCAACCTTCTTTGAGGTCGGACCTTTGGCGCCACATTACTATATTCCGCAACCCATAAAAAAACGTGTATTTGCAATATGCACATCTATTTATTTACTCTCAAAATATCACGTGGAAAATATCTCAAAATAAAATGGGCGAAAGCTAGACTCCTATCTACCTACGCGGTAGCGTGTCAAGCCAAGTTCTCAAGAAAAACTGGCGAACGCACCGTGTGTCTATTTACCCGAACCATTTGGACGGACTTTTTACCCCTTCATAGCTCTTTATCTATTTTACATAAACACATAAAATTTGGCTCATTGATTGAGACCCCTGAGATGAACTACAGTATCAAATTTCATGAATACAAATGTAATGGTTATTGAGATATTAATGTCTAAAAATCGTCATTTTTAACACTTACATATAGAAAAAAACTAAAAGCCACTTCCAGATGACCTGGAAAGTTGAAAATTGGCACTTAGCTCGGTAATTGTATGTAACCAAAGGAAAAAGTCCAAAAAATGTGATTTTTTACGATTTGAAATATTTGCGAATTAATCAATTTTTATTAAAACTTCGCCTGTCAAAACTCTAATAGCAAATTGCACCGAGCGAGGTAGGTAATAATTTGGCAGGCAAGTCTTTGCAACTTCGTAATGAGAAGATTTATACAGCGACCAGAGGCACCTTCACTCACACTAGATAGGTGAAGTGTCCACTCGGCGCCGTAGTGCCTGGGACATTTTTAGACGGAGTAGGCTTGCCCAACACTATACCATCCTGACAGCTTGGTCAGCCTAGATCACAGGAAAGACAAGCCAATACGTGTAGAGTAGTGGCTTGTCTTTCTTGTGATCTAGGCTGACTAAGTAAAATATAGCCACCTTCGTTCATTCGTTGTTTTAGTTTACTACCTTAATTTACTACCTAGTAAGTAGGAGTTGTGTCATGAAAAAAAGACAATAAGTTATTGAACGAGCGAGCGAAGCGAGCGAAGTTTTCCGAGTCTACTGGAACAATCCGGCGTTTGTATGTTTGTATGTATGTATGTTTATATGTATGATGTTCTTTCGACGATAACTTGAGTAAAGGACCATGGGCACATTGGGCCCACTGACAGTTGACATTTGATGAAAAATTTTACAGTGTCGGACCTCAATAAACTTCATGTCAAATGAAAGCTCTTGAAGAGTACTTCAATTTATTCTATGGCGACGTAGTCAAAATCGAGCGCGAAAGTGGTGTTTTGGACACATTTGTCCCATTTTATAAAGATTGTCGGACCTCAATAAACTTCATGTCAAATGAAAGCTCTTGAAGAGTACTTCAATTTATTCTATGGCGACGTAGTCAAAATCGAGCGCAAAAGTGGTGTTTCGGGCACATTTGTCCCATTTTATAAAGATTGTCGGACCTCAATAAAATTCATGTCAAATTAAAGCTCTTGAAGAGTACTTCAATTTATTCTATGGGAGCTTAGTCAAAATCGAGCGCAAAAACGGTGTTTTGGGCATATTTGTCCCATTTTATAAAGATTGTCGGACCTCAATAAAATTCATGTCAAATGAAAGCGCTTGAAGGGTACTTCAATTTATTCTATGGCAGCTTAGTCAAAATCGAGCGCAAAAATGGTGTTTTGGACACATTTGTCCCATTTTATAAAGATTGTCGGACCTCAATAAACTTCATGTCAAATGAAAGCTCTTGAAGAGTACTTCAATTTATTCTATGGCGACGTAGTCAAAATCGAGCGCAAAAGTGGTGTTTTAGGGATGGACATATTGGGCCCACGGACAGTTGACACTGTCGGACCTCAATAAACTTCATGTCAAATAAAGCTCTTGAAGAGCACTTTAATTTATTCTATGGCAGCTTAGTCAAAATCGAGCGCAAAAATGGTGTTTTGGACACATTTGTCCCATTTTATAAAGATTGTCGGACCTCAATAAACTTCATGTCAAATGAAAGCTCTTGAAGAGTACTTCAATTTATTCTATGGCAGCTTAGTCGAAATCTAGCGCGAAAGTGGTGTTTTAGGGATGGACATATTGGGCCCACGGACAGTTGACACTGTCGGACCTCAATAAACTTCATGTCAAATAAAGCTCTTGAAGAGCACTTTAATTTATTCTATGGCAGCTTAGTCGAAATCCAGCGCGAAAGTGGTGTTTTAGGGATGGACATATTGGGCCCACTGGCAGTTGACACAGTCGGACCTCAATATACTTCATGTCAAATGAAAGCTCTTGAAGAGTACTTTAATTTATTCTATGGCAGTTTAGTCGAAATCTAGCGCGAAAGTAGTGTTTTGGGGATGGGCATATTGGGCCCACTGACAGTTGACACTGTCGGACCTCAATAAACTTCATGTCGAATGAAAGCTCTTGAAGAGTACTTTAATTTATTCTATGGCAGCTTAGTCGAAATCTAGCGCGAAAGTGGTGTTTTGGGGATGGGCGTATTGGGCCCACTGACAGTTGACACTATCGGACCTCAATAAACTTCATGTCGAATGAAAGCTCTTGAAGCGCGCTTCATTTTATTCTATGACAGCTTAGTCGAAATCTAGCGCAAAAGTGGTGTTTTGGGGATGGGCATATTGGGCCCACTGACAGTTGACACTGTCGGACCTCAATAAACTTCATGTCGAATGAAAGCTCTTGAAGCGCACTTCATTTTATTCCATGGCAGCTTAGTCGAAATCTAGCGCAAAAGTGGTGTTTTGGGCACATTTGTCCCATTTTATAAAGATGGTCGGACCTCAATAAACTTGATATCAAATGAAAGCTCTTCAAGAGTACTTCAATTTATTCTATGGCAGCTTAGTCGAAATCAAGCGCGAAAGTGGTGTTTTGGGGATGGGCATATTGGGCCCACTGACAGTTGACACTGTCGGACCTCAATAAACTTCATGTCAAATGAAAGCTCTTGAAGAGTACTTAATTTTATTATATGACAGCTTAGTCGAAATCTAGCGCAAAAGTGGTGTTTTGGGGATGGGCATATTGGGCCCACTGACAGTTGACACTGTCGGACCTCAATAAACTTCATGTCGAATGAAAGCTCTTGAAGCGCAATTCATTTTATTCCATGGCAGCTTAGTCGAAATCTAGCGCAAAAGTGGTGTTTTGGGCACATTTGTCCCATTTTATAAAGATGGTCGGACCTCAATAAACTTGATATCAAATGAAAGCTCTTCAAGAGTACTTCAATTTATTCTATGGCAGCTTAGTCCTAATGATGAAGTTTATTGAAATCCGTCAATCTTTATAAAATGGGACAAAGTGCCAAAACACACTTTCGCGCTAGATTTCGACTAAGCCGTCATAGAATATATTGAAGTACTCTTCAAGAGCTTTCATTTGACATGAAGTTTATTGAGGTCCGACAATCTTTATAAAATGGGACAAATGTGCCCAAAACATCACTTTTGCGCTCGATTTTGACTAAGCTGCCATAGAATAAATTGAAGTACTCTTCAAGAGCTTTCATTTGACATGAAGTTTATTGAGGTCCGACAATCTTTATAAAATGGGACAAATGTGCCCAAAACACCACGTTCGCGCTCGATTTTGACTAAGCTGCCATATAATAAATTAAAATACTCTTCAAGAGCTTTCATTTGACATGCAGTTTAGTGAGGTCCGGCAATGTAAACTTTTTCATCAAGTGTCAACTGTCAGTGGGCCCAGACTTCATACTAATGTGCCCGTGGTCCTTTGAACTATAGACACTTTTGATATGCAAAGGCCCTTGATGATTGAATTCATCATGAAAAAAAACATCATATTATATGAACCCGCGTGAATGCCGTCTAGTGGCACTCACAATCGAAATGACGTAAAAATGCTTACCTTTTTTTTCAACTCATAATTATCAGGATGTGGTGTGTGATGTTTGAGTAGAACCAATTTATTATTATTTGAAAGGCGCACTGTGGGCACTAAGTAAGGGTCTCTGCTTGTCTTAATACTTACAGCTTGAATTAACTTCATCACAATTAAGTACCAAAATATAAAAGTTGGACTAAGGTCTCAGAACCAGCATACTGACTAGGCCAAGCACGAAAGAGAAGACTAGCTTTAGATTAGAACCGATGTGGAGCCACTCGGGCAGCTGTGATTGCACCTCCAGATCAGGTTGAGTGGGGAGGAGTAACGCCGCTATACAACATATACTTACAGCTACCGCCACTACGTTCACCGGTTGCTGCTCTCTGAAAATTAAGAAAAGGCATTCTTTCAGTCAAAAAGATAACTCTTTGTTCTACACAGAAACTATGTAGAGGACTATGTAAAGGTGGTCTTATTTCTAAAAGTGAACTCTTCCAGACCACCTTTGGACAGGGCTGAATGCAGAACCACAGTATGAGCAAGCCGATGATTTATAATTTAATTATTACACATGCCTAGTTTAATTACACTAGTATGATAACAATCTTTTGGCATGTGAAAAGATTGCGGCATTATTTCCGAAAGGGCTACATGAAGATCTTATGCCAAAAGATAGATGTCCAACTGTAGCTAACAATAGTAATAGCTTATATCACAAATTTGGTATTTAAAGTATCTCTGTCTGTACTTGTTTCTAGTTTCTAAGCAGAAAATACTTTTTAGAGTATGGGTAATAAAATGTCCCACTAGCTGGGCACAGAGAGATTTTTTTATCGTATGATATAAATTCATAATCATAGTCAAAGTTCATAGTTATCAACTTTTTGAAGCTTTTTGGTTGTGAACGTCTCACAAGCAGTCTTTAGCCTTTGGACTATGTAGAGGTGTGTCAACTTATTATTGTTTTACTCAAGCTTTAGATAAAACCACAATAACAGAAAAAAAGGGATTAAGCCTCTTTAACTATGAATATCAATTGAATGAGTTCAACCTTGATGTCTGATCCTTGACATTATTAAAATTTGTAACACATCATGTTGCCACACCAGATAAGAAGGAAACACTATTCATCAATCAAGGTCCTTTTTTAAAGATTTTCGATTGTAATTTATTTAGACCATCATATGCAGATTTTAGCATTTTCACTACATGTTTTACAATACGGAAGAAAACTATGCCCTATTAGCATTTTTAGTGAGTGTAAATAAGTCAACCATGGAAAAAAGAAGTGAAAGAAAGTGTAAACTTTAACCACTCGGTTGGTATACTTTTTTTTCCAAGGGCGCCTATGAGCCGAAGTAATACAAATCAGTTAAGAGGCCCCTTCAGGACCGTGGGAACTCGGCGATGGCCAAGCGCGTGAAACACTGTTTTCTATGTTTCACCCAGAGCGAGACGGGGCGCGGGAAAAGTGAGAGGCAATGCGCCTGTTTGAGTCTACGTGTGTTCGTGTCCTTTCGCGAGTATGTAGTTGTAGTTGTAATGTAATAGATCTATTTTTCCAAATTTTTTTCGTAGTTCCGCTGCCATTTCTACATTTTATTAGCTATTTCAAAAATCTTTTTTTTCTGACAAGTACAATACATTATTGATGTTCCCAAGGTAGTTAGACTCCAATTAAAGTAACCCCTTTTTCGGCGCGAAAAACGCATCGCTCTAATTTCTTTCAGGCTATTTTTTTTATTATAAAAACTATTTGCAAACCTCCGTATTGGTCATCTACTGATATAAACCAAGATTCAGAAAAATCCAGCCTGTAGTTTAGAAATTAAACCGGAACTACGTTTGTATGGGAAAAAGGTGCTCTAAAGCCCTCTTAAATGGGCATATAGGCATAAGAACAGACTGATACGTTTATGGCTCAGTAAATATGCTTTGAAGGCAAAAACATTCTTCAAGCCAAGTTTGTTATTTACTTCATCATCATCAAGCACCTTTACATCTCTTACTCTTGGATCTCATGATTTAGGCAGCATCTCCGTGGCATTTTTTCTCTGTATTACTTGTAGTGGTATTTGCTTGTATGTTGTTCTAATCTAATGGACCATAAAAGACTGAAGACAACAGTCACCTCTGCCGTGGATGCGGATAGGTGCAAGTGGTGACCATGTGTTGTTCCTCTGCAGGCTTTATCGGTGCCGACTGCCGGCTGGTGAGGAGCGGGTGAAAGCTATCAGCCAAGCTCTCCTGGTGAGCACTCATGGGCTCACCCTCTATCAGCTTTGTGGGAATGTCCCTCTTGCCCAGGGCCTGGAATTAGAGAAGTTAGGAAGGTTACTTACTCCACTTACTGATGTGATGAACGCTTTGTGCCTGTCAATGTATGTGATATTTATTCAAGTTACTCAAGTATTATTGAGTTGAGCCAAGAAAAATATATCACACAGGAACTAAGGTAAGTAGTAGCCACTCCATAACATTAAATCTAGTGTGAAAAAGTTACTACTAGAGGCCCAAACCTATAATTAGTGAGTTTTGATGGAGAGACAGAAGATACAAGGTATTTATTGCCTCAATAAAAAGCGGCTGAACAGTGGTTATTGCACGAAAGTAGGTACCTGCTGGGTGATCCTGTCGTACATGGTTATTCTAAACTTTTCAGTGGTATTGCAGTTAGAAGCGGAATGCTGTGTGTAGCGGACCACGATGTCAATGCAGCTCTGAGGTGCGATCACCCCTTCCGGGTCGATCACAGTGAACTTGTTCGGCGACGTACATAGCACTGCAACATAACACTCGAGTTAGCAACAAAAAAAACACCACACGACAACACAAGACGGTCACGGAATCCACCTTTGAAATTTACAGCGAAGTCGTAGGGGTTGTACAGTGTCAGGAGCTGCTTGTGCGTGTGCCTAGCAGCCAAATAGAACTCTAGTGAAATCGGGAAAACGAACACGGGAAAGTTTTTCATTATTTATTTTTCAAGATTTTTCGTAACAAATCTCACCACAAAAGAACGAAAACAACACGAAAAACTAATGACGTCTGTCAAATGTACACAGACTATTTTTTGACTGCCAATCGTTAATCGTTAGTGATGTACAAAACCTGTTTTTTTCGTTTTTCTTTCCAGTAGTTTGCTAAGAGGCCTTGCAGCCTATTTAGCTGGCCGTGGCCAGGGTTACGCAGTAGAGGGTTATAAAACAATATACTTCTCACTCTGTTGTTCGATGTAGAGCGGGATAGGCACTCATGCTACGGTGTTTTTACGATTTATACCGAACAGCTAAAAACTCACCTTACAGCCGATGAAAAAAAAAAAGGGAAAATACGGCACTCACCCATTATGCCCGGTTTACATTATTCCAGCGCTGGAATGCTACTGGAATAATGTAAACCGCTACTTGAATGCACTGGAATGAGATAGCATTCCAGTGATTTCACTGATGGTGGTCTACTTTTCCATTCCAGCGCTACTGGAATTATGTAGACGGTCATTCCAGTGCTGGAATGGCATTTGTAGAGTAAACACGCGTCGGTTGTTTTTGCGGATTATAATGTTTGTATGAGTTAAATAAGGTGATACGTAGGACGACATAATTTATGGGTTGAATGAATTCGCATCGACATGTACTTGGCTCTGTAGCCCAATTGTTATAGCACTTGCATGGTATGCAAGAGGTTGCGGGTTCAAGTCCCGAGCGATTGTTTTCCTTATAATTTGTTTAAAAATGTTTCCTAGCAAGGGTTAGAAAATAAAAAGTTTATTATGAGTTAAACTCTATTTTTTAAATCGAGTCCACGGAATGACAGTTGCTACAAACAAAAGCTTTGACCCGGTTTCTGAGTTGAGAATTTTAACTAAGCATATACTTACGTATTGCTCTGTCACGCTCTTTTGCGAGAAATCTGCAGAGACAGGACGATACTTACCCATTTGCTAACCAAAATTCTCAACTCAGAAACCGGGCCTTTATCTGACAGTAACATACTAGCAACTGTCGTTCCGTGGACTCGATTTAAAAATTAGAGTTTAGTTCCAACTTTTTTTAACTGCTTTCTTGAACTCATTGTCACCCTAGTCTCTTCGATTCGACCGTTTTGAAACGACTGGAATAATGTAGACTGTCGGCCCATTCCAGCATTCCAGCGATCCATTCCAGCATTCCAGCGATCCATTCCAGCGCTGGAATAATGTTAACCGGGCATTACGCGTGGTCCTGCAAACAAAACTGAGTCCATGGAGTCCATGGCATGGACTCACTTTCATTTAGTCGACGGTTGGACACCGACTTGTGTGGTATCTGGTATCGTACACGTGCTTCCTCTAACACAGTTTTCTCATAAAAAAACAAGTTTAAAATGCCTTCTTGTGCATTTCTGCTGTGCACTAACCATTCAAGGCAGAAAAATAAGTCTGAAGGTGTCACTTATCATTCGTAAGTACACGTATTACTAATATTTTTTCTAAAATATGCAATTATTCATAGGTGTCCACTAAACAAACATTTTGCCCGGCCATTTTAGAGAGGGCGAGATACAACATACAAAACATGAGCGAGTGACAAGATACGGCTAACCTCGCGATTTATGAATGGAAACTCGAGTTGAGGATGGTCAGCATAATAAAGTTTTTAGAAATTCTATTGACAATGTTGACGTGCGTGGAGCCAGTCAAGTTAGGGATTCCTTGCTGTTTTCCGTTACAATCATCGATAAACTGTGTTGCGGGGCAATGCGGGGGATTACTTTATAATAAGTATCTGGGGGCACGGCAGTGTCCCCGCCAGGTCGAGCGCGAAGCAAACACTGCCGTACCATCCTTTACTGCAACCATTTCGCCGCATTTTCAGGCCCCTATTTGGGAACCTCTGGATAAGACCAGAACGCAGAAATTTTAGTCATCTAGTAAGCTATAATCACATACTTAAAATCCAAAATTTCAAGTCTGTAGGTCATTTAGTTCCGAAGTTAAGCGAAAGCAAAGTTTCGCACTTATGACACACACTCACTCACTCACTCACTCATGATCATCATAATAGAACTAGTACTTCCCATAAACTCAGAGAGCTGAAATTTGGTACAGAGTTAGGGTTTAATGGCCACATAAAGGGAAAACTATAAAAAGCCGCCTACCAAATTTCATAACGATCCGACCTTTACTCAAGTTATCGTCGAACAAACATTAATACATACAAACATACATACAAACGCCGGATTGTTCCAGCAGACTCGGAGAACTTCGCTCGCTCGTTCAAAAAGAAGAAATAGTCGGACGATTAACTTGATTCTACTCGAACATTACACAAATAAAAAAACTGTGTCAAATAAGAAAATCTAATAAAATTAATCAATATGCCCTCGTTTCTACAAAAAGAAGTGAAATCCCACCAAAAACATTCTGTAAAAAACTAGCCAGGTCTCGATGGATCTGCTTGTTTATCTCTAAAAGAGTAATGAAATCTAGACAAAGTCGTGCCAAGTCTAAGGTTCCTTACTGCGATTTCTTTATTATTATAGTTAATGTTGTGAGACTTGGCTGTTGAAGGGTACACAAGGGTACAAAACCAGGTGCTCCATGACACCATTGCACCAATCTGTCGCCAGAACCGCTCGTGTACCCTTCAACGGCCAAGTCTCACCACATTAACTATAATAATAAAGAAATCGCAGTAAGGAACCTTAGACTTGGCACGACTTTGTCTAGATTTCATTACTTTTTTAGAGATAAACAAGCAGATCCATCGAGACCTGGCTAGTTTTTTACAGAATGTTTTTGGTGGGATTAAAATATACAAAAATAAGGGGGTAATAAATTTGTAGTAGTTAACCTATAAATAACTAGATGGCGCTGAATAAACGTTTTCTCAATTCTATAATGTTAGGGTTCCGTACTACCAAATTTTGGTAAGAAACCCTCGGTGCACAAGTCCGATTCGCTCTTGCCCGGTTTTTCTTTTAGTTTTTTGCAAAATATTTAACAAATTATTTCTCAGCTACAGTAATAAATATTTTTAGAACCTACAGACTAGAATCTAGGGTATAAAAATCTAGGTTAGACTTTTGTTTCCGCCAAAAACGGCCTTATATTGCATATTATAATATAAATGTATTATGTATGTATAATACAAGGTGTTACAGAAGTACCTAACTCTTTTTACAGGCATAGGGATCACAACCAAATTTTTTTTTTGCTCTATGACGTTCCGTTAATTTTTGAATTAATAGTGGCGGGAGAAAAGTATTTTTTAAATATTGTTTTCATCGACTTTCACAATGTTTTAACAAATCATAGCTATGTAAATGCACCTACACGCACAAACATATTTTTAAATTTGAGCTAATAACAAAAACAAAAAAGTTATGATTTATTTTCAATTCGGTACGCAAAGTTTTTTGTTCGAAAGTCCGTTATTGGCTTAATCTTATCTTTAGACAATATTGAGAAACTGATTTCAATATTTTTTATTTTGGTTCAGTAGTTTGGATTTTACAACGTTTCAAAGATACGGTTTTATGACCTTCACGCGACGGTCTGCATACTGTTGGCGGTCATAGGAACAAAACATTTTAGCGCATAAAAACAAAACTACTGGACCAAAATAAAAAATATTTAAATTAGTTTCTAAATATTGTCTAAAGATAAGTTTAAGCCAATAACGGACTTTCGAACAAAAAACTTTGCCTACCCAATTTTGAGGTTATAAAATAAAAATTGTTTTTATAACTTTTTTTTACAGATTTGACATCCTGTTGACCAGTAGGTTACACCCTGTAAAAAGAGTTAGGTACTTTTGTAACACCTTGTATAATAATAATGTAATGTATGTGTATATCTTATTATTTCTAAAAACTTGTTTGCAGATTTCCCCAAGATGCATTGTGGAGACATAAGTGGCTTGATGTTGTTCGTAAACAGAGGAGTGAACCTGACTGGATGCCATCACAATACAGTCGAGTGTGTTCAATGCATTTTGAACCAGCAGATGTTTATAAAACCAGCAAAGGCTTGAAAAGAATCACAAAAGGGGCTGTGCCTTACTTTCGAGTATGTATCTGAAAACTTTGCATAAAACGTGCTATGAGCCGAAGTAATAATACCAATTGGTTAATGGGAGAATAATATTTTTTTTTTAGGACGCAATGGAAGCAGCTAACCTTTCCAGACCTTGTACGCCGAACTCACTGGAGAACGAAAACATTTCTGACTTAGAGTCAATTTTCGACACGCCACGTATAGCTTCTTTCAAATCAATAATGCGAAAAGTTATTAAAGAAAATAGGCAACTAATCAAAGAAAATAAAAACTTAAAAAGGAGAAATAAAAGACTTTTAGAAAAATGTAAATCTCTAAAAGAGAGTATTGTGCGACTTAAGAAAGTGGTCAGCTGATATTATTCAAGGATAAGTAATGGAACAAAAAAAGAAAAATAAAAGAACAAAAATATAAATTTACCGTGCTGTATGTAACATATTATCATTCATTATATAAAAGTGCATTTAATATTTTCCATTAAGGGATGTTTACTAATAAAAAAAATATACTTCATTTCTTAAATTGTTTGCTGACGCTACCTGCGCGCGCGCGACCTATGACCTTTTAGATAAAGAATTTTGACTCTTATTTCAACAAGGATAAATATCCTGCCAAGGTTTCGGGAATCGACTTCTACAACAGGCTTGTTGGTTTAGCTTATGTCTATGCTTATCCCTCACAGAATTGTAAATGTGATTTGAATGAGTTAACGCTGTGTGAGTTTATGTGCATGAGTGCGTTCGAGCCCATTTTTTCACTAAGAATGTGCCGTACGTATCTTCCCTTTTTAACACGTTTTTTTATTATAAGCTTGGCCTGTATGTATGTGTGTAACGGAATCTTTGAGCATACTTTTTACCAATTTCCGTTATGTAATACGGGGTTTAAATTGTTGCACTGATTAAAAGTTTTTCTCGAGGAGGTACGCTTTTAATTAATCAAGCACCCCACGCTTTTTACTCTGAATAATTTAAGTTAATAATTATGATTGATTGTTCGATCTTCTTCTACTGTAATGTAAACTCTTTGTAATTAAAAATTATTTTCTGCCTTTTAGTTCGGTTAGCTATACAAGCGTGTTTTTTTAGACTGTTATTTATTTGATTTCATCTAAGCTTACAGCAGATAATATTTTAACTGAGACTACTTGATCGGTTTGGGTTTGGTTTGGCATGAGATGTAGGACTTTTGAGTTCCCTTTGAACATAAAATTAAAATGAAACAAGTGTTAAATATCTCAGTAAATAATGAAAGCTGTATTGAACGGTACAAAACCGAATAAATATTTTAAACATTTATAATAAGTTGAAAAAATTCACTCGGGACAGCCCCTCTACCCTTGACGCTATTGCGATCCAATTGAAAAAGTTTAAAAATTAATTTCTCTTTGAATTCGCATAGTAATGCTTTGATTTTAAATACTTTGTAATGTTTATTCAAAGGTAAGGCTGTTTTATTCAATAAAAACACAAAATTCGTCTTAATTTGTAAAATATTAATTTTTGTAAATTGCGCCATATTGCGGCCGCATTGGAAAAGCGCGTCAAGGGTAGAGGGGCTGGACTTGAACCCGCAACCATAAAAAAAAATAAAAAAATAAAAATAAAAATAAAAATAAAAAATTAAAATTAAATTAAATTTATTATTGTTTAAATTATTCCCTAGCACGGGTTAGTGCTTTAGAAAAAAACAAAAAAGCGAATAAATATTCTTATTTACAATGTTTTAGAGAGAACTCTAAGAAGAATGTACACTCTTCTGAGATTACGTAGTTCGAAGAAATTAACATGCTCATGTAATAATTTAATCTTAACAATTTCGAATTTAACCTAAACAATTAGATACTACAGGGTGCACTCTAAGTCAATAGCGGAACTTTAAGTAGGCTGTCTACTGATCAATACAAACAACTTTAACCAGGTGGCGAACAAAATGGAGCGAAAAAAATATCAGCTGTTTCATACATTTGGCGCAGTACTGAGTCGACCTTTTGTATGGAACAGCTGATATTTTTTTAGCTCCATTGTTTTCGCCACCTAGTACAAGTTGTTTGTATTGATCAGTAGACAGCCTACGTAAAGTTCCGCTATCGACTTAGAGTGCACCCTGTAGTAATAATAATTAGCCCTGCTTTATTTTTCGAATCGGCAAAACACAACTTTATTGAATAAATATTGATTCGATCATTCTCAGTTCTATGATATTTTTCGCGCCCCAGTCGAGCTTCATCAAACATAAAGTTTTCCAGACTCAATAAGCACAAAATATCAATAACAAAACCTTAGTTACAAGTTTAGTGCCACTATGTATTGAACGTCAGGATAATAGATTAAAAAAAATGTTGTGTTTAGAATGTCCAGTAGAGCAGTCTGCCTTATCTCGCTTCTATTCGATAGAACTAGATAGTGCTCACCATTATTAGCATAGAGTGGGTACAGACATAGGTAAACATCAGCTGTATACCTCAAAAATGGTCGGCCATTAAGGCGCTAGACACACCGAAGAGACGAGGCGCGGACAAAGCAAAACGTCAGTATGCTTAGCATGGTCGTTTTGACACTCTCTCGAACTCGAGTGACAGACGTGCCATGTCTATTGTGCGAACATGGCAGGCGGGACTCGAGATGGCAATAGATTAGGGAGATGTCGAGCAAAAAGTTGTTATTGCCATTTTAATAAAAATGTTGTATATTTGTCTCCATCGCCATGTTGGCGTAGAGCCAACTCGAGCCCGACCAACAAGTTGACAGTTTTGCATAGAGAAGGACCTGCCCGTACAGGGGCGTTACCCTTGACGCTATTGCGATCAAAATGAAAAAGTTTTAAAATTAATTTATCTTTGAATTCGCATAGTAATGCTTTGATTTTAAATACTTTGTAATGTTTATTCAAAGGTAAGGCAGTTTTATACAGTAAAAACATAAAATGCGTCTTAATTTGTTAAATATTAAATTTTGTAAATTGCGCCATATTGCGGCCGTATTGGAAAAATGCGTCAAGGGTAGAGGGGCAGGTCAATACAAAAGTCAAGATCGCGCCGCGTCTTCGTCCTACGTCTCTTCTGTGTGGCTGACGCTTTAGAAAATTTTCAAGGCTGTCATATTTAGCTTTTTCTTAAGATATTATTACCCCCGATATTTTAGCTTCAAACTAGCATATCTCATAAACGGCGGAACCGATTTTGATAAAACATAATTATGTAAGAACACTCGCTAGAAAACCTGCTTTTAAATATTAAAAAATGGCATCCAAATCGGTTCATCCGTTTAAGAGCAAACACATACAGTCGGGGGTCAAACACTGCATTGCACAGTTTGGCACTTTATGAAGGAGCTGCCCCTCTACCCTTGACGCATTTTTCCAATACGGCCGCAATATGGCGCAATTTAAAATTTTTAATATTTTACAAATTTTGTGTTTTTATTGAATAAAACAGCCTTACCTTTGAATAAACATTACAAAGTATTTAAAATCAAAGCATTACTATGCGAATTCAAAGAGAAATTAATTTTTAAACTTTTTCAATTTGATCGCAATAGCGTCAAGGGTAACCCCCTTGATGTTTTTTCAAGATTTTGCCTCGTAGCAAATTTTTGGATTGATAAATTGTTCTACCCGTTGGAGCATGACAGGAGCTTTCTAAAACACCCTTCACAATGTAACAGGGACTATTTTTGTTCATCCAAAGGGAATTCTTTCCGAGAAACGGACTGTAGTATAGATAGACAGTGGCACTATTCACTCGTCCGTTTATTGGTAAGGATAGAGCAAGGCGACGGCCGGATCCTCAGTCTCGAAGGTGATCAGTACGTCTTTGAATTTGTCGAGAAGTTGCATCAGCTGCGAGCGGGTAACGTTCTCCATGAACATGATTTCTTCGAGGTGCTGCTCGCCGCGGAAGTAGCCTGAAAGTAAACAGTATCATCAATAACTAAAAGGAGAAGGAGTTGAGTGGGGGATACTTAACGTGACCATCCGTCCCGCTTTGGGCGGGACAGTCCCGCTTTCAGACTGTCTGTCCCGCTGTCCCCCCTAAGAGCAGAAATGTCCCGCTTTGGGCGTTTTGGCAAATAGTTGAATGTATTTGCAGCTGGGCCGGTGAGAATGTTGCTGCTGAAGACCGTTGGGTAGAATTATTCAGGCACTTCCGTGATCACGATCTCAACTGTGCAAGCTTTCGTATAATTAATGAGTACGTTTTATGTCTACCGAAGTAATGTACCTGTCGAAAGAGTCTTTTCACTGATGAAACGAAGGACCTAGAGTAGACACGTTACATAAATTAAAAATTTTCAACATTCGTATGAATAACAATAAATAAAAGCATTTACAGAAGCAACAAGTTGTTTTTTCTTTAGAGTTAGGCAACCGCAGATTTTTTTATTGTTTTATTATTATTCACTCTTTAGGTTTTATTGTTAAGTCCAACTCGCACTTGACCAATTTATGCAAAATTTGGCAGGCGTCCCGCTTTGACGTAAAAAATAAATGGTCACGTTAGGGATACTGCCGGAAGATGCAGATGTTTCGTGCCGATGTGGAGCCGCACATACAACGTCGCATCTTCATACCTGCCTTGATGCTCCACAGTGCAGCTGGCAGGATCTCCTGGGCCCTTAGCCTGTAACGCAATGGTGACAAAATGGGCTCCCGGTTGACGGTTTAAGGGTAGACGATAGCAAGGTGGCGGGAAATTCAAAATTTTCACAGACTTTTACATTTTGTAGCTAAACTGAACTATTTTTGTTTTATTTACGGTTTTATTCTCGCGAACGAAAAATCGCTGAACAAAAATAGCTCAGTTTAGCTACAAAATGTAAAAAACTGAGAAAATTTTGACTTTCCCGCCACACTACTATCTTCCAGCCTTAAATTACGATTTATTAATGCTGTCGGTCCAGTGTCGGTCCTTTTAATGTTTTTGTAGTACAGCAATAGTACATTACTGCCGCGATCTGTAATGAGTGCGTTTCTGGCGCGCTTTTGATGGCCGACAGAGCGCAGCGTAGCGCAGCTCAAGGCCCTCACAGTGCGGTCAGCATTGCAGCCCTTGATGGACAAGCTGAAATGAAGGCCGAGACCGAAGGTCGAGGCCTTTATAGCGCGGCCAGCAAGGGCTGCAATGATGACCAAACTTGAGGGCCGAGAGCGTAGCTAAGCTAAGCTCGAGGCAATCATAGCGTGGCCAGAAGCGCACTCATTGCAGACCAAGGCTTGTATAGTGCTTTACTCAAACAATGCGAGTAATTAAAATATTAATTAGAATAGTAATTAACATAGTAATTTAATTAGCTTACCATTTGTCGTAGATTAAGTACTTTTTGTCGATTTTCCATTCCGCAAACTTTTTGTTGGTAAGCTTGCTTGTATTTTTCTTTTGACTTCGGTGGCAATAAATTTCCAATTACTAATTTCGCTTGATTTTGAATGTCCGGCGGTGTTAAACACATTAAATCCGAGGATTCGTCGCTTTGAGAGTTCACTTTTTCAACAAAAACACAGAAAAAAATCACTTCGAACAACGCGCGAAAAGTCGAAAACAATATGGCCGCGCTTTTTTTTTCTGTGCAATGTGTCGACTGCCAGTACCCATACAGCCTAATTCTAAATAAATACTTTTTGCACCTGATGTTTGAGTTCTATTTATGAAACAAAACTCGACATTAATGTTTTTCTGGCCGCAAAACACAAGACATTAATGAAATTCCATACAACTTTTCTGGCGCCTAATCCAAGTAGCCCGCAAGTCCGACTTTGCTCAAAGAAGGTTGTCGAATTAATGTCCACATTACGAGCTTTTTTGAGTAAAGAATATTGTGAGTGTAATTCTAGAGGATTAGTTCGCTGGTTGTAGGAGAGCAACGAAAAAATCCCGATTTTGTCCTTCTACCTGGGACGCCATTAATATGCCTTTGTGTTACAGGCTAAGGCCCCTGGAGGCTCAATGGACCCCCAGCGCGATCAACGTTGGCACGTTTATGGGAGCACGACGTGTGACGCTTTCGACACGAGAGAAAGAGTAAACAAATTGTGAGAGGGAGGGAGTAGAAATAAGACAGTCGAAGGACGGTGAGTATTTTGGACCCGCTTTTACTCAGTGAGGAAACTCGCGTATTTTTTTTTGAAGATTTTGAGGTGTTCCTACTGAAGTTATTAAACTTTGTCGCACCGAAGTTTTAAAATGTACTTTGCTTTTCTGTGCAACTGCGTCAGTAAGGTAATTGGCGACGGCCGGTTGGCGAGCTACGTTTAACGATGCTAAAGACCTATTCCCGAGGAGAGCGGACCAGACTTCACTATAAATTCTTCTTCTCCTTAGGGTGCCTCTCCGACTCAGCGAAGGTTGGCGGTCAGCTCCGCATATTTCTCTTTGTTTCTCGCGAGGGGAAATAGCTGGGCAGCACTCGCGATCCCAGTCCACTCCCGTAGGTTTCTCGGCCAGGATCTCCTCCTTCGACCGACGCGTCTCTTGCCAGCGACTTTCAATACAATTCAAGCACCCCAACTCCTGTGAGGCCGCGACAGAATGTCGGATAGTCACATATCTATTACCTTTTTATCTAACTGTGTATGCCAGTAACAATAAATCCTCAGGCTCGCGCGCCCGGAGACGTGAGCTATCGAATTATTCGTAGCCCTGAACGGACGGGGTTTGACAAAGCATGTTCTCTTTTTAGTTTCATCTATTACCTTTCTTGCCCGCCGCGCGCGCAAGCGCCGCTCGCTTCTCCTCCGTGAAGGCGTCGGGCACCGCCTCCTCTGAGGGGGGGGTAGTGCGGGGGGGGGGGGGGGGGGACGCGTCCGTCACCTCGCAGCTCGCCTTTCTTACCTTTCTGGTGCAGTTGTGCCAGTAGTGAACAATTTTGCGAATTTCTTCACTCAATATCTTTCAAAATCGAGTTGCAATCCCTATCCCTGTCAGCACCCTTCAAAAGTCAAATTGAAAGGGATCGCGATAGATTCAAAAGTTAGATAATTAGGTCCCTGGTGTGCAAGGGCGTCGCCAAGGGGGGGCAGGGAGGGGCAGCTGCCCCCCCCTAGAGATTCTAAAAAAGTTGCCAAATATAATGCAACCAAAGTCCTAAGTCTTTGAGTTAATTTGCTTGAAGTTCAAGCCTTAAACAATCATTCCCGTACGTCGAAACTCGAATGAATTCACCAATTCCACTCCTAATATTCCGTACGCTCAACTACGCTCTGGCTGTAGATTAAGGCTCGTAGTACAAGTGAAAAGCTTCATGTGCTGTCGACTTTACCTACAATTCATACCTACTTTTCTCATTCATAGATAATGAGAAAAGTATGAATTGTAGTAGGTAAAGACAACTTGCCCCCCCCTGCGCCATCGGCTGGCGACGCCCTTGCTGGTGTGCCAGCGCCGTCCACTTTTTCTCCGGTCACATATCGGTCCCTGGCCGGTGTCAGATGACTAAAGAGTGATCTCACCTTTCTTGTGCAGCTGCGCGAGTAGCAACAAGTCGTCGGGGTCGCGCGCGGCGGGCAGGTGAGCGAGGGCCGCTCGCTCCTCCTCCGTGAAGGCGTCGAGCACCGCCTCCTCTGAGGGGGGGTTGTGCGGGGGGGGACACGCGTCCGTCACCTCGCAGCTCGCCGGCACGTTCCATACGGTCGGCGGCTGGAAGCTGGTGGGTGATAGGGCTTTTGTAAAAACACGGTAAGATTTTAAGGAGTAATCAAGAAAAAGTCCCCCCATATACATTTTAGCATGACAATAGTGTAAAGCTATGGCATTCCGGCATTAGTCCATTAGTAGCGGATCGGGCCGACCCAGCAGCCACTTAAAAATCCGCCTGCCTGTATTGATATGAAACAGCGTCCACTAGCGGCGGACTATTGCGGTGCGGCCCGCCCCGCCCGGATCCGCCGCTAGTGGACGCTGTTTCATACAGGGTGTGAAAAGGTACTTTTTCGATGAATTATTGCTGGGAAATGATTTTGGTTTTGTAGGTTATAATTTTGAAAAATATTTTGGTTCAAGTCCTGTCCCGAGTGAATTTTTTCAACTTATTATAAATGTTTAAATTATTCCCTAGCACGGGTTAGTGCTTTAGAAAAAACTAAAAATATTTTATCACGCAATGGACGTGTAACGCACAGAAGTCATATTGCGCAAGCGTAGGTATAAGTTTATGTTACTTAAGCTTGAAGTGACGATGTTTAGAATACATTGCGGGTTTCAATTTTAAAGTCATTTTTTGTAAAAAAATATTCATAATTTTGATATGGCTTCTTGAGAAGTTGTCGCCAACCGGCTTCCACCAGCGCCATCGTGCATTATTATTTGTAATCCGTCATCCGCGAACTGTCAGTTAGTTTGCTTAGTACGCCACAGATGGCGCTACCAGTCGCGGATGGCGGATAAAACGCGGCAGCACATAGACGGGGGCGGAGAGAGTTTTGGCAGCGCGGCCATCTTTTTTCAGTTTAGTTTTCGTCGTCAAGTCAGTCAGAGATTAGAGAATCAGTTCAGTTATTAGTTAATTATAAAGTCAGAAAGTCAGTTAAATAATAGATTTATAGTGTTTTAGTTAGTTTCAGTTTAATAAACAGTTATCGAATTCAACAGAAGTGGTTTTTGTTAGTGTGCTGAACCCCAGACGCCGCGTCACCCGGCATTCCACAGGCACCCAACACCATCGAGGGTCGCCATTGGTGACAGAAGTTATGTTAATAACTAGATACTGAATATATTGAACCTCATTATCTCGGAAACCGTTGATTTCCCAGGCATAGTTCCGTGGGCAAAAATGTTCATTATGATGAGGACAATACGTGGTTTCCCGCTTTGTTGGCGGTCTTTTAACACCCTGTATAAATACAGGCAGGCGGATGCGCCCCGGCCCGATCCGCCTCTAGTGTACTGGCGCCTTAAGAAGCACTATCGCACGCATTAGAGCGGGATAAACAACGATATAGTTAGTATACATACATAGACTATCAAAGCTCTATTGGTCTTGTATGGATACAAATGAAGAAATAGACAGAACAAAACGAGGACTGCGTGATTCACTTACCTCATTTCACTCTGTAGTTTCAAATTCAACGAGATGCCGTTCCGCTTCTCGCTTATGTTCATCATACCGATCCCAGTTCCTATCTTCAATCGCGGGGACAGATCCGGATCACTGTCGAATCTATCATCTTCACTGCTCGAGTCTTTAGTTATCGATCCTTCGCTTTCCTTCAAAGAGAGATCTGACACCCTAGTCCGTAGAGTCTTAGGGTTTTCAATAATATCACTAGTGTTCAGTTCGTTTTGGTGCCCGTTCGTTTCGTGGCCATTGGTACCGTTTATGTTGTTCGAGATGCCGCTGTCAACGGAGTTCCCGTGGAGTTTTTTGTCTCTAACGCTCGGCTTTTCTTCGACAAAGCCGTTTACTCTGTTATTTTTCATTAGGCCGTCTACGACGTCAACTCCGTCGTCGAACGAGTGGTTAGCGGAGTCAGGTTCGTCAAACTTATCGTGTTTGGTTACGTCGGACTCGATTACGATAGGTTTCGTATGCGAGAAGTCTGTTTGGTTCAGGTTGTTCTGTGTTGGGTATTCTTCGTCCGAGTCTGGGAAGATGTTGGTGGTGTTTCGGGTCTCGACAGGCTCTGGTACGTTCAGTTGCGTCTGGTTGAGTGAGGAGAAGGAAGCGCTGCACGAGTGGTTGTAGATTATTTCGTGCTTCTCGCAGTAGTACTCTTTGCCGTCTAGAAAGAAAAAAATTGAGTTTTAACACGCTCAGCTCCAACGTATCATTATTGATACACGCTATATAAAACTGCTGATGCCTTGTGCCCCGTGTATCATTTTTAACACGTTTTCCATACATTTTCTATGGGGTAAAAAAAGCTCTGGCCTAGTAGAATTTTCTGATATATTTGTATGAGGAATCGGTTGAATGACCTCAGAGCTATGAATTTTTAAATGATGTAACAGTGGCCTATTCTTCATATTATATTATTATTGTCTTGGCTTGGCCGTGAATGATGTTGTGATGTTTAAACCAAGTTTAAGTGAATGAGATGAGTAGACCACATCCTAAAGGGGAATACAAAATCTTTAGCACGTCACTATTGATTTTTCGGCGTCCGCTGGTAACACTTCAACTGTCAAACGACTTTTACAATAATGATTATAGTATAGCTAGCTAGCGTACGTAGTATCAGCTTACCTGCGCCGCAAGCCCAGCGTCCCCCGTTGAACTGCACGTAGGTATGCAGCTGAAGCAGCGTCCGCCGCCTCAGCAGCCAAGCTACCTTGTGAATCATTGCCGACTTTTAGAACAGCTTACCTGCACCGCAAGCCCAGCGTCCCCCGTTAAACTGCACGTAGGTATGCAGCTGAAGCAGCGTCCGCCGCCTCAGCAGCCAAGCTATCTTGTGAATCATTGCCGACTTTTAGAACAGCTTACCTGCACCGCAAGCCCAGCATCCCCCGTTGAACTGCACGTAGGTATGCAGCTGTAGCAGCGTCCGCCGCCTCAGCAGCCAAGCTACCTTGTGAATCATTGCCGACTTTTAGAACAGCTTACCTGCACCGCAAGCCCAGCGTCCCCCGTTGAACTGCACGTAGGTATGCAGCTGTAGCAGCGTCCGCCGCCTCAGCAGCCAAGCTACCTTGTGAATCATTGCCGACTTTTAGAACAGCTTACCTGCGCCGCAAGCCCAGCGTCCCCCGTTGAACTGCACGTAGGTATGCAGCTGAAGCAGCGTCCGCCGCCTCAGCAGCCAAGCTACCTTGTGAATCATTGCCGACTTTTAGAACAGCTTACCTGCACCGCAAGCCCAGCGTCCCCCGTTGAACTGCACGTAGGTATGCAGCTGTAGCAGCGTCCGCCGCCTCAGCAGCCAAGCTACCTTGTGAATCATTGCCGACTTTTAGAACAGCTTACCTGCGCCGCAAGCCCAGCGTCCCCCGTTGAACTGCACGTAGGTATGCAGCTGAAGCAGCGTCCGCCGCCTCAGCAGCCAAGCTACCTTGTGAATCATTGCCGACTTTTAGAACAGCTTACCTGCACCGCAAGCCCAGCGTCCCCCGTTGAACTGCACGTAGGTATGCAGCTGTAGCAGCGTCCGCCGCCTCAGCAGCCAAGCTACCTTGTGAATCATTGCCGACTTTTAGAACAGCTTACCTGCGCCGCAAGCCCAGCGTCCCCCGTTGAACTGCACGTAGGTATGCAGCTGAAGCAGCGTCCGCCGCCTCAGCAGCCAAGCTACCTTGTGAATCATTGCCGACTTTTAGAACAGCTTACCTGCGCCGCAAGCCCAGCGTCCCCCGTTGAACTGCACGTAGGTATGCAGCTGAAGCAGCGTCCGCCGCCTCAGCAGCCAAGCTACCTTGTGAATCATTGCCGACTTTTAGAACAGCTTACCTGCACCGCAAGCCCAGCGTCCCCCGTTGAACTGCACGTAGGTATGCAGCTGTAGCAGCGTCCGCCGCCTCAGCAGCCAAGCCACGACGCGCGGCAGCCGCGTGACGTCAGCGCCGCCGCCCGCGCCGCGCGCGTGGTACCACAGGGGCGCGGGGAGGGAGAACTCCGAGAGGATCTGAGGGGAAGAGGGGGGGTGGTTAGACGCGATGCTCAAAGCGTGTGTTTAGTGTTTTTGGTTTGTGGCCCAGTAAAGTTCAATGTACACACGACAGCACGTCGACCCTTACACGCTAGCACTCTACTCGATTACGTTACGGGCGACTTTACAACAAAAGTGTACACTTCCCTATCCAGACTACCTCTTTTTATTATAGTGGTCCTTTTACCGACAGCCTAGGTCATGAAAAGGGCACACTAAATCCAACAAACGATCGAAACCGAGTGCCGGGACCTATGTGCGGTAGGTCTTGCCGCCTTAGCTTGTGCTTCGGTACTCTGCGAGTGGCAAAAGTGTACAAAAGTGTACAGTCTGACGTGCTGTCGTGTGTACGTAAAGCGTCTCGTTTCCAAGACATGATCTCAGCGCCTCTATTATCTAAAAAAACGACCCAACCGCCGAGCTTCAAAACATTTCATTATTGAAATGAACAATCTTTTTTTTTTGACATTTAAAAACGATTATTTTTACGGTGGATATTTTAGAGAAGACAGGGGCAGATCTATGTTCTATTTGGCGATGGGACAGCCACAAAAATTGAGATAGCTTGCTTATAAAAATCTTTTTTGTCATCAGAAAATATCTAAGAATTCTATGAAGGGCAAAAAGGGGTTGTAAATAACTACTTTCTTTTATGTAATATATGTCAAAATTTTCTCGTGTGGAATAAAGTATCTTAGTATTTAGGTAAAAAGAGGCTTCGAAAGCCTGTGCCCAGTTGGTAGGACAAGACAATCATAGTTTACATATTGCTTTCTACGTTTTATATGCACACTGCAGCAAACACCGTACAGGGAACTCCTGGGCAAACTAATCCACCACGTAGACGTTTCCTTCGCACAGCGGATAGATCACTGTAACCTTCACCCAGTAGGTAGCTAGGTGGACTATCTGGCTGGGCACAGGTTCTCTTAGGCCACGCCTCTTTGAATCCTTCCTAAAGTTCCTGGATATAAGCAAGCTATGAAACTTTTCGGGGCGGCGAAATGATGACCAAATAAAACACTGAACTGAAAAATGGCTTACCCCACTAACAAGCTAGGGGAACAAACATAGGCTATATCTTGCGTTGTTCGTTGATAAACCATAATATTTATAAGAACGTTAAGAGAATCGACAGGGTCCGAAACACCACACTGCGATCGAACACCAACATTGCCGATGTGGGCCTTGCGACGGCAAAATTCAAGTGGACCTAGCCCTCTACCCTTGACGCATTTTTCCAATACGGCCGCAATATGTCGCAATTTACAAAATTCAATATTTTACAAATTAAGACGCATTTTGTGTTTTTATTGAATAAAACATATATACTTGTATAAGAACAAACCTGCAGCAATGCTGTTTTTGGTAATGCTGTTTTTATTGAATAAAACAGCATTACCTTTGAATAAACATTACAAAGTATTTAAAATCAAAGCATTACTATGCAAAAGAAAAAAAATTCAAACTTTTTCAATTTGATCGTAATAGCGTCAAGGGTAACCCCCCTGGGCTGGCCACGTTAGCCGAATGCACCTGGATAGGTGGGCTAGACTTGCCACCGAGTGGGTGCCCAAAGGCGGATATCGTAGACGGGGCCGGCCGAGAAGAAGATGGCGAGAAGATCTCGACAAATATTTGCCGGAGTGGTCGGAGGTGGCTCAGGACCGAAAAATCTGGGCTGAGAGGCGGGAGGCCTTTGCCCTGCAGTGGGACATAATACAGGCTACATTCAAAAATAAATAAAAAAATATACAAGGTGTTACAAAAGAAACTAACTCTTTTTACAGGGTGTAACCTGCTGGTCAACATAATGACAAATCTGCAAAAAAAAGTTGAAAAACAACTTTTTTTTATAACCTCAAAATTGTAAAATTTTCAAAACTTTTTTGTTTTTAGCTCCAATTGAAAGATATGGTTGTTTGCTTAGCTGTATTTTAATAGCTTCAGGCTGTTAAAACATAGAGAAAGTCTATGGAAATAGTATTTTAAAAATACTTTTCTCCCGTCACAGCGCTTACATTTTAATTATTTAAAAATCAACGGAACGTCAGAGCTAAAAAAATATTTTGGTTGTGATCCCTATCATCAGGAACCATGACCCTGTAAAAAGAGTTAGGTACTTTTGTAACACCTTGTATAAGGACAAACCTGCAGCAAACACAGTCCAGGGAACTCCTTAGCGAACTCATCCACAAGCGGTGAGTGTATGTGTATGTTTGCCCCGGGTGCCACCACGTAGACGTTTCCTTCGCACAGCGGATAGATCACTGTGGCCTTCGCCCAGTACACTAGGTGGCCGGTTAGCTGGAACACCTGCAAGAATACATGGTTGGATAAGAAAATGCTGGTGTGCGATAAAAATATTTAAGTATTTTAAGGCACAATAGGACGTACATATGTTATTTTTGGATTTTTGATTTGGCGGGTTTTATTCTTAGGTTCAAGGATCTGGAATCTAAACCTTAGGTTTTAAAAATAGTAAAGCCTAGGGATTATGATTTGACGTTTCGTTTTTAGCAAAAACGCATTAAAAAAGATGTTTTTTTTTATTCCCAACGTCTTTTTACATCTTTTTTTTACGCCCTTTAATGAAATGCTGTAGGCAAAAGCCTCTTTTTTTTTCAAACATCGGACGGTCTTAAACCCTTTCTAACCACATCAGTAGGGAGTCGAGATCGTCTCTACATCGCCTAAATAGTAAAGCCTAGGGATTATCATTTGACGTTTCGTTTTTAGCAAAAACGCATTAAAAAAGATGATTTTTTTTTATTCCCAACGTCTTTTTACATCTTTTTTTTACGCCCTTTAATGAAATGCTGTAGGCAAAAGCCTCTTTTTTTTTCAAACATCGGACGGTCTTAAACCCTTTCTAACCACATCAGTAGGGAGTCGAGATCGTCTCTACATCGCCTAAATAGTAAAGCCTAGGGATTATCATTTGACGTTTCGTTTTTAGCAAAAACGCATTAAAAAAGATGATTTTTTTTTATTCCCAACGTCTTTTTACATCTTTTTTTTACGCCCTTTAATGAAATGCTGTAGGCAAAAGCCTCTTTTTTTTTCAAACATCGGACGGTCTTAAACCCTTTCTAACCACATCAGTAGGGAGTCGAGATCGTCTCTACATCGCCTTTTTTAAACCCCGACACAAAAAGAGGGGTGTTATAAGTTTGACCACTATGTGTAAAGTAAAGTATAAAAGTTTTTATTAAGTTTATATTGAAGTTTAAACAGGTTACAATGTTAGTATTAGTGTTAAGCAGATTCGGTTTCATAGGTGTTTCTGGTGGTTCCCGTACTAGGCTGTGCCTGTATTGCGGGCCCCAGTAATATTGGTTCATTATTCGAGTAGGTATTTGACATTGCGTAGTTATATTTTATATAAGTACTTATATTTTGTTATAGTTTGAGTAGTTATATTTATTGTGTGCGTCTGTATTTTATCACCTGTGTGAGCGACAAGTCGGCCTCTATCGCGAGTGTCTGTAGACTCTTCAACGGACTGTAAAGTTTGATGAGACGAAGTAGAGCCGGGCTGCCATCCAAAGGGATTGACTCCAGCAGCTCGTTTGGGTTTACCTGGAAACACCAATCATCCATACATAAATACAAAGGGTGACTTACACACATGATTGGAAAATAACACCAACCAAATGTCGTTTTATGACAGACTTTTCATCGACAAAAAGAGAGTTCAAATCAAACACTTTATAAGCCAAACATTTCTATCTATAGAAATGTTTGGCTTATAATTTAATTTATTGTGCTCTCTCTCTCTCTGTCTTTTGATCTCACTCTATGTAGATCAACAGAGAGAAAGGAGCACTGTATGGAGCGCTATCTAGCCCGATATAGCGGTCTACCTACGCTAGGCAAACTGTGTCGGTGTAATATACTGCATTCTTACCTGTATTTTTTTTAACGACCGACAATAGCTCTTAAACGGGTGAACCGATTTATTTATTTATTTGAAAGCAGTTTTTCTAACGAGTGTACTTAAATATGTTTTATCAACATCGGTTCAGCCGTTTATGAGATAAGCAGATTTGAGCTCAAATTTCGGGGGTATTTTCAATTTTTGTTTTAATAGTTATTAACAAAAACATCGAGTGATAGCTGATAGTGTTAGAGGCGGTACGGACGACAGCATGACAGCGCTAGCCGCAGAAGTAAACGCCTTACTCCTTACCATCAACAGCATCCCGTGGTAGGGCCGTAGCTTCTGCAGACACTTGTCGATGGTCTCAGGTTCGATGACCATGCCCCGGTTGTGCACCTGATGCGCCTTGTGCGGCAGACAGAACGAGACGAGGACCCACTTGTTGATGCGCACTTGGACCACGCCTGCGGAAAGAAAAGCGGTTTACATTATTCCAGCGCTGGAATGGATTGCTGGACTGTATGTGTCAGTGTGACACCGCCATATCAGTAAACCGGGCATAAGATCGTGTAACAGTACAGACAAACCTATGTTTTCGAGTTGCTGCCAACAGTCATCCATCATCCAATTCACCCATACGTTAGAACAACATTGTTCTTCTTTGTTGGAGCAGTTGGGGTATCAAAACAAAATACCTACAGCACGTTAAACGCGCCTATTCCTAATAGAAATTTGCTATTATACGTATACTATACGTATACCTATACGAATTAGTGTATTATCGCTGCTAGATAAGCTGATGGCGACGAGAGAGCAGGTTAAATCTAATTATCGACTGTAAATAGGAGCAATAGCACACGACAGGGCTGTATTTACGCACATCAATAACAATTAGTGCGTCGGATAAGGACCCCTTATCTTTAAGGTCGCCTTTGTTTTGAATTTGGTTTGATAGTAACTTAGAATAATTATTGGAATTACATATTTGCTGTTATGTTTATTGAGGATCATTCAGACCTCGGAATATTGGACTTCCACAGAATATAACTTACTTTTTGAATGACTCAAATCCATCAAGAAATGACTAAGTTAGAGAAGTTGACATAATGATGTTCTAAAATTGGCATCGACAGTTACTTGACTCGGTAGCTCATTATTGGTAGAGCGCCTGCACGGTATGCAAGAGGTTACTGGTTCAAGTCCTGTCCCGAGTACTCCCGAGCGAATTTTTTCACCTTATAAAATTCTTTATAATATTTCCTAGCACGGGTTAGTGCTTTAGAAAATACAAAAAATGTTACGTCGTTTGATTCGCTAAAGAAAAATGGTATCACCAATATGGCGGCGTCGCGGCGTCACCAAAATGGCCTGTAGACTCACGAAGTCATGAGTGCTGCTAAGCTCACCAAACACGCACTTTATGGCCCTCGCCAGCGAGCTAAGATGGCAAATACCTGTAAGATCTCTATTTGTAGAGATATCTTTAAAAAACGTAGACACAAGCCAAGTCTATGATTGGCAGCCCTAATATTGGTTCAGAGACATAGAGACATAGAGCCATAGTGTAGAGACATAGAATATGTGTAGAGATATCATATTTATACTTAGACAAAATCCCGCGCTAAGATGGCAGCCCAAAGATCGATTTTTGTAGAGTTTTAACAAAGCGTAGACAAAAGCTTGCGCCATTTCATGCCTGAACAGTTTGAAAACAAATGAAGCATTGTGACGTCACCAGAAGCAACATGGCGTATAGACTCACCAGTGCTGCTGAGCTCCCCAAACACGCATTTCATCGCCCTCGCCAGCGAGCTCCGGCCCAGAATAAGATCGAAGGCCGACTTGGGTCCCTCGGCTCGTTCGTGCTCCAAGCTGAACGTGCTTGAAGACACCGAGTAGCGCGAGTTCTCCTCCTCGTCCTCGTTTTCATTGTTGCTCTCGTCCAAAGCCGAGACCTCGTCGTGCGCGGCGAGCTGGTGGGCGAAAAAGAGCCTTCTTTGACAAGTCATTCTTTAAACATTTATAATAAGTTGAAAAAATTCACTCGGGACAGGACTTGAACCCGCAACCTTCCGCATACCGTGCAGGCGCTCTACCAATTGAGCTACCGAGTCAAGTAACTGTCGATGCGAATTTCTTCAACTAGTCTCCGTCAACTGGACGGGGGGCGCCACCTGGTGTGATTAGTTTGCACTAATCTACACCCTAGCACGGGTTAGTGCTTTAGAAAAAACAAAAAAGAAGTCATTATTTCTTGGAATTTTTCGCATGGCGTCCAGTCGCACTACTTACAACCGATTTACTATGAACCCATACTTTAGATTCGCAGCCTGCGATCAAAACATTGGACGTCCTGCGAATCGCAGGACAAAGTCTCTTTTCGGGTTTACAACAAAGGAAATGGGCAAAATCACTGAATTTGCTGTTGTGCGTTTATCCTATTGGATAAAGTATCGAATAATATAAATAACATCGGTGCATTTTCGGACGCGCTGCCCTCGTGTTTGTGCTATTTCCAAAGTAAAATATCGACTAAGAAACTTGTATATTTCTTGTTATCTCGAGAGTAAAATCGGTAAAACCACCCCGAGCCCATGCTATGCCGCCACTGTGGTTTATCGTTCTAGTACTAATAAAATAATTGAATAAGAAATGTGTGCACTTAAATGCAATCATTAAATTCAAGCAATGCTAAGCAAGGTGCATCGTCATTACTTAGCATATGTCTGGGTGCAACTACCTCACACACACTCCCTCACTTAATTACTCTGCTTGAGGTTAAAAGGGCACACTTAAAACTTGATTTTAATTACAAATTGCAAACTGCATTCTAAAAACGAAGTCGGGAATGAATGAAATCTTGTATTGTGTGAATTAAGAAATTTTGATATCATCTCTATTCTCTTTCACATCATCTAACTTATGATAGTTATTGTGCTGTTTACACTCAGTTTCAAGTTTTAATATTTATTAGTGTAATTTTAACATTCATGGGCAATAGCTAAAAAAAATCATAGGATTATTTAAAATCTTTATACCAGGCACTTACCATAATTTTCATCTCTTCAGTCAGATATGAGCACCGTTTCTCCTCATGCCTCAGAGCTTTTCCCAGTCTTTTGCTCAAGTCATAGTAGCATTTGACTGTGGACAAATTGCGAAAATCAGCCTTTCAATCCAACATGACTTTTTTGCCATTTCATCTTTGACCAACAGTTATAAATGTGTAAAACTATCAAAGGGATTTTATAGATGCAGCTATTATTTTTGTACACCCTTTATTGTATTTATAAAAATAACAGACATAGACATACCTACATAAACAAACTCTACAAAAGTGCATCAACTTTGTTTTTTGTACAATAAAATGTATGTATTCAAAAGGGCAAAGGTTAACATTGACAAGAATAATTCATAATGTTTACATAAAAAAGTAAAAAACCTTGACAATAGAATTAGAATCTCATTTTCAATTCTTTTACATGCAAGTATCTTGAAGGTCTGCATTGAAGTCACTATGTAGTCAATCTTTGAGGGTTCTTTCTTCTAGTTTTCCTACTATTGATGCAAACAACTTTTAGTATGGGGCCAAAAAATCAGGGCAAAAAGTAAAGCAGCTGTTCAATACATAAAGTTAATGGCTGTACTGCATGTATTAAGACGAACGTACGTCTCACAACTAGCACCGCCAATGGAAAAAAAAATCATATCTTTTTTTTGGATGCGTTTTTAGCAAAAAATGCTCCTGCGATTTCTCAACGCGAGGCTTAACTATTTTTAGGACCTAAGGTTTGGATTCCAGATCCTAGAACTTAAGTGGCCACTTTTGGCGAGAATCAATTGCATTCGTAGGAAATCTCTGGGGGGCACCATGTTGGCATTGGCAGCATACTTCACGTCGGAATCTTTTCGTGCTGCGAATGAAGTCGCGTTGCGCATCATAGGTCTCACTCACCAATAGAATGACTAGCCGAAGCCTGCAGAGCAAACACGATGTTGATTAATATCATTGCGGCGGTGTCATCTTTATTTGTCCTGTATGGCAGTAGTGTTGGGTGGCCCACAAACCGAACATCATTGACCTTGAGCTCGAATTTTCTGTTGCACAGCTCCGGCTTAACCGCAAATAGGGTGGAGAGCATCTCATCTGTGAAGCCACTGAGCTGGCCTGAAATAAGACAGAATAAAATAATTTGCCATTTGACGAATCATTTCAACTCATACCGTTATGGATACATAACGGTCATATGTACAAATAAAGGTTACCGACCAATCACCCTACAACGGAATGGGTTATGTATGTGATCTACAGGGTGTTAAAAGACCGCCAACAAAGCGGGAACCCACTGATTGCCTGCATCATAACGAACATTTTTGCCCAAGGAACCATGCCTGGGAAATCAACGGTTTCCGAGATAATGAGGTCTAAAGTTGGACACAATTTTTGTTTTTTTTTGCATTAATAAAACCAGAATAGTATAATAAACATTTTTCCCAAAGAGACCTTATGTGAAAAATTAACATTTCACAACAAAAAACGACATTTAAATTTCCCTGCACCGATGGAAATCAAACATCGCCCGCCGAACACCGCATAACATAAACATAGCTAGGTACGATCGCGCGCCAAACAGCTGTTGAGTTCAGCTTCGAAATCATGAAGCAAAGTCAAGCCGACCGCCCAGTGGCGGATACAGGATTTTAGTTTGGGGCGGGTTTAACCCACCTGACTTTTTGTAGGTAATTCGTAGGGCGTGCGCGTAAATTACCTTTTTTTAGCCTCTTATTTAAATTGTTATTAAAATAACTAGCCAGAAAAAAATTGCATTTTAACCCTAAAACCATAAAATTTAAAGAGAATTGCAAGAAAGCGGCATGCAGTAGGAAGGTACAGTCGGCCACACGCTAGGATACCCCTTTTTTGTTGTGTCCGATTGGCGCCCTTATGCCACACGCAGTAAGAGCTACCATGGGGTATCTGTGTCTGTTATTGTGGCCGACCATACCTACCTAATACAACCGAGGGTAGAGATTTTGTAAATCTGTTTGATAGATCGATAACAATAGCAATCAGTCCCTAATTAAAAAATCGCGAAGTAAAGGCAAAAGCACGACGACCTTTACACACAAACTTAGATCCAAGACACCAATCAATCTCGCTACCGTGTTCTACTGAAATATTATCGCATCTCTACCTACCCCTTTGTGAAAACAAGTGCAAGTCGGGCGTCATACGATCATCATCGGCGACGGCCGGCCCCCGGCGGCCCCTAGCTCCGGCCCTTACTACCCGCCCGCCGCACTCCCCGTTTCTCGCCCCGGCTGCGTCTGCGGCGGTCTGAGCCGCGCGGCTGCCAGTTGAACCTAGTCGGTCATGCGGAGCGCACGCTCGTCGGAAGCGCACGCTGCTGCTTCTAACCACGCGCGCGAATGACTTACTCAGTTCCTAAGTAACCATGTTATCGTTTATTGCTTGTTAAATTGACCCACCAACCCATGTTTCTGTGAATAAACTGTAGGTAGTGCTGGGTGAATTGTAAATAAAACTGTGATAGCAAAATTTTAAACCGTGGCGTACGGAGTTTGGTTTTGTGGGTTGGCTTTGTGCTGTCCGTGTGTATCAGTGTATGTGCTATTCAGGGTAGAAGGCTAATATCCTCGCCCAGCTCGCCGTAGTCGGTGCGCCCACCGGCGCCGCTGGTGACTGGCGGCAAGGTCGGTCGCGCGTGAGTGCATGTCGACTCGCACGTCGGATCTGCTATTCTGCTGAACGATAACACCGGTGGCAAGAAGGTAAGTAGTCCAACTTGACCCACCAACCACACGCGAGAGCGGGAACGAAAGTGTAAGGTAGTGGTTTCGGTTGGCCATTGTCTCTATCCAATATCAATGCAGACACATCTAGTATTGTTATCCCACGTGTATGTACCTACGGCAAGCAGGTTTTAACTACGTAGTACAGTCGGCCACTGTCTAGGATACCCCATGCTAGCTCTTACTGCGCGCGGCATGAGGGCGCCAATGGAACAAAAAGGGTATCCCAGCGTGTGGCTGACTGAGCCTTAGTGTACCACACACACGGTACGGTCACACACACCACAATATCTTCCGATCGAGCTTGCGTGAGCTGTACAATGTGAGAAGCGGCCCGCGAAGCGTTTTGTGTGTCGTAGAACTCGTAGACCGCCCCGGATTGCGCAGCCGTACATTGCGCGCTAGTCGAAAGTATTTTTTTTTATACCTAAAAAAATAATTTAATTTCCCAGCGATATCATAAAGTTAAATTAACTTAACTTGGTGTCAGGAATGTATGCTTTACGGCTTTGTTGGCTGTCTTTTAACACCCTGTATAAGGAAAAAAAATATAAGTTTTCATGTCGAGGGTATTGACTCAGATGCTCATATTTCCTCAAGCGAAAAAGCCTTTACCTATTTTAGCTACATGCCTAGCTAAGAACATTTAAATTATAAAACGGAGTCATTGCAGGCCGAAGCGAAGGCTTTTTTGCCATCTCGACCAACAGGACTCACCCATCCAAGTTAGGGCAGAATCGCAAATAAAAGAGTAAGCCATTGCCTAGCAGTGCAGTAGGTACAAAAAAAACTAATGTGGAGGAAACCATGGTCCAAGTTTTTTACCAACCTTTGCATATGTTAGAGGTCTGCGACTGTGTGTTTTGCAGTAAATCCTCGGTGATGTTAACTGCGTAGGGATTGTGGCGGCCACATTTCTTCGATTTGCCTTCATCTTTAGGTTCTGTTGTGTAGGGGTAACGAAACAGTAGCCTGTCACCTTTACTGTCCGATTTCACGAAGAATATGTTCAACGGATTCACCTCCATGGCCACAACACTGCAAATCAGTCTGTTTACGCTTTATCAATGCACGCGATTGATAAATAGCGTGTTTGTTGCCCGAGAGATTGTGCAATGTTGGATCAAGTTGTAAGTTAGAGGAGTGTGAACCATTTTATTGTAACAGGAAAGTGCACTTTTGCGGGGATTTTTGGGGTGTTCACTTATAAAATTTTCCTGTAAACTTGATCGATTCAACAATAACAAATTCCAAGAAAAATGTACTGACTTTGCCTTTGATTGACGGACACAGATTACAAAAAAAGTTGACTTAACGGAGTGACGTTTGATGGAATATTTTTTTTGACACCTGACATCTGTTTTTTTTTTGTTCACAGATAGTCTAGTGTTTTTTACCGGTAAACAACGGTGATTGGAGAAAAAAGGTTAGAACCACAGAGTAAATTATTTTCTTCTCTTCCATAGACAAGATAAAAAACTGTCAATGTCAGTTTGACACTGATAATTTGTTGTCGCTGTTGTCGTTCCTTCCTTCGTTTCGTGGACAAATAAAGTTGCGATTATTTGCAAAACGCAGGAACAACGTTACAAAAATGCACAATTCACAAGAAAATACGGTAAAAGTAAACCCTGAAAAAGTGCACCTGGAAACTGACCAAGGAATTTTAATAAGTGAAGAGATAAAATGGGGTATACCGCTGAGGCAAGTGTACAAACATGGACTTGCATTTTACAAAGGTATTCCACTTTATATTAATGTTTTCTAATGGTTTTTTGCTATTATCCGACGCATAAAACTTAGCAAGTCTTTGATTACCGTTAATTTCCCCGCAAAACGCCAACATTTACGTACGCTTCGACAAAGTTTAATGTTCCAAAAATTTATCCATTTTAGATACAAAATATTGATTATTTCGGCATTTCTATCGCAAAGCTTACCATTTTCCAGATAAGGACGGCAAAGCCGTACATTTGAGCTACGAGGACCGCTTGAAACTTGTGGCTTACACTCAGCAGGCTGTGCATGGACCTTTAGACATAAACTCTGCGTCTCCCTTGGGTGTCTTGGATGTAATCGGCAGGGACAGGAGAGCCGCATGGCAGGCTCTGGGCCAGATGTCGCAGATTCAGGCCATGGCTGGCTTCATTCACACCTTGGACAGGTAAAGCTTTGAGAGCAACCAAGGATAACTTTTTATTATTAGTTTGCTACCACAAAGCAAAAGCCTAATTGTTTTGCCTACTCACAAACCACAAAGATGAGAAAACAATTACTTTGGTGTACAAAAAAGAGCTATTTAACTATAACTATAATAATTTATAGTTAACCACTGTAATTGTTTATGTGAATAAATATGTCTTTACTTTACCATACTTTTTGTTGGTTCCAGGTTATGCCCATTGTTCAGGCCTTACATAGAGGCTATACAAAAGGACTTTGAAGATAAAATGCAACAACAGTATGTATTTAGTTTCAATACTAATATGTGTACTTAGTGTACTGTGTACTCAGGACCGTGGGAACTCAGTGACGGCCAAGCGCGTGAAACACTGTTTTCTATAGCTGTTTCACCCAGAGCTAGACGGGGCGCGGGAAAAGTGAGAGGCAATGCAGCTGTATGAGTCTATGTGTGTTCGTGTCCTTTCACGAGTATCTAGTTGTAGTTGTAATGTAATAGATCTATTTCCCCAAAATTTTTCGTAGTTCAGCTGCCATTTGTACATTTTATTAGGTATTTCAAAAATATTTTTTTTCTGACAATTACGACACATTATTGATGTTCCCAATTTAGTTAGACTCCAATAGACAGTGTAATAATGTAATAAGTAAATAACAGCTGAAAGTAACCCCTTTTACGGCGCGAAAAACTAATTTCTTTCAGGCTATTTTTTTTATTATAAAAACCATTTGCAAACCTCCATATTGGTCATCTACTGATATAAATAAAGTTTCAGCAAAATCCAGCCTGTAGTTTAGAAATTAAACCGGAACTACGTTTGTATGGGAACATGGTGCTCTAACGCCCTCTTAATTCCTGTTGTTTGCTATGAGCTGACAAAAATGTGACTAAAAAGTTTGACATGACAAGGCTTAGCCCATACAGAATGTTTGGTGGTATGCAAAATATGTTCTATGCCCTTACTTAGACAACAGTATTCTCCTCATACTTGAGGATTGCAATCACTAGGCTGAATTCTTCAATTCCTCATGTTGTATTTGCTTCCTTTGGAAATGGTCTTCCGACAATTGGACCACCTTGTTAATGCTCCAGCTCTTTCCTAGTCTAGGCTTTGGTCTTTTAATCAACCAAAGATGGCTTCCAGTTCTTTGCCTGGGTATGGTGGGTACTTATGTTATCTCTTTTGGTAGAATAAAGCACAACGAAGAGGAGAGGGCACACAACGAACTGCAGATAAGGATAATAGCAGAGAAAAAGAAGCAGCAGAGCAAGCAACAAACTGAGGAGCAACAAGTGTAAGTTTTGTCATTTTAAATTACTAGTGGTTCGCCCCGAACTGTGATCTCGCGACCCCATATAAACTTAACAACCCCATATCTCGGCAACCCCTCGACCGATTTGGCTCATGTTCGAACTTAAAAATTCCTTTAATTTAATTTACCCGCCTACCAAATGTCATAACGATCCGACCGAATTTACTCAAGTTATCGTCGAACGAACATACATACATACATACAAACATACAAATGCCGGATTGTTCTAGTAGACTCGGAGAACTTCGCTCGCTTGTTTAATTAAATTATCATCATCATCATAATTTCTCCCTGCTTTAAATTTATTTACTCTATTAGTTACGTTTTGTCAGTTAAATTGCTGAAAAAACCCAGGGACAGAAATAACTTACGGTCAGATTTATTGCTCCTAAAAGGAGTGAGTAATAAACTGTTTTATTTAATAGAATATTGTATCATACAATTACTTTATCAACACTCACTCGCTATCATTGTAGTGACATTACGAGTGGCGCATTTATTTTCATTACATCCACTCATATCTGCGAGGTGGGCGGAATTAATTATCTGTGCCACTATAAAAGTTTTTTAACCAATTTTCTTGGCTTTTACTTTATTTACAATCTAGACAAGTATTTTGTTGTGTTCTCTCTGTACTCCAGCTACCATTATCTCTTCCTTATTTTAACATTGTATTTCCTTGCCTTTATTATTATTTATTGTGTTATGTGCTCTGTAAAGTATCAAAAAATTTTTTTTACTGTTTCCAGTCAAAGAGTGAAGGATGCACTGAACGCGCAAACCTACGACCAGTTTCTCCAATACGCGCAGCAGCAGTACCCCGGCAACTTCGACCAACAAGCAGTGTTGGTGCGCCAGCTCCAAGACCAACATTACCAACAATACATACAGCAGCTGGCCGTCGACCAACGATTGGCCAATTCTAACATACAGCCAGATACCAGGGGGAGCGAAGAGAAGACCAGCGAGGAAGCTACATTAGAGAATACACAGAAAGACTGCAATTTGAATGATACAGTTTTTGAGGCTGGTGACAATAATAAGTAAGTTTTGAAGACTTCCTTTAAAACAAAGCTACTAGTGGTTCGCCCCGAACTGTGAACTCGCGATCCCATATAAACTTAACAACCCGATATCTCGGCAACCCCTCGACCGATTTGGCTCATGTTCGAACTTAAAAATTCTTTTAATTTAATTTACCCGCCTACCAAATTTCATAACGATCCGACCAAAATTACTCAAGTTATCGTCGAACGAACATTCATACATACAAACATACAAACATACAAACATACAAACATACAAACATACAAACATACATACATACATACATACATACATACAAACGCCGGATTGTTCCAGTAGACTCGGAGAACTTCGCTCGCTTCGCTCGCTCGTTCAATAAGCTTTAGGACGGAGTTAAAAACCTAGCGTTGTCTCGCTTTGACGGTATTAAATAGAGCGAGAGGGCGAGTGTTTTGAAGTCCATCCTAAATGTTTTCTTTAATGACACGGGTTATACATTATTTTCGGTTCGAATCCCGCCAGTAGGTAGGTATACCTACCTAAGCTATGGTAAAGAAACACTTCTAAAAGCTATCGCGGATGATTTGTCGATTCAAACCACCCATTTTATCTAAAGTACGAAACAAACAAAAGCGCTCACGTTCAGTTTTGCTACCTCGAATTTCGAATCTTATTTACTTAAGGGTCCGTATAAGGCTAACTAGCGCCACCAATGTTGAAAAAATCATATCTCGCTTCAGAAGAAGTTTCTGACAAAATCCTAAGATGAGCTCATGCGCCATGCTTTTCTAGATTTTTAAGTGTGGGTACCCAACTCAATTTCTAGTCTTAAGCTAAAAAAATTTCGATAACCGCCAAAAACGGCCGTTTTTGGCGGTTATCGAAAATTTTTTAGCTTAAAAGTAAATTTCGAAGAGGGTATCTACACTTAAAAATCTAGAAAAGCATGGCGCATAGGCTCATCTTAGGATTTTTCCAGAAACTTCTTCTAAAGGAAGATATGATTTTTTCAACATTGGTGGCGCTAGTTAGCCTTATACGGACCCTTAATCTATTTTTTCAGGTCAATGCAAACATCAGAGAAAAGCGAAACAACAGAACAGACCGCTGTAGATGAAAGTAAGGAGGCAGAGGAAGACGATGATGATGGTATGTACAAATTATGGGAATTTATATTTTTATTAATGTTTTTATTGGATGAATGTTGCCACTAGATACACCGCGCCGCGCCAATCACGCTCGAGCGTATTTTTTTTACATGAACGAACCCGTTGGCCCGTTGTAATAATAGTCCCTGTTATAGGCCACGTCGTTCTTTTAAATGCAAACAAGTTAGATCTGAGTTAGATGTGGTATACAAGTTTACATATTCCACTATCTGGGCAAAGGCCTACTCTCAGAGAGAGAGAGAGCGTGCCCGATGCGCATTGTCGATTTTCGCGTTCAGGGTATTATGCCTGGGACGCTCAGGTTTCCTTCCCCGTTCGCGAGTGGTATTGCTACTACAAATAAATAAATTTACGTAACTTTGAAATTAAAGTCATGACCCGCACCGGGAATCGAACCTAAATCCACTGTCCAACCCACTAGGCTACTTGTGACTAAACAATTCAAAAACAATTTCAGACGGTTTCCCACCAGTAGAAGAGGCCCGCATGTGGACAGGTGGCGAGCTCGAACAGTTCAAGGAGTCGGCTCGCCTCGGCGGTGGAAAACTGACCGTCGGCCACGGGGAGACGGTCACTATTCGCGTGCCGACGCACCAGAAGGCGCGTTGTCTGTGCTGGGAGTTCGCCACCGACCACTATGATATAGGTAAGACAGTTCAAGGAGTCAGCGGTGGCAAACTGGCCATTGGTCAGGGGCCTTAGCCTGTAACACAATGGCGTATCAATGGCGTCCCAGGTAGAAGGACAAAACCGGGATTTTTTCGTTGTGCTCCTACAACCAGCGAACTAATCCTCTAGAATTAGACTCATAATATTCTTTGCTGTACTACAAAAATATTAAAAGGACCGACACTGGACCGACAGCATAATTGAAGCAGTAATTGAAACCGTCAACCGGGAGCCCGTTTTGGCACCATTGCGTTACAGGCTAAGGCCCCAGGTTCGCGTGCCGATTCACCAGAAGACGGGTTGGCTGTGTTGCGAGTTCGCCACAGGTAATATAGTTCAAGGAGTCAGCACTGGCAAACTAAAGCGACACGCTTGGATACCCCATTTAGCTTATTGTGCTCGGCATTAGGCATAAGTGCGTCAATAGAATGAAAAGGCAGTATTACGATGTAAAACTTGATACATTGACGCGATAATGACCAAACGAAAAACTTTTTATCCTAGTATCAATTATCTATTATTAATCATCTTGCTTTTGTCGATATAATCCGTGCGGAATCAGAATGGGATAATACCTTTTGGAACTGAATCGAAAATGACAGTTCTCGAGTAGCGTCAGTAAAAAAAAATTTTGTTCTATGTTCTATCATAGGATTATGAAATTGGAAATACACAAAAATGTTTAATGTTTGTAATCTAAAAGGATTCAATGTTATTGCATTAATTGAATAAAACGTGATAAAACTCGAGCAGACACCCATGCGCACAGAAAACACAAGCAAGTTTCGACGCGAGTTTGCCATACAAAAGGTCGACTCAGTACTGCGCCAAATGTATTAAACAGCTGACATTTTTTTCGCTCCATTTTTTTCGCCACCTAGTACAAGTTGTTTGTATTGATCAGTAGACAGCCTACTTAAAGTTCCGCTATCGACTTAGAGTGCACCCTGTAGAGTTTGCCGAATTGCTGAACCGCGAGCTTCTCAGTTCCAAAAGGTATTATCCCATTCTGATCCCGCAACTCTAGCTAGGCATTTAATACTATTAAGACAGAGCTCATTTTGACCTGGGTTGACCTCCATAAACACTATGGTCTTGCTACATCGAAATCCTACTTGACTGGAGAAATCATTCTTATAGCTAGACCCTAGCATCTCCCCATTCGCATGGTGAAGCAAAAACCATAATTTTGGTTCGGAACGGGTCGAATCGCGGTAAGTTTAGTAGGTAAATGAATTACCGAATTACCGATTGTTTCGAAGCAAAATTATGTGTGAATATCGCGAATCATTAAAAGTTACTGAAGCAAAAAAGCCTTCGCTTGGCAAGGAATAGAAAAGAATATGAAGAGCTGACGGCCAACCTCCATTAGTGGAGAAGCACGCCAAGAAGAAGAATCAAAAAGCGTTGTAACTTTTATACTTAAACAATTTTTTTCAGGTTTCGGCCTATACTTCGAGTGGAGCAAATCGGCAACGACGGAAGTGACGGTGCACGTGTCTGAGAGCGACGAGGAGGATGACGGAGATGACGACGGCTACGGCGACCAGGGTAAGCGATTGTCTGCTCTATTTACCTAGGCGTAAGGGTCTTGTAAGTGTTGGTTAGCCCAGTGGAAGGAAATGTTGCCTCACATGCGCTATTTCCCAGGTTCGATCCCGGATAAACTAAATTCGGCTTCAGACAGCAAGTGGTATTAAACTCAGCGCTGACCCGCCATCTAAACCTACCTTAGAATTTCGTCAATCTAGGCCTCCACAACACAGATGTAAATCTAGCGTGAAGACCAACGGATAATCATTACTGTACTGCATTCTAACCATTATTACAATCACTGAAACTAACTATCTGTATAATTTATGTGGTTTTAAAATAAATACTTTTTATCTTTTATTTTTTTACTAGCTTTTGCCCGCGGCTTCGTCCGCGCTGACTAAGATTAACAGTTGCAGGTCTATTTTTCCCCCGCCATCGAAGTCAGTCAGGGGAAAAGCTACTTAGCAATTTATAGCTAGTGCCCACGACTTCATTCACGTGGATAAAAGAAAAAGGATAAAAGATTGTGGTGATTTAGCAATTGTACCTAGCATTTTTTACTACCTAGGTAGTATTAAATGTACTTATAACCGACCCCCAGCGCTATCAGACTTCGCTCCCGTGGACCATGCGTTGTTATCTGCTTCTTCCAAACTCAACGGAGTAAAGATGCAGATACCTATGTTATCGGCATCTAACTGATTGAACATGGGTTACCTACATTTCAAGACACACTCGAATATTTCGACTCTTATTTTGAGTCTGCTAATTTACAAATGTGAGTAAAACTCACTAAATGCATCGGGAGCCGAATTTAGTTTATCTGGAATCGAACCTGGGAAATCGCGCATGTGAGGCAACATTTCTTGTTCTTTGACTGAACTTCAAAAGGCTTGCGGTGCTGAGATCTTGCAGCATTCGTTCAAGTTCTAAAGCTGTAGATGTCTAGGGTGAGTGACATTGGTATTGGACGGAGTGCAAGTAGGGTCTAATTGAACGAGCGAGCGAAGTTCTTCGAGTCTACTGGAACAATCCGGCGTTTGTATGTATGTATGAATGTTCGTTCGACGATAACTTGAGTAAATTTATTCGGATCGTGATGAAATTTGATAGGCAGGTAAATGAGGCCAAGAGAATTTTTAAGTTCGAACATGAGCCAAATCGGTCGAGGGGTTACTGAGATATGGGGTCGCGAGTTCATAGTTCGGGGCGAACCACTAGTTATATTCTGATTGTATTTTTTGCATATTGCCAAATAGCGTATTCGTATTCTAGTGACATTGCTTTAGATGGAGTAGGCTTGCCCAGCACCGATACATACATCCTGACAGCTTAGTCGGCCTAGCAATCAGAAAAAACAAGGACAATACTCAGGCACTGCAGCGTCCGAGGCCACCCTCTTCACCACTTCACGTAGATGCAAAGGCCTTAGTAATCCAGTAACCGAAATGGCCTTCTTTGTCTCTCTCCCACAGAGTACATTCACACCACGGACCCGGAGGTGGGACCGCACGAGCGTGAGAGCAGCGCGCTTCATTCGAGCAGGCCACCGGTCAGCGTCGTGGTGCCGATCTATCGACGCGACTGTCAGACCGAGGTAAATATAGCAGGGCCCTTAGCCTGTAACACAATGGTGCCAAAATGGGCTTCCGGTTGACGATTTTAATTACGATTTATTGATGATGTCAGTCCAGTGTCGGTCCTTTTAATGTTATTGTAGTACAGCAAAGAATATTAAGAGTCTAATCCTAAAGGATTAGTTCGCTGGTTGTAGGAGAAAACGAAAAAATCCCGGTTTTGTCCTTCTACCTACGACGCCATTGATACGCCATTGTGTTACAGGCTAAGGGCCCTGGTTCCACACCGGACAATCCAGTGCGCTCTGATCGCGCGCGGAATGGCCGAACTTATTACATTTTGCTCCTGACGCGCGCGATCAAAGCGCACTTACTTACTTAATGGTATGGGGTAGTGGCCACCCCTGGTGTCAGAGTTTTAGGCCGCCCAAAGGGCCTCTGACATGGCTTAACGATTGTTATTAATAAACAACAACCGGGACCAACGGTTTAACGTGCCTTCCGAATCACGGAAGCGCTCAGATATTATTAATGCCACCAGCGGTCAGTCGGTCACCCATCCACGGACTGACCGCGCCCGATGTTGCTTAACTTTGCCATCGATGCGAGCACGCTGGATCGTCCGATGTGGACAAGGATTATTCTGCATGATTATGTTCTGCGCGTCTATTCTCAAAGAAATCCAATCACGCGTCAACTTAGGGATTTTCTGACAGCTAAAAAAAAATAAAAAATAGTTCTGTATAAGCTAAATAAATAAGCTGTGACAGATGGCGTTGATACGACATGTTTTCTATCACAAAGTAAATTAGTGCTTACTACAGCGAAAATATTTCTTCACTTCATTGCTCTGTGTCTTCATCTTTCATCGTCGTAGCTGTCATTCCATTTTACAGTACATGAAAAAGTGCACGACTTTGTTAATGTTCTTGTATGAGTGAATGTTAAATCCGGAAACACTTTATTTTGCTCCACAACTAATACCTAAATGTGTTTGGTCGTATATACGAAGGCCAACGAGCGCGAACTGGCATAAAAAAATAACATTCTCGTCAGCGACATCTAGTTACAAATTTGGAACTACAACTTATGAGCTGTCAGAAAATCCCTTTTGTGTTGCCATAGAAAATAGTTTTCAACTTTCTTCTCTTATCATTTTCCAGGTATATGCAGGTTCCCACACGTACCCAGGCGAAGGGGTCTACCTACTAAAGTTCGATAACACCTACAGCCTATGGAGATCCAAGACTTTATACTACAAAGTATACTACACGCAGTAAAAGTCCAGACCCGTGACAGGAGTTTGTTGAAGGAATATGAATTTAATTTTGTCGAGACGTAAGATCCGGTTTCCTATGAGGATGCTAGCTATCGATGTTTAACTAAGGTCGCCAAGTAATCTACGCAAATCGATAAAGTATTTATATGTTTGTGTCGAAAAGAAAAAGGGTCATCGAAAGTATAGATACCTACGTAAAACAAAGGGTTTTAGAACAAATTTTCGATTGGGGACAATTTTTATATTGGATTGAAGTACTTATTCTAAATAATTATGCACCAATTTTGGTACTGTGTTGTCAAATTATTAAATCTTCTGAACTTATTTGTGTAATTAAGGCGCTGGGCATAGTGAATAAGCCCGCGCGCAAAAAAAATGCACTAAAACGATTCCTGTATCAAATAAACTAAAAAAATCGAATATGTTCTCATATCAAACCATAGAATTAGGTGAGAGCTATCTAAAACAGCCAGTTTTGTGTTGATACCCATAACAGATTGCAAGATATTTTGTTTGAAAAAAAGTGCGCCGCCTATTTTTTTTTCATCAAAAATATCTTCAAAACGTTTATGAATGTCAACACGAAACTGGCTGTTTTAGATAGGTCTCGCCTAATCCTAGGGTTTGATATGTGAAAATTTTCGATTTTTTTAGTGTATTTGATACGGGACTCGATTTTGTGCATTTTTCTTGGCGCGCGGGCTATTCACTATGTACAGCGCCTTAAATAGCTTTATTTAGTTGAGTCGTCATGATAGTATTAAAGGCATTTAATCGTGTAGGAGTAGTTAGCCTAGTTACTCGTCTAGATCAACACATATTTATTTATCATCTCGATCACTTGCCATAAGGTTTCTTTTGTCTCGTCTGTATACTTACGTTACTTGTAGTGTCAATGGAGTGTGCAAGAAATGTTTGGATGGAGGACCAAATTGCTGTCTAAAATAATATTTAATATGATATACACCTGCTGGCATGGTCGGCCTAGAGGTTTACAGCTCTATAGACAACCCTTCGTCTGTATGAAGATCAAAAGAGTGTTCTATGGCGGTCATTCTGGGCATGCAGATATGAAATAGTCATAAAACATATTTGTGATCATTGTTTTTTATATATTTTTATCGAATTATATCCCTAATTATTAAAGTAAAGAAATATACAGGGTGTTAAAAGACCGCCAACAGACCCGAAAGCCACGCATACTAGACACCAAAACAAAGTACTTTTTCGATAAATTATTGCTGGGAAATGATTTTGGTTTTTTAGGTTATAATTTTGAAAAATATTATATCACGCAATGGACGTGTAACGCACAGAAGTCATATCGCGCAAGCGTAGGTATAAGTTTATGTTACTTAAGCTTGAAGTGCTGATGTTTAGAATACATTGCGGGTTGCAATTTTAATGTCGTTTTTTGTAAGAAATATTCATAATTTTGATATGGCTTCTTGAGAAGGTATGTTAAGAACTGGATACTGAATACATTTCTGCAAAAAAAAAGTTTTGAAAAGTCCGACTTTGAACATCATTATCTCGGAAACCGTTGATTTCCCAGGCATAGTTCCTTGGGCAAAAATGTTCCTTATGATGAGGACAATACGTGGTTTCCCGCTCTGTTGGCGGTCTTTTAACACCCTGTATATGTATTTTAGCTAAGACTTACACAATAATAATATATGGAATGTTAAAAATTGTCTCATATTTTATTAAAATCCTATCTATCCAGCCGGTCAATACCTACAATGTCATCGACCTATCGAGTCTGGTCTACTCTACCTTCTGTTGGTCGACCCATTCTAGGCCGCCATTCCATGTCTTAGGGCAGCCACCATTCCGCAGTCCACCGTCCATCCTCATGTCTAACTCATCTCCGCTTTTTCCGAAGTGCAATTTGGTACCTACCTTTTCCATGCTAGCTTTGGTAAGGGACCGTGTTTTCGGCACCGTACAGTATGTGAGGATGAGCAGTATGAATAGTTTGAAGGACCCAACCAACAAAGATATGATACTATGGAGCCAACGGTAAAAGTTTTGGTGTGTCTCCTTACTCTTTTTTGTGTGTTTCGTTTCGTGTTTAAGACGACATACGTCTCACAACTAGCGCCGCCAAGGAAAAAAAAATCATATCTTCTTTTTGGATGCGTTTTTAGCAAAAAACGTTCCTGCGATTTCTCAATGCGAGGCTTAACTTTTTTTAGGACCTAAGGTTTGGATTCCAGATCCTAGAACTTAAGAATGCAATCGATTCTCGCCAAAAGTGGCCACTTTTGGCGAGAATCGATTGCATTCGTAGGAAATCCCATCCTGGAATCCAAACCTTAGGTCCTAAAAATTTTTAAGCCTTGCTTCGAGAAATCGCAGCAGCGTTTTTTGCTAAAAACGCATCCAAAAAGAAGATATGATTTTTTTTCCATTGGCGGCGCTAGTTGTGAGATGTATGGCGTCTTAACGTGCAATAAAAAAAAAAAGGAAATTTGTCTATGGCAAACCAAAAGTTTGACATCGATGACATTGACAGACGTCGTCAGCTGACATTTAATTTTTTCGGAGTTTCGGACAGCGAAGTTGTAATGTTTTTTTTTACCAATGAAAAAAAATTAGAATAAAAATGTTGCAAAGACTTATCCACGTCAGTTTGAATGTAAAAGTGTCCAGTAAGAGTGGAAATTTGTTTTGCCTGCTACCGCCGCGGCGCGGGGCTTGCCTCCAGTGCAGTTCCAGGTTATATTCTAGTCACAAAGTTACATCGTTACGAAGTGCTTACGACAGGACTTCCTCCAGGATCGGGCTCTTCCTGACAAGGACCCGGTACTACTCGAGTCAAGTCGATGCCCAAAAGAAAGATGACACTCTTGAGTCACTAAAACCCAAGGCTTCCCTATCCCCTTCAAAGAAGATCAACGTGAAATTAAAGACGTCGGAGTTGAAAAGGTTGTTGGGCCTAGCTGAGCCAGAGAAATGGAAACTAACAGGTTGGTGGAAATAGTTCAAGTTTTCTGGTGAGTTGCTATTAAAGGACAATAAACTGTAACTTATGATTCAGTGTTATCGCCCTCAACATTTCTTTTGGCCAGTTACATCCCCTCTGAGCCATGGGTTTGTAGTATTGTAGCTTTGTAGTTTATAAAATGTATACATAAAAGGGTAAGTGTCTGCTGGCTTTTCACAGCAGTGAGGTAAGTGTTTAGGTTTCACGTAAGGTTATTTCTACTGAAATAAGTTCGCCGTGTACACCACTGTATGCAATTTATATTATAATTTTTCTTGTGTGCAATAAAGTAAAGTGGCTAGTAATCTTGGGTGTGCACCAGCTGAACTTTTCCATTAATGTTTTAACAAGTATCTAATTGGATATGGTCTTTCTATTTTTTATTTATTGACCAGAGCTTATCACCTTATTTATTTAGGTCAACTTCAATTCAACACCATGTAGTTATAATTAGTATGTAAATAGAAACACAGTATTATTTACTAGCTCTGTAATACCTCCTAGCAACCTTCATTGCATCCTTTTATAATTTACATTATTTATAGTATACCAAAAACTTGTAAAATTATGAATACATTACCCGGTTGAGAAACTCCAAATATACTTGGCTGCATTCAATCCAATATGATGAGACCAGGTTAGTTATTTGTAGTCAGGCTTTTCAGTAGATTTAACTGCCAATATCTAAACGACTAGTTCAAACCCCTTTAGTTAAAATTAAGTTTGTCTTACTTACCATACTAATTTTGTTGGCATAACATATGCTCAAAATTGTAGGAGAACATCATTAACCGCTTGATTGGTGTAAAAAAAAAATCCAGTACCCTCAGGGCGTCTATGAGCCGAAGTAATACCAATTCGGAAGGCAAAGTTTTTCGTTCGAAAGTCCGTTATTGGCTTAATCTTATCTTTAGACAATATTGAGAAACTAATTTCAATATTTTTTATTTTGGTTCAGTTGTTTGGATTTTACAACGTTTCAAAGATACGGTTTTATGACGTCACGCGACGGTCTGCATACTGTTGGCGGTCATAGGAACAAAACATTTTAGCGCATAAAAACAAAACTACTGGACCAAAATAAAAAATATTTAAATTAGTTTCTCAATATTGTCTAAAGATAAGATTAAGCCAATAACGGACTTTCGAACAAAAAACTTTGCCTTCCGAATTGGTTAATACTTTCCCATAGGAACATACCTATATTATTTTAGGTCAGTGCTTTTTTCCGTCCAGGTGCCATTGGGCTGCTCCTCATATCCTCAGGGGTGACGATGGCGGTCCCCTTCTCTCTCGGCAAGGTGTTAGATATCATATACAGCAGTACAAATGACCTCGGGGCCGCGAGAGAGAAACTGGACTCGCTGTGTTTGATGCTCTGCGGAGTCTTTCTGCTTGGAGGCCTGTGCAACTTTGGACGAGTCTACTTGATGTCCATTTCTGGTAAGCTTTTCTTAATTAGTTTTTCCTTTTTTTTTTTCAAAAACTATTAAATAACAAATGTGCCAGGCATGCCACAGTGCCAAACGGGACCCTATTCTCTGCCTACACTGTCTATTTCCCCATGTTTTAATAAATATTCTGCTACTCGATGCAACAAATTAAAGATGATAAAAATCAATGACTATAAAAATCAGTCCAGCCGTGCTTGAGTTAATGTTTTAATCAGAAGAAGAAGAAAAACAAAATCAAATTATCCTCTAATTAGCAAAAACTTTTTTGGTTATTTATAAACGATTGCGATAACTCCAGGCTCCAGGTACTTACTGAATTAATTTGTCTGAATCATTGCATTGTTCAGTTACACAAATTAGCAGTGTAATGTAGATGATTAAATTCTAATTATTTTAATGGGTATTGAATCTTTTTTTTTAAAGTTTTATTAAGAAATTTATGACATTATCTAAAAATATTTGTGTCTTTTTTCAAATAATTATAATTGATGCACAAATCACGGGATCCTTATTCTTGAAATGGTCTCCAAATTGCCATTAAGCCCAATAAATTTTACTTCCAGGTCAACGCATGACCCAAGCACTCCGAAAGAATGTCTATGAGGCCATAATGCGACAGGAGGCTGCGTGGTTCGGCACTACTAGCACGGGAGAGCTCGTGAATAGGCTGTCAGCTGACACACAGCTGGTTGGACGGAACCTGAGCCAGAATGTCAGCGATGGGCTGAGGTCCTTCTTTATGGTTGGAGCAGGCACTGGGATGATGGTAAGTTTTCTGGTTATTATGTGGTACCAATAGTTACTTGAGGCTAAATACCATCAATGAGAAAAAAACCTTAATTACTCGTATTACACTTTTGCAAAAAGATACAACTGCTACGCTGGGTGGTACTTAGCTTAGCAGCAAAAACGTAATTATAAAGAAATTGTAAAACCGTTCATCTTTCTTTCTACAGTTCTACATGTCGCCGTCGCTCGCTTTGATTGGTTTGTGCGTCGTACCACCAGTTTCAATGTTGGCTGTTTTATACGGGCGATTCGTCCGAGGCATCACAAGGCAACTCCAGGACACACTGGCTGAAACCAGTGAGGTAACTGGCCAGTTTTTAATTCAAGAAATAAGTTCGCGAAACATTTTTTAACTGATCGTTTTCTTTTTCAGTTGGCCGAAGAGAAAATTTCAAACATAAAGACTGTGAAGGCATTTAGTAAAGAGAAACTCGAATGCGCATCGTATGGCAAGAGGATAGAGAATCTTTTGCAACTCGCATACAAGGAATCACTGGCCGTTGGCAGTTTCTATGGCGTTGTAAGTATGAAAAAGAAAACGTACAATACATGCCACGAAAGAAGAGAAGATGACGCCCGATTCCTTCTCGCGCTCAGACCTCATACCGCTAAATGGACCTTTAAAATAAATCGTCACTTTTTTTTCGATTACAGACAGGACTGGCCGGAAACACGATAATAATCCTCGTTCTTTACTACGGAGGCGGCATGGTCGCCGCAGAGCAATTAACCGTAGGAAACCTCACCTCCTTTCTGCTCTACGCGGCTTATGTCGGCATAAGCATCGGCGGTCTGAGCAGTTTCTACACGGACATGAACAAGGGCGTCGGGGCGGCCACGAGGCTTTGGGGCATCATCGATAGAGTGCCTAGTATACCTGTTACAGGTTTGTATTTTTAAAAACGTACACTTTAGACTTTAAAGTTTAGAGTAACATTAGAAGAGAGTTATTCCATTTCCTACGTTACTTACGCTTAAGCGCTAATACCGACATATTCGGTTAACCCGTTCACACGGAATAACTCCTAATTGTTCAACGAAAAGTCTCGTAAATTATTGATTTCCTGCTGTGAAATTTAATAATGTATATCTATAATCTCCTTGAATTTCCTCTTTGTGATTGAAAATGTGTTCCACAAGGGACGTACATTGGCCCACTATTATTCCATTGTTACAAAATCTACAAATCTTCATCTAATGACATAAAAAATCTCTTCGCAGGTGGCCTAAGGCCGTCAGTGAGGCCAGCGGGCGAGATAGTTCTAGAAAACGTGCAATTTTCCTACGAGGGCGCGCCGTTGCTGCGAAGTATAGACTTGCACTTACACCCTGGGAAGTCTATAGCCTTAGTTGGAAGGTCTGGTTGTGGAAAGAGTACCGTGGCCTCATTGATATTGAGGTTGTTTGACCCAGAACAAGGCAGGGTGATGTTAGACGGCGTTGATATTCGAGAGCTGGATCCTGTTTGGTTGAGAAGCCACATTGGTTTTGTCAGTCAGGTTAGTAAATGAGAAACATCACTAGCTAGCCTGTTTGTTTTATTAAGATTACTTTTATTGTACGTTCAGAGACACATTACACTTTAATTTATCTCAGTTATTTTATAGTTTTAATCTGTGACAAATATGAAATTTTACGCGCCACAGATATAAAATGCTGTCAAAAATTCCTCTAACTACTAAATTAAGTATAGGGTGCCTTATTTGTTCGATTGCTGCATTTATGCCGCGCGTAATAAGAGCTACCATAGGGTATCCTAGCATGTTGCTGACTGTACTTGTACCAATAGAAATAGTAAGATTGTTTCCTTATTTTTCAGGAACCAGTTTTATTTAGTGGATCAATAAAGGAGAACATACTTTACGGCGCTTTAGACGAATACGACGGATTGGATAACAGAAAATGCAATGTAAGTAAAAGCTAAAGTGCTTATCAAGTTATAAGTTATAAGTTATTTAATTTTTTAACCTCCTTTATATGTGTCTCTATACGATAAAAAACTAAAAGGTCACGCCAATTTGATAGGAAGAGCGCGGTGAAAATAAGTTGCGATAAGGTTTTTACTACTTTTTGTTTTTTCTAAAGCACTAAGCCGTGTTGGAACATTTTAAACATTTTATAATAAGTTGAAAAAAAATCACTCCGGACATGACTCTTGCATACCATGCAGGCGCTCTACCAATTGAGCTACCGAGTCAAGTAACTGTCGATGCGAATTTCTTCAACAGTTACTGGTCTCCGTTTGCCGGAAGGGGGGCGCTATCTGGTGTGATCAGTTTGCACTAATCTACAACACCCAATGCAAGAGGTTTCGGGTTCAAGTCCTGTCTCGAGTGAATTTTTTCAACTTATTATATAAATGTTTATATGGTTTTTATTTTTAGTGCATATAATGGGTATAATTATAAGTTGAGTATTTTAACCCATTATGTACCGGTAATTTTTAAACAATAAAAAGAACAAACACCTGGTGTTTGTTCTTCGGTCATCGCTCTTTGTAATTAAGAGGTCCATACCATTTCAATAAGCAATTAACGTTCATGGACACACCGCCTTTAGTCGCCAATGAAAATAGCTAACACAATAGGACACGTGCGAGTGTCCGTGAATGTGTTAACGTTTTTATCAAAAGTTTTTTGCATCGATTAGCATAACGACACCAAAAAGTTAGACAGAAACTTTATATAACTTTTCATTTTTTCTGAAGCACTAACAAAACAATATTGGGTGGTGGAAATAGTGCAAACTTCTCATATCAGGTGGCGTCCTCATAATCATAAATCAACAAAAATAAAACAAAAACGATCTAAAACAAATTTCTCCCTATTCCGGTTTTTCAACTTTGACCGCTAATTACTCGAATAAAAGGCCCATAAAGTGAGAGATTTTTTGTGCTTTTCTGAAGGTTCAAGTTGTAGGAAAGTTTTTGAAATCAATAAAAAATCCTTCAGAGCTCTACTTTTTTTTCTCCCCTTGCTAACTTATTCGATGATGTTTTCTCTAAAACGGCATTTTGGATCAAAAACTTTGGATCAAAATTGCGGTATCTTCTACATATTATTTTTTTTGGTGATAGACTAGATTTCTAAGACTAAAAAAATATTAGAAAGGTTAAATAAAAAAAGTTAAAGAATAAAAACAAATGCTAGGTGATTCTTTCCAAAAAAAACCTAACTTCTAAACGTCAAAAAATCGCTGAACATACATAGGGGTGATTCGGGTACCCCTAGGGGTGCTGCACAAAATTACATAGTATCCTTATAAATTCACTATACAATGGTCACGGTTGCCTATTTTTAGTCGGCATGCTTTGTCAAAAATACTTAAATAAAATTCAATCCATTAGATTTTATTAATTCATTAGATAATTTTAACATCACAACTGCTATCACGTGTGATCCTGAAGAATGTATTTCTTATATTAAAAATCCTAGAACACACCTTAAAATTATACACCAAAACATACGCAGTATAAATTGTAATTTTGATAATTTATTGATAATGCTGACGTCTCTTAAGTTTGATTGTGACATATTGGTACTGTCCGAATGCTGGTTATCCATCCATGGAGCGAACCTACCCAGATTACAAGACTACAGCGTATTCAGAACACACGATAATTATAATCAAAATGATGGAGTGGTTATTTACGTAAAAAATCAGATGGCCTGCACTGTTCAAGAGCCCATCTTCATGGATGCTAACTGTCTAACGATAGAAATAGATAGGGACACTATTTTAATAGCCTTCTATAGACCCCCTTGTTTTGATAACTTAGACAACTTTCTACTTTCGCTAAACTCACTACTGCAAACAATGACCTCTTTCAAAAATGTAATATTATTGGGCGACATAAATCTTAATATATTAGAAAATACTACAACAACTGCAACATATCTAGACATTTTATCCTTTCATGGTCTTTTGCCTACTAACTTTGCTCCCACAAGATTAAATAACTGTTTGGATCATGTAATTTTGAAAACATCATCCCCCTCCTTTAATTTCACTCTAAATACCTCTGTGACCGACCATCTGGCATCATTATTTTGCTTAAATAATGCTAAAAATCCCAGTATTACTAAAAATAAAACTTATAATAAAATCAATCTTGAAGCCCTGCAGACAAGCTGTAGTGGCGTCAGTTTTGCACCAGTAACATCAGAAACAAATGTGGAAATTGCCATGACTCTTTTCATAGAAACCTTAACTACTCTAATAATTAATAACACTATCACAATACGAATACCTAGAAGTCGTTTGACAATAAAGCCTTGGATCACAATTGGTTTACTACGCTGTATTAAAAACAGAGACAGAATGCATAAAAAACTTCGAACTGAAACTAACAATGATATTCTAAAAGTCACATATAAAAGATATAGAAACTTTTGCAATAATCTTCTGAAAAAGCTAAAGAGACAATACGAAAAAGACCAATTATTAAAGGCAAAAAACAATTCTAAAAAACTTTGGGACTCAATAAAAAAAGCAACTAATACTAACAGGCAGAATTCACTCCCCAACGAACTAATTACGTCCAATGACTCCTCTTCATCTGTAAACTCAGTAAATAGCTTCTTTGCGGGGATCGGAAAGACTTTAGCTAAAAAAATTAACACTAATATTCTACCATTAAATGCTACTGTGGATGCTACCGCTGTTCTGGTTCCACCATCAAGCTCGTTCGCCCTCTTGCCAACCGACTGCGAAGAAGTTGAGCGGATATTGATACGTCTAAAAAGTGAATGCGCCCCTGGTTGGGACTTGATTACTGCCAAGGCACTTAAGGCTATCTCCAATATAATTACACCCATACTTAGTGACTTGTTAAACCGTTGCATGGATAGTGGTGTCTTTCCAAAGGCTCTTAAGAAAGCCATCGTACACCCTATACACAAAGCAGGAAATAGAGCCTGTGTAGATAACTACCGTCCTATTTCTATCCTCACTACTCTATCAAAGGTATACGAACGCATCATTAATTTACGCCTCGTAAAATATCTCGAATCACATAACCTTTTAGCTGATTCGCAATATGGCTTCCGTACTGGACGCTCAACAGATGATGCTGTTCATGAACTTACCCAATGCATAGTGAAAGCATTGGATAGAAAGGAAAAGTGCCTAACTATTTTCTTGGATTTAGCTAAGGCATTCGACACGGTGTCAGTTCCACTCCTGATAAAAAAACTTGAGGCTATTGGAATAAGAGGCTCCCCTCTTGCGTTGTTCCAGAGCTATCTCAGTGATAGGAACCAATGCGTCAAAATCGGTGATTGCGTAAGCGACGAGCTTCCTATTAGCTACGGCGTTCCACAAGGCAGTATACTGGGGCCAACACTCTTCCTCTGTTATATAAATGAATTATGTCAGCTCAACTTAAGTCAATGTAAGATAACAGCCTATGCAGACGACACAGCTCTAACATTTCATGCAAAATCATGGGAGGAACTTTTTAAAAAGGCACAGACTGGATTTGACAGGGTATGTCACCTACTTGCTACCAACTCTCTGACTCTCAATGATAAAAAGACTAAATATATCATTTTTTCAATTCAAAATAGGAATAATATACCTTTACACAGGGCTCTCGTAGCACATAAATGTAACTTCAATCTTGCAACTACCTGTGGATGCCCATCTATAGAATCCGCAGAACATATTAAATATTTGGGAATAATAGTAGACAAAAACTTACATTTTGATGTCCATATCCATACGATCTCGCAAAAAATTAGAAAGTTGGCTTATCTTTTTAAACACCTCCGGCATATTGCGGATGCAAGTATAATAAAAATGATATACCTATCACTGGCACAGTCTGTCCTAACCTACTGCATTAGAACTTGGGGCGGAGCAACAAAAACCACCATGATTGAACTGGAGAGGGCACAAAGAATGCTCCTCAAGGTAATCAACTTCAAACCTAGGCTTTACCCAACAACTCAGTTGTATTCCGAATCCAAAGTTCTTACCATAAGGCAACTGTACATATTGGCCACTATCCAACATACACACTCTCTTCACAATAGTCAAAATCCCAAAAATTTGCGAAGTGCTAGAAGATTTTATACAGTCTGCGAAAATATCTCAGTAAATACCAGTTTCGCTCGCAGATTCTATGATTACCAGTCAACTAGACTTTATAATACTCTAAATAAGGAACTTAACCTAATCGACCTCACGAAATACGAATTGAAAAAGAAATTACTTAATTACCTAAATAATCTTGATTACGATACAACAGAATCATTTTTTGTCATTGTAACGTGAGACTTACCTTCGACTCAAGCCACATTCACATTTTTTTTTTTTTTTTTTCGGCTGGCAACCCCAGCCCGAACAGCTGTTAGCTCCGTGAAATAATTTAAGTTTTTAGATAAATCATAGTTTTAATTAGTGTTTATTATCTTAGACTGTTAAAGAATAACGTGTTATCACTGTGTACATTAAAATACACAAAAATAATAGTGTAAAATAAGCTACGGAGGCAAAATCGGAGAACGGCCAACTGAACTGTCAAATTTCGAACAGCAACGGAATATATTTGGCGAGTATTGTTGTTTTTTCCAACATTGCACCTAGTTTTACATAAAACTTACCTATTCACTTACTGTACAATACCTCTCATACGTGAGATACGTCCCACACACGCACTCAGGCACCGTTTTGGCTCTTTTTAGCTTGACAATAGGTGGAAGCAAAGTTGACGACAAAACTTCAGCCTCAGACAGCAAAAACTCACACTTTACAGCCTTCCACACGTACACACCACTTGCTACTTGCAAATAGCATCTTGCACGGTCAGACACTGACACCGATTCCCGGTATTTTTCAGCATGATGACTCGCAGCAGGACCGTACGAGATTCTGAAATGAGGCTGAAGGCGACTCTGCTCGAGCTTAAGGCAAGCAAGGAACTATGCGACAAGCTGCTGCAAGAGAGGGAAGAAAGTGAAGTGGAAATACAAAAACAAAACCAGAAGACTTCACTTCTTAAAGAAGAACTAAGCGTGATGGACATCCAGTGCCAAGATCTCAGTGCTCAGCGAGACGAACTACAACTTCAAATCGACTCATACAACAAGTGCCACAGTGTTCACGACATGGCCCTGCACAGAATTCACTCTCTCGAACACCAGCTTGCCGAGGCACACGGGCAGTTGCAACATATCAGTGAACAAAATGTACAAAGAGAAAGTATGAACACTCTTTCATTGTACAATGAGATCATGGGTGATAACGCTAGCATACCAATTGTGGACCTAACATCTGCCAGCGAGAAGTCGTATACTACCACTATGAATAGTGCCACTAAGTTCAAGAAGTATATAAAAACTAGTAAGTACATTCATAAGGTACAAAAACTTGTGAAGAAAAATAGGAAGAGCCTAAACAATGTTCCTGTCCACCGGCAGAGAATACAGCTTGCTACACAAGTAGCCGAGTGTCAGAAGGAGCTGTATACTACCAAAGTGGACTACGAACTGCAAATCGCAGAGTTAAAAGCGCAAGTAGAGTACTTTCAACTACAACTACTAGATATAACATGTAAGTACTCAAATGTACAAATAGAATATAACGACTGCATCACATCAGTGAACGGGTTGATCGCACTAAGTAAAGACAACTTGCAACTGGTTGAGTCCAACATAAATCAGAACAATGATGACACCGAGGACCGATCAATACTGTCGTCCCTGCCACCACCGAGCGACCAGTCTGGAAGTCCGGCCTCTCTACAGCTGGACTCCGTCGAGACACAAAGCGTTGAGCTGTGTGGACGATCTCGCCGCCGCAGCCGCCGCCGTCGCCTCCGTCGTCGCCGTGAACCATGCAGTGTTCCAGAGACACCGGCCCCTGTACAGCTGGATCCGGTATACCTGCCTGACACAGAGACAAGCGAACTGCCTACAACACCGAGTGCGACAAAGGGACACAGCACAAGATCTCCCCCTGTCAGGACTCTGGAGAAACAAGAAGAAACCTGCTTTGAAGATGCTAAATTTAAGACATTTATTTACTCAGATCAGTTAGGGGTAGGTTTAGGCAGTACATTAAAAAATAATTTAAACCAGCAGGTAGAGAATGTCTGTATGCCTAACGCCACATACATGCACTTAGTAAACTGCATGCTAAGTAAAAAATATGACCAGAACTGTACAATAGTGTTTTTAATGGGGAACAGCGCAGGCGTCAAGAAAGATGATTTAATAAATTATTTTAACTCAATAATAGCTCTTCAAGTAAATAAAATCATCATCTGCGCTTTTCCCTATTCTAGGACACTATCTGATGAACAAAATTACAGGGTGCATGAGTTAAACACCCTTATGTTTAATTTGACCTTTGGTCATCGTGACCAAGTACATTTTTTTGATACGAATAAGTTTATTCGCAACTTTGTATTGACTAGGGATACTATGTATGTACCTCTTTCTTCAAAGAAACAGCTTGCCACTTTGTTGGCATTCAATATTTATGACCCCATTATTGTTAATACAATAAAACAGGGAACTGTAATAAATAGGGTAGCTTACTCAGAGATTGCAAAAAAACCTCGTAGTTGTAATGTAGGTAGGGTAAATTTAGCTGCTAATTTAAACTGTCAGCGCCGACTACAGAGGAGCCCCCCGTAAGAAAACTGGTTGTAGGGAACCAAAATCTACAGGGGGGTTTTTCTGTTAAGTTACTTGAAATTGAGCTGTTCCTGCAGACATTTAATTTAGATGTACTTTGCATCACAGAGCACTGGCTACTAGAGCCTCAAATGAATTTAGCTACACATAACTATCAAATAGCCAGTTGTTTCAATAGAAACTTTGCAGTACACGGGGGATCCTTACTTTTAATAAAAAATGGCCTTAAATACAAAGAACGCAAGGACATTTGCAAACTTTCTGTTGAAATGGTGGTGGAACTTTCGTGTGTTGAACTGGACAAACATATTATTATAGGCGTATATAGACGAGGCAAAGGCGATTTCAGTACATTTCAAGATGTAATGGAGGATGTGTTAAAAATGGCCTCCAGTTGTAATAAAAAAATTGTGGTCTGTGGTGACTTTAATATAGACTTGCTCGTAGATTGTACTCTGCTTTCTAAACTATCAATATTCCTTAAGTCATTTAATTTAACTAATGTTTTTTTGGAGCCAAGTAGAATTACAGAAACCACGGCCACTTGCTTAGATAATTTTTTCTGCGATTGTGATTATTTAGACTCATTAACTGTAAATTGTTTGAAATCGGACCATAGTGGTCAAATTGTTTACTTTCCAATAGATTCAAAAAAACCTGAGCAAACCATTATTTGTAGGCCCATAACCATCAAAAAGTTAGATGCTTTTAAACTAGACCTACAATGTAATTTGCCTAGTCCGAATAGTTTACAAATTGCAAATAATCACTACAGAGACTTTTTCAAAGTCGTTTCAGATAGCTTTGACAAAGTGTTTAAGCTGAAAAAATTAGTCACAGGTAATAAATCAGGATTTAGTGAGTGGGCAACAAAGGGCATTCGAAATAGCAGGAATACACTTTATTCACTATATGAGAAGAAAACTTATACGTACGATCCCCGTTTTCTAGAATATGTTAAAAAATATCAAAAAATATTTAGGGCCGTCTGCCACAAAGCTAAATGTGCACACATAAAGGATACTATAGACAAATCAGCAAATAAATCTAAAACAATTTGGACTATTATAAATAGGGAAACGGGTAAAACTAAAACAGGCGAGCGCGAATTTTCACTAAATATCAACAATGAGGTAATAACATCAAATGAGGATATAGCCACGGCATTCGAAAAGTTTTTTACAAATATTCCATTAGAAACAACAGTTCATTTAGACTCATCGCCGGATCTTGCAGCTGATATATTAAAAGCAAATGTCCTACCTTGTGATCATCAATTCTCATTTTCTCATATAAATGCGCACATAGTAGTAAAAACATTTAAATTGTTGAACTTAAAAAAAACTGAAGACTTATGGGGTTTGTCAGTAAAAATTATCAGCTCAGTAATACATGTGTTAGCACCACACTTAGCTAGTATTTTCAACAAGTGTATAGATGAAGGTCTGTTTCCGGACCTCATGAAATATAGTAGGCTTGTACCATTATTTAAAAATGGCGATAGGCAAGATCCTTCAAATTTTAGACCAGTGTCAGTCCTACCAGTATTAAGTAAAATATTTGAGAAAGTCGTGCTAGCTCAGCTACTATCATACTTCGATAAACACAAACTTCTCCACGACCAACAGTTTGGTTTTACTAAAGGACGCTCAACGACGGATGCGGGAGTGATGTTAGTTAGGCACATTTATAGCGCATGGGGGGATAGGAAAGATGCTATAGGCGTATTTTGTGACCTTTCAAAGGCATTTGACTGTGTAGACCATGAAACACTTCTCATAAAATTAAAATACTACGGGGTAAAGGGGAAAGGCTTAAAACTAATGAGATCATACTTGGAAGGGAGGGTTCAAAAAGCTGACATAAATCGTACACAGTCTGCGGGTTCCCAGGTGAAGATAGGAGTTCCGCAAGGATCCATCTTAGGACCGTTTCTATTCCTTGTTTACATTAATGATTTGCCACATATGGTGAAAAACATGTCTGAGATAGTATTATTTGCTGATGACACGTCACTTATTTTTAAAATAAGGAGACAAGAAGATGACCTAAGTGATGCAAATACTGCTCTCTCACGTGTATTAGATTGGTTCACAGCCAATAATTTACTGTTAAATTCTAAAAAAACAAAATGTATAAAGTTTACCCTACCGAATGTGATACAGGTAGAAAACAATATTATACTAGGAAAAGATAAATTAGAGCTAGTAGAAGAAACTGTATTTCTAGGCATCACTATTGATGCAAAGCTTCAATGGGGCCCGCATATTGTAAAATTATCTCATAGGCTCAGTTCTGCAGCTTATGCTGTAAAAAGAATCAGGGAATTGACTGACATCGCAACTGCTAGGCTTGTCTACTTTAGTTACTTCCATAGTATTATGTCATATGGCTTACTACTATGGGGTCGGGCAGCAGATATTGAGAGCATCTTCATCTTGCAGAAGAGAGCCATCCGATTTATCTATAGACTAGGTAGTAGAGTGTCGTTAAGAGAACTTTTCAAAGAAATTGACATCCTGACAGTTGCAAGTCAATATATCTACGCCAACATTGTTTATGCTAAAAAACATATTGCAGAATTCGATACATTAGGTAGCCATCATAATATAAATACTAGGAATAAGCACAAGCCTACAATTCCAACTCTTAGGCTTAAGAAGGCTAGGAGCTCATTTCTCGGCAACTGTATACGCTTCTATAATAAGATCCCAACAGATATCCTAAGTTTACCAGAGGCCCGATTCAAAAAATGTGTAAGGCACACGTTGTGCCAAAAGGCCTATTACAGAATAGATGATTATCTAAATGACAAAGAAGTCTGGCACTAAACCAGTTCAGCGCACGATCACCACACTTACCAATGTGTTATTTTTTAAGTTCCTACCTGCATTACAAATGTATTATTTTTTAAGCACGAGATCCTTGGAGTTTCTTTACCATGCTTCTTCTCCAAGAACGATCAGAGCTAGTGAAGCTGGAGAAAAAAAAGTAGCTAGATACTTAGTATTAGATAGTAATAAGTATCTGATTTATATACCTTTTTTTTACTTTAGATAATATTTTGACGTTCAATGTAAATAATTTATTTATGGAATATTGAATAAAAAAAATTGATTCTGATTCTGATTCTGATTCACACACACACTCACACACAAACACACACACACACCCTCACACACACATACACACACACCCTCAGACCCATATCACAGCCACACTTTCTCACCACACACCTACAGACACACACCACAAAATAAATTAACACTTAGTTTTTACCTATCCTTGGCTTTTACTGTGTTTGTATTTTAACCGATTTCTCATAAGCTATAGTAAAATGAGTACCTACCTACTTACGTACATTTAAGTATAAAACAAATATAAACATAAACTGTTGCACATATAAATTATATACTTACCAGTTGCCTGCAAATGGGAGGCCTGGAGACCTGAAATACAGATCTCTGATCTAGTTTAGGCTCCAGTCTTTTCACAAATTCTTATCTATCTGATTTTCCGTGTACCTGTGTAAATAAGTGTAATTTGTGGATTGAGAAATAAATTTATCTTTATCTTTATCTTTATCTTTATCTTTATCTCTATCTCTGGACTTCCGCTTGAAACTATTTTTTGGGTCACCCTGTATAAGAAATCTTTCTATAACTTGCTGTATTATTCCTCCCCCAGAAAGACGCGTGGCTCCTAGCAGCGAAGACAGCCCACTTGCAGGAGCTAGCGGCCTCTAGCGACGAGGGTTGGGACCGCGAGGTCGGCGCGCGCGGCGGACAGCTCAGCGGCGGTCAGAAACAACGGGTGGCCATCGCTAGGGCCATTGTCAAGGTATACTATACGGTACAGCTGTGGTAATAAGGCTCCTAGTAGCTCAGACGGCCCACTTACAGGAGCTAGCGTCCTCTAGCGAAGAGGGTTGGGACTGCGAGGTCGGCGCGCGCGGCGGACAGCTCAGCGGCGGTCAGAAACAACGGGTGGCCATCGCTAGGGCCATTGTCAAGGTATACTGTACTGTACAGCTGTGGTAATAAGGCTCCTAGTAGCTCAGACGGCCCACTTACAGGAGCTAGCGTCCTCTAGCGAAGAGGGTTGGGACTGCGAGGTCGGCGCGCGCGGCGGACAGCTCAGCGGCGGTCAGAAACAACGGGTGGCCATCGCTAGGGCCATTGTCAAGGTATACTGTACTGTACAGCTGTGGTAATAAGGCTCCTAGTAGCTCAGACGGCCCACTTACAGGAGCTAGCGTCCTCTAGCGAAGAGGGTTGGGACTGCGAGGTCGGCGCGCGCGGCGGACAGCTCAGCGGCGGTCAGAAACAACGGGTGGCCATCGCTAGGGCCATTGTCAAGGTATACTGTACTGTACAGCTGTGGTAATAAGGCTTCTAGTAGCTCAGACGGCCCACTTACAGTAGCTAGCGACGAGAGTTGGTAGAGAAACAACGGGTGGCCATCGCTAGGGCTATAGTCAAGGTACATTGTACTGTACAGCTATGGTAATAAGGCTCCTAGTAGCTCAGACGGCCCACTTACTGGAGCTAGCGTCCTCTAGCGACGAGATTTGGTAGAGAAACAACGAGTGGCCATCGCTAGCGCTATAGTCAAGGTACATTGTACTGTACAGCTATAGTGATAAGGCTCCTAGTAGCCTAGAGGGCCCACTTACAGGCAGAGATGGGTAACGACCCGGGTTATAACCCAATCGGTGGGTTATAACCCACTTGGTACCTATTATCGCCCGGTTAAAACCCATTTTGGTGGGCGATAACTAAAGTCTGTTTGGACTGTTCTACTCGTCCAGTTCTACTGATAAAACTATTCGGTTTTCTTTTCCGTTTAGTTCTTTATTAATAGAACTGATACTGTGAAGGTATTCCGGGAAGTTCTACGATATTTAAAAAATAAAACAACAACAATAAAATATCCAAACTGTCTCAATTGCAAATAAAAGTATGCCAATGAGTCCTAATCAACATTATATTTGAAAAGTATCTCTTGGTAATTTTGCGTCAAACTTATATTTACGAAGTTATTTGAGGTTACGTGCTTTTTTGTATGGGTGCGAAAACATTTTATGACATTACTCTTATTCTTCACTTAGCTTCACTTTCTGGTTTTGAAAAACGGAGTAGGTATATTATTTACCACATTTCATCTAAACATACTACATGCCGCAAATTACCGCATTCAAAAATAATTAAATAGTTTATGTCTTATTGTGGTTTTTACCTTAAAAACTGTTATTTTTTTACTTTACTTGACTAATTTTTCACCAAAAGTTGTTCAATAATGTAGTTCTGATGTTTTTTAAGTTTTCACGAGCACTATACTTATTAAACTACAGTTTTAACAGATTCAACGCCCGAAAAAACAACAATATAACATAACATATTTAATTATTTTCAAATGTGGTACTTGCGGCATGTAGTATGTTTAGATGAAATGTGGTAAATAATATACCTACTCCGTTTTTCAAAACGAGAAAGTGAAGCTAAGTGAAGAATAAGAGTAATGTCATAAAATGTTGTCGCACCCATACAAAAAATCACGTAACCTCAAATAACTTCGTAAATATAAGTTTGACGCAAAATTACCAAGAGACACTTTTCAAATAGAATGTTGATTAGAACTCATTGGCATACTTTTGTTTGGAATTCAGAAGTTTTTTTTATAACCTGACATTATTCGTATTTAAGTTTCAACCAGCTTTTCTATCTGATGAAAATCGTAGCACATAAGCAGGTCATCTTCATAATCATACAATTTATGGTGGGAAATAAGTTACTTAATAGTATACAAAAATTTTTTAAATGTAAAAAAGTAACATTAAAACACAAAATATGTTATTACTCCCAAATGCGGTCCGTTGCGGTGTGTAGTATATTTGGGTGATATGTAGTAAATAATATACTATATCCGTTTTAAACCCAGAAAGTGAAGCAAGTTGAAGCAAAGAGTAGTTATAAAATGTCTACGCTCCTATACAAAAACATCACATAAGCTCAAATAACTTAGTAAACATAAGTTTCACACAAAATTACCAAGACGTACTTTTAAAATATAATGTTCATTAGAACTCATTGGCATACTCTTATTTGTAATTCAGAAGTTTTTTTAAACTTCGCGTGTCCGCGCGATTCTATGATAGCCTGAGCAACGAAGACCAAAAAATGCTGAATAGAAAAAATAATTCGTGTAAAGCCAAATTTTGGCACAGTTGTAGAGAAAAGTGTCCTGAACAACATACTAAAAGTACTGATGGGTAGGGGGGGAGCTAAGGGGGGGAGGGGGGTGTAAAGGTCCCTTTTTTCAGTTTTTTGTAAATAACTCGAAAACTGCAGCCTATAGCAAAAAATTACCAATTACTGAATTAATCTACATAAAATTCTCTACAAAATAGGTAAACTTTTTTTTTTTCTAGTTCGATAGAATAAGGAATAATGGCGGGAAAATGATTTTGTTGTCGCTTCAGTATAGGCCCGATTGTAAGCGAAAGTGCGACATCGCTCTGGTGTCGTGGGTTTTGGGACCACGTAGCTGATTGGGGTGTCAAAAGACGCGTCTTGACAAGGGCTACACAATTTAAAAAAATACTTTTGAAAAAACTTAAAAACTGTCTAAAAAAATTTGAAAAAAATTGAAAAATGCGGTTGTTTTTCGCCCGGTTTTGGTGAGAAAAAAATCATATCTCAAAAACGAAACAAGATATCGAAAAAATTAAAAACTTCCCGTATAGACATAATTTTGGACTACGTAAAAAAAAATTGTAGGTGCGTAACACTGATAAATTATTCAGAAGTTGTACCTTCATGACGCGGAGCTAAGTGCGTGAGCGCGGTAGTGACGGTGCATTTGACCTAAATACTTACAGATACAACAATGATTCGGAAAATCCCTACCACCTACCTAATGAGGTTGGACCAGAGGAGACCATGGTCCTAAAACCAGTGACCACCAACGACCCTGTGGCACCTGACTCCATTCTCAACGCCATATTTAGAGCTCTCCGCGCGTAAACTCTGCATCACCAAACTACAACTTCTGAATAACCCATCAGTGAAACGCACCTCCAATTTTTTTTTATATAGTCCAAAATTATATCTATAAGATAAAATTTAATATTTTTCAATATATTATTTTGTTTTCGAGATATGATTTTTTTCTCACCAAAATCGGGCATAAAACGACCGCATTTTTTTATTTTTTTCGATTAAAAAACAAACAGTTTATAAGTTTTTTCAAAAGTTTTTGTTTTATTGTGTAGCCCTCATCAAGACGCGCCTTTTGACACCCCAATCAGCTACGTGGTCCCAAAACCCACGACAACAGAGCGATGTCGCACTTTCGCTTACAATCGGGCCTATACTGAAGCGACAACAAAATCATTTTCCCGCCATTATTCCTTATTCTATAGATCTTGAAAAAAAAAAAGTATACATATTTTGTAGAGAATTTTATGTAGATTAATTCAGTAATTGGTCATTTTTTGCTATAGGATGCAGTTTTCGAGTTATTTACAAAAAACTGAAAAAAGGGACCTTTACACCCCCCTCCCCCCCTTAGCTCCCCCCCTACCCATCAGTACTTTTAGTATGTTGTTCAAGACACTTTCCTCTACAACTGTGCCAAAATTTGGCTTTACACGAATTATTTTTTCTATTTTTCGTTCGTTTCCTGGGCTATGAGATCGTTTTACTGTGCGCCGCCGGGCACCGAGCAAAGCAAGACGAGCGGCTCCCTTAAAGTCCATCCACTTAAATGGAGGGTGCCCATACGTTACTGACAGTATGAGCACCCTAAAATCTTTTGTTAGGCTTTATTATAATTGTAATAGTTACCAACCTTCATTTATTTGCTTACGAAAGAGTGAATTTTCGGGGCTCACTTTGCGCGCTCATCTGCTCTCACTAATGACTTCAGATTTCAATATTATGGTGGTTCAGACCGAACATAAAAACCAACGAATGCAAAACCTTCAAATATCTTTGTTAAAAATAAAAAGTGTTTTTACTAAAAAGCAATATGTCACTCTTACCTACTTGTCCGGCTAATCATTAGGGACCTCAGTCAGCTTTCCCATTATTGGGTCTGGCAATGCAAACATAAATAATTGTGGAAACTGAATGATTTTATGTTATACAAACTTATTTGATCAATTTGGTCTGAAATCGACAAATTTTCGAGCGCTGGGCGCGCATTTGTCAATTCTCCTGAGAAATCGTAATTACCATATTGTTTAAGGGAAACATTTGTGAAATTACGAGTGTGTGTTTATTCTGTCTAAAGTGTTCCTGAAATATAAGGGAAAAATCTGTGATTTTTCGGCCCGCGTCGTTCGTCTTACTTACATGAAAAATGTCCATTACGAAAATATCGTAAAAAATCGTAAAAAAAGTTTAAAAAAAGTGAAAATTTGAGTGCGCTGCGCTCCAGAAAGTGAAGCAAGTTGAAGCAAAGAGTAATGTTATAAAATGTTTTCGCTCTCATACAAAAAAAATCACATAATTATGCTCAAATAACTAAGTAAACATACGTTTCACACAAAATTACCAAGACGTACTTTTAAAATATAATGTTGATGAGAACTCATTGGCATACTTTTATTTGTAAGTCAGAAGTTTTTTTAAACTACGCTTGCCCGCATGTCCGCGCGCTTCTATGAGATCGTTTCAAATTTGAGCGCGCTGCGTGCGCGTTTATAATTTTATACAAACAAGGTGGCCCAAACATAAACGTCAAGCGAGAAAATCTATACAGCTGACATCAAGGGCTGCCCCAATTAATGTTTTTTTCGAGAAAACATCACTGCAGTTGTATGGGAAAAAAAAGTTGAGGTCGAAAGGACTTTTTATTGACTTAAAAAACTTCTGCAAAGCATTAGTCCTCAGAATGGTACAAAAATCGCGTCAGTTTAAACAACAAAATCTAACAAAAAAAACCAGACAAGTAAGAGTTTAACTCGCATTGAGAGGTTTCCGTACAATGAGGAAGATCGAACGAACGAACGTAGGAAGATCTTCATACAAACTCTACTAAGATACATTAATCGAAAGTCCGAACCATACCGCGATCCGCGATGTAGGACTGTGGAGCGATATCTGTTGACTGAGTTGAGGAACTAATGCTACTAGAACAAAATTAATATTTTCCTTAGTAATTTTGTACACCATGAACTTCTTATAGGTTTTTTCTGTAATCTATGGAAAAATTAGGTATTCATGTTTTTTTTTTTCAAAATTTTAGGAGATAAGGGGGGGTAATTTTAAATTTTCGCGTATTAAATAACTTCAAAATTGTTCATTTTACTATTATAACAAAATATATATTTGAGATCCTTAAAACGAGCCCTTTCATTTGATGTCACACGATATATTTTATAAAACTTTTTAGTGAGTTCCCAATTTACACCCCAAAAGTGGTCCCCTTGTTTAAAATTTATTAATTTACGTTGCACGTCCTTGTTTGGGTCACCGACTTACACAATGTGTACCAAATTTCAACTCAATCGGTTCAGTAGTTAAGGAGCAAATTGGCTGTGACAGACGGACAGACAGACGCACGAGTGATCCTATAATAGTTCCGTTTTACCCTTTTAAGGTACGGAACCCTAAAAAATGGCTGAACATACATTGGGGTGATTCGGGTAGCCCTTGCTGTCAGGTATCTAGATTTTCTCGCTCGACGTCTATGTTTGGGCCACCCTGTATAATTCCAAACCATAGAATAGGCGGGCGATGCACGCCGAACTGGATTTTTGATAGCGTTATACGTTTTACCTCTTGTAACAGAGTGTATTTAGTTATCGCCCACCAAAAAAGACGATAATGGGTTATAACTGTGTGATTTGGGTTATAACCCGGTTTTAACCCAACTGGGTCGTTTGGGTTATAACCCACTACCCATCTCTACTTACAGGAGCTAGTGGCCTCATGAACCGCCGAATTTTTATTTTAGAGTCCTCTAGCGACTCGAGCTGCTTGTTTCTTAGAGGCGAAAACCGCCCACATGCAGAGTTAGAGGTGGGTAGAAAAACTAGTTGCCATTGTTAGGGCCATTGTCAAGGTATATTGTACGCACGTCAGACTACACTTTTGTTGTTTAGTCGCCCGTAACGTAACCGAGTAGAGTGCTAGTGTGTTAGGGTCGACGTGCTGTTGTGTGTACAACGGTAGACCTCAGGTCTTTGCATCTATGTTAGAATGATCTATACAGCGTCCATTGGCACCTCTATAGGTACTTCCTTGGGACCGTTCGGATTGTGTCGGCTTGTCCAGCACCTGTACCATCTCCTCTTAGCTTAGTCGGTCTGGTCATAGCCAACTAAGTCGCTGGTCTTTCCCCTTCTTCAGCACGTATTCTGAAATTGAATTGGCAATAACTACAGGGTGCACTCTAAGTCAATAGCGGAACTTTAAGTAAGCTGTCCACCTAGTACAAGTTGTTTGTATTGATCAGTAGATCAATACAAACAACTTGTACTAGGTGGCGAAAAAAATGGAGCTAACAAAATATCAGCTGTTCCATACAAAAGGTCGACTCAGTACTGCGCCAAATGTATGAAACAGCAGATATTTTTTCAGCTCCATTTTTTTCGCCACCTAGTAGAAGTTGTTTGTAGTGATCAGTAGACAGCCTACTTAAAGTTCCGCTATCGACTTAAAGTGCACCCTGTATTTATTATTTCACAACGAGGTGTCTGGTTATATATAGGAAAACCCGATAATCTTGTGAAGTAACTGATATAAATGCTACAGAGGCACAAACTCGCATGTCACGAACGTCATACATTCCTATTAAAAAAAAATACAGTGTCAATGTCGTTTTAGATAAGCTGCGAACACCTCAAAATGTCGGTAACATATCGCATTTCAATCTAAGTTGTCACGCCAACCTTTTGGTACTTACTTAGTCATGCGTGGTATTGCATTTCGTTCCTGTATAGACAGGGTGTTAAAAGACCGCCGACAGACCCGAAAGGCACTAATAAAAAAATAAAAATCTTTTATTTCAAATAATAATTAATTTAATTTATGCTAGTTACTCTCAAGGTACAGATATTGCGAATACATTGCGTGTTTTAGATTTTTGTAATAATATTAATAATTTTGATAAGACTTCGAAAAGAAACAACTAATCGATAATGAATACAATAAATTATGCAAAAAAAAAGAGTTGAAAATCCGACTTTGAACCTTGAAAGTTGAACCATTAATTATCTCGGAAACCGTTGATTTCACTGTTATAGTTCTTGAGCAAACATTTTAATTTTGATGAGGACAATGCGTGGTTTCCCGCTTTGTTGGCGGTCTTTTAACGCCCTGTATGTTACTTATTTATTTTGGCGGTGCAGGCCTTTGTGAGTCTCCTCCACAATCGTTTTCCATACACATCTGGCCCTTGCCTTCCTTTGCCTGTTGGTATTTCATCCATCTTTCTAAGGCCTTTTTCATTTCGGCTAACAACAACCTTAACATTGTTTCAGAACCCAAAAATCCTCATACTCGACGAAGCTACCTCAGCGCTCGATGCGTACTCGGAATTTCTAGTCGACCAAGCACTGAAAGACATTAGCAAAGATAGGACAGTTCTCACCATAGCCCACAGACTGAGTACAATACAGTCTGCCGACGAAGTGGCTGTCCTAGATGACGGATGCATCGTTGAGAAGGGAACGTATGCAGAGTTGATCGCGAAGCCAGATGGATTCTTCAAGGAACTAATGTCCCATCAGACGTTCAACAAAAAAAACCCGCAAAGGGATGCAACTAAGACGTAATGACTAAGAATGGCGGTAACGTGGTATACACAATAAGGTAAATTAAGAAGTTGTACATGATGTTGGCTTGTTTCCTAATTAGATCCATAATGGTCGGGTTCTAGTTATTTTTACAGAGTTTCGGTGGTTTGTTTTCTGGTCCAATTTAAATGATAGATCAATCTGCAGTAAAATTACAATAATAATACGAAATGCACAATAAGTAAGTAGAGGATTTATTTTCGTTTTACGTTGAACGTTGAGTGTTGTGCCCGCAAATGCAAATGGTTCTATTTTATTATATACATTTTGTGATATAGACAGTACCTACTATGAAATAAGATATCGGGACAAAATAGTTTTACGGTCACAAGCGAAAGTCAGTTTTATTGCCATTCTATTTAAACTTGAAAATATCAAATTGCGACGGTGTTTTTTTATGTATATTTGGTATGTGTTCAAGGTTTCAAACGAATTGTGTGAACGGTGATACAATAATTATTGACATTTTACACCACAATGACAATTTCAATAAGATAGATAGTATGGGTTTTTATAATAGTAATATATCGTTTATTTCTTTAATAAATAAATATTGTTTTTTCTTGTTAACGCAAAGTTTTGTTTACTCCCGTTCGTGTTTTTACGTAGACGTAGACTAAACTAAACAATAATAATCAAACCAAGCTAAACTGAAGGTCATTGGTCTCCGTTGATAAAGCAGATAACACCTAGGGCCGTCCTTATTTATGCTGGTGTTACAATTTTTTCGTTGTAAATAAACGATGTAGTAAAGTATCGCGGACTTTGCCCCCGGCGCGTTGGGGTGCGAGCCAACAGCTCTGCGCGAGCGCATACACGCTCTATCTGTTCGCGGGAAAACGCGTGCAGGAAAATGTCGCATTTAAAAGTTTTTCGCAGCAACCTTCCGCGGCGTTTGCTGAGCGGTTTTGGCCCTTGTGTGAAGCGGGGTAGGAGGCAAATATGTGTGGACGCGCGGGGGTTGGCCACGCAAACCGCGACCGTGGCGGATAGTAAGTTTTTAAGCTCCCCGTGGGGAGAGATCGAGGTCGGCAAGGAGACGCTGACGGAGCATGTGTTCAAGGATGTGGAGTTATGGGCGGACGAGCCATCGGTGGTGAGTTTTTTTAAATATTTTATTTCATATAAAACTGCCTTCTACCGGAGGATTTTTTTGCGGCTGAAAACTTTTGTTTTTGACGCTTTTGAAAACGAGGGAAAAAAATGTGTTACTTTCGTCACAATTTTGTTATAAAAAAGGATAGAACAAAAGCTTTCACGAATCTCTTATCCCGCTTTTCGACGACTGATCTTCATTTTTACTCCGGACATTCGCACGCCTAAAGGGGTAAGCAGAGGCATACGTTGAGTTGGCGCTTTCAAGTTTATAAGTTTTTTTTTCTCCGTGCGGATTTTTCTCAGCCCATTCAATTTATGCTGAGCCTATTCGTGTCCTATGTTGGCAACTATTTAAACATTATATTCGAACAGGTGCATATTTCTCAATCGACTCTACAAAGACATTTTTGTGCCATGTTATCAGTTTTAGTAGGCAGATACAGCAGTATATTATATTGTATTTATATAATAAAACGAATACAAGTTAAACATAGTAAAGTAGCTAGCTCTATTTGTTAGTTTGTTGTACTAGGTATATTATATTGTTCAAAACATAGCTATCGGTTAGTTTCTTATTTATTTAATTTGCATAATCAATGTAGTTATGAACTTCACGGTTGTTGTGCCAGAGATAACTTACAACATAATAGCGCAGTCCCTTTCAGTCGTTCAGTTGTTTCAAGGCAAATTGGAAATGCACACGATGCACGCTTGATTAATTCAGTTAATAAACTACAACAGGTCGGTACAAAGTTCGCAGACATCGTACGTACAGTCCGCGATACAAGGAAGTCTCGCTTCCGTTCGATACTGGCACTTGTGTCGTTACACATAAGACCTAGGCCGGGGGACATGTCGCCCACAATACCTTCGTTATTCTGCGAATTGTGGAACATGCTGATATAACGTAACTCATACGTGATGATTATAAATAGTGAATCAAGGCTAAGGACAAGTTATGTTGTTATTGGCTCGGGCACCCCTTCTTTGCGATGAGATGTTGAATGTAAACGATTATTTTGAGAAATAAGTCCACACTAGATGGGTGAAGTGACCACTTAGTAGACGATGCATGAGCGAGCATGACGCGTCTGGGACATGTTTAGATGCAGCTGGTTTACCTAGTTGGCCAACACTTCTAGCATGAAAGACCGTATAGGTACCGAGCTTTGATATTTCCCACTTTGGAGGAGTTACGGTCGGCCTAGGATACCCCATGGTAGCTCTTACCGCGCGTGGCATAAGGGCTCCAATCGAACAAAAAGAGGTATCCTAGCGTGTGGCTCACGATTTTTTAAAAATGTTTGTTACCTCGGAACTTTTTTCTAGGTGAACCGATTTTGATGATTATTTTTTTGTTTGAGGGTATACTTCCCATTGTGGTCCCATAATGGTGAAGATCTGACAATGAACTTCGGAGATGGAGAACGCAGCAGCAAATCATGCGCAATCAGTGCAATAGCTTATAATAACAGTGTACCTTTACACCAGTGAAGTCGGTTTTTTTTTTCAATTGTAACATTGTATTACTTATAATAACAGTGTACCTTTACACCAGTGAAGTCATTTTTTTTAATTGTAACATTGTATTACTTATAATAACAGTGTACCTTTACACCAGTGAAGTTAATTTTTTTAATTGTAACATTTTATTACTTATTAAGTAGGAAGTAGATACTTTTTAACCGACTTCATTATAAGTAACTATATTTACGTTTACGTTGTAATTACTCTTAATTAGTATCTCCTACACATCTTACAAGATAGAGGTAGCTAATCCAAGTCGACTTATTTATACCCAAGAAGAGTAAATTCCGATGCAAACGCAAATGTTTAATTTTGACAAACATTATTGAACTGAAATCGAGGTAATGCGGACTCTTAACAGCTTAGAACATTGTTTTTTATTATGTTTCAGGTCAGAGTGATCTTGCTATTTCGTGGGTCCAAAATACAAAATTTATCTTATTGTTATTATATGAGACGTGCAAAGTTTGAAATTGGTTAGTCAACTCTGTCTGCTCAAAGGTCTCTCTCTAACTGATACAGGTGCACATACTTTGGATTGCGCGTTATCGCGTGAGGTGTGTGTGGGGACCTACTTGAGATATGTAGCGCGATATCTTTTAAATCGATCTACTTTTTGGCTTCAAAAAGACCGTCTCATTTCTTAATCAAACATGGTTAGGTACTTAGATTACCATAGCAAAACCAAATGGTACAGACATATCCTCTCATAGTCAGTCCAGTAGTAACCATAAGTCACTCTAAAGTAGTTTAAAGAGTTATTTATCTCTATTCTATCGTTTTTAGCGCGCGCCCCATAAGTGCCACTATCCAGCAAAATATGCCCGCAATGACTGTTCTTTCCTTGACACCACATACTACTTCTTCTTATAGTCTACCGCAAACCGACTCTACCACATACTAAGTTTTTAACACGCTTTTATTAGCTTGGCCTGTATGTATGTATGTATGTATGCATGTATGTAACGGAATCTTTGAGCATAATTTTTACCAACTTCCAGAAGTCTGATTAATTTGAAACTTTGCATACGTATCAAGGACCAATGACAATGCAATAATTTGATAACAGTTTCCCATTATACCCCTACAGTGCCATTATACAGGGTGGATTTTTGAGACGGGGCAGTAAGGGCAGGTACCTTAACCGTTATAGTTACAGGAAAACTTTCTTAGGAGACTTTCCATAACTTTTTGAGATATTATGAACTGCATTCACAGATTTTGGAAAAAATGTACGGTCAGCAAAAAAAAAGCTAAAATACCAAATTTGTTTTTTATGCCAATCGCTTCTCTTTCATGTAGGGATCAAAAGACTCTAAGGAGCCAACTGATGTTTGAGTACTAGAAATGTCAGAAATTTACAAAAAAATAATAAATCGAACTAAAAAATTAAAAATAAATAACAGTTTAAAAAAACTAAAAAAACACGCTTTTTACTCTGAATTGTATTATTCTGTTAATAACTTAAATTTCATTATAATTTTAAACTCTTTGTAATTAAAAATTATTTTATACTTTTTAGTTCGGTTAGCTTAAAAGCGTGTTTTTTTAAACTGTTATTTTTTAGTTAGAGTTTAGAGTATGCTATGAAGATAAAGCCTAATTATCTTGACCTAAACTCGAGACTTGGCAAGCACTGCACATGCACAGTCACACGTGTATCTTCAGTGTTTGTTGCTAGAAAGGACGAATGTGTGTCTTAAGACGAAACGCGGGTAGCCGCTGCTCCATAAAAAAAATACAAAAAGGGAGACCTGTTTCCTCCCTGGATAATTATTTGAGAAAAAATATGTTTATGCCATTCAATCTATATGTACCTCTGCCATGTCACTATGTTTTCCTTTTTATCTTATTTAAATTATTTAAATAAATTCTATTAAAATAATAAAAAAGGAAAACATATGTAGGGTTTTTTTTTTCTTATTTTAATTAATTAAATAAATGTTATTAAAATAATAAAAAAGGAAAACATAGGGACATGGCAGAGGTACATATAAATTAAATGGCAGAAACATATTGTTTCTAAAAAAAATATCCAGGGAGGAAACAGGTCTCCCTTTTTTATGGAGCAGCGGCTACCCCCGTTTCCTCTTAACGATTTCATTCAATCAAATACATTAAATTCTTTATCCACAAACAAATCACAGTAAGTAAGGACTCTTCCTTTTCACGCACGCTCTTCGGTCGAATGTCAATCTCTTCCATTGTCCTCCCACTGTCTTCACAATATCATCGACCCATCAAGATATAGGTCTACCCACTGACCGTCGACCCTCGCATTATTATGTTGCAATTCAACAGAATTTATTATTTGCTAACGATTTCCAAAAGGCATCCTTGCTTGTTTGACTGACAGGGCCTTTAGCCTGTAACGCAATGGTGTCAAAATGGGCTGTCAGTTGACGGCTTCAATTACGATTTACTAACACTGTCTGTCCTTTTAATGTTTTTGTAATACAGCAAAGCATATTTTGATTCTAATTCTAGAGGATAAGTTCTCTGGTTGTAGGAGAAAAACGAGGAAACCCCGGTTTTGTCCTTCTGTCAGGACGCCATCGACCCGCCATTGCGTTACAGGCTAAGGCCCCAGTTCAGCAGTTATTAGAGTTTCGGTTCGATTGGTTGTAATTTTTAAACACGTACGTTTCTTTGGGATTTGTTTTCTCTGGTTGCCCTTTACCCGCGCCGCAGTCAATGAGCGTTCTAGTCTATAAATACCGGTCCAGTACAGCGACCGCCGGCTCCGAAGCGTCCGAAGATATAAAGGGGCTCGTGCCAAACTATTTTATATCGAATCCGTACGTAGGTAACTGGACTTTGTCCCAGAGTTGTATATCTACGCTTGCTGCGTTTGTTGTTTGTTATTGAAACAGTCATTCGGGATAAAAATATGACTCTAATGGCGCTAGCGCGCGTCGCCGCTTATTTCTGTTTATTGTCACTTTGAGGTGCAATAGGTACACAAACACACCCTCGTCTCGTATTTTGACACACCTTCTACTTTGAAGGTACAAAGAGCATCATGGACGAGAAAACCTAAAAAAGCTGGGCACTACCAGATTGTAGTGTAGAGCACATAATATTATTATTTAGTTAGCGTAGATAGATAGATTGATAAAGCATTTATTTGTTACTACAGACACACACGAAATATTACGAACGTACGAACTGATTGGCAAAGACTGGCTTCTCAAATGAGCTATATTTTATGATATTTTGTAGTTACCGATTCACCCAAATTAAAATGTAGAGCTTTGTGGGTACCGAATAGCTCGATAGCTTATAGGTCCAAGCTCGATAGTCATTCGTGCTACGGTGTCGCTAAATAAAATAAAAAAAAAGTAAGATGTAGCCTGTATTGTACATGTCCCACTAGCTGGGCAAAGGCCTTCTCTCAGAGAGAGAGTTCGAGCTTAATCACCACGCGTGCTCAATGCGGGTTGGCGATTTTTGCGTTAAGGGTATAATGCCTCATACGCTCAGGTTTCCTCACGATGTTTTCCTTCACCGTCAGCGAGTGGTATTGCTACTACAAATTTACAAATATATGTAACTTTGAAATAAATTAAAGTCATAGGGTATATGCCCGCACCGGAATTCGAACCTGCTAAATAACAACAAGTTTTTGTTGTTGCCGTACAGTCTCCAGAAAGGGCCTACCATACTTTAATACCTAACCCTTGAACTTGTAGGTAGGCGCTTCCGTGCTTCGGAAGGCACGTTAAACCGTTGGTCCCGGTTGTTGATTAATAACAATCGTTAAGCCATGTCAGAGACCCTTTGGGTGGCTTAAAAACTCTGACACCAGGGGTGGCCACTACCTCATACGATTACCTACCTTACCTTGAACTTGTCAATAAAATAAATCTTGTTTTGTGTGGGACAAACTCTGAAATCTCGAAAAAATCTTCCCATCACCTTAGATTTAACAACTAACGAGCAAGTGGTTTGTATTGCTATAAACAAGCTCCTAGTTTCACAGGACTTTTAACATGCGTATTGTATTTTTTTTTATTTTTTTGTCAGCCTGGATGTTTGTGTCCCACTGCTGGGCAAAGGCCCCCCTCCTGTCTTCCACACATCTCTATCCTGTGCCACCTCTGGCCATCCGGGCAAGAACTTACTGTTCACTGTTCTATACCTTCATTTCTCAGACATGTGGCATGAGCGGGCGCTCCTACGACTACGGCATGATGCGGATGATGATCGAGCGCTGTGCCGCCGCCCTTCTGACGGCTCTGAAGCTGAAGCCTGGAGAGAAGCTGGGTCTTATCTTACCGAACTTGCCAGAGTTCGTGGTCCTCATCCACGGAGCCATGCGGGCCGGGCTTGTGGTCACCTTTGCGAACCCACTCTACACTGCTGGTAAGTGTGGTTTGATGATTGAGTGTACTGAAGTCCCCCCCACCTTCCTCTCGGCTCTGAAGCTGAAGCCTGGAGAGAAGCTGGGGCTCATCCTGCCGAACCTGCCAGAGTTCGTGGTCCTCATCCACGGAGCCATGCGGGCCGGGCTCGTGGTCACCTTTGCGAACCCACTCTACACTGCTGGTAAGTGTGGTTTGATAATTGAGTGTACTGAAGCCCCGCCGCCTTCCTCACGGCCCTGGGGGCTAATTATCGAGAATCTCGCATTCGACACATCTCGAAGGAAACATTTCATGTCATTTCGATCTCGACTTCCGACCTCGAGTCATGTCGAGCGAAAAAGGCAAACATCGCGCAGAAATCTCGTGCTTTATGTCGAGGATGACTTCGTGAGAATGGGAGATGTGAAATTTGCAGCAAAATGAGATTTTTTCCTTCAACTTCGTGTCGAATGCGAGTTTCCCGAGATCTAGGCCCCTGAAGCTAAATCCTGGAGAGAAACTGGGTCTTATCCTGCCGAACTTGCCAGAGTTCGTGGTCCTCATCCACGGACCCATGCTGGTCGGGCTCGTGGTGACCTTTGCGAACCCACTCTACACTGCTCTGCTGGTAAGTGTGGTTTGACTGCCGATTTCTGAATTGTGAAATTCGCTAAGCAAGCACTTAAGTATCGTTCCGTCTCAGCAGACTTCTAACCAAAGAACGTGACTGAACGATACTTAAGAGGGTGCTAGAGCATCATTTTCCCATACAAACGTAGTTCAGGTGTAATTTATAAACTTCAGGCTGGATTTTGCTGAAACTTGGTTTATATCAGTAGATGACCAATACAGAGGTTTGCAAATAGTTTTAATAATAAAAACATCAAGCCTGAAAGAAATTAGAGCGATGCGTTTCGGGCCGAAAAAGGGGTTACTTTCAGCTGTTATTTACTTACATTATTACACTGTTTATTGGAGTCTAACAACCTTGGGAACATCAAGATTTCTAATATAGCTAATAAAATGTAGAAATGGCAGCTGAACTACGAAAAAATTTGGGAAAATAGATCTATTACATTACAACTACAAATAGATACTCGCGAAAGGACACGAACACACATAGACTCATGCAGCCGCATTGCCTCTCACTTGTCCCGCGCCCCGTCTCGCTCTGGGTGAAACAGCTATAGAAAACAGTGTTTCACGCGCTTGGCCGTCACTGAGTTCCCACGGTCCTGGAGGGGCGTCTTAAGTATTTACTTAGTAAAATTCTCAAATCAGAAATCGGGCCTGAGTGTAGGTATTGAAGCCCTCTGAAGCCTTCGCGAACCCCATTTACGCTGCTGGTCACGTCAGCTCAGCTCTCCATACTTTCTCTCTTTGTAATGGGTGCTATGTGGAGTTAACATTACATCTACAGTACTTTTCATACCAGTGCAGAGCCTTTACAGCTAAGTACCGTAAGCTTAGATGAAAACAAAAAAGGGAAGATACGGCACATTCTTACTAGCAGCCGTGAAAAAATGGGCTCGAACGCACTCATGCACATAAACTCACACATTTACAATTAGGTGAATAAGCGATACGCTAAACCAACAAGCCCGAGCGAGACAAGAACAGTCTCCAACCGGTCAGTGTCCAACCGGCGACTGAATGAAAGTGAGTCCATGGACTCAGTTTTGCAGGTCCACGCGTAATGGGTGAGTGACGTATCTTCCCTTTTTTGTTTTCATCTAAGACCGTAAGTGTAGAATTTACACGTCCTCAAGTCGCTTTTCTACCCTCTGTACGCGACCACTCAGACGCTCTCTGGAACCTGGCGCATGGAACCTGTCTAGAGGCTTGCTTAGTCTGCCTGGGTCAAAGGAAGGACAAGGTCCATTAACTATGTTGTAGTAGGTACCGACTACCGAAGGCTCTAGAAATTATTCCTAAACGGAAGTAGAGAAATCCATGCGAACGCCCGCAGCTGATTGTGGCTAGATAATGCCTGGACTACGAGTACTTACATAATTAGTGTAACCTTCACATACCAGCTAATTGCTGAGTTGCGGTTCAGCTAGTCAACTGATTGTTGAGTACTACCTACTTACCTACCTAACTACATAGTAGATAGATACCTACATACCTACTCTCTTAATAGGTTCTTACTTACTATACTCGTAGGTACCTACTATGCTAACGCTAGCTACAGTGAAGGATACCTACTCCAGATTCCCAGTAGATTTGCAATGGATGAATGATTTTAAGCGCTATTGTCACTTTTTCCGACTTTTTGTTGACTTTTTACCATGGGGTAAGTAGCTCGATCTTATTGCGCGCGGCATAAGTGCATCCCATTCGTTTGATGTCCATAGAGGTAGGATAGATATCTTCTTCTTCGTCGTTGCACTCTTGTCAGAGCGGCCGTAGTCCACATGTAGTATCATCATCAGTGGCTGATGTTGCGCGCCTTACGATGCCACGCCATTTCTCTCGGTCAGAGGTTTCTCGGGTGCATTCACACAGTGTTTTACCCACAGTGGTCTTGATTACGTCAGTCCATCGCATCGGTGGTTTTCCCCGAGTTCTAGTGCCCTCCAACCGGGAATGATGAACCTACCTATGTGGGATATAGCAGCACATGAACTCCTACAATTAAAAGCACATGCCGTCTACATTTTAAATCCCGCTTTAAAATTATGAATAGAACAGCATACTACAGGGTGCACTCTAAGTCGATAGCGGAACTTTAAGTAGGCTGTCTACTGATCAATACAAACAACTTGTACTAGGTGGTGAAAAAAATTAAGCGAAAAAAATATCAGCTGTTTCATACATTTGGCGCAGCACAGATTCGACCTTTTGTATGGAACAGCTGATATTTTTTTAACTTTATTTTTTTTTGCCACCTAGTACAAGTTGCTTGTATTGATCAGTAGTCAGCCTACTTAAAGTTTCGCTATCGACTTAGACTGCACCCTGTAGAACAAGCCAAGACTACGGTTAACACTCTCTATTCCTACTACGCACGCAGTTTATATTTAGGTATGCCACAAGTGACAAAACAATCAGAAACGTGGTTACAAACGGCACGCCTGTAGTAAACAAACGCTTATTCACTTCATCTTAAGACTATTATCAGTAGGTATCAAGGACGCCCCCGTCTGGGAGGAAAACTCTCGTCGTTAAATACCTAGACAGCTGTGTTTCCTCCACACATTGATATATAATTAGTTGAGTATACAAGGTGTTACAAAAGATGCTAACTCTTTTTTTTTGGGTCATGGTAACTGATGATGGGGATCAATTTTTTAATTGAATCTAAATCCAAAAACCATAAAGTTTTGAAAATTTTATAATTTTGAGGACATAAAAAAAAGGTGTGATTTTCAACTTTTTTTTGCAGATTTGTCATTATGATGACCAGCACCCTGTAAAAGGAGTTAGTATCTTTTGTAACACGTTGTATACAGGGTAATTTGTAAATAGCTTTATTCCTTAGACACCCCAACTTTAAATGTGATTTCCAACAACTTTTGTTCTACGACTTTGGTGTAAGCGCAAACGTTTTTTTCCATAAATTTTTTTTACCCAAAATAACAAATAAAGTGGCCACTTTTGGCGAAAAATTATTGCATTCGTAGGATCCAGGATCTGGAATCGAAACCTTAGGTCCTAAAAATAGTTAAGCCTCGCGTTGCGATTTTGCAGGAGAATTTTTAGCAAAAAACGCATCCAAAAAGAAGATAATGTTTTTTTTTGCGGCGCTAGTGTGCCTACTATTCTATTCTTACAAAAAAATATTAAGTACAAATGCCGGCTTTACCGCTAAAAGCGAAGTAAGTTACTACTGCACCAAAATGTATGAAACGAAAAATTTTTTTTCTTTGCATTTTTTTGCCACATAGGTAAGGTTTTTGAATTGGTACACAGACAGCACGTCGACTCTTACACGCTACCGCTAGCACTCTCATCGGTTAAGTTACGGGCGACTTTATAACAAAAGGTGTAAACTCTGACGTGCTGTCGTGTGTACTAGATGTTTTTGTATTGATGAGTAGAAAGATTACACTGGTCAACAAAATTTTAACTTTGTCGTGCCACACGGACTTTTTTGATATTTTTTACTTTAATTGGTGATTGTAAGAAAAAATAAACAAATAAAAAAAATTTGCTAGACAAGGATTTTATTCTATTGAGTCATTTCAAATAATAAGAAAAAACACAGATCTCGTAAATCAAATGTTTTTATTTTTATAAATGACTTAATAAATCTTAAGATTTTCTTGATTATTTAGCTTCTGGTTGGTCCCTTTTAATTGTCCAGCAGTAATCTGCTAACAAATTTGGGCTCCATTTGCCCTGGTACCGCTTTTCCATATTGGAAATGTCCTGATGGAACCTCTCACTGTGCTCGTCGCTGACAGCCCCTTAATTGTCAGGAAAAAAATCCAGGTGCGAGTCTAAAAAATGGATCTCAAGTGACATGTTGCAACCCAATGCTTGATAGGACAATAATAGCTCGCTAACCAACTCTCTGTAGCTGTCACTCTTGTGGTTACCCAAAAAATGTGCAACAACATTTTTAAAAGCCTGGCCTATTAGTTCTGGCATTTTTTTACAATGAGAGACTGGTCTTATAGCCGAAGATAAGTTAGGGTACATAACTGTGTTTTTTTTTTCTTGGAATTTATACCTTTTATGTCAGTGAGACAAAATTGGAATCTGAAACGTGATCTCGCTGTTCAGTCCATATCATGGGTACAGCAAACGGCATAGGTCGTGCAACTTTCTTCCAGTCAGTTAAATTTTTCACACACGTTATGCAACAGACATGAGGGGCCCAGGATTTGTCTTGATGGGCGACAGAAAAACCAAAACATTGGTGATAACACTCCAACACAAGATTTGACAAATTTCGTCGTTGTTTTTTATCTAAGTTCTCCGCAGACATAACAAAAAGAGTTAGGATCATTGTTACACTTCCTCGACATGTTCACAGGGTTAATAAATCACAAAAAAGAGTTCAAATTCAACGACAAATATTTTTATAACGATTTACTAGTAAGCGTTTCTGTTAACTTACTGCCGTAGTACTAGTTATGAGTCTTACCGTATCACAACAAATATGAGGCTAATTGACCTTTGAAAATTGTGATTTAATAATGAGGGTAGATTGATAAAACAAAATTAGCTATTAAAGTTCGTGTGGCAAAACCAGTGTTGACCAGTGTTATCGAATTCGAGTGTGCCCTGTATTTGAGTACTGTCCCTTCCTGCCCAGAATTGAGAGCAACATTTCAATCTAGATATGGTAAAGTATGTAGGTACTGGAATTTTAACTGGTTTTAGGCCCGACGTATACTGAGTAGTGGCCTAGAATGCTATTTGGTCCGTTGAGCCGGTTGACTTCATTTTAAGCAATATACTCCGTGCAATTTTAGTGGTTTTAAAGCCGAAGGTATTTTGTTGCACTAGTGATTCTGAGCCAAATTACAAAATTTCATTCCTAAACGCGCGAAAAAAAAAATTATTTCTCCATACAAATGGTGTCGATTGGCGATAGCCGTTTGTATTGGGAAGTGTTTTTTTGTCGCTCGTTTTGAAGTAAAATTTTGTAATTTGGCTCAGAATCACTAGTGCAACTAAATACCTTCGTCTTTAAAACCACTAAAATTCTACGGTGTATAGGCTTAGGATTTGACACAGATTTGAGAAACTGCTAAAGCGGTTTACGATTTTTTGTTTTCTTTCTTTCCTGTTTGCACTCTGTCTATCTAAAATTCTAAAGGTTATGTGGAAGAAATTGCTCTTACTTATAACAGCGCCATCTTTCTGGCAGACCTTTCTTCTAATAATAACTTTTTTTTTTGTTCCTTGATTTGCAATCAATCCGTGGCACAGCTTTCTTTAGAAGGCTGTGGTCCGTAGACTATAAGCAGATGTGCGCAGAGTTTGATCCTCCTTTGAGGATCCCTCTTCACTTTGAGTAGTTTGAGGTTCATAGTGTCACGCCTTTTCAGACGTCTTACGTCTTCTAATAACTGACAAAAATGTTTCTTTCATTTTAATGTCTGTGGTTTCTTCACAGATGAAGTGAAGCGTCAATTCAAAGACTGCAACGTGAAGGCGATCGCCACCATAGAGATGTTCATGCCGGTGGCCCAGGAGGTGGGCAAGACTCTCCAGGACTACAAGGGGACCATCTGGGTCGGCGGGGAGGGGGACATGGCTTCAGGTAACTTCACCTAAATCCTGTTGTTATCCGCGCCGGATCAGAATGCGATAATACCTTTTGGAACTGAGACGCTCGCGGTCCGCCTGTCAGCTGTAGCGTCAGCATTTCGGCAAACTCTAGTTGTCTATGGCAAACTCGCGTCGAAACTTGCTTGTGTTTTCTGTGCGCTTGGGTGTCTGCTCGAGTTTTATCACGTTTTATTCAATTAATGCAATAATATTTAATCCTTTTAGATTACACCATTAAACATTTTTGCGTATTTTCAATTTCATAACCCTATGATAGAACGTAGAACTAACAATTTTTTTACTGACGCTACTCGAGAACTGTAATTTTCGGTTCAGTTCCAAAATGTATTATCCCATTCTGATCCCGCGCGGATTACATAAAACAGGGCTCGAATATAACTCCCCACATCATTAGATTCAGTTAGATTCAAATAGAGAACAGCTCGTTATCGTGTTGAAAATATCTAACAAGGCATCGATCGGCGCTAGAGATGTGGTGGAGCAAATTGGAACAGAAAAGTGTGCGAGACCAAGAAAAGTACGTCCGCCATCAATGTTTGTTGAACCATTTCAATAAGTCTTTCTAACTTTCAGGGACTCCATGTAACTTAGCTTCAGGCCTCCTAACAGTGTATGCCTGAAGCTAAGTTACATGGAGTCCCTGAAAGTTGGACTATATACATTGAAATCATTGGAAGACCATGGGAAAGCCCAGCGGTGGGAAGCATAGATCGTCTCAAATGCAAAAAATAAGAAATCACTTTCCACTTCCTACAGTGACGTTGAACTTGCGTAACTTTTTAGGAAGTTCGAACAATGACCACTCAATCAACACCATGAATACTCACCCAAAACCAACCTTTATTTCCAGGCGTATTCGGTCTAAAGCCGCTCCTTATGGCGGACCACCAGGCTGACCTACCGAACGTGAGCTGCGATGAGGTCTGCCTCATTCCCTACTCCAGTGGGACCACGGGAATGCCCAAGGGAGTCATGCTCACGCACAAGAACCTGGTCGCGAACCTGAAGCAAGTTCAGGTGAAGAAGATGATGAAGTATGATGGCGAGAAAGGTGAGAGAGTATGTTTACTGCTGGATTGATACAGCCTGTTGCCACTCGCTAATTAAAATTACGGTTTACGGTTTTAGATATTTATTTCTCATAGCTTTTCGCCCGCGACTTCGTCCGCGGTGACTAAGACAAAAGGTTGCAGCTCTATTTTTCCCCCGTCAATTTCAACCCAATCGGTCAAGCCGTTTAGTAGTTGACATACCGACAGCAGCGCCACCTGCCGGGTCCAATTGTATTTTTAAATCATCCCGAAAACCATCGAAATACCCATATACATTTTCAACCCAATCGGTCCAGCCGTTTAGAAGTTATGTGAAAATGATAAGTACGAAGGATATTCTTACCACCCGTTGTCCTATTACCCGTTTTCCCGTAGGAATGAAGCATGATTCCGCGGTAAATAAGCCTATGTTCATCAGGGATGAGGTCGGCTTCTAATGGTAAAAGAATTTTTGAAATCGGTCCAGTAGTTTCGGAGTCTATTCAATACAAACAAACAATCAAATCTTTCCTCTTTATTGAACGAGCGAGCGAAGCGAGCGTTTGTATGTATGTATGTATGTATGTTTGTATGTTTGTATGTATGTTGTTGTTCGTGTTGTTCGACGATAACTTGAGTAAATTTGGTCGGATCGTTATGAAATTTGGTAGGCGGGTAAACGAAATTAAAAGAATTTTTAAGTTGGAACATGAGCCAAATTGGTCGAGGGGTTGCCGAGATATGGGGTTGTATAGTTTATATGCAAAGCGCGCGCGCGCCTGCGCGAATGGCGTAAGCAAAGTTACACATCTGTAACTGGAGTCGCGAGTTCATAGTTCGGAGCGAACCACTAGTAATATTAGTGTAGATAAGAAAAGAAACTTTAGCATATGAGGCATATATACCCTCAACGCAAAAAAATCGCCAACCCGCATTGAGCACGCGTGGTGATTAAACCCTCTCTCTCTCTCTCTCTGAGAGAATGCCTTTGCCCAGCTAGTGGGACATGTACAATTGTACAGGTTACATCTTACTCACTTACTTAGAAAAAAATAATTAAGGCCCTTGCGTTATGAGATGTTTTATACAGCGTCCAGTGGCACCTTAACTCACTCTAGATGGGTGAAGAGACCATTCGGCGCTGCAGTGCCTGGGACATTGTTTTAGTTAGCTTGCCCAGCACCTATACCATCCTGAGAGCTTAGCCGGCCTAGCTCACAGGAAAGATAAGTCAATACGTATGGAGCCAACTAAGCCACGGGTTTCCTCGCGATGTTTTCCTTCACGGTTAGCGAGTGGTTTTGCTACTTCAAATTCACAAATGTACGTAACTTTGAAAATAAACAAAGTCATAAGTTGTATGGAATTTCTTAAAGAAGGTTTTCTAAATAATTACCACAAGAGCGTTTTTTGAGTAAAGTGTCTAACATTGATGCATAGGCCTAAGTTTTTTTCCCTCTCAAGGACGGTATTTTTATCTGCGTACATTGATGAACGAGAAATAGAAGGCTAAAGAAAAGATTTTAAAAAATGTGGAAGCTTTTATGTTAAGCATTCCCGGTTGCCCACGACACAGGCTTAGCCTAGTGTGGGGACAAAATTACACTAGAAGTTAAACTTACTTTGCTAAATAAACACATTTGATTTGATTCGACTTTGACAGTGCTTTGCTTTCAGGTCGTGGTGATGTGGTGCTAACTGTTCCTCCGTTCTTCCACATTTATGGCTTCAACGGCGTCCTCAACTACAATCTTGTCTTGGGCTACCACATTGTAACGATGCCTAAGTAAGTCCAATTTATTATTAGTATCTATTTCTTCTATACTGATAAAACGCATGGTGATTCCATAAAAATATCAGCATAAGGTACATACATAAGGCTCAGTATACTGCATCAAATTTATGGAACAGCTGAAATAGATCTAAAGGCTCCTGATCAAAAGTTCTAAGTAGCTAAATGTGCGCCCAACAGCGCGAAACGTCTAATGAGCAGTAAGTCTAATTAGCAAAAGATGTTTAGTCAACGCATGTAAGTGCAATGAATCAACGCACCAATTACATGTCATTCATCGTTATTTCTCCTTCTTACCAGATTCACTCCCGACGACTACATAAAATGCCTCGTGGAACATCAGCCGACCACCCTGTTCGTGGTGCCATCCCTCCTGGCCTTCCTGGCGACCCATCCGCTGGTGAAGAAAGAACACCTGCAGTCAGTGGAGACGATCATGGTTGGAGCCGCGCCCACAACCGACAGTATGCTGGAGAAGTTCCTGCTCAAAGTAGAGAAGACTAAGGACGAGATTCGATTGCTGCAAGGTACCTTCTTTAATTACAATCCCTTAGTTTTCCTGCTTTGCCATGCCAATTATTGTAGGTATAGAGACCTGGTATAGGGTATTATTGTCTAACTTCAACATCTATAACGATCCCTTTCAAAAGTATCGTGATTATGATCATAAATGAAACTGAATAATAGAGTGCCCAAGTACGAATGGGTCTAGTCGCCACACAAATTGAAGGAAATTGAGTGAACGTATTTCCATTTCGTTCACTCACTATCCGACTTACCATCATGATTAAGATCACGATCACTTTAAATGACATCTCGTGTCGATTTAGGGTAGTTAAAAGTTGGTTAACATCTTTCAAACGTCAAATTGAGTCTAACTTCAACATCTATCCCTTTACAAGGTATCATAACTATAATCGTGAATGAGAATGGATTGTCTAAGTTTTAAATCACAATCTCAGAACGAATGGGTCACAACTCTATGCGATACAAATGGAAGAATATTGAATTAATGTACTTATTTTCGTTCACTCACTTACCAAGTTACTATCATTATTACGATCGCTTTATATGACAGCTGATGTCAACGTCAACAGCTGATGTCAGTATCAAATACCAAAACCTTCCCTTTTGTTTCAGGCTACGGCATGACAGAAAGCTCGCCGGTGACCCTGATGACGCCGTACCAGTATCCGTACAGCAAAGTGGGCTCGGTGGGACAGCTGATCCCAAGTACGCAGGCCAGGATCGTGTCTCTCACCACAGGGGAGATGCTGGGACCGCACAAGTCTGGCGAGCTGTGGCTGAGGGGTCCACAGGTTGGTGGGATTTTTAGTTAGACCAAAAAGTGGCAGTTCGCCTCACACTTGTCGCCAGTTTACAAGCGATCCGTGCGTGTTTTCGATGACAATTTTCACCTTCTCATTATAAAAAATCCGCCTTGAGATCGTGTCTGACATACAGTTTATAATCCGTGCGGAATTAGAATGGGATAATACCTTTTGGAACTGAACAGAAAATGACAGTTCTCGAGTAGCGTCAGTAAAAAAAATGTTAGTTCTACGTTTTATCTTAAGGTTATGAAATTGAAAATACACAAAAATGTTTAATGGTTGTAATCTAAAAGGATTAAATGTTATTTCATTAATTGAATAAAACGTGATAAAACTCGAGCAGACTCGCACGCGGACAGAAAACACAAGCAAGTTTCGACGCGAGTTTGCCATAGACAACTAGAGTTTGCCGAAATGCTGACTCTACGGCTGACAGGCGGACCGCGAGCGTCTCAGTTCCAAAAGGTATTATCCCATTCTGATCCCGCACGGATTATAGTAAGCATACAACATAATATAGCTCGTTGTGAAACCGACACCACAGAAAATTGATTAAACATTTTTTGGCCACATTTTCGAGTTGTCGGTATTGATTGATTGATTCAAGTTTTGGTATTGATTGATTGTCGGTATTCTAGAAATCCCCCCTGAGCAAATCCTCCCTAGGGGGATTTCCGGAATAGCTCGGACTGGGGTTGACGGTTAGGAAGTCGAATTTGAGGGCACTTGTCATTCTTATTTCTCTTCTTCAGGCTGTCGCCGCCCAATGCTGAGTGTAGGCCTCTTCCATTGTACTTCATTCCTTTCCATTCCTACTTAAGGTTTGACGATAGAATGTGGCAAGAAATTAAAAAATTACACAGTTTTTTACATTTTGTAGCCAAACTGAGCTATTTTTGTTCAGCGATTTTTCGTTCGCGGCAATAGACCAGTATTCTTTTCATTATTGAAAACAACAAAACAACAATAATTCAGCCGATTATGTGTTATGGTCTACGAAGCAGTGGCACTGCCCAAAAAACTTGTCGTAGACCAGAACATATCATAATCGGCTGAATTATTGTTGTTCTGTTGTTTAAAATAATTAAAAGAATACTATGTTATTGCCGCGAACGAAAAATAGCTGAACAAAAATAGCTCAGTTTACCAACAAAATGTAAAAAACTGAGAAAAACGTTGAATTTCCTGCCACGCTGCTATCTTCCAGCCTTAACCTCGCCCAATTATCCTCAGGTGATGAAAGGCTACTGGAACAACGAAAAAGCGACCGCGGAGACGGTCGACAGCGAGGGCTGGCTCCACACGGGCGATGTGGCTTACTACGATGAGGATTTTTACTTCTACATCGTCGACCGCACCAAGGAACTCATCAAAGTCAAGGGAAACCAGGTGAGAGGTGCTTTATTACCTACTTACCAGCACGATTTAGAAGGGATGGAACGTTTGACACTCAAACAAGATGTCCCAGTAAGTATGTATAAAATATTAGTTAGTAAGTACATCAACTTTCTTCGAATTTAAAGTAGCAATTTAACTAGCTTAATAAGTATATACATTTGTTCTCAAGAATTAATACTCCGACTTCGAACCTCTTCATCTCGAAAACCGTTGATTTCCCAGGCATAGTTTCTTGGGCAAAAATGTTCGTTATAATGAGGACAATACGTGGTTTCCCGCTTTGTTTGCGGTATTTTAACACCCTGTATAATTAGTAGTAAATCGCGTGGTTTACCTTTAGTCTTTATTTACCTTTGGTCTTTCGCCAACGTATCAGTCAACCTTGCTAACATATTTCCGGCTGCCGATGTTGGCTGATATTCAAATATTTTACCTGCATTCCAGAACAAATGATGTACCTATTACTTACTCGTCAAATAACTAGCCTTACCAATCATCAAATCACGGTTGGCACGTGGTTTGATTCATACCTGTGTTATATTTTTATTATTTTGATAGTATAGGTTCATTAGCCCGTAACGGTTTAATTCACGTACAAGGTTACCGGCTCCTCTTTTAATATGAAATTATATGATAAAGTACTTACATAATTCTGAATAAATACCATAAGTATGGCAGTTGCTAACCGGCCGCCACCCTTAAAAAAAATTCATACAAAACCGGTAACCTCTACGTGAATTAAACCGTTATGGGCTACTGTAGGTGCTATGTTAGCGACTTTAATTTCCTGAGGAATTGGCCTTTGCCCGACACTGGCCCTTATCTCCCTACAAATTAGTATTGAGTTTAGATGATTTTATACAGCGCTACTTAAGTGGAATTGGGGTATTGGGAATTGAACAGGGGTGAAGTGATCTGATCACTCAGGGCCTGGGGCATGTATTTTAGATGGTGTAGGTAGATGACGATGCGTCCAATGGATGCCGTTTTCCACACTGACGAGCGTATTTTGAAATGCTACCACGCCATTCGCTAGGACGCATCCCATTTGGAAGCAATGTCAAATTCGTCAATCATCTTTCAGCCTAGTCCACAGGAAAGACAAGCTTGATTTACTGTTTTTTTTGTTCCCCAGGTGTCCCCAACAGAAATCGAATCCATCATCATGGAAATGCCCGAAGTGGCAGACGTGGCGGTGGTGGGGGTCCCAGATCCCCTTGCTGGCGAGGTCCCCAAGGCCTTCGTGGTGTTGAAAGTGAACTACAAACTCACTGAGAAGGACGTCTACGACTTGGTGGCGAAGAAACTGACAAAGTACAAGCATCTGGAGGGCGGAGTGGCGTTCATAGAAGCCATACCGAGGAATGTGGCTGGAAAAATTATGAGGAACGAGCTTAAAGTTTTCGGCAAGAAGAAGCAGTCGTCGTAAGGTGCTTTTACGGTTAACTAGCGCCACCTATGAGATACATGGTATCTTCTGTTTTAGGTGCCATTAAAAATGGTTTCCTAGTATGTATCTCAATCCTCTTAGCATGGGTAAAATCTTTGAGATCTTTGGAGACTATGTTTTTGTTAAAACATGTTTGTTTTTTTTTATTTGTGCCGCCAGCTAGCAGCAGGTATTGTTTGGTATAAAAAATTGCCACTTCGTGTTGGACTGCCCTTACTGCTCTCCTGGCATACGGGCGTGAGCGTGACGGTGACATGGTTAGTGAGTAAAATGATTGTAGATGATATGGTACAGAAACCATAGAATAAAGTTTTGTCAATTAACGCTGTGATCAACTTTTTAGTCGGGCTCTGATGGTCTATTCTCTAAAAATTCGACTCGCGCGTCAACCAAAACTCTAGAAAAAATTGCCCTTATTGTAATGAACATTGTTTTTTTTACATTATTAAAATGGGTACCTATATTTACGGTGATTATTTTAGAGAATACAGCGGCTTGATATAAATTAAAATTAGTGCCACATGAAAGATATTATGTTTTGTAGGTACTTTATGATAACTGTAAAACTTAGTAGGTATGTTTTCTTCAAGAAACATAGTTTTAATGTTGTAACTTGGTAAGGTTTTTAAGTGAGATTAGAACCTCATTCCTTCTGTTAGGGAAGTATGCTTGGTTTCAAACTGTCGTGTAAGATTGTAAATATGTAGTTCTTTTGTTACTATGTTTAAAGTTTTATTATTGTTATTGCTCAAGTGAGAATAGTGTAAAGATTAGAAATAAGTTTTTATGAATTAAAAAAATAAAAGTATTAAATAGTTTCAAAATTCATTGTTTTATTTCCACGTACAAACATAAATTAAACTAGGTGTAATCTTACAAAGGAGAAATTGTCCATTTTGAAATCGATATCATCAGTTTCAAACATTTATAATAAGTTGAAAAAATTAACTCGCGACAGGACTTGAACCCGCAACCGAGAATGCGAGAGGTTGCGGGTTCAAGTCCTGTCCCGAGTGAATCTTTTCTACTTATTATACATGTTTAAAATATTTCCTAGCACGGGTAAGTGCTTTAGAAAAAACAAAAATCATCAGTTTCCACATCAGTATCAATCAGTCTCAAAATCATAAATTTCTATCATCACCCTTAGATCATTAGAGCTAAGTCTATGAAATGCTGATTGCCTAACACAAGTCCTTCTTAAAATCTACAGAAGCTTATTGCGTTGCTACAAATTTAAGGCACCTCTTCTAAGGTGGTCTCTGCCTTAGGTGCCTCGGTAACCTCAGGTTTTGGTTCCTCTGGTTTGCCATCCGTTTCCATGGCAACTGTTTCTTTGACCTCTATGGGTTTTTCGGGAGACTTGCAAGGCTCCGCTGGAGGTTGTGGCAATTCAGATTTTACATCAGTAATGGGGTAATTCTCCTCTTCAATGGAAGGTGGAACTACCTTTTCTTCTACGACTTTTTCCTCCACTGGCTTCACCTCTTCAATGTCTATTTTTGGCTCCTCCGGTTCTTTCTCGACCTTGGCAGGCTCCTCGGAAGTCACGTTTGGGACATCAATATTGACCTCTTCTGTAACTCGTGTGGGTTCAATTTCGGGTGGCGGTGAGTTACTGTTACCTTCAGCAATGTCACTGGAAGAAGAGATGTCATCACTTGAAGTAGACTCTTCAGAAATGACCTTGGCATCAGTTGATTCCTCTTTGTTTGAGTCTGAGCTGCTCTCGTCAAGTGTTTGGGGTTGTTGTACTTCAGGTATGGGGTCTTTGACCTCCGGGGTTATTGATTCTTGTGGAATGCTTTCTGTGCTCTGTTCAACAGGTTTGTCATCAGTGATGGACTCCAGTGAAGCTTGTTTGATCAGCTTTTGCTCGGTCATCTCAGCATCGTCAACTGTGATCTCGGGAATAACTAAAGGAGTGCTCACAACAGGTTCAACTGGTGTTTCTGTTTCCATTTTTGGTGATTCAATCGATTCAGAAGTGCTTGGAACTTCTTCAGGTAGAATAGTCTTCACTTCAAGTATGGGTTTACTCTCTGTTGGGGTTTCCTCAGCTGGTTTTGCTTCACTAGTTGATTCCTCAGTAACATTTGGTTCTGGAGGGGTAACAGACTCATACTGTGTAGTGGGTTTTTCCTGCGAGTCATCCATTGGTGCTTCCTGTTTGGCTTGCAACCGCACTTCAATGTCATCAACAGAAATGTGTGCATCAGAGGAGCTTGGCTGTGGCTCCCTGCTCTGTTGGAGCTCGACATTCTCCTTCCAGGACATGTCTTCCATTTCTACGTCGACATTATACTCGGAGTTGTTGTCAGAACCATTGACCATTGGTTCCAAAGGATCGCCATTCTCGAGCTCTAGCTGTCGCTGCGGTCCTGGTTCCCTGGTGCTCACGACCAGGATGTTCTTCTCCACAGCGCGCATAAACTTGTCTATTCGGTTGTATTGTTTCCGGGGAAACGTGAGGAGTTCGCATATTCGTTGTACGGTGAACGGGGCCGCTGTAAACGAGTCGAGCCGCTCCAAAAGGCTATTCTTCATTATGTCGTAGTTAAACGGGTCCACGTTGGGGTAGGGCGGTATGTCGAGCCCAGGGGTGGTCTCGTAGAAGTCCGTTATGACATTTAGCAGCTTTTCTTTGAATAAACTCTTCACGAGAGACCATTGGTAGACTGGGTCACCGGTTCGCGCTACAAACGCCAAGTAATCGTTGAGTTCTTGCGGGATGGACTTCGGCTTACGCTTGGTGAATTCTTCTAGGAAGTGTAAAATCTCTTCGGCGTTCTCCATTTCGGATAAGTTGAGGTAAAACAAAGAAAATTGTATTCAAACTCGCTTCACGCCTCCACACAGCAGCTTTAACTTCACAGACTAATTGGAAAAGTTTTTGACGTACGTAAACTACACCATAGAACAACACAAGCAACAAGCATCGGATTGGTCATCTTTTCAGTTGATTGGTTACTGCATAACACACGATGTTTTTGATTGGTTGTTCATACCTTTTTTTTTTTTAAAACACAGATTTATTTAAAGAAAAAAAACCGGTATTGAACGAGCAAAGTCGGAACGTGTCTATCAACTCGTCTCAGAAAAATAAACTATTCACAGAGTAATTTTATAAAAACCGGTAACGAACCGGTGAAGCCTGAGCGTGTCTAAGCAAGCAATCCGCCGGGCGGGCCCGTCGAATCTGTCAGAAAACAATCTGTGAAAAAACAAAAAAAAAAAACAAACGATTCTGCTTGCAAAAGTTTTGACTTTTGTTTTCGCCATAAATTTGGAAAAACCACAATTTCATTGCTAAATTATTTTGTAGTAATTGAAGCAAAATGAACACCTTACTCCGAAGAAACTTACTATTTGTGTGCAACAACTCCCTGAAGTTAACATGTCGCACTTTCGCGGATGCTGGCATCAAAGAGAAGATTGATAAGATAGTAAAGGACAACAAAGTCGTCGTCTTCATGAAGGGAGTCCCTGATGCTCCGCGGTGCGGGTTCAGTAACGCCGTGGTGCAGATCATGAGGATGCACGCCGTTCAATACGACAGTCATGACGTCCTTTCGGACGAGACTCTCAGACAAGGTTAGAATGTTGTTGTTTATTATGTCAGCTGAGATCTAAATAGGAAATCTAATCTTATCTTTTTGTTCGAGAGTGTATAATAATCCTACGATTATCTAGCTATTTAATACTCAATTCATGCCTTTATCCATTCACACTTTTGAAAAAATATTTCTTTACATAACCTAACCTCTTTCATAACAATACAACCCCATCGTTTCCAGGAATCAAAGACTACTCGAACTGGCCGACAATCCCCCAAGTGTTTATCAATGGAGAGTTTGTGGGCGGCTGTGACATCATGCTGCAAATGCACCAAACCGGAGAACTCATTGAGGAGCTGAAAAAGGTCGGCATCAAGAGTGCTCTCCTAACCGCAGAAGAGTCGAAGAAGCAGGAGAAGTAAGACTAGTCTTCCAACGGTTCATGACATTCATTGTCGGGAGTCAAGAGCGAAAGGTATGTTGAAAGTTTGTTTGAGGTTCTGAGATATTTTATGGCAGCTTTACTGCTTCAATTTTGTTCCATCTAATACATGTCCCAGGCACTGCAGTGTCTGGGTGGTCACTTCACCCATCTATTGAGGGGGGGTGCCACTAGCGCTGTATAAATGCAGATGCAAAAGGCCAATTTAATTTGAATTCTGCTTATTGATCTGTTCAGTTTGTTCAGAACATCAAGAGCAGTGTTTTTCAATCTTTTCATAGTCCAACCCTAAAGGGAAATGAAATTTCACCCCAATTTCCGGACTGTTCATATAATTCCTTCGCTTGTAGTTTTAGTATTAGTATGTAAATATTTTGAATATGAGTTTGCATTATAAAATGTCTCTGAATCTTTGACCATGAATTGAATGGCATGTCAAGACTCCTAGTTAAGGGTAAGTTCTGCAAATTAATTTATGTGATGGGCAGAATGTGTACAATGAAAGATTGATTGACTTTGAATGCTGACTGTAAATTTTATTGATGTAGGAATAGGTGCAAAAGGTTTAAAAATCTCTGGCTATATTGGTGAAACATCCACTCAGTTTTAAAACTTTGTATAGCACAACACCAAAAATAAGTTATTATTTTCAATGTAAGTAATAATTTATAATTTTATTGTGCTTAGTGTCCTTGTTGTAACATAATTATTATTATTATAAATAAAATGTTAGTGTTGCCTAGAAGATCATTTGATTTACTAATTCATAAGATTTACTAACATAATATTTAAAAAAATCCCCCTTCAAAGTAACAAAACAACCTTCCTTTAGCTAGAGATAAAATAATAATAAAATAAAAGATAGCATAGTTTTAGAGCTCTTTATTAACTTAGCTGTACATTCGAGTTAGTATATTTTGGGCACATAATTCATTCTTAGCCTACATACCACTGTCTCCACATACAATTGGTTGGATTACATTGCAGTCATAATCAAAAGACAAAAATATATATGGCATATCATTTATATTGAGTACTCAATCCAAAATACTCACAAAAACGATGATGGTAAAATTTAGTTTTTAATGATAAATAAATAGATGCAGGCAAGTTATGGCAATCTATGATATAAATATTTTTGTGGGCACTTCCCTGCAACATTTAAAATTTTACGTCAACGAGTACTACTTGAAGTACCATATTACTAATGGCAGTAATAAAAAATTGAACTTGTATAAATAAGTGTTTACTTATAAATAAAAAAATAATATAACAAAAAACATTCTCACAAGTTTAGTGCGAATGAGTCTTATTTGGTGTCACACATTAGTCGAGCCTAACATTAGCACCATTTTCATCTTACAAATATCTTTTTTTTGTGACTTCCCTGAGAATTTCATTACAAAAGTTAAAAATACCTTATGCTAATGTATAAATAGAATGGTCTAAACATTAATGATTTCTCTGATTTGAGCCAAAAGGTTACAGTAACATTAGAGAAGAGTTTGACGGCATGAAAGTTAGTGACGTTTTTGGTTTGAACATTGCACGTGTTTAGGTTTTATTTTATCTGTATTACTCTAACGCAAAAATTTTTTGCTTCACACTGACTGTCGTTTAGGGCGAAGTGTGTGACTTGATTAGTCAATGTAACGAAAAAAATTTTTGTTCTTATATTTTCTCGACGACACCTTACATCTTAGTGTGTATCTCAGTTGTTAGTAGGTGGTAGCGATCGTCCTTGCCTAGACTTGTTATGTAAATCCAGTAAACTGCTTCCCACGTTCTCCTCCCTGATGATTTAGAGATGATGTCCGATGAAATGACTTACAGTCCATGGGACCTGCGTCTGAACATAAATCTATTTAGAAATAACACAAAAAATAATATTTTTGAATGACACACATAAAATAGTTAGTTGGTGTAATTTTAGAACAGAATTTTTGGGTCTCCGCCCAAGATAGCATCGCCTGGACACAAGCCAAGTTGCTACGATTTATTTTCTGAGCTCTGCCCCGCCAAAATTAATCTCGACATATTTTTTCGAAAATATCAATTACACGAACGATGTGCAAGACAATTTATGTCACTGACAGCCTGCGCCATTTCATACTTGATGAGTGTGACGAAAAATATAGAGCTGCAGCTGTAGGTCTTGACTTCCACATGCCACGTAACTACAGGGTGCACTCTAAGTCGATAGCGGAAGTTTAAGTAGGCTGTCTACTGATCAATACAAACAACTTGTACTAGGCGGCGAAACAAATGGAGCGAAAAAAATATCAGCTGTTCCATACAAAAGGTCGACTCAGTACTGCGCCAAATGTATGAAACAGCTGATATTTTTTTCGCTCCATTTTTTTCGCCAACTAGTACAAGTTTTTTGTATTGATCTCTAGACAACCTACTTAAAGTTCCGCTATCGACTTAGAGTGCACCCTGTAGATCAGTCGCACGACACCAATGCTCATACACTCATTTATTGTCATAAATGTATGAACATAATTATTATGATCAGAACTCAAAGAATCAACTTGGAACTAGGCTACGCGCCTACCAGCTCGGCCTGAACGGAGGTAATCGCTTTATTAGTGGAGAACATTTACTTCTGCTCTAAGTTCTGGGGTCTAGAACAAACTCCCTCAAATATCGTCTCAACCCCCTGACTCTGAAAACTCAAACTTTATTTTGCACATTTGCTTCCATATCAAATAAATCTGATAAGTGGTTGCTGAATCGCAATTCATTTGACCATTCGTCAGTAGATGTCATGACAAGCCTTTAGTTTCGGTCTGCTCTATGTTCGGGTTCAATACGGGCTATGTTCGGGAGGTTTGTCCCGTGCTTCTTCCCCTGCCCTCTCGGATTTTGATGTCATGCCTACAGGTTGCGTCATGTAAAAAGAACGCTAGAAAAAGGCGGAGGGGGTGTGTTTGCGCGTTCGCTCACGTAATCACTAGGACTATTGTTTTATTTTTGAACTAGCCATTTAGCTACTAGCTAGTATACTAGCTATAGCTACTAGCTATATTAGCTACACAGCATATACAAACCGATAAATCGCCTAATGCGCATTTCGACCGGTAGCGTTGTTTTTACATGACGCAACCTATACTACGATAGTTACCTAGAGGTCGGTCTCGCCATACAAGGCGGTAGAGAAGGCCATGTAGTCGAGCGCGCCACCCGGGGCGCCAGGTCCGCGGTAGGGAGGCATACGCGCCACGCAGTACTCGGCCTGGTCCGGAGGCAGCTCCCGTCGGAGCTCGTCCGCGGTTATGTAGGGCTGGTGGGGAAAGGGTTGGATTAGGGCTTGATCCAAATAGACTGGGATTGTAGACAGGGATCTGTCGAAAGTTCACTTAGCTACTCGTACGTAATTCTCTTTTAGAACGTTTCTTGGCATGACCTGACTTTTCGGGGAATTAGTTTATGTTGAAGAGAGCTATCAACAACAACACTTAGACCTATGCACTTCCGCTCGCTGTATGCATCTAATTTGATGATTTTTACAGCGACCAGTGGCACCTCCACTAGGTGAGTGAAGTGACCACTCGGGCGCTAAAATACCTGGGACGTTCAACGTTTTATTTTCAAAGTTACGTATCAGTATTACTCTCGCGTGAAATGTAGGTCATTCGCTACTACTTGCTGCTTTGTTGCCATGACTTCGATATAAAAATATAAAAAACTATAGGTAGTATGTAAGTATTTGAAGGTACCATCTCACCTGATTAGCCTGGACGCAAGAAAAAAAGAATGTAAGATGTTACGATAGAAAATAGAGTTACCTCTAAGTAAATACCAAGATTTGCGCGTGTAAAATATTGCTTCACGTACCTTGTCACCAGCTAAGATCCTAAAGCTGTCGATGACTTGTTCAGCGGTGTCGGTGTCTGTGGATTCCCTCGTCATGAAGTCCAAGAATGAGTCGAATGATACGTAGCCTGGAACGAAACACAGAACGTAAAAATCATTTTAAAAAGGTACATGGTGCTTTAGGACTTCAAAGCGTCTTAAAGCCAGCAGAATTTGGAGAAATTGAAGGAAAGACCATTGTTTTGAAGAACCGGTACTGATAATAATTTAGCATGCCAGAACTCTTATTGCATTTAGCAATCAACTTGAGTCAACCAGGGTTAGCCAGTTAACTCTGAGGTAATGGTTACCATTAACTCCGAGTTAGTTGGCTACCCCTGACTGACTCAAGTCCGCCTAAGTCTTATCAGATGTCTCCCCGAACAGACATGAGGAGGATGTTAGGAATGTATGCGAGAAATAAACGCGCTATGGACGTTTTATTGGCCCGCTGGTCAAAAACACAGGAGTGAAACTGACGTGCGTGACCAAACGTATTAGTATGTTGCGAAGTCTCACCAGTGTTATTGGGGTCAACCACGGCAAGAATGCGCTGGAAGTCGAGCTCTCCTTGTCTGTCCTTGCCGATGCTGTAGCCAACTGATACTAGGCACGACTTGAGCTCCTCGGGTGCGAGACGGCCTGTGGACATTTAAAATATTGTTTGTTTTAAATTGGTCTTGGCGCAATGAGTGCTAATCGCGCCAGAAGGGCAATAACCAGATGGTCTGATGCTATAAAGGAGGAATCATTCAACGGGTCCATTAGAAAGAAGACCATTCCCAATGGAATGGAAGTACTAACAACTTCTTCACAAAGAAAAAAGATTTTATCATCCAAAACGTTTCTATCGCTTATTTATGACCCAATGCTCTGAAGTCGAGCTCGAAAGATATGAGTGGGAATTCATTTCCCTAGAAATCAGAAAAAAAATAAAACTAGAAACAGTCGGTCACTTCGATCACTTGATCGATCGATCGTTTTCGATTTGTATTAATTGTCCTCTTCACCTCACCAACAAGAGTCCAACTCTTAAATAGAATGATGATGCCCTCTTCATCAACATTGCAAAAAACAAAACCACAACAACCCATAATTCTTACCGGTGCGGTTTTTGTCGAAGTGGTTGAAGGAGGCGCGGAACTCTGTGAGCTGCTCCTGGGTGATGCCCTTGGAGTCGCGGGTCAGGATCTGGTTCTCCACCTCGTTGATGGTGCGGTTGATCGAGGTCAGCAGCTGTTCCCATCCCACGCGCAGGGTCTCCATTGTGTATTGCGAGTACCTGGGAGGGACAATGAGTTTTATTGGCCATCGTGATTATGATAAGTTTTTGTCACTTTTTGAGGAATTCGGGGATTTAGTTGGCTCCGCAGGTATTTTTTCTTCTTTCTGGGCTAGGCCGACTAAGCTGACAGGTGCGGGGCAAGCCTACTCCATCTAAAACAATGTCCCAGGCACTGCAGCATCTACCTGGGAGGGAAAATGAGTTTCGTGATTATGATAAGTTTTTGTTACTTTTTGAGGAATTCGGGGGCTTAGTTGGCTCCATACGTATTTTGTCTTTCCTGTGGGCTAGGCCGACTAAGCTGACAGGTGCTGGGCAAGCCTATTCCATCTAAAACAATGTCCCAGGCACTGCAGCGTCCGAATTGTGACTTCACCCATCTAGTGTGAATGTAGGTGCCACTGGACGCTGCATAAAATCATCTCATTACATGTTTTCGACTGTTTTGAACAGAAGTGTGCTGTCTTGATTTAGATTTGAGGCTAAAACAGGACTTCAAGTCTGTTCAAGGCCCAAAGTTGTTTGATTAGATCCCACGAATCATCCTACTAATTTACAATATCAACGGCTCCTCAATGGCACTTCCGTGACCTTCGATCAACAATTTATCGAAGAACGTGACAAATAAGCGTGTCGGTGGAAGTGAAATACGGCACAGGTGATGAGTTTTACCTGTCGACATGCCTTCAATGGGCAACACACAACATTTCCTCAATCAAACATTTGGCAGACTATAGATTTTGGCGTTTATGGGATTAGAATGAAGGGCGCTTCGCAATTTTCAGAGACTTTGGACCCTGTGTAGCGCATTACGGCGAGCGTGCAAACTTTAGTGTTCTACTTCTACTTCTGTTCGTGCGTGAATTTTAATATTTCGAACGTAGGTCTTCAACTGTTAGTTTCCTATTTAGCATTTTACCTACCAGCTTTTGTCCGGTCCTTCTTCCGCGCAGAAGTCTCGAAGATAAAAAGTCCACATCGCGAGTGATAGAGCGCAATGGAGAACTCTACTCTCCACCACCTTCAATGATGGTCACGATCCTCAGCATTGAGCTCAGCATTGATATTTTTGAAAAACCTAGTCATTTATAGCCTATTGTGTTATTCTGGTTTGTAAGATACGAGTAGGTATCTCCATTCTAAATATCATCAAAATCCGTCTAGCCGTTTCAGCGTAAAAAAAACTATTAACCTGTTCTCGAAGATCATGCCCTCTTGGACGGCCTGGTGGATGCGCTCGAGCTCCTCGATGTGCGGCTTGTACGCGTACACGCCCGCCTCGTACTCCTTCAGCCTGTGCAGCTGGTCCTCCAGGGAACCCTGAAACAGATGGAATTTGTTTTAGTTTTGTTCAGTGAGCGGTGTCCGGTGGGGAAACTGCCGACCTGTTAGGTTTATGGCATACAAAAGTGACTGGAAAGCAGAGTACGGGATTAGTCAGGGGGCAGGGGGGTTGACGTGGCAGGGCAGAGAAATTTCGCACATTATTTCCACTTCTGTTGCTATTTCTGAAACTGCGCAGGCATGATCAAATTAATGTCAGTTACTTTTGACTTCTGATGTCAAATATGTACGAGGACTTATTAGAACTTTTCGTCAAGTAACCTGCAGTCTTATGCTGATAACGGTGACGGAGCGTTGTATCTTCAGCTTGATATAGGTCCCAAAAGCACGGCCTCGAGCGGCCTGCTTTTCCCGTAGTCATTTCTGACTAAAGTTACCTATAGTCCCATGCCGATGGCGGTGACGGCGTCCATCTGCCTTTCGATTCAGAGCCCGACAGCGTTAGCCCTCTCGGCGAACAGCCGGCGCAGCGTCTCGGTTGTTCTGCTGCTGTCCTGCCTAAGCCTGAGAAGACTACTCCATACTTCCAGCTTCTTCAGTATGCTTAGCATGGTCGTTTTGACACTCTCTCGAACTCGTGAAGTGACAGACGTGCCATGTCTATTGTGCGAGCATGGCAGGCGGGACTCGAGATGGCAATAGATTAGGGTCATGTCGAGCAAAAAGTAGTTAGGTATTGCCATTTTAATAAAAATGTTGTATTTTTGTCTCCATCGCCATGTTGGCGTAGAGCCAACTCGAGCCCGACCGACAAGTTGACAGTTTTGCATAGAGAAGGGCCTATCTCGGGCTTACCATGCTGCCCGTACTGTAGAATACTTGACGCCATGTTACCTGTAGTCCCATGCCAATGTCGGTGACGGCGTCAATCTGCCTCTCGATCTAGAGGCCGACTGTGTTGGCCTTCTCGGAGTCTCGTTGTTATACTGCGATAAACCTTCTTATCTCTTACCTGTAGTCCCATGCCAATGGCGGTGACGGCGTCCATCTGCCTCTCGATCCAGGGCCCGACAGCGTTGGCCTTCTCGGCGAACTGTCTGCGCAGGGTCTCGTTGTTCTGCTGTTTGCGCAGCTCCGCGGCGAGAGTCGCGTCGCGCTGCGGCACCAGCTGCCGCACGTCGCCCCACTTGCGGTTGAGTTCCTAAGGACAGATGGGAGAAGTGTCAGGGTTTTTGGTTTTGAGTCGGTAAAGCTCTCCTTGAAAACTTAAGTCCATTTATCAGGTTTTTAATTGCAGTAACGCCTCAGTATCTACGTGAAAAACGTGAAAAAAACTATCGCACAAAATGATAGCATTAGAAGAACCCTGTACAATCTATCTGATATGAAAAGAACTGTAGAAATATTTTAGTCTTCTAGCATTTATGTCGATCTTTCTTAAACTAAGCTTGATTGCACGACACTTACGTGGGCGGTAAGAGTGGTGTAGGGGTTCTCCAAACCACCAGGGATCTGGTGCTGCTTGACGATGGTCTCCACTTGGTGGACCAAGTTCACTATCGCCTGAAAAAAAAAAAACTGTTTAGTGATGAATAAATATCGTCACAGTAAATAGGTCGCTTGGCCACTGGTTATTCATTGTGTTAGAACTTAGAAAGCATTTGATTGTGTAATGAAATTGGTAAAACACCAACTGGCGAATATGGGAAAAAGCCATAAACAGACGGAAGTCTTCTGTGGAGGAGGTGTCTGTGATTCGATGCTCATTGCGTGTCGTTGGTCCTAGGTTGAAGAAAGAAGTGAATTTGTCAACACATTTTAGTTGTTACTTGGCTGTGTGAGCGTACCTGGTATTCCTTGTCGGCCTCGCCGAGGGTGGCCTTGAAGCGGGCGTGGGCGTCCATTAGGCCGGAGATCTCCTCGATCGTATGCACGATGAACATGTCCACCAGGTCCTCCCGGGTACCGTCCAGCCTGGGAATTAAAATTGGCACAAATGAATCCAAGTAAATACCAAAAGGCTACCCGATTTGATACTAGTCAAATCAGCTTCTCTTTGCGCAACGTCAAAGCCAGAGCGTTATAATAAGTACAACATTGAGGGATGACTTTTGCAATCGCATTTTCAGATAGGCAAATAGGCTCCACAGTCATGCATCCTTTTGCTAAACTTGTAAACACTCTCAAAGATAACACAGCAGCATCTAGAGACCGCGGAGCATGATGAAGCTATTGAAGCTTTCGACACGAAAGAAGGGAGGAACGTATCATCTAAAGTACCGACACAGGAGATAGCAGTAGCAGATGTTGATCAACATACTCGTAATAAAATAACCCTCCTTTTGGGCAGTCGGGTAAAAATTCTGACGTAGCTACCAGATGTAGGGTGAAAATCGCGTTGCGTTTTGGGAGCGCAAAGCTCGACGCATAGCAACAAAACCTACCAGTTGTTGAAAGGCGCGGCGCGCTTGGCGAACTCAAGATGCAGCAGGTCGATTTGCTCCAGCACCCGCTCGGCGTCGTCCAGCGCTTGGCGGCGACGCTGCGTCAGCGCTCCCAGACGGTCCCACTGCGAGCAGATGCGCTGGCAGCGGGCGTTCACGCTTGCCACCTCGTGGTACTCTAGTGTGCTGGGGGTTGGAAAGATGGCTGGTGAGTGGAATGGGAAGAAGAACAGTGCTTGGTGGTGATATTGAGATTTATTTGCATCTGGCCCTGCAGCGGCCCTGACTGCACCGATTTATCCCGCTATCGGGTAGCGGCATCTCGCGTTACGCAGTGAAATAAAGCAAGATGGCGCAAGCGCTAGATAGTGGAATAGAATAGAACTGTTTATCGTGTCTTTTGTGCTCCCCTGGCAGGTCCACCATCGTGTCTTACTGAAACAAAACTTTTTGATGCTGTCTGGGATGCAGACGATGACTAAAGTTCGATCGATTGGTTGAATTGTGGTAGGCTACTTTTGGGATTTGTTTTAGGGCCTAAACTTCATCAACGTTGCTTTTGTTAGTCTTCTGTCGACTTCCTACTTTACAGCTTTCTGCATGCCTAGCATGACCCACGATATCGAGCTCGGTGACGTTCGATAAAATGCTCGCTTCCACTCTTTTGATTCACCTAGTAAGACATGCTAAGCCAGCTAGTCAATTAGGTACTACAGTTAGCTACTGCTACTGATTAAATTAGTGTTTTGTCGTGGGTGAAAAGTAGCATTTAATCTTTGGACAGAATTCCAGCATTGCTCGCTGGTCTGTCAACGTAACCCAAGACTCACTTGAGTTCCTGGGCGATGGCGGCGATCTGTTCAACGCGATCCTGGTGTGCGGCCAGGTCCGACTCGAAGGCCTCGTGCTTCTTCTTCAGCGCCTTGATGTCGTTCAGCTTGCAGTGGCGGAAGTCCTGCGACTGCAGCATCTCTTCCTTGCCTGGAGTTTTGGGAAATGGGCTTTAAGATTTTTTTGTTGTTATCAAAAGTTCTCTTGACAGTGAACTTGTCGAAAGAATGCACACGCAGCTCAACATAAAAAGGAGTAAACTACCTCTAACCTTGAATTGATAAAATTGACGTGTGGTTGACAGTCAGGTTGGAGGGTACATTACATAAGGCTGCGACTCTTAACTGATTGAGCAACACAATAGAAGAACGAAAGATTACGGCTGAATTCGGCTGAGCGTTGTTTTTGCTTGTGACATTGATTGAGCTTATCGTCTATACAACAAAAATGCAATGGGCCGCGTTACGCATCTTGATTTTATTACGTGATTTCGTGTATGATGTGTGTGTGTTTGTCTCCCACTCTTTCTGTGACTGAATGTTTTTAACCAATTGGTATTACTTCGGCTCATAGACGCCCTGAGGGTACTGGAATTTTTTTAACGCCAATCAAGCGGTTAAAAGTAAATAGCAAACAAGGTTGTTCTAGCAACTTACCCCTGGTCCAGTCTTCGTGGATGTCGGCTTTGTGCTTGAACTTCTGCGCCAAGTACTCGAGACGCTCCAGGCGCATCATCTCGCTCAGGAGCCACTCCTCGAAGGCCTTCTCGGCGATCTCCAGCCCCTTCCAGGATCCGGCGATGTCCTAAAAAATTAAATAAAAAGAAAACGTTTGGGTTGTTTGGTCAAAGCATTGGTCTACTCTAAAGTTAACTAATATTTTTAAATATATGCAAGGATGAATATGTCCTTGTTACCCCTTGCCCGGCGCCAGAGACATCTTCATGTGTCTCTTTCCGCCATTTTTGGTATATTGTTCTCGACAATATAACAGCTAACTTACTATAGATACGTAGGTATTGAGATTCCTCAGAAAACTAAAGTTAACAACTGTTTAAATATGAGGTTAGGTTGTATCCATTCTCCACATAACATAAACCATCAAGTCATGAACGTGACTTCGTTTTCTGCATGATTATGCTATGGACTTACGGTTGATTATTGTTTGTTTTACTTACAGAGACCATTTTGCCCTCAGTTGGCATGTAGGCGGGGCGGTTGCTCAAACGAAGCTTAGTCTGCAGAGTGTTGAAGTTGGTCTCCAACTTCGCCTTCTGCTCAACACGTGGTGGTTTGTGCTTGCGCCTAAAAAGATGGAATTTTGCATCTTTAATATCAGTGTCAATGTGTATCAATAACGAGACGGAAGCAGCTACATTCTGCTCAAACTAGCAAAATCTAGAGAGGCACAAAATTGCCTGCAAAGACAATCTCTTGTTCGGGGTCTATCAACTGCTCCTGAATTATAAAATAGCAAAAATAGATAAAAATGTTGATAGTAAAGCTTCAGTATTTTGTGTTGCCTTTTTGCAGGTGTTAGTTAACTGTGAGTCTCATGACTTTACCTGTAAGTACGATAGTCTTCCAGTTTCTTCTGGCATCCAGCTAGAGAGTTGTCAGTCTGGCGGCTGTTCAACCACGGCATTGTGCGGCGGATCCATTCCAGAAGCTAGAATATGAAGAAGGACGCTTATTGTCAAGTTTGAAGTAAAGCGAGGTCATTCTTCATTGGTGTAGCTACTTACATCGCTGGCCAGACGCTCATACTCCTCCATGAGTCGTTCGTTCTCCTGGTTGACTTTGAGAACTTTGCAGATGCGGTTTGCGGCCGTCTCAGCCTGAAAATTGCACCAAACTTATGTCAGCATAATGAACTTTCAAGGTAGTAGTTCAGGGTTTAATATGGAACAGAAAGCAAGCAGAACAAACCTTTTGGGCTCCGGAGAAGCAATGGTAATAGGAGGAGACGTAGGTCATGACAGCCCTCTCGTCTGGCAACGCCGTGTTCTGCAGATCTGGCAAGCGCACGCACGCGACATTTGGTTAGTTTACATGCGATGTCTACTTAACTAGGATATTATTTTTGGAACATTAGCTTGAGTTCACACACATATGCCTCAGATCTTGAGGGTTGAAAAAAGGCAAAGGCAAAGGGTCGATTAGAAACAAGTACAACACAGAATTATTGTTAAGACATCGAGGGTCGAAAATAAACTTTGTCGTCAAAGGAATTTGGACCATTAATTTTCTAACTCGCTTCTGTCGTTGGTTTCACAATGAAACAACAAAGCAACTGCTCTCGTAGGCCAATCAATTAGTCCACGAAAGCAGAAGAGGCACTCATCGTCATGCTATAAGTGACATCTCAAGGCGGTAGTTAGGGGCAAGGCCGGTCTCACGTGGAGGGGTACAGCCATAGCTTAGCGTTTGTTTTCTTTATCGTGTACCTGCTGCGCGCCTTGGAATGCGTGGTAGTAACATGACACATAGGTCATTATGGCGCGCTCGTCCGGCTTTGGCGTGTTTATTAGGTCTGCAATACCCAATTGGATTAATTTCACGTTGATCGTACGTAATACGATATTTGACAATTGAATTAGAGCCGCCTCCGAAACATTACAATCAAATTCCGGACGCTAATGCGAAACGTTTACCGTAACACACTTGTTGCCGACCGCGAAATGCTACAGCTAATCAACTTTATGTTTTTTAAACTAACCACATCGCTTCGCTTACCGTCGGGGTCCAACATGCGGGGAATGTCGAGATACTTCTCGGCGACGTCGAATGCCGTGTTCAAGTTCTCGAGCGGGTTGTCCTTGGACAGTTTGCTGTAGTCGATCAGGTCGGGCCTGTGCCGGTGGATGAGGGCGCAGAAGGCCAGACCGTCCTTGAAGGACAGGTGGAAGTTCTGAACGTTGACATTCTTGTAGGGCGCGGTCTTGCGCTGGCACCAAAGGAGGAGACCTTCCTGCAATACAGAACAAAATTAAATAATTTTAGTTTTTGAAAACTCTTATGAATTTGTTTAGATGAAACTTTGTCTACCTAGTTTAGGGAAAGTAAAGGAGTCATGGGAAAGAATGTACTAAGTATGATTCGAGAGAGGAATTTATTGGTTAAATTTTGGTTTGGTTTGGTTTGTGAAGTTTTGAAATAGATAACAGCCTTTGTACACTTTAGTTAGGGAATAGCTACACGAAAAGATTGTCTGAAGCTCGCAAAATTCTGCTGAGCTCAAAACCGTCTAGTCTTCCAGACTGAGAGATATACTTTTCTGGTATAAGAAAATCTAAGCGGAAAGTTTACCTTAGCGGTCATTTCCTCAACCGAGATGTCCTGGATGGCGAATCTCAGAATGATCGTCCAGATCATACCGAGGGTCATCTTCAGATTGCCATCGACGATTTCCTCAGCTCCAATGGAGACCAGTTTTACTCCTGGAAAGAAACATTATACATATTTTGCTATTATTGTTCCATTTTGCATTATTCCTCCTCTTAAAACATTAAACTATTGAGAGCTGCGTTTAATGTTTTGCATATTTTGTGAGCAATTTTCTAAAAATATGTCGTTCTGTCTGATCAATAAAGTATTCTTGTTTTTAATTAGCAAAAAAAAAAAATCATCGACCTCTCAGTCAGTTCAACTCAGTTCTCAAGTGCTGGACAAACCGACTTCATGCATAAAATTGCGTTCTAAGTAGGTACTCAGTATCTGTGGTGAATCACTTCACCACATCGAGGCCATGTGATTTGAAGATGCTGAATAATCGTGATTAAGCGTCCCGAATCCCAATCACGCATTTTCGAAAATAATTTTTAAAACGTTGGTTTTTTTGTATGATTTGTTTTTGTACTTGATATAAACCGCGCTATGGGAACCTTTTAAAGACTTAATAGAAGGTATTTTTTTTTATTTCTTTGTTTTACCTACTTTATCTGCGATGAGGCCATGGTTGGCATTAATTATTATTTTAAATTTAAGTGTCTGCTGACCAGCTTGATCTGCTGCTTAATTGGTCTTCTAGACTGTCTCAGTTCCTTCATATACCTTATTTTTCAGTTCCTCTAGGATTGATGTCCTCATCAAACGAGCGTATGTTACGAATAAGATGCAACCAGATTCATCAACTAGACTTTCTCACCTTTGGAAGCGATGAAGTCGAGCGCCTTGTTGACGTTCGCGATCTTGTGGAAGCGCATCTTGCCGCGGTCAGGCTTGGGCAGGGTCTCGCCGGAGATCACCTCGAGCAGCAGCATCAGCTTGAGGCCATTGCGGAAGTCCTCGTCGATGTTCTCGATGCCGGTGCCGGCTTTCCTCAGGTGGCTGTTGCACCATGCTGTGAAGGTCTGCGGGAAGAAAAGCGAAGCTTTAGTTCAGAGATCTAGGTTTAATTTATTCATATGGCTATCATAGACGAACATCTCTGCCATTCGACAGCGTTTGGGGTCAGTCAGACTGACCAAGTCGTCGGGGTTAGCTTAGTAGGATCTCAGGTTTGTTAGTCGAAAGCCTACTCTAGATTAAGCCTACTTACTTCTTTGTAAAACTAGCCTACTTAATTGTTTTTTCTAAAGCACTAACCCGCGCCCTAGGAAACATTATAAAGATTTGTTTTATAAGTTTCATAAATTCGCTCGGGACAGGACTTGAACCCGGAAATCCATCGGAAATTCGAAATCCATCTAAAAACATATTGTGCAGCCAGGACAGCGTCTAAGTTATTGGTTCACCCATTGAAGGAGGAGTCATTCGACTCGCTACATCACGACACTCGCCCACGACACAGGCCCACGACGACACTCAGGGTCTTGGTTCTCTGGGTGTGACATACATAGGATTCCGGTATAACCATTCTTGTGTAGGGCGTAGCTGACTGCCTCCTTTGTCCAGTGGTTAAGCCGGTCTAGACATACCTACGGAAGTTATGAGCTATGTGATAGGGCTGTACCTACGTCCAAGTAGTCGTAAAAGAATTGCCATGACTGGTTACCAAGCAGGACGTCCTAGTTTGGCGTCAGGGCAGGTGATTGTCTTGTGTGGATGTTTTTATGACAAGGTCTGCGAGGGGAAAGAAGTTGCGTCATTTAGGAGGTCCTGGTTTGCTGGGTGGTGGTACAAATATGTCACTTACTTCCTTTGTAACCAGTCTTGGGTGGAACGTCGACTAATTTGGTCTAATTGGCTGGCTAACATCGTTCATTGGAAACATCGAGTTTGATCACTATGGTCGATTAATCTTGTTTCCAACTAATTGAGTACCTTCACTGTTCGATACTCTCAAGTCTCTGGTGAACTTAATAACGTTGTGTTTATTAAAGGGGACGTTTAACCCTCCCTAGACGATCAACGTTATTTATTTTAAATCAAAGTCTGGCTAAGAATAAAGTTAAGTTACTGGGCTTCGTGTTAAGGAAAGACTGTTGAAATAATAATATTATTATTCAGTTTACCTACTCTACATCATAGAAATGAAAAGGATAATATATAATTGCTGCAAACATTGGTGAAGAGATGTATATAAATTGACACTAGATAACATAATAGTACTTTTTTGTGCCCGTAACTTAGCAGCCAATGAAACAGGACAACCAACCCACCCAAACAAGTGAAAACTTTAACTACGGGGCGGGTGGCACCTCCACATATCTACAACAAAATGTCGCGAATCATGCGAAATGTATTTTATATGAACGTGGAATAATCCGAAATGTGTTTAGTATGTCCGTAATTTCACAGACGCGACGACTGCGCTCTAATCAATACTGCACATTGCAGTCAGGTGGGGGAGAGAGCTCAGTGAGGGGTCCGACCCTTGCCGAACCGTAAGGCGATTAGCACACGCGGAAAGTCGTTTGAAGGCCAACAGGAAATAAAATAGCTACCTACTTACTTAGTTATTCCTTACATAATAATGTAGCCTTAGAAGAAAAACGAGATGTAGAGAATTATTTTCCTCTGCATCGCGGGAATCTGGAATACAACAGCAAAGAAAAGGGCTACATAAGCACTAAGTTATTCCTTGCAAAATAATGCAGGCTTAGTATAAAAACGCGACGTAGAGAACAGAAGTTTAAGCAAATAATGACGTCCACAAAACGATAGGATATCGCTGCGTCCACATTATAATTTCACTAGACCAGAATTGGGCGAGAGGGCAGAAAGTGGTTTGATGTAATACTTAATTAATACAGTCAATCAAAGCTCTACCTATCTAATTCCTTTTGCATTATTAAGTGATGTAGTCGCGATGTAGAGAGACGATTTTAGCAAAATGACTTCTACACTTTCACTAGTCTTGAATTTATTGAGTAGGATGTTGTGCTATGCTCTAAGCAGTAAAAGGTCGTCAAAGATGAATGAATTTGAATGTTTTATGTCCTTGTCTGGATTCTACAGGTATCTAACTATTATAACAAAAGAAGTGATTGTATAGAAGACTTCATTAGTGCAGAGAGCAAAAAAAACAATAATCAATCATTATTCTCTGAACTAATTGTCCCCATCAATGCCGTCGCTCACGCATTCGTGCTTATTGAACACCGGCACAGAGCGGAGGGTATTGCATTTGTCTGTGGCCTTGCCTTCCCTCGTGTATCCAATCGCTTCTGTTACAGAAACCCGCTCTCAGAGCCACGTAGATAATACCTAAATCTATTCAATAGCACACAATAGATGATGTTTCGCAATACCGGGCTACTGTCGTATTGACGACATCATTAAAGTGTGATCAGACGCCACATCAATCTTGAGCGAATTTGCAAGCATAATGAACTTTTAAAATGCGGTAACATTCTTTTGTTTGACCGACAAAGTTGTAATATTGATTGATAAATAGTTTTGTCAATGGAATTATTGATAATTTACTTTTAAAACACTTCTAGCTTACAAAAGAAACGCCTTGGTATCCGGACAAACCTCTCTAGATAGAGTTAGAGGCAAAAATGATGCGGCAGAAGAGCTTAGATAAAAAATTCTACCTGCGAACAGATATTAAGACGGGATAGGAGGCGACCCGCGGAATCTCAATCCCAAATTCACGATTGCCAGCTCATGAAGACATTTTAAAGCCCATTACGGCCTTTGCAATAAATAGTTTGGATATAAACGCTTGAGTTTGCTTTGAATTTGGTAATATATCAACTTTTAAGTGGTTCAAATGAACGATATTTGCGCTACAGCCATAGATACAACTTATTGCAATAAAATGCGGACATCACGAATTCTTTGCGTTGCATTTATGAGTCGGTTGCATAGTCATGATTCACCGATGCAGTTTGTTTCTTGGCACATGACAGAGTTAATAATATGACCTACAAAATGCAGGTGAAGGTGTAATGTATTTGGTTACGAAAAACGGACACGTTGTAACGGGTTATTACCAGAATGTCAAGACCGCAAAGGCTTCCGCCGCTTCGCGTGTAAAAAGAAAGTGACGATTTATTAAATAATTTCATGAATATTAAATTGTGTCTATATGGCGTCATAAATTCGATAACCTACTTAAACTGACATGTTGCGTTCATCTAATCTGTTTTAGTGCCTCACAAAGTAAGCTTACGTAGGCGTACTTTCCCTCTGGACTTTAAATAATAGAAGTGCCAAATAAATATTCACGAGCGGCCTCGTGCGATGTCCCTGAGACAAACGGAGTGGCCTAGATTGTGAAAATATCCAGGTTTACCTTGCGGGAAGCACCACGGCCATTGCGAATCTATTAAAAGGCACGCAGGTGTAGACACTCGAGTGGGAGTTGAGTTGAGGATGAACTTGGAACAATAACAGCGTGCACGGACGCTATCTTTTAAAGATGTGAAGAAAACAACGTTGGCAACCAGAAGACAATGTCAGCGCGTTACGTTTTGAGAGACACTTTATTATTCATCGTAATTAGTGCAGAGCCCGGACTCTCTCTTTATATAGAAGGCCTGTACCTGGATAGTGGAACATGTATGGGGTAGCAACGTCTTGCTATCTATCTAATGTAGCGTTTTTAAATTGCTAGAATACTTATAATAATGTAAATATTATATCAACGAAACCTATACTCGCCTATCGCGCTCAGTTGAAAGAATTTCTTTTACAGAAGCTATAAAACATCATATCAGGGTCCGGAATACTCAGCCACCCAGGTCGCTACCAGAATACCTACCTGTTATTATGTCAATTCCTGATGGTAAAAACAGTGTTGGTTTGGCACTTGCCCAATCAGGACTAATTCAAGAGCGACAGCCAGGTTGAATGTTATTGAGCTGATTGAAAACGGTCGTCACAATCAACGCCTTGTTGACTTGTCACTAAGTCGTATCTGAATCTTACCATTTAATTCATCAATAAACGAAAATAATTTTAATAATATCATAGGTAAAAGGTTACGTTGTCTAAAAAAGGGTAATCTCGTTTTTCCCAGACACCACACAGCTTATGTTTCATCTTTGTCTATAGAAAATATTATGATTAGCGAAAGAAATATGCGGGCTATTGTCATAATTTACGTTTTGGCTTGGAACGCTATTATTGTGACCTTTATTTGTCACACATATTATGAAATAAGGGCCGTAAGTGATGAGTGATGGCATATTAAATCCCTGTGTATTATTTTAGCACTGGATACTACGTATGCCAGTTTATTATTTGCTAAAGTTGATACATGTTGGTAAGGTGAGGTTAACAGGAAAAACTCGAAATGACTACCTATAAATATGCCATTCATCCAAGATTCATCAGTCAAATTGTCCAAAATTGGATGTCGTCAAAGAGGAAGGACTGCCTAATAATGTATGCTGATATCTCTTTATCGAAAGTAAAAACTGATCGAATGACGAGTTTGCGATTTAATTAAAAAGAGAAAGTGTTGTGTTTTGAGAAAAACGACGCCTAAAGTATGACATAAAATCTGCCAAAATCAATAAATAGCTTATATTGTAACCGGTTCCTAAAACTAATAGCACGGTCAATCATGCCTAAATAATTGACTGTAGAAACTATTTTCTCGAGTCAAGCTATTGAAAATTTTGGCCATAATTATTTATTTTAATTATGTTGTTCGTTGACTCTGTTTACGCAGCTGATCGGCTTGCATAATTAGGGTGGAACATTGAAAACATTCCGTTTGGTTAGTAGATAAATGACTATTCAGTACCAAGAAACTGCACTTATGGAGCTTGGCCAGAAACAGCTCATCCCAATTATCCAGCAACATAATCTTTAATTTGGTGAAAGCTGAGGATTGATTTGAGTCTAAAGCCAAGAGAACGAAACCTTATCTTGATTTTAATCACTAATGTGTGTTCGGGTATTGTAATAGGTTTCCATTGATATGATAAAAAATATCAAATAAATCAAAACGATCAGAACAATCAGTGAAATGATTAGCATGATAGATAGCAGCATATTAACAAATGATAGGAAGGCGGAAGTAACGGTCCCCAATAAATATTATAATTACAATATTAGACGCATATCAATTAATCAATTATTACTATTGCTTAGATATCGATGCAAGTACCAAGTCATGTCTATGCATATTAAACGTAACTGTAAACAGCTAGGGAAGGGATTGTGGATCAAAGACCACGCTTTTTTTTATTGGAGACCACTTATCCTTATTTCCAAAACGGAACCATTATAGGATTACTCGTGCGTCCGTCTGTCTGTGTCCGTCTGTCACAGCCAAATTTGCTTCGAAACTACTTGACCGATCGAGTTGCGGCACAGAATTTCGGTGACCCAAACACGGACGCAACGTAAATAAATGAATTTTAAATATCCCCATATTTTAAGAGTCACTTTATGGAAAGTAAAAAAAAAAGATTATCGAACTACCTATATCGTGTGACATATCAAATCAAAGGGCTTGTTGTGATAATCTCAAATATTATATTTTTATAATTTTTAAATAACAAGTTTTGAAGTTTTTTAAGAAAATAGGCGAAAATTACAGTCGCCGAAAAAATTGCTAAAATAGGTTTTTTTGTTTTATTTCAATCAATCCTATTTTGTGCAGGGATCAAAAGTTAGACTCTAAGGCTCTATTTTTCATTCATCTGAATGATCTAATCTCTGTTTGAGATGGTAGAGTTTTATAAAAAGCAAAACCTTGGTAAAACCTGGCCTGGGTAAAACCTGATACAACACTCACTGATTCGAATTCCGGTTATAAACAGACGGATCAACATGAAATTATACCTGTAAACAAAAGAAAGCAAGATTAGTAAGGTGACAGCACTTTAGAAAGACAAAGCAAATCAAGTGTGAAATTCGAAATTGAAATCTTCTGGAAAAGTGCGAAAACTGGCGATGACGACTGTCCGTTAAACTATCGGCAATGTTAAAAATAACATCGCTATGGAAACATAAGAGTGAGATATTAAATATTGATTGCACAGACAGATAATATCGCAGGCGTGTGAAAGGTACTCGTAGCTATAGTAAAAAAAAGTCGTTTTTCGAACACCGTTTTATGATAGCTTCCGATGTGTAAGAGGAATAAATTGCCGGCTAAAGAAATTATTTACGACGAGGTAAATAAAAACACAATAGGTGCCCCTGACGTGAATCGAATAAAAGTTAACTATGCCACCTATCATTCGATCTTGTAAAAAAATCTGCTACTAGTTCTGAGATATTTAACAGTTTTATTTTTCCCCATCAAACTACCTTGGTTCTTTTGTAAATATCCCTGCTGTAAACCCAGATACTTACGTACCATGGTGATTGCTAAAAATAGTTTAGAATTAGGTAATGGCAGCATAGCATGCGGATGATGCGGATTCAATCTGCTGAATGTGAGCACAATTATGTAAATAATGACACAATTTCCTAAAAACATCGTTGGTAACCAGAAGACAATGATTTAGCATCTCATGGATCCATTTATGGATTTAATATTAGCGCAATATTTTCGTTTGTATCATTCACATTAAGTACTGGTACGTACTTCTCTTATTATATTCATAGTGACATGTTTTACATTCCCTCGCTATATGAGTCTTCAAAATCTCAGTTGCCTAAGTCCAGAGATCAACGCGTGCCACTTCATGGCACGTCCACGCTTCGTAACCTAAAATATCGAAGCCGCGTCCCAGTTCCTTCAATAGACGCTATGGACTATAAATATACGGCAACAAGTGACTGACACTTCCTCGTGGCCTGAGTCTACTGAAAGAAGTCCATCTTCTTTATGCATTGTGGAACATGACGAAAATACATCCACCTAAAATATGGGCGAGCCGTCGAACCAGACTTTCTTCGAAAACATGTCATAATTAGCCCATGGGTTTTCGGTTTCTTCTTCGCAAGCTATCCCGCCAGTTTCTCAGTGCACAAATTATGTACGTTAAGTTTTTTTAATGTAATTAAATCCCACTATCCCCTATTGTGTTTTCGCTTTTACCGCGCGGCGGCCGTGTGAAGAGCACTTGGAAAGTCAGACTGTGGCTCTGAACTACTCGTATTTCATTGGAACTTGCTACAATTTCACTTTTGCCAGGTAGTTTATACCACCGTCTGCTGACATACGCATAATGAGGCGATCACATACATTGGATTGCTAACAAGTAACGATTAATTGAGTTTCTACGATTACATTTCGAAAGTTTTAAAGGTTTTCTTCGTCGTGGGCATTCAGAATTATCTGACATAAGTTAGTGTGCCAGCATAATATGCGGGGTTAACAGCATCGTTCCGCTCGATATGCAACAATGACAATCCATTCTCGATGTACCGGTTCCATCTCACTCGTCTCGAAGACTTTTTCAAAATCGGAACACATGAAGTGCTTGCTAATATTCATGTCGCGTAGGTATCTTATCATTAGCCTAAAATGTAACTGGCAAGTGAGAAAGCAAGGAAAAAAAAGTTCTGATATTTGCAGTTTTCTTGAAGTTTCGTGTGCCGACAAAAAACAAAGTTGTTGCAGACTCTGAAAGCTCTGTTATAAAAATACTTACAATTTGAATAATTACAGATAACACCATTGTTTACTTTTTTTTTATAGACATGGCTATTAACTAATGACCCATCTAAAACAATTTAAATAATATATCTAACAGTTTATGCAAATATCTATATCCTACACAGATATCATTGTTGCCTCTCAGTACACTACATTTTGACTTACTCATTAGGAGTAGCAGTACCTACTCATCCATTGTGTGAAAACAAACCATCACAGTCGAGGCTCAAAACGACAGAGACAATGTCAGTTACAGTCCGGTCAGTTTTCTTTTTGGCTATTTTTATATTCGATACAAAAGTAGAGTGGTCAGCTATTCAGGCTGTGACAATGCTTACTTACATATTATTGTAAATGGGTCCGTTGTGGACGTGATGACATTCAATATGGGCTTTTGAAAGAACGTGGTCGCGGTTGGCCGCTTTGTCTTCTCGTTTATACCTGCACTGCGTGCCTAGCATGACTTCCATATCGAGCTAGAGGTATACTTATCAATGCCCTCTCCCACTCTTTTGATCTACATAGAGCGGTAAAGACAGGGTGTACAGCCAGCTTTAGAAATTAGCTACTAATTTAGAAGCATTTAATAATTTTGTTAGATCTTGTGAAATTAGGAACTTTTTCTGCTATTCAAAAGATCTCAAGATAGTAGAAAGTAAATTTGACTATTTACGTGCTAAAAAGACAAATGCGTGTTACTCAATTATTACAAGTGGTTGTTGTAAGAACAAAAGACAAATAAAACTGGTTGATTGTCCAACCTATTCCGCGAAATCCAACAATTGGACTCCCGCCACTAGCACTAATTCAGCATAGTTTATTACAACCTGATATGATGAAAGTTAGAAATAGTTGGCTCGATTGCTAAAGCTAAAATTGCCACTTTCCTATAACGTTCGATACTTCAATTTCCGTATTAGAGGGAGATTATTTAATGAGATCAGATTAAACAAGATTAGAACAAGTATTCGCCTCAGACATGCAGTCTTTAGATAATTACTGAGATAAGAGATAAAGCACGCATAGATAGCCATTCAAGGCAAGCGGGCATTGTTTTGTCTCTACAGTTTCGTATGTAAATAATGCAATTTAGAGACAACGGTGACTGGTTTTCGGAGAGACCAAATATAAATCTATGAGTATTCTTACACGAGATTCGAACTTTGATTGAGATTACAGTTGGTAGTTAATTACCATAATTTTACACCAATGTGGGTCAAAAACTTGCCTATGCAACATTTTAAATCAGATTTGTATCTCTATAGTTCCGTAATTTTGATGTATGGTCACATTAACTGATTTGTGTTTGAATGGACAGTTTTATTTTAGAGATTATCGATACTGTAAAATAAGAATTGTGCAGAAACGAAATGTAGGTTTAATTTCTTAGCAAAAAATGTGCAACATGTCTGGCCAAAGTTGATGTAATCGTTTCTTTCGTTATTTCGTACTTACCAATTATATTGATATCGGCCGATCATTTACTTACAGTTATAATTATACGTAGACATGTACATATTATTGTGCGGGAACTTTGTGGACTACTTAGAAATAACTGAGAACTTTTTTCTAATGATGCCAAAATTTTATAACATGTTAGCTTCGATCATGAAGTTGGGACTACATTATCTCCGAAGAAAGTAGCACATTAAATAGAACGGCAGGTGTTTATATTCGGTTATTTTGTTCGCTACAGTGTCTGACATAGCGGAAGCGACCCACGCATTGGATGCATTTCCACTGTCAGGCGTGTGACATTGTTTTACCTTTCAGTATTCGAAGGTGCTAATGTATCGGCCAACATTTGTTAATCATCATTGGACACACTTCACAGTCACAAGGCTTGTTTAAATAATGTCACTGGAAAAAACCCACATTATTAAGTTTACTACGATGGTTGATGGTGGGATCAACCAACGATGGTTCACCACCACGAGATTCATCATTGACTGTATCTGTTTTGGCTTTTGCTGAATATCATAATTATCTGTGATTTTGCCATTGATTTGGGCTTGGCGATAAACTTCATTAGGTCTTTGAGACTAACGCAACGGCGTCAAGAGTAACAATTACTGGAAAATCGATATGAAACAGTTTGACAGAGGATCTTTGTCGATCAAGGGTAGAGCCACCGATCAGATTCAAAATAATGTTCCAATCCACTTAATATACATTCGGCCTAGACGGCCTGAGTACCTATATCCAGGGAACCGTAAGTAGGTAACAAGATTTCCGGTAAGATAGATTTCCGCATCATAAAATTTGCACAATTCTATCGACAGATTGAAACAGCGAATTCAAACAGCTGGTGGCGATCTGATCTAAATTTTCTATAGCATGTATTCGCAGTCCACAAATCAAGTCAACCCTCGCCGGGCAGACTATTGTATTTAGAACTGCGATAGGGGGCCTAAATGAATAATAATTCCAAAAGACAGTCCCCCATTACCACAGCTGGATCTATCTGGCCAGATAATCGCGCGCACTCAACACGTGGGTGCGATAAAGGTGGCGATAGCATGCCACACTGCTCCGTCAAAGTCAAAACAAACGTGTCCGTTTGAATGCTGGATTTACAATAAGGTAAAGCGGATTATTATGAAACTAGATCGTTATGTGTATATTTGGAATTCCAACATGTATATGGAATTGTTTTATGTAGCCCTGCCGAGCCTGGTACGGTCGGCCACAATCTCAGATACCCCATGGCGCCTCTTATCGCGCGCGGCATAAGGGCGCCAATCGAACAAAAAGGGGTATCTGAGACTGTGACTGACTGTACCGACTGTACCATTTATCGCAAGGTAAACGTAGAATTATGCTAGGCACGAGACAGCACGTATACACTCACACTTTCGTTGCAAAGTCGCCCGTAATGCAACCGAATAGAGTGCTCGCGTGTAAGGGTCTACGTGCTGTCTTGTTTACCTATTCATCATCATCATTCTCTTGTCGGTGCAGCACTCTCAACACCCTCCGATCACAGTCTGATACTACGTTAAATACGACATCCACCTTCTTTTAGTTTGGTCAAAATATCTTCCCCGTAGCCCTCTACCTCGCTTTTGAGTTTCGTGATGCAGCTGAAAGTCCAAGAACCATAAATCACGCAGTTGCCTAGGCAAGATAGGTAGTTTCTAAAACGTAAGTAGGTATTTTGGAAATAGCATCTGATTCTAATTATAATGGCGAGTGAGTGTGGGTATTTTGCGTGGGCGCGGTGAGAGGGACATAAATAGATGGTGTTGGCATCGACGGACCTGCACTCCGTCTAGGCGGACCCGTGCGCTTGATATATTGTCTCTGGACAGATAAGAAATACGCCAGTTTTGACGGCGATGATCGGATGACATAGAGGGTCCATGGAGGCGGATGGCGAAGGCCCGTGAGAGGTGGAGCGTGGAGAAAAAGGCCCATTGGGCAGAGATGGGCTGATGATGATGCTGTTCATGATAATGATTATGACTAAAGTAAAAATTACGCAAAGAATGGTCGGACCTTATTGACTGTGAGGTAAAAGTGGTGACTGGATGCTCTTTAGAATATTTCTCTGTCATTGTCTTTTCAAAAAGTTTATAAGACTGATCTGACCAATACGTAATAATAATTTCCATGAGGACATGACACTTTATTATGAAGCCTAGCCTCACTTGACACATTCAAGTAACCCCTTCTAGACTAGATTGACAAGAAGCGAAGCGGGCGCACCTAGTTGCGAGTGGGCGATCGATACCTTACCACCATACCACTCACTAGTATTGTGAAACCGACGGCAGAAAAACCTGTTATTTTACGATTTGAATAGATGCATTCGAATCACTGGACTAAGGCATAGAAGATTTTTATAGAAAAAAGGAAATTCAGTACACAAGTTGTTCATACAGACACGGATGTGGTTTTAATGGAAAAAAATGCTAATGCAATTTTTGGAGGACCTATAAAATGTTCACAAATTAGATTTAATGTCATAGTGTGTTAAAGAAAATGACAGAGTGACCGCAAGAAAATCTGGTTGAACAAGCTCCTACCTATATTAATAACATGAATAATGAAGTAACAAGCAAGGTCTATAATTTCAATGCATCTATGTGTCTATACGTAGGGAAACCGGTCCACTTAAAATGATATTATTGACGTGGGTGGAGGAATATATCTCACTTGCATAAGAAGTATGTCCCTCTTTCTCGTCCAAACTCTGAGGTCCAAATGAGTAATACCTTTGGATTATTGAAATATTTTGTCCCTTATTAGGGTCAGATACTTTCATTGTTAGTCAGGTTTTTCCTGTTGATTCATCTGAGGATATTGACTTGTAACGTTCAATTTGTGCTACAGTAACATAGGTACAACATATAGAATCGACGTAATATGCCATGCATGCCTACAGGCTATGTAGTTGTAGATAGGTATTGACTGCATCATTGGTCTAGCTGTAATTAGCATGCTTACTAAGGAACCAGATCGTGAAGGTCGTGAGTTCGAATTGTTGTGTCATTGCCTGGTAATAACTAGTATACAGAAGATGTTATTCTTATATTAGGTATTAAGTAAACTTACATCAAAATTAAGATTTCAATTTACATTATTTGGGTCATTTTCATTTTAAATTTTTGAGTGAGCCATAGTGAAAACAGACATCTTTAGACTGAATTTCATTATTACAACTAGTATAACGGCTAGATTAGTATTTTTATAGTACCGGAAAGCACTTTTCATGCCTTTAAATAGCAATTAAAAAAAACTATGCGTCATTGAAACCCTAAAATGTCACAGTTCGTGGCTGTTCCTTTTCCAGTTTTCATTATTATTTTATTTTTGATAGTCTTATTTTTGCCGGTAGACCTGTAGTGATATGTAACCCACGTTTGTACTTAATGTGGCTTTACGAATACAGTTTTGAATCATTTTATGGCTTTGTTTTTGGAGTCCTAGCTTACGGATAGTCTTGTTCCTTTTTTTTTTTGTCACAGATGTGGTCCTTAGCATTTCGCACACTATCTCGGTATATTATGAATTTCAAGCTCTGGAAACACTGGCGACAAGAAAAGCGAACATCAGCCATTTTGCTTTTTGCGGCAGCGGAACACACAGGAGTACTGATCCAAGTTGAGAACATGTTTTGTTTTGAATTCTGGAAAACGACAAGCATAACCCGTATTAGATGTGGCCATCAGCATTTATCAGGTGGCTGAGCGATCTTCACGACTTTCATAATTTGATAAGGTTTTGGTGTGTAAATGCCGTGAAATCAGTTTCGCGTTGTTAGTGTAGTTTTTAGGTTAGTTTATAATGGCCATGATGCAAAAATGTCACAGGTGTGGTTTTAAAAAGTTGTCACAGACGTGGTTTTATTCAAATTATGTATACACAATTATAATGAAACTAAGTAAAATCGTAAAAAAATAAACTTTATTTGATCTGAAATAATATCTTAAGTTGATAAATATTGATAATATTTGTTTTGACTTTAATAGAAGGACGAATCTAACACTTTTTTTATTTGCGAGTAATATCCCAAAAGCTATGACGTTCATAAAAATTACAATGCTAAGTAGTTGTAGGTGTGTTTTAAGTGCATTTCTAAAGACAAACGTCACAAAACTCACAAACGTGGTCGTGAAATGTACTGAATTTCTGTAGATAAGTCACAGACGTGGTCGATATGTCACAGACGTGGCCAGATTTTTTTTTCAAAATTAATTTAAAAAAAAATTAAAGGTCATTAAGCTCTGCCAGATATACTGGTTAACTTTTGTGATGGTTGTCCATCGAATTCGGTAAAAAAAACACACATCTGTAAGATAACATGCCAGAACACAACTTTTGATAATGACCCATTTGTTAATTACTTTAGAGTTCTAAAATGTTGTGATCATTAGGTTAACGACGTTGTTTATCTCAAGTTACATTATTGACGATGTATTATTTTGAATGACGGGGATCTGTCGGGCGAAAAATTCGGGTTCCACCCACTATAAAATAACAAAGCCTCTCAGAGCGTATAGCAGTACAGACAAATCTATTGAAAGATCTATTGCTGTCTCTCATGCGTAAATACTGAGTGAAAGGGACAACCTTAAGAAAATCTACCAAATTGAGGTTTCGTATTCCACGTGGTCCGATTAAAAAAATTAAATCATTACTGATATCACAAGAAACTACTTAATGTCGGACCGTCTTGTTTTTTAAAAGTTGTTAAATAGATTTACCAGACGTCTGTTGCCGCCGCTTTTAAATAGGTACCTATGCATTTTTTTATTTTCGGTAGGTCCTAGACTCCTTCCTAGCCCCTGTTAACAATAATTTATCGAAAAAATCTAAACAGTCCGACATGCCGGGGGTAGAGATGTCCCAGGATACCAAAAATGTTGGCTCTAGTGCCACCAGGGAGGAAATCCGGGACTACGTTTGTATGGAGAAAACACTACTGTGATTGTAATACACATTAATAGATTATCCTTTAGGGTTAAATGCGCCATTACCTTCAGATACCAGTTGTATCGATGAGTAATACGAGTTTCCTTTTTAAACATATCGTGGTTTGCTTTGTTCCAATGCACTTTGTTAGTCATTGGGGGTATGTTGTAACTGTCTGAGCCATGAACTGGAAAGCTGGTTTCGAGCAGCCGTGGGCATGTTCGTGATAACGCCAGCTTAGAAAGTTCAGTTTCACCACCCATTAATGTTTTGGATGTAAATTTATTCCGTACAGGCATTTACCGTGTCGTAGTTCAATATTCAAGGCCGTTAATATTATTGCTCGTAACAAATGGCACGCAGCTTGAATTCAAAACATTGTCAATGGGATCGGTAATTTATAACAGCAAGGTATCCACATCGAGTAGGCGTGTAAGCAAATACGTTGTACGTAATTTTTGTTGACTTAGTGAGTGAGCCTGAAGTGTGTTGAAAAGGAGTGCCTCCGAGGCTCGCTTGTCTTGTCACGGACGTTGGTAAACAAATATTTGATACCGCGGATGTGGTTGTAATTTTAACGCCTCAACCCTTCACCGGGCTCCTTCTCATACATTATTTTAACATTTTACCTAAGCTTGTTTTGCTGATCCCTTTTGCATATTGCCTAACACCAGCGTCACACGCAACTGACAAGCAGTAGTTTCTTCAAAAATAACTTTATCTCTATGTTATTAAATGTTGTTATTGTTAAAAGTCTCAAGGTAAACCGCGACAGTGAGGAGATGCAAGCGAGCCATCACGTAGGTTTTGAGCCGGTGCCAGACGACAGCTTACAACTATGACAAGGAAAAAATAGCCATTGCCGCTACTGTATTCATGTCACATACTTATATCAACGCTGTTTTAAATATTTACCCTTCTAACATCTTACTGTTCCGTTGAATCATCGCTGATATAGATACGATTCGTCTGTTACATGTTTAAGATTTCCTTCATTAGCGGCTTTAGCTTTAAAATCACTTACTAATACTTCCTTAAAGTGTAAGGCTTAAACGAACGCCATGGCTTATCGGTATGGTGTCAACAACCTCGCGCTCTCAGGAATTACGCGAAAGGTATGCCAAGGTGATAATTCCTCGACTTAATGACAAGGTGAATGTTATTCTGGAGCGGTGTATTTCGGTACACCTTGACAAATAAATCTTTTTATTGCAACATCAGACACAAAATTAAATAACAGTCCGAACAAGAATTCGACGCTTCCTTCATAAATCTCTCGGCTACTTTAAAACTTTGTCAGTCTATCCTTGTGATGATAACGCACTGTGGATTTATTATTTTACGAGAAGCTTATTCGTTAATAGCTTTACAGAGTCGGAGTTTCTATTTTCTATTGACAGAGAATAAAGTTTCATGTAAATTACAATTTTTATAACCAGTTCCGTGCTCGTCTATACCACTTTCACGGTTGATTTCTAACTTTTGCTGATCTTACTTTTGATAAAATGTGGTTCTTAATTAGAGGCAATATTAAATTCGGGTGCATTTTATATTAATAATTGGAGTTAAACGGAGATTTTTTGTAGAAAGTGTTTCGATTTGAATCATCGTTTGTAATTTGTATTGCACCGATATTTAGGTGAATTTAATTTATGGGCTAGTGACCTGCTTGCGGAACCTTCGGATCCGTCGACTGGTTGGGTGACTTTCTGCGCAGTCGCATCTCAGGTCTCCAAGTTGTTCAACCGTGACATTGACCTACCATACACGTTCGGGCATTGCACCGTGGTGTCGCACAGCCTCTTTGTTTACATCCTGAGCCACGACTCCGCTAACTAAGAGCCTTTGTATGCGGCTGACGTTATTTAATCCTCCCAACAGAAGCCTCCTCAGCCCATCTACTTTAAGCATAGTTATTCAAATCACTATTCTGATGAGTTTCTCTTAACGATATTATACCCTCTCGCCGTGATGGTATGTTGTTCTTAAACTTGTTTTAATTTTAGTCTTCACTAGTTTTATGTTAACCCTGAGTTCTGATATTTATGCCTTGGCGTGAAACGTTTTATTTCTGTCTTTTCAGACTATAATTAATTTGAATGTATAATTTTAAGTTTACAGATATTTTTCAACATGTTTCGGATTCTCTTTTTCTTTCTATCAAATCGTAAATAGATAGCTATAGTATTATGATGATAGAGTGAGATATATTATGAGAGAATAGTAATGAGAGAAAAACAAGATAATTGTATACCTCTGGAGTAGCAGAGACAGCATCAATTAAAGTAATGGATAGATGCAAGGGATATAAAGGCCAAAGTTCGACAATGTCTCATGCACATGTGACTTGTGACCGCAGAAATTTCTCGGATGAAACATACGCGCTGACTAACAAATGGCGGCTGCTTTCGTAACTTGTTAATGACATTCCACTTAGACTGAGCCGAGATGAGGGGGTGCGGGAGCGTCAGAGCATTCGTCACGGAGCTGCAGCTCTCGCAAATAGATTCGATCGTGAAGTACACAATTCGTCGGCAGAACCGGAAAAGCAATTTCCTGAAATACGGTTTTCATGGTGACGTAAAGTCAAACGCCCGCGCTTTCAGCGGCGCCTGCGCTGGACCCATTTTAGGACATGACTAACGGAAATTCGACTCCTCTCTCTCTGGCCTGCTCTCGCGTGCGGGTGGGGATGTCTGTGCGTCCCGCTCAAACTAAAAGCTCCAAGAAATCTTTTAATAGTGTCCACGGCCGCGATCTACTTTCATTTAGACGCGGGAAATGTTCAAGATTAATTTGAAATTTGAATTTTTCGCGCGGTCATTACATACATTAATTTGTTGCGGTTACCAATGTGCATTTTTTTTTCAAAAATATTAAATTCTAGGTTGAATTCCAAAGTATGACTCGATCGTTATTTTATCATAAATTATTTTAATTGGCATTGCCAGAAATTTTAACACTTACCTACTACTTAAAAATATGTTTACAAAAGGTGGTAAATCCATATGGTTTACGTTTTTGAGGTTTTAATTTTAATACAAAACTATTTTAAAAATCTATTAATTTCACACCTTGCTACGAGCGCTGAAGTGTGGCCAGCCAAAAATAGCCCATATTATAATAAGTATTTTTGTATCAGGTGCCAAACATATTATTTCAGTAACTTTTTGACCGAAACACCCTTTGCGACATATTCAGCAATTCCATAAACGACCTTTATGTTTCACATTGTATCGATTTCCATATTTTATTTAAAATTGTAAGTATACAAACATGACTCACGCGGTAGATAAGCCTAACACAGTAACACTGATTATCGCATTTCCCAGCGTACAGCCGCGCGTTAAATTAGTTTCTAGTATTTTATCTACCTTCCCTTCGGTACCAGTCTGTCAACATAGCTCAGGTGAACTGACCTTTTTCTGTTGCTTCTCCCAAGCCGGGTCTAGGAGACCCTCGCGCTCCCATTCCTCCTCCTGCTCCATATAGTTCTCCTCGTACCCCCCGCCATAGTTATTATTCATCACCCCGTTGTCCATCATCATGGTCACCGCACTGACCGTCGGATTTCGATGTTCGTTCGACCCGATAACCGCGAACTCTTGTGTGTTAGTTCGCACCACGCACTGCAAACAAGCAGCCGGCCGCAAGCCCGCTGCGCTGAGACTGGCGCGCAAGCGCTGCGGCGGCGGCCACCGGAACTTCCACCGCACCGTTCCGTTCCACTCAAAGTCAGCCAGCTGTCATGTTACACGATGTTTGGGGCGTCAGACTACGGAGTTGTATTTCGGGGATGGGGCTAAGTTCATGTTTCATCTTGAGTCATAAAACTTTGAATAGCGTTGACACATAATATATCAAGTTTTCAAACGTTCATATAATATTCACTTTTAATGATTCGCGATATTTAAACATTATTTTATTCGAAACGGGTCGAATCGCGATTGGTTTTTAGGCAAATTAATTAAAAACCAATCGCGATTCGACCCGTTTCGAATAAAATAATGTTCATATAATATGGTTATTTATTTTGTGTATTTTTGTTGTCTTCGTATATTGGAGCGTTTTGACAAGTAACTAGTACGACTACGATGCTAATTTCTGTTTACTACTGAATTAATGAAAGCAAGACTCAGATTGAGGGTTAGAATGATATCGATACCCCTCACCAAACTTGCTATTCGGAAGTTTTTTTTTTATCAGGACTTATCTGTGATTTTTCCGGAATTAAGAAAATAAATAAAACTAACAAAACAATACACAAAAAAATTTATTCACCACATAAAATTCTTCATTTGAATAATCGTCTTGCCCATGCAAAATAACAGCGTCGTAAAATTTTATATTCTGTAAGAATTTCACATACCATTAACATAATGTACAATTATTAACATCCACAATCACAGGAAGGTAAAAAAAATGGAATAGAAAACTTATCGAAACCATTGACAACACACAGCATGTCAATATTTGGTGTTCCTACAAATTAAATCTATAAGATGAGTATGCATTACATTAATTGGTAAAATAGACTGGAGGCAACAGCAATAGTTACGAAACTATACAACGTGAAACACAGTATTTATACTCTTTTTACTGGGCCATAATATGCACAACGATTTGCGAATTTAGGCAAATGGTGCTAATGGCAGAAAAATTTCACCCCAAAACAATTATAAAGCAACCAATTTAAAATAATGTTGATACCATAAAATAAAATTTGCTTGCCCTCTCTACAACCTGTAGAAGAGTTACTGTACTTTGTGACACATTGTATAGATATTATTATTACTAAGGTACCAAATTTTTAACAGTTAACGGCGTAAACATTGATTTGATTGGTTTGAGCAAACTTATCATAACAAATGAACGTTAATTAATTTCACAAGTTTACAACAATCGAAGTTCTGTGTAGGTATAATATTGTTTTACAAGTATAAAAATGTTTACTGACAATATTCAACTTGTGTCATAAATTTATTTTTTCCACATCATTGCTCTTTATTTTTTAGGCTACATTTAAATATTAATAACAGTAGATACTCTTATCTTTATTTTCTTTATTTGACCCGTTTCTTATTTGTGCAAGTTAGAAAGTTTCCAAGTATTTCAAGACTTATCACATTCTGATTACCTATACTTAGGTATTTTCTAACTGATTTCCATGTGTTTCTTATTCAAGTGACCGCTTTTTGTAATGATATTTCACGAGAGACAAGATGTTTAAAAAAAAACTACTTCTCTCTATCTTCTTTTCAATCGATAAACGAAAACTTAAATCTTGACTAAGTTAAACTTTTCTGGAAACGGGTCTCACTCGCCGCACACGGGGATGAAAAATTACAGCGCCATATACTTAATATTAGTAGAGATAAAAATGCATTGTATGTAACAGTTTAAATTGGTTCAGAAGATTCCACATTAACAAGTAGGTACATAAATAATGTATGTATACGACTTATGATATTAAAGTTAGCTAAATATCGATTTCAAGATATACAAAGGTGTACCAAGGGATACTACAGAAGAAAAGACAAATAAATTGCGATATTGCTTTATTCGTCAAACGCAGGTTTAGTATCAAAATTTTGCATACATTTCTCTGGAGCCCTCTTTCCCTAATTTGTTAATCAATCAGCAGGTTCTTCGTTAATATTTGGGTACTTTATCTGTTTTGTAATGAAGAGAGGTCGAAATATTCGGCGATACACTTACAAACACAATATATATATTTTTATGTTTGCTTTTCTTATAGAAAAATCTAACTAGTCACAGTCTGTTTTTAACGTCATAGTCATAAGTTAAGTTTTGATAATATGCAAGTTTAACTAAGCGTAACTGCTTTTTATTAAAATTAAATTGTATAGGTACTTACATAAATAAGATAAGTAAGTAGGTATACTTAATAATATGGATGACATGAAATGACATATTCATAACGTTAAATTCTTACGTGATTTGTCGAGATGTCATTGTATTGGTAGCATGCACATCTCGATCTCGAAGGTGTTATATTATGCTCTTTTAGTACAAAAATATAGGTATCGAGTATCGGGGCACTCGTAAATATTATAAACATAAATAAATAAAGTTGTAGGTGGTAAAAGCAATAATACAACGTGTTACAAAACATCCTAACTCTTTTTACAGGGTGTAACCTACTGATCAACAGGATTTCAGTTCTGTAAAAAAAAGTTGAAAAAAAAGCAAACTTTATTTTATAATCTCAAAATTGAAAAATTTTCATAACTTTTTTGTTTTTGGTAGTAGCTCAAATTAAAAAATATGTTTGTAGATGTAGGTGCATTTGCATAGCTTTGAGTTGTTAAAACATTGTGAAAGTCAATGAAAACAATATTTAAAAAATACTTTTCTCCCGCCACAGCGTTCACATTTTATTAATTTAAAAATCAAGGGAACATATCATAGAGCGAAAAATATACTTAGGTGGTGATCCCTATCACCGGGTGCTATTACCCTGTAAAAAGAGTTAGGTACTTTTGTAACACCTTGTATATCCAATATGTCACCATTAGGGATTTGAAACATCTTACATTATGTAGGTACTCTTGAAGAACTATCTTTAACGTGTAGATGAATACTTGTTGTCCCTTTAGAAACAAAAAGTGCATGAAAGGGTGGTCCAAAACTGCCACTCTTTGCCTATAATAGTTTTTTCCAAGTGTTAAAAAAGCTTTGACCTGAATTACTCCTATATTATGCTCCTCTGTGTATTTTTGGGACATAGAATTTTATAGAATAGTATATTTAGAAATATTGAACCTTTGATAAAAATATTGCATATTTTCTTGATAATGAATGATGATGATATATTTGTATTGTACCTTTATTTAACGCGTATGCGTTTGCGTATGGTCTAGGACTATATCTCCAGAGAACACGCGATCCTATATTATTTGCTGTATCGATGACTTTGGTTGATCTAATTCAAAACTTAATGTCATTAAAAAAAACCCACCTGGTTTAAATGTATTCTGAAGCAGTTGAATAAGTATAATAGAAAAAGACAACATCATTATATTTGGGATGTTTTTTTCTCGATAGTTTACTATGTTCTCACTGATGGATCACAGTAGGGACATGAAATTTTGTACCTGCAACATCTAATTTATGTAGTTTTTCAAAGTGGTTGCCAATTTAACATCGAATGACGGCGATTTTGTTTCATACAAAAAATAGAGATGATTCATTACGATGATGAATACTCTACATGTAAAAAATATAGGTATCAATAAACAACAACAAGGAATATTTCCGAGAAGTGTACAATTATTTCTCGCATGTCTAATCGAGTACATCTATAACAATAATACTTTAGAAGGCGTCAACATACCACAATGTAAGAAGGGCCTACCCAGTCACTGTTTATAATCTATCTAATACACTGATATTCCTCACAGCTCCATGTTACACGCCGAAGTCGAAACTGTCATAATCGGAGTAGCGAGAGTCCTGTTTGGTGAGGCCTTCCTGGCATGCCTCGATGTCCTGCAGGCGATACATGCCCGTGTTGGCTTGGTACATGAGCGTTTCGAGGATACGCTCGTTCTTTATCGCTTTCGATGGAAGGACCACCTTGATCAATTCGTGCGGCGAGATCCTGTAAAGTTTCAAGTCCCGCGCCAGTCTCTCCATGATCGTTTTGAACTCATTCCTGGCTTCTTTTGCGACTACATCCTTGTTATCCCTCTCCCTGACATCTAATACCATCCTACTACTGGATTTTCCCTTGATTTTATTCCGGGCCCAGCTCAGCATGGCTTCGAACTTCCTTACTTCAGGTACCTCTAGGTTCCGGCACATTATCATTTGGACCATCGATTCTGATAAGTTGAGGAACTCTGATGTTTGGAAGAGTGCGTACGCTCGCTGCTCCACATAGGCTAAAATCATGTTTACCAATTCCGATGCTGATGTATACCGCCAGTAGTAATTTTCTAGGGATATTAGCATTATGCAAACCTGAAAAGAAAAACGAAAAGGATTTTAATCATCGGTAAAATTCAATTGATTGATTGATCGCCGGCACACTGACAACAGTGCACTAGGTGGCCATTCTCATGAATTTAGAACACGCTAATTTCTTAGAAAATCTTTAGGTTGGATCAATATCCCGACTCTTTCAAGAACGTCTAGCAACCATAAAGAAATGTGGTGTTTTCAAAGTCCTCTGCACTGAAATTTCATCCTTACCACTTCTATTCTAAGGAACTGCTTGGCGTGGTGGAAGCACGCCTGTAGCAGCTCAGGCAGGTCGTAATGCTCGGCCGCGCAGATGAGCCCCGGTATCGAAGCGCATGTCAGCGGACAGCTGCCTGTGTGCAGATAGTCCAGAAGGATCCGGAACGTGTCCGGATCGAACTCGATTATCGAGAACTGGAAAAGGGATTGACTCTTTCACATTTGTTGACACTAGAAGCTTCAACCGGCAAACCGGAGATTTGTCTGTCAAATAAAACATTTCACATTGGGTAAGGGCGCTGCTCCCAGATTCTTTAAAACTTATATTCAACAGCTATTCTCACCTCAGTTTGTGCAAGTTTTGCGCGATCCACTTTTTGTGCGTCAGCGCAGACTGACAGTCTAGGCACTGCCAGAGCTGCGTTTTTGTCTTTTTCCTTGTCTTTTGCTTCTTTATCTGCATATGGAACAACGTTATGTTTCGATTAATCGTTCAAATTATTAGCTTTGATTTTCACACGGCTCAAGAATATCTTTTAAGGAACCGGAAAGATATGACGAATTATTTTTAGATCTGGGAGAAAGTCCTTTCGTACGTATCTGTTTGAATAGGTGATTGCAGAAAGGGCATTTAGTCTATATTTTGACGCATCGAAGGTTTGTTCTACGGAATGTTCCATAATAAATTCGCTTCAATTCATGCAGATAGAACTTAAATGCACACATTTTTTTATAAGCTATCGAATTGAAACGTTTGTGAAGAAAGGCAATTTACTTTAGGCACTTTCGGCCCTATCAGGCCCTTTCCGCAACACCTTGTTTAGTTTTTTCTTGATTCCCAAAAGTTCACTTCCAAGGCTTCATGCCTTTTCTGTAATAATTATCGATTCATTTTAAATGTCAGTATCATCATTAGCTAAACTTATTTAAAAATTACAGTTTCGGAACCATGTTTTTTTGGATAGTATGGTATGAGGATGAGGACTTACTTGAGCAGTCTTGTGAACTCGCCCACTTCTTCTTGTCCTCAGCGTTGAGCTGGGAATGCTGTTTCCGTATCGACCGACCCCAACCAGCCGTGATTGTCCCAAGGCGCGAAAACGCTCGCTTTACCATCGGTGAACTTGGCACGCTTTTGGGCCTGAAAACATAAATAGAATAACAAAACGTTAATTACACAAAACCAAAATCACACACGGCTTAACACAATGTCAACAGCACGTAAACTTTTAGATTTTTGTAGCAAAGTCGCCCGTAGTGCGCGCGTGTAAGGGTCGACGTGCTGTCGGTTTTACCTACATACGAGTATTTTATTTAGCGCTAAACTATTTTTGATTGAGATATTATACCTACTTAAGCCTAAATATGATACTGTGACAAATTGTGTAGGTAATGGCCGTGAAATGGGCTCTGGCTTAGCATGATGCTACTGTTGCCCTTAGCGCTGGTATTCTGCCAGAACCTCTCCCAAAAGTAAAGTAATTTAACAGCAAAAGTTATGACACGTTAGCTATTGCTAACAGCAATATTTTGGCGCTTGCCGGCCTTTGTGGTCGTCGTAACACTTTGAAGATGACCTTCGTAATTTTCATAAATTGGACTGGCTTATTTATTTTTAACTTTAATTCCACGTCTTGGCTTTTATGTGTTGGCAGAAGTCTGTGATGTAGAATGTCGCGAAAGATAATATTTAGATTAAGTTTGGTCTTCAAAACCTAGTTGTTTGGTCAGTTGATAAGCCTTCTCTTATCCATTTACCAAAACATGCTAGGTACTCTTAATAGTGCAAGTTTTACATTAAAATAAAACTTGTATTATTAAGCAGAGACGATGCATAGCATCTAAGTGAGAGAGCGTCACTTCCGGTTTAGCTATTCTCCAATCAGAGTCCGTTTCCGGTTGATATTATTGGTAACAGATTTGACTTACTTACTTCCTGTTGCCGCCATATTTGTCACCTGGGGTTGAGTCCGTTCAACGTGGCTTCATAGGTCTCTCACCAGGAGGCCTTAATGGGATGCTATGCATCGTCTCTGCTTAATAATACAAGTTTTATTTTAATGTAAAACTTGCACTATTATTCGGCATGTGACGATGCATAGCATCTAAGTGAGAGACGTGTTTATTAGCTCCTGGTGACTGGATGACGACGCTATGTGATGTAAGCTTTAATAGTCTGCAAGAGAACTAGGCACAGAATAATTAAGATATGTATTTACTTGTAAAAAATAGGTAAAAAAACTTTTTAAGTTAAACGGTTTTATGTTAAACATACATTGCAATGTTTAAGATAAATGTACTAAAAACCAAAAAATAATAAAATAGATACAGTCGTGGGAATTATAAACATATGCATAGACTAGACTAAAATAAAACCGTGGGGCACGTCAATTGTCTACAATCGTTGATTAAAATGTTTGTTTTGTAATGTTACACTATAATTAGGCAGTTGACGTGCCCCACGGTTTTATTTTAGTCTAGTCTATGCATATGTTTATAATTCCCACGACTGTATCTATTTTATTATTTTTTGGTTTTTAGTACATTTATCTTAAACATTGCAATGTATGTTTAACATAAAACCGTTTAACTTAAAAAGTTTTTTTACCTATTTTTATTTTCTAGTTTTTAGTTTTTATTTCGCATTCTGTTTAATTCATATAGTACATTGTATTATACTGGTTGAGCACTTTCATTTGATACCCATATTGATGGGATCGATAAAACCTATGTTTTCCGCCATTTTGTAGCGGCCGCCATCTTGTATTTCAATTTTTTATAGTATATTGTATTCTGCTTGTTGAGCCCTTTCATTTGATACCCATATTGATGGGATTGATAAAACCTACGTTATCCGCCATTTTGTAGCGGCCGCCATCTTGGATTTCAATTTTTTATAGTATATTGTATTCTGCTTGTTGAGCCCTTTCATTTGATACCCATATTGATGGGATTAATAAAACATAAATTATCCGCCATTTTGTAGCGGCGGCCATCTTGAATTTATAATGATAATGAATAAACATAATTGTATTGTCACCAAAATCCAAAGTGTATACAAAATTTCAGATTAATCGGTTGACAGGAAGAGGGTGAAATTTGAATTACTAAATTTGACCCAAGAATAAATAAAACAAACGGGGTGAGCTAAATAAAACCGTTTAAAAACAATGTTTATAAGCTCTGAATTACTGGAAATTGAAGTATGCTGATAGAAAAAAGGCAATCAAATTGGATGAAAGTTAATCGTTAGGACCTTTCTGGGCACTTCTACCTTTTAATTTTCTACATTAGCACTCTATATAAACCCATGAATAATATAGATGATTTAATCTATAGATAGCTAGGTGCATTATCAAGCATTATGATGCTATAACAGCGGAGAGGGAACCCTGATATGGGCATCCTTCAACACGTTTTTCACCCAATATCTGACCAAAGAGATTATGCGAAGAGATCTCGCTTCACCTGTTATGGAAATAAAAAGGGTCGTACTCCGTTGTTAGTCTCTGCTCACTGAATTGTAGAACTTAAGCAGTCCAGAAAATAATTTCAGACTTGTTTTGAATTTTATATAATGTTCCATCCTGATTGCCTGGCAGTGCGTGCGTGGCAGTGTCAGTTTTAGTAAAATAAAAGCTTATTTACGCGAAGCCACAAGGTTCACTTTGTTAGTAGCGTTTGAACCCAGCCAGGCAACCAGATTAGCGGGGTCTTTCGCAGCTTCTTCCGAGCTATCAGTTTTGGCTTCGTTTTTAAGTTGCTTTACCAAAACATCTGAACTAAGATTTTCTTTAACTGAAACTTAAAATCAGTTATGTATGGACTAAAATAGCTGAAAGAGCAACTTTAACTATTAAAATCCCAATTTACAAAATATTTTGTTAAAACACTGCCCCTGTGGTGTTTATAATCTAGTTATTCTTTATCACTCCACAACCAGTCCAACTTTACCATGTCGGTCGGTAACTTTTAAGTGTGGATTCACACCAACTGCTTGCTAGCATGGTTTTTTCGGCTGTCGACCAGTCAAAACTTCATACCTTGTGTTTGAGGAGGTGGAAGAACCTTGGTTTGGCCTCTCGGTATGTAAATCCGGTAACCGATAGGCTCTCGGCTGTATAGGAGTTATCAGGGGGAATGTGCCTTTCACGGTGTTCGCGTGGAAAGAGCCAAGCCAGATTATGGCCCCCGCTTTGCTGAATGCGTTGTGAAGAGAGCTGATGGGTCGCATTGATTGCTGATACATACGTTAGTACAACCTCTGTGTCCTCTGTACCTTTGTAGGTGTTTCCGGCCTGCGAATTTCTGAAAGAACTTTACTCACGGTTGAAACTTGAGCCTTGTTCCTTGTCAGACTGTCCTCCATGAGATTAAAGCAACCTGGGAGATGCTCGGCCGCTAGGTCTATTTTCCTCTGATTCAGTAGGCGAGACAGGTTGTTTAGTCGGTTTTGGTATGCATTCAGACTATTCTCCCCTCGTTTCGAATTTAATAAAATAAAATAAAAAGGATACAAAATATGGATGCAAATCTGAAATAAATTGAATTGAATTGAATTGGCCACACATGGCGGTTCTCAGATTGCAGAGTAACGTGTTTTCTCTTCCACTGATCCTTAAATTGACGCATGGCCCAGATTATCGCGAATATATCCTTGCATTGTCAATTTGGCTGCGGTTTAACTCGTCTGCTGGCAAGTGGTCTTCTAGTTGGGATACCCAGTCCGCGGCATATGTGGCAGATATGTTCTATGACGTCTAGAGTATGGAGCTTCTCATGCGAGTCCCTTAGTTGTTGAAAGCCACCAATTGATGTCGAGTATTATCTACCTGGAGACGATCTCTCGGGATCTGACTTGGCTAGCATAGTTGAGCATGCGTAGTAAGGTCTGGCATTCTTTTAATGCTGGTGACGTGCCTTTTACCTAGAATCATACCTTCTTTTGAGGAAGAGACTAGAGGTTCATAGCTGTATTCGAATCAATGTCCAGATAATGTAGCCCTTCAGTAGGCTTTGCCACATAATTCTCTTGGTGTCTGGTCCATCTCGCTATTTAGCAGTCTTTCCAGAGGTGCTGTTTCGATTGATTAGCTAAGAAACCGGCGATGGCACCTTGGATCGTGAAGGTAAGTTGATGAAAAGGGACTTACTTCCAGTTTGTCTAATCCGGTAGATATTTCCAGCACATTCTGTTCCAGCTGAGCGTTGATTAGTATAGTCGTACCTGGTGACTCGCGGCTGTTGAAGCGCCGCTGACAACGCAGTGTTGACGGGACAAGCACTGGCTGGGTAGGAGGTTTCCGCAGTGTTGACAGGACAGACACTGGCTTTGGATGTGACTGGATTGCGCAGTGTTGACAGGACAAGCACTGGCTTGGAGCTGAGTGGATTGCAGTGATGGTAGGACAGGCACTGACTTTGTGTGCGACTGGATTGCGCAGTACCGACCGGACGTGCGCTGGCTTCGAGGTGAATGGATTGCATTGTTGCCTGGACAGGCACTGGCTTTAGATGTGGCTGTATTGCGCAGTGTTGACAGGTTAGGCAATGGCTTGGAGATCAATGCGTTGCAGTGTTGACGGGGGACAGGCACTGTCATTGGATGTGATTGGATTGCGCAATGTTGACAGGATATGCACTACCTTGGAGGTGAATGCATTGCAGTGTTGCCGAGAGACAGGCACTGTCTTTGGATGTGACTGGATTGCGCAGTGTTGACAGAATATGCACTAGCTTGGAGGTCAATGCATTGCAGTGTTGCCGGGGGACAGGCACTGTCTTTGGATGTGACTGGATTGCGCAGCGTTGACATAATATGCACTAGCTTGGAGGTGAATGCATTGCAGTGTTGCCGGGGGACAGGCACTGTCTTTAGATGTGACTGGATTGCGCAGTGTTGACAGAATATGCACTAGCTTGGAGGTCAATGCAATGCAGTGTTGCCGGGGGACAGGCACTGTCTTTGGATGTGACTGGATTGCGCAGTGTTGACAGGACAAGCACTGGCTGGAGGTAAATGGCAGACGCATCCCTGACATCACTGCCAGGTTGGCCTACGGCGGAGCCTGATAACGTTCTGCCACTGCCTCCGATACGCTCAGAGGCAGCCTCCAATTCCATGGACCACGGTAGAGGTGGTAGGTCATCATCATGATCATCATCATCATCATCATCATCATCATCATCATCATCATCATCATCATCATCATCGTCATCATCATCATCATCAGTTCCTGTTCTCCCTAATCAGGGACTGTTAAAACAGTTTTACATTCTGGCCGATGTATAGTTAGGTAAGTAGTTATTTAGATTTTCTATTGTCATTTAACTGTCCTCTCTGAAAGGTTTCATATTGTAGGATTTGAAGCACATGCAATCTGAGCTGTTTTCTTGGACTTCGTCGTTGGACATTGAACCATGGTGAGGTATGTCCGCTTCCCGATAACACTCACCCTTAACTACATTGGTCGTTGGACTTCGCGGCGCTGTTGTCGAACAAGTGCTCCGCGCTTGGAATCTTCTTGCGCAAACCTTGGTGCAAGTTCTTGTTCGATAAGTTTGCTAGAATAAGTTCCCGCAAAGATACTCGGCGCGCTTACCACGAATAATCTGTGTTACACACTAGGTAACCTTAAAGTAGGTGTTTGGATTTGTTACCAAAAGAGATATGTTGTCATAAAATAACTGAAGGGGTTCGTTCCGTCCCAGGCGCAGCCTACAATTTCTTGCTAAAGCTGTTAGAGAAGATCTTGTGGCGTAAATAACATATTGGAGGTCACAGCATAGGGTCTTCCAGCGAGCGCCATGCTAACCTTGCGCTTTGTAAGTTGCCAAAGTTCGTTGGTCACGTTGTGCTCCACAAAACCAGGGCTAGTACCTATTGTTAAATGCATGAAAATGACGTAACTTATCCAGTTGGGATTATTGAACTTCTGCAGCTCTTCCGATCGTTTGACGTGAAAAAGGTCGAAACGGAGGGTGTTAGGGTCCTTAAGAGTTATGTTAACTGGACCTAAATCACGTGAGAATATTTTCGGCAAAAGCAGCCGGGCGAGTAGAAAATAGGAAGCAGATGAAATATCTTGTTGTGGGGTAGACGGACAAGATTTAATAGCGGTCTGCCCACTATGGTGCAACGAACAAGATTTGTCGCAATATTCATCCGGTTCAAGAAGTTTTTGAAAAATTTTCTGTCCAAGGAAATGTTTGGTTCACTTTACCTTAATTTCCGTGGTATTCTCGCTGCTATTACTCACACACGTGGCACGATCACTGCTTTCTTGATCACTAGCCACACACAGTGACTTATACTTTGTCATCACTGAATTTAATTTTTACACTTTTAGATAAAAAGGTATTTAAAACTTTAATTTCAAAGAATTTAAATTTAAAATAATAAATTGAAAAACTAGCAGAATTTCTGCTTAGATGTTGCTAGTTCGAAAGTAAAAGACGCTATGAAGCCACGTTGAACGGACTCAACCCCAGGTGACAAATATGGCGGCAACAGGAAGTAAGTAAGTCAAATCTGTTACCAATAATATCAACCGGAAACGGACTCTGATTGGAGAATAGCTAAACCGGAAGTGACGCTCTCTCACTTAGATGCTATGCATCGTCACATGCCGAATAATATCAGATATTCCTTTTTTTATGAGATGCGTCGATTTTACGTTTAGCACGTTATGATGTTCAAAGCCGGATCTGTCGTTGCTGCTCTTCTGTCACGTCGGCAGCGTAGGTGCAGTCTCTCTCTCTTTATCTCTCTCTCTCTCTCTCTCTCTCTCTCTCTCTCTCTCTCTCTCTCTATCCCTCTCTCTCACCTGGGCGACTCAATGTCTGGCACTTGTAGGAAGTTGCTGCTCTTCTGTCGCGGCGGCGTGGGGGACATCAGCGTGGGCGCAGGCCGCGACAGCAGCTCTGCGACCGGCACTTGTGGCGAGCCGAAGCCTGTCTGGATGCCGTACAGCATCTCTTGGAATACCCTGCGAAATTAGCAAGTCACTGTTGAGTTACGGCAATATTTTTTACAGATACTTACAGTTCCCGGCGCATAACTTGAGCAAAAGTCTGCAAAGTGGGGATGAGTTTGTGCAAGTCAAACAAAATTTAACCAATCGCGGTCGTCCGAAGCAATAGCAATGGGGGACAAGGGGAGCGACCCCTTGTCCCCCGCCAAAGAGAACAACCGACAAGTTGCGCAGTCAACGTCATTTTTGAAGTTATTACGCCGGTAACTATTTTCGGTGCTGTCAGTATAGTATATTTCATTACAAGTGTGGAAAGGCTGTCATTGCAACGAGTTCCGACAAATGGCTACAGTTGACGTGACAGTCGGAACAAGTTGCAATGACGGTTCCGCACGTGTAGGTACTGAACGACTATTTTTAATACAGTTGCGAAAAAATGAAGCAATTTAGTAAAATAATAAAAACACAATAAACTCAACTAACTTAAAATTTTTGACTTTTCCGGTAAAATGTTCTCCAAAGCATTTTGTGCAATTATACTGAGTTCCGGTGGTGTTAATAAAAAAAAACTAGGGTCGAAATTACTCATTTTGTGCAATATCAACTAAAGCAAAGAAAATTTCTGAAAAATCAAAATGGCGCCAACCGTAGAATATAAGCAGAGTTTTTTTTTCTTCACCCATTCTGGTAGGCAAAGGCAACTATGCATACAGCCAAGTCTTCAGTAGAAGTTTTTTATTGATATGAAATGAAAATGAAATTTAATGAAATGAAACCTAACCAAACTCATTCAATAAAATCATTAAATCTGATATTGAAACAAATTAGTAGCTTCTTTTTAGAAATATACGTATTTGCATGAATCATAAAAACTTTTTTAGTAAAAACTTCATGGTTGGTTTTTCTTTTTAATAGACATTATTTTGACAGTTGGGAAAGAAAACGCACGAGTGCGGGAAAGGTAAAAAAAAAGCACGAGTGTGTAATAGCCCACATCCCGAACGCTATACGTCCCTGCAATACGCCACTTTTTGAGCAACTGTATTAAAAAAGATTTTTCCGTTTGCTAGGTTCTGTGAATCCTGTATTATTTTCTGGAGTTCAGAAACATGACTTTGAGGTCGGGGTTAGATCTTTCATCGTTGGTGACGATTTATGTCTAGTTGCCAAGAAGCGACTTTAGTGCGGTGCGGTTAAATGTGATTCAGTCAGCCTTCATCATCATCAGGCCCAGAAACCTTACTCTTAGGGTGGTATTCTAGAACGCTACTTAAACTCAGTTCGGACTAGAACGCTACTTAAACTCTGTTTAAACTGAGTTCAAACTAGAAAGCTCCTTGAACTCTGTTTAAACTCAGTTTAAGTAGAGTTTAGTAGTGTCGACTGTCGATAAAACAGTGCATGTTTTGATTTCAATATCCCTCCCTTCATATCAAAACATGCACTGTTTTATCGACAGCCTGAACTCTGTATAAACTGAGTTTAAGTACCGTTCTAGAATACCACCCTTAGAGAGTACAACAACTTGCTTATTACGATGTCAAGGCATCTCTCATCATCGGTTTAGGAATGCAAAGCGGAGACTAATAAACCGAATTTTCTAATTAGATTTGTAAGTACATAAATGTACCTAAATTCCTTATTATAGGTACAATTTCCCGTATAATATTAGATTAGAAATTATTGGTCTCCCCATTTCCTCTAGCATTTATAACCTAACCTTTCCACGAAAGCTGGCTTGATCCTTTTGTTGCATTTGACCCGAAACCCACCTGCTTCTAACTCCTAATATCGCTCTCACGCCTATAAACTTAGTCTTCTGCTTGGACTGCCCGACCAAGAAGACCACATCGAACAGCTGAGCGTTCTGGGAGACATTCAGCTCGTTGTTCAGGAAGACTCGGGTGAAGTCCTTAGCTAGTTGGTCGTAGTCTTCAAATTGGTCTCGAACGGAGTCCAGGAGAGGGGAGGACGGTCGCATGTGGCCTATCGGTCGCCAGGATCCTGAAATGTTTGGAAAAGTTTGTTTAGTTTCGTGCTGGAAAAAACATACACATAATTATTTAGAAAGATTCACTTTTAAACAAAGACATTTATTCCTTCATCTTGGTTAGTTTTCGTTAAGGGAAATATTTGTAGTTTTCATGTTTGTTTTGATGGCAATGGGTCCTCTAGCCTTCTTTGTAAATACACTAGCAGCTAGTGACTAGCTTATTGACACGGAAGTAAGGAATTTGTGGGTTTCCAATCTGTTTCATGTCGCTGACGCTCCAGCATGGTTAGAGCTAGGTATGTAATACTACTGTTGTTCTAATTTAATTGTTCGAAATAGTTAGCAACTCACCTCTTCTGTAAGGCTTGGGTATCTGTCCCGTCTCGGCATGGTTCTGTAGATTAGCTACTATGTCCTCCAGCATCTGGCTTCGAGTGCGCTCTTGCATCCGCGCGAACTTCGGCGCGGAGTAGGAAGCCCTTTCGCCGTTCACTATCTTCGTGAGCAACCATTCCCTGAAACACAACAAGTAGGTCAAACAAATACAAAAAAATCCAGAAATAAATTTCCAGAAAGCTGGATATCATTTTAATACCTTCATTTGGTCCTAAATGCGTGTAATCCGAGTTTGCACCGTCCCAGGAGGTGAGCTCAACTTTTGGGGGCCAAAAACCGCGAAAGGGTATAGCAGGCTAAGGGAACAAGATTGGCCCACGAAAGCGATCTGGCTGATTTTTATGGTTTTGCACTGGTTTAAGCCAAGGTTACTGTGTGCCAATAATCAGCCCTCGATCTTCTTTTGTTTTAGAGATATTTAACATAATACCAAATCGTCAAGGTATTTTTAAACTAATATTTTAGGTAATCCACGCAAGCTAGAATAACCAAATAAAATCACGATGAATGAGGATAAAAAAAACTATTAAATGCATTTTTTTGCGGTGGGCCCTACTACTTCAGTCAAAAAAACATAGTTTTTTCCTTTTGAGTTAGGGAACCCTAAAAATAGTCTATATAGATATTATAATACAATCTTCCCTTAGCGAAAGCCCCAATACCTTCTCCAAACATCCCACCTATCTATTAGCCTAAAGCAGACATTTGCAACCCAATATGTAGCGTACAAAGACCGCGCGACAAAGGACTCGGAAGTCCTATAGGTACCCTAAGGTACGTACCTGAACATGGGGCCTTTATCAAATACGCTTTGTTCCCACAGGTAGGGCTTGTAAGCACCAACTTCGTCTCGGGTCACCACGGATACCTCGTACCGAGTCGGTCGCCTCTTGATGCGCGCCGAAACCCTCACTGTGAAAGGATACGGCATTTTAGTCATTAAGAGGGCTGGATTTTGCTGAAACTTGGTTTATATCAGTAGATGACCAATATGGAGGTTTGCAAATAGTTTTTATAATAAAAAAAATTGCCTGAAAGAAATTAGAGCGATGCGTTTTTCGCGCCGAAAAAGATTATTACACTGTCTATTGGAGTCTAACTACCTTTGGAACATCAATAATGTGTTTTAATAGACAGAAAAAAAAATTTTTTTGAAATACGTAATAAAATGTAGAAATGGCAGCTGAACTACGAAAAATTTTGGGAAAATAGATCTATTACATTACAACTACAACTAGATACTCGCGAAAGGACACGAACACACGTAGACTCATACAGCCGCATTGCCTCTGCTCTGGGTGAAACAGCTATAGAAGACAGTGTTTCACGCGCTTGGCCATCTCCGAGTTCCCACGGTCCTGAAGGGGCCTCTTAAGGTGGGACGATAGCAACGTGGCGGGAAATTCAAAATTTTCACAGTTTTTTACATTTTGTAGCTAAACTGAGCTATTTTTGTTCGGCGATTTTTCGGTCGCTGCAATAAAATTGTATTCTTTTCATTATCGTTAAGAATAAAACAACAATGATTCAGCCAATTACGTGTTCTGGTCTACGAAGCAGTGGCACTGCCCAAAAAAATATAATTTCCAAAATGCTGATCCCGGTCTAACTTAGTCAGATCTTTTGTTCTATCCATTATTGTTGAAAATGTTATATTGCAAATATGCAAATATTTCTCTGTAGAATCCTAACTACTCTAGTTTTCAAAGTGTTCGTTACATTATGGTTTGTATAACTATGTATCCAACTCTTGCCAACCCCTACTGACACGATAGCCATCGAGCCACCGGTTCAGCGAGGCGTCGATCGTTATCTCACTTAGTTACAAACTTCCAGTTCAAGCATCTAAATAGCTTGTTGGCCAGGGACGCTGCATAGTTAAACTGAGTCGCGATTTATTAGGCTATTGGGGAAGCGATTGTGACTGTTAGAACTTGACATTTTAGCTCGCAAAGTGGCGGTCTAACGAGCGTCCAGGGGATCATTTCATAAAACTACAATTAATTAGTCAAGCTGTTTAGTATATACTTAAAATTTAAACAAGGTGTTACAAAAGTACCTAACTCTCTTTGCAAGGTGTAACTTAATCTGCCTAGGGGTCAACTGAATGAAATTTCTATAAATCGTTCAAAATTTTAAAATATGTTTTTGGATTTAGTTTAAATTGAAACACTTGTTTGTGTGCCTAGGTGAGTTTGTATATATCGCAGGGATATTTTCAAACCAGTGATATTATAATTTAACTAGTGAAATTGCAATTACCCGGATTATTGTCAACATGTTACAGATAATTTTCCAGACTATCTTAACCTGACTTTTAGATATTCTACGAATTACCTTTAGCTGGACAGAGACCCAACTTATTTTGGTTGCAATTTAAGTTAGACTAAAAGTCTGCAGAATCTGGGTCAGTGAACATGACCTACTTTTAAATTAACTGTAAAATCTCTTCACTGTATTAATTGAACCGATGACTGTGGCCTCAGGCTGAAAAACCCATTCGAATAGAAGAAGATTTCTGGTTTTATAGAGGTGCCATCTTCCACTTCATCATGAAATTTAAAAGATTAGCATCACTAACTTACGCGCGGTTCGCACACTGATTACTACACTTCTTATCGATCAGACCCACTATAGACGTCAAAAATGCTGATAAACCGCCATTTTGTTGGATAAATCCGCCTCGATAAAAGTCATGCTCCCCCCGCTGGTTTACATTGTCATCACATCAGCATCACCATCCATCATTTCCGAAATTAGCCATCTCACACCACTTACCGTTGCCCTCTGGAATAGGTTAGCCTTTACAATACTAGTGGTTCGCCCCGAACTGTGAACTCGCTACCCCAGTTACAGATGACGTGTAACTTTAATAACGCCATTCGCGCAGGCGCGCGCGCCCTTTGCATATAAACTGTACAACCCTATATCTCGGCCACCCCTTGACCGATTTGGCTCATGTTTGGACTTAAAAAATCTTTTAATTTCCTTTACCCGCCTACCAAATTTCATAACGATCCGACCAAATTTACTCAAGTTATCGTCGAACGAACATTCATACATACAAACATACATACATACAAACGCCGGATTGTTCCAGTAGACTCGAAGAACTTCGCTCGCTCGTTCAATTATCTAAATACAACTAGGCAATAAATAACGTTCACTTCCTTCTTTTAAGCATGGGCTACACGAGTAGAGTTAGCTCTACTCGTGTACCAGACCTTACGGATTAAATGGTCTCACGTACCTAAAATAAATGTGTGTAGAAAATGGCTCTTAATGCATGAAGGCGAGAAGGCAGTGTTGTCGGCTTCAAGGAACACCACGCAGACGATGTCGTTGCCTATGTGCCTCTTCCTCTGCAGCTTTTGAGGGTCGTGTCTCTCGTAGGGAAGCAGCGTCGATACGTGGAACATGATCTCGATGCCCCGCCAGTTTGTGTACACGGAGTAGAGGCCGGTTAGGTCGTGGACAGTGTCCAAACCACCCTTGTACTTGTCAAAACCTGAAATGATGACTCCTGTTAGAAATAACCCAAACGATCTCATTTTGTTCATTTTGAATTACATGAGCCATTGTTTAAAAAGAAATTAACGGAGTATTTATTGGAAAAATGTATTTCATATTCATCTATACTTATAATAAAACTCTAGCGAAGTCAATTCTGTACATTGAATATTTTTAGAAAAAAACTAGCAGGGGTTACTAAGTAAACTATACTAAATCCAAAAATGCAAAAAAAACGGTTTATGTCTGTCTGTCTGTCTGTCTGTCTGTCTGTCTGTCTGTCTGTCTGTCTGTCTGTCTGTCTGTCTGTCTGTCTGTATGAACACGATAAACGCGAACACCGCTGAATAGTTTTCAACCAAACTTAACATGGTCGTAACTCACGTTTCTGGGAGTAACTTAGGCTATCCGATGTTTAGAATACATTGCGGGTTGCAATTTTAACTTTGTTTTTTGTAAGAAATATTCATAATTTGGATATGGTTTCTTGAGAAGGTATGTTAAGAACGTGATACTGAACATATTACTGCAAAAAAAAAAATTAAGTCCGACTTTGAACCACATTTTCTCGAAAACCTACATTGCGGGTTGCAATTTTAACTTGATTTTTTGTAAGAAATATCCATAATTTTGATATGGCTTCTTGAGAAGGTATGTTAAGAACGTGATAATGATCACATTTCTGAAAAAAAAAATTGAAAAGTCAGACTTTATTATCTCGGAAACCGTTGATTTCCCAGGCATAGTTCCTTGGGCAAAAATGTTCGTTATGATGAGGACTATACGTATATTTTATTTTGTTTTTATTTTATTTTAGCGGAAAATGTTAGTTCTACAAGCGTAGTATAAGGCCGGGTTAGATAGAGCGTATCTATGGGTTTAAACAATAGGTATCTCACTCTTTTGTTTGACGTAGAGCGGGATGGACAGAGCCATAGATACGCTGTAACCCAGCCTTATGATGCTTGCTGGAGGGAATTGTGAGTGGTTTTAGGTGGAGGTCGGACAAAGTTTATCGATGTTAGAAATGTAGTACTGTTGCGTCGCGGTCGAAATGTTCTGGGTTTGAACCCACGCGAGGTTGAAATATTTTTTTGTGCCTTTTTTAAAATATTTACTCTACTGAGCCCAACTTGATATGAAAAACATATACTTTGTTTGCCGTAGAGCGGGATAGACAGAGTTATTTGCGGTAGATACGCTCTAACCCAATCTTATGCTTTGCTTGCTGGCTTAGCATGAGAATGGGTAAGTCCTTATCTATGGGCTTATAACTTTATCTATCCCACTCTACGTCGAGGGAGATACATATAAACCCCCATACTTCCCAGGCAATTCTTATGCTAAGCTTCCTGGTATCTTACACGGGCGATACCTAATCTAAACAAAACATATTATATCATAAATGTATTGTTTAGATTAGGGCACACACACACAGACAGACACACAGACAGGCACACCCTCATAAACACATAAACAGACACACACACAAAGCTATCAAACTTATGACACCCCTCTTTGTCGTTCGGGGGTTAAAAAAAACCTTCCTTTTGAGTTTTCCTCCACAGTCGAATTTAAATTAAATGTCAAATGTGTAAAAACGCATACGAAGTCGCGGGCACAACTAGTATTCATATAAATTTATTGTGTATCGTGTAACAGGTGACTTTTGAACTATTAATTATTATTTTTTTTTTCTCTTATCTTTTACTTTAATTTGACATCGATATACATGGTTGCTATTAATAATTTTATAATTTAATTTGAATATGATTTTAATTTTCTTATTTCTTGTTTTTATATGATTTTTTGACATTTTTAGATTATTAGTTCAATTACATTTGTACGCCGAAGGGTAAAATATGGAGAGACATTATTATAATATCATCTGTACCATCAAACCCATATTTGACAAATAAAGTATTTGTATTTGTATTTGTGGGATGATTCTCAAAGTACCGCACAAAAGTTTTGTTTACATTCTGTTAGAACATGTAAATTGAAAAAAAAAAAAAAACACTGACAGCCAAACTATGGGGTAAAGTGCTCTGGGGCCTTAGCCTGTAACACAATGGCGCATCAATGGCGTCCTAGGTAGAAGGACAAAACCGGGATTTTTTCGTGGTTCTCCTACAACCAGCAAACTAATCCTCTAGAATTAGACACATAATATTCTTTGCTGTACTACAATAACATTAAAAGGACCGACACTGGACCGACAGCATCAATAAATCGTAATTAAAACCGTCAAACGGAAGCCCATTTTGGCACCATTGTGTTACAGGCTAAGGGCCCTGTTGTAAAGTACAGGGAAGGGTTTTGAGACAGAGCTGCAAGGGCAGCACCATTAACTGTTATAGCTATGCCATAGTGTTATTTTTTATTGTAAAATTACCAAATTTTTGTTTGGGAGGCAATTTGAGAATAACCCCGAAAATGTGTGGGGCGAAAATGATCTCAATAGGTAGCGAGCGCTAGCTTCCTTCCGGTCAATTATTTTCGTTCGGAGCGATGATAAATTGTTAGAGATTAAGGCGGAGTAGTCGATTCCTAATCGGATAAATTACAATAATTGCCAATTATGCTCGTAGCACGTTTAGCGGTGGAAACAGATGGAAGCCTTCGAAATGGGCACTTTCAGTATTGGTTAGAGTAACGTAAAACCCTGAATTGAACAATAAAGCCGAAGACTTGATCGCTGTTTCAAGTTCAAGAGTTTTAAAAGTTTGAGTCAGAATAGTCTTATCAGAATCACGTTGTACCTCGATACTATAATTTCTTGAAATGTAACAAATATTTGAAACGTGATAAGAACATGCTTTCAGCAACAGAAAAATCGCACCTTTCGAAACAATGACTTCAAAAAACTTTCATTCCTTCTAATTGGGTACGCAAATTTTTTTGTTCGAAAGTCCGTTATTGGCTTAAACTTATCTTTAGACAATATTGAGAAACTAATTTAAATATTTTTTATTTTGGTCCAGTAGTTTTGTTCGTGCTATCTTCAGATTTCCACGGTACGAAAGAGGTTGCGTGTTCAAGTCCTGTCCCGAGCGAATTTTTTCACCTTATAAAAATCTTTATCGCTAGGTTCCAACATACGCACTGAGAGGTTTGTTTTGTTTATGAAATGAAACTATTGTTTATTTTAAGATCGTTAAATGTCCTTTCCGTTGATACCTAACAATTCCCTCATAATCGGTTTCAAATAGGAACAAACAACTTTTGAAGTATTTTTAAAGGTGCGATGTTTTTAAGAACTATACAATACAATGACGGGGCAGTGAACAGCTAAGCTAGGAAATAGATACAGTCTTTGTTGCCAGTCAGCATGGATATTTTGGATTCACTCTTCTTAGCGACAATAAAAACATCCGGTATGATTACAATGCTGCCTAAAAGGGGTCTTCACGTGTTACCTACATAAACTCTTGTAGGTACCTCATATGTCTGAAGAAAAAAAACTCACCTTTTAGTCGAACCTTGTCACCGAGAACTTGCAGGAACTCGTCAAACATGGGCGAGTTCTCGTTATTGTCGAGGATGTCCTCCTCCGTAAACTGGCCCTCCTTCACGTATATCACTCCAACCTTTAGCTCCGACTTTATGAACACCTGGGGAGGAATGATGGATGTTCATTAGCAGGGGCCTTAGCCTGTAACGCAATGGCGTGTCGATGGCGTCCCAGCTGAAGGACAAAACCGGAGTTTCCTCGTTTTTCTCCTACAATCAGCGAAGTAATACTCTAGAATTATAATCAGAATATTCTTTGCTATACTACAAAAACATTAAAAGAACCGACAGCATTAATAAATCGTGATTGAAGCCTTTAACTGGGAGCCCATTTTGGCACCATTGCGTTACAGGCTAAGCCCCCTGTTTGGCTCACGTGTCAAGTTTCTATAGACTCCAGCGGGGTCCCCTCTAGCATTGACGCATTTTTTTCAATATGGCGCAATTTACAAAATTCTATATTCCACGAACGCAGTTTAAATGTTTATTGCACTAAATGGACTAAATGCCTTTGAATAAAAATTACAAAGTATACAGGGTGTTAAAAGACCGCCGATGGACCCAAAAGGCACGCAGACTAGACACAAAAACAAAGTACTTTTTCCATAAATGAGGGAAGTGAATTAGGTTTTAATTTTGTAAAATATTTTTTCACGCAATGGACTTGTAACGCAAAAGAGTCATATTGAGCAAGTGTTGACATCAATTGATACTACTTACGCATGAAGTTTCGATGTTTAGAATATATTGCGGGTTGCAATTATTTAATAATCGTTTTTTGTAAAAAATATTGAAAATTTTGGTATGGCTTCATGACACTGACACATTTCTAAAAAAAAAATTTGTAAAGTCCGACTTTGAACCTCTTTATCTCGGAAACCGTTGATTTCCCAGGCATAGTTCCTTGAGGAAAAATATTCGTTATGATGAGGAAAATACGTGATTTCCCGCTTTGATTGCGGTATTTTAACATTCTGTATAATAAATAACAGTAAACTTTTTATTCAATTTAAATTACAGGGTGTACTAGGTACATACATTTTCTGTCAAACTATAAAATTGTTTGAAGGCAGAGCAACTCTCTAAAGTTTTACCTACCACCACCGTTTATGAATGCATAGCTACCGATTAATTAATCAAAATGAAGGAGGTACGTAACTACTAATATTGTCTAATTAACTACACTACAACCATTTCAAGCAATAGTTTGCACCGCCTGCCTTTATGAAGGAATCTAATATCAACTTAGGTGCTCCCCAACTTAGGTGAGTGAACTCTGTCACGTCATAAATATCAAAATAGACGAGGCTGAAAGGTCACCATATAATTTATCGGGGGATTAGTGAATAGTGAAGCAATTTATTTCCTCCGGCACTCTGATGTAGAGGCTATAAGACACTCCCCGGAGAGGCCCCTATTCATTATCTTTTCCATCTCCACGGACTATGGGCGCGAAACTACTTGTTTGTATTTTTCGTCATTAATACCTACCTAACAATATTAACTTGTGGTTCGCCCCGAACTATGAACTCGCGACCCCATATCTCAGCAACCCCTCGACCGATTTGGCTCATGTTCGAATTGCTTAAAAAATATTTTTACCTCATTTACCTGCCTCCCAAATTTCATGACGATCCGACCAAATTAACTCAAGTCATCGTCGAACGAATCATTCATACATACGTACAATGTACTTACATACAAACATACAAACGCCGGATTGTTCCAGTAGACACGGAGAACTTCTCTCGCTTCGCTCGCTCGTTCAATTAAACTAATATCGAAAGTAATGAAGCGATGCAAAAGGAAAACAACAAGCAAGCCATCACAAAGGGCTTTTGGGTCGAGGCGTTATCTCCCTCTATTATGAGAAATAAAAATTAAATTCCCTTTAATCCCACAATCACAATGCGATATTTGAGTTTGAGCGGGCCGCGTCCTATTCAATTGGATATACGAATCAGGAGTGACACGACAATCCACTCCTGAAAATGGCCGGCGTACAATAAACAAAAATCAATGGGCTCTTCCCCATGCAGATTGTATTTGAATGGTATAAGATATTCCTCTGAAATTACTCATGTAGAGATCGCAACGAATTTCCAGTTGCTGAAAATCTTTCGCATATTTATTTTCAGGAGTAACTGAGTGTTAGAACAAAAATACTTATTTACTTAGTTCACAATCACCATTGGATATGTAGTGTAGTATAATATACCCTTTTCCGCTATCAGTGTCTAAAAAATCATCCGATTCAAGCCGTCTAAAATTTTCGATACAAGATAAAACCTAAAATTCTAAAGCTATCTAAGGCCTATCTACATCGAGATCCATATAGCGTCCGATACAGTGCTCTCTAGAGGGATCTTGTGTATAGAGCTGCTAAAACTCTGGTCCATTGCGCTAAAGATGGAGATCGATACCTAAATTTTCCCTTAAGTCATACGCTCAAGTTATTTTATGTTAGTTGCAAAACAACGGTAGGCAGACACCTCGTTTGATGAGAACACCATTTATAGCCCCTGAACTACCTAATAAAATAGACGTAAAAAGTATTCTTGTGTGATCGCTCGCACTGAGCGCTACTTTGTCCACGACATCTAGGGAAATATGAGATACATTTTATATGTATGTTTACTCTGTTGCATTCCTAGGTAACCCTGGTTGTGTTTTTATATTTATCAGATGGGCATATAAGTTTGCAATAAAAGCACTCGTTATATTTCCCAGGAAGTAAACAAACGTAACAATAAGTTATTCAATATTGTCGCCTAACAAAGGGCTCCGTGCGAACCCGAAAACATCAAACGCTACGTCGTCGTTTGACGTGAATGGGTGGTCTGGCGAGTGTCGCACATTTCGGGCCCATATTCGATCTTCGGTGACGGGTGGACCTGTCCCCTTTCATTGTTGCTTACCTTCGTTCAATGATGTGCGAATTCTTATCGACTTAAGTATTTTTCTTCACTCTTTCCGAGTAGTTTTCCTCCTAAGCACGCTAAATTGTGTCGCTTCTAATATCGCTCGTTGCATGAATCAACTATCATACAATCAGCGTGTCTGACGTGACAGCTTATTGGTAGCTACATACCTAATCAAATTACACTGTCTCACATTACGCCCCATGGGAAATACTGCGCGCATCAGCCAAAATTGTATTCCAGATGACTGTCAGAACGGATCAAATACGCTGAGGCCTCCAGCAGAACAAAATAGGTTCCACGAAAATTCACAATATACCTAAAAACGAGTGTATTTGACGGTTACACGCTCACCGTTTTCACTAAACCCGACATTTTAGTGAATTAATGCCCATTCAAAATGCAAAGGACGGACAGCTGGGACAGCTTCGCACTCAACAAAGCCTCGACTTATACCTACGTAGCTCTCCGTCTGTAATGAAAATTGGCAGCCCACTGGATCGAACATGCTCCGCGCTGCAAAAGTAGCTGCTCGGCGCTGAAAATGTTGCCCCTGTGACGTAGAGCCCTTCCTAGACGTTGAATGAGAATTTTGTTTTAAAGTACCTGGGAGCAGAATTCACAGCACTCAGGAAACAGACTGTTCAAAGTGCAGGTTTAAAGTAAGTTTTTATCTTCGAGGTACGTTTGGTATCTTCGTGATCAAATTAAGAAAGCAAGAACGAAAAACGTCATGTACTTATTCGACAAATCTAGAATGGATATAATGCGCAAAAATGTGAGCAGACCATGAGATGGTTGAAGTGGCAGGAAAGAATAGGATTCAGAAAGCCTGATATCGAAAAGAAGAACTCAGTATTGAGAAAAGAATAAACCTACACAATGTTTTCAAACACAACTCTTTGTTAATGAGTTTTAGAAATTTAGATAGAGGTTTTCCCAATTAACCTATAGTACATACCTACCTACACGTGTTTCGGGTAAAAGGGTTTAGTGAAGGTTCCAACTCACTTCCGGATAACTTAATATATTTTCCGTTCGACAGCCCCCGGGCAAAAGGCTGCGAGATACAACGTTTGAATTTCGCTTGAATCAAAGTTGAAGTGCCAAACTTGGCACGTACCTACTTAACATCGAAGATAACTTATTCTTATTGAAAATTCGTGCGCGGAAACTCGAAAATGTCACACGGGGTAGGTATAATTTGGGAAGAACTTTGCCCCCGTATAAGTACGTACTCCTGTTAATATATTAATACACCTTCTCATTCTCCGGCGCAAGAGTTCATTGGAAGGCCAACTTTATAGACGCGAGCTGCGAAGTATAGTTCCCCATCCAACTTGTCGTTAGTCCATTACCGTGATTAGAAGAAGGGTGTGTCGTGTAGCGAGTGGATTTTCCCAGTTCATTCGAAAACGAGCTCTACTGAGATAGATAAAAGGATTTTTCGGAATGCGTCCTGTTTTCTGAGTGATCAGGAGTAACCTGGTACGGCGAACTCGCGCCCGATCCTCGGAGCCCCACGCGACTAACAGACCTCATTAATGTTTCAAGAGCGTAAGCGGCGGTGTCGTTTATCCGTAATTGGGAACTGAAAAAACAACTGCACCGTGAAAAGGTTTCACCGCTAATTTAGTTACGATCCTCCGCCTCCGCCGCTGAATTGCAAATGAGCTAAGAAGCAGCTGAGACTTGTACGCTTCTAATTTCTCGTCTTTATTTATTTACATAGGCGTTTCTTTAGATGCCGCTACATTTTTCGTGGAGTTGGTAATGTGCCCTTTTGGGACTTCTATTTGTTAATTTGGATATTAACAACCGCACATTGGCGGCGGCGGTGTTAAATCGTCGGTGTCTATTTAGTTAGTACCCTGTTTTTGCCCGCGCAATCACCTGAATAGGAAACTCTACATTATGCAGTCTTTTGCAGTATTACTTCTAGCTTTTTTCAGCGAAGTCCAGTTGATGCATTCTAAAGCCTAGAGCAGGCTATCAATGAAACCGTGAAGGCCTAATTTAGTCTCAACGTTGGCATTATTATGTTTTCGCTTTCGCACAAAAAATTCACCCAGAATAGGGTGATCAGCAGTCTAGTTGCAAAAACCTACCTGATCCAACTTCAGCAGCTCCTCAGGCGTATCGGGCAGCTGTCCCAGCATCAGCGGTGGGTTGATGTTGACCTCCTTCCCGAGGGAGCGCACCACCTCCTCTCGGTTGTAACGGTCCGCGAATACGCACGAAGCGGGGATCAGACCGTGGACCGTGTAGCTGATGGCTCGGACTAGGATCCTGTGGAGAGACCGGAAGCTTAGTACATAAATCATCATGAATACATGACGAGGAGTCAGACATTTGGGGGAAAGCCTCTATTAAGGAGTTAAGGCGTCGTCTGAGGAACTGGCTCACGCGAGATACAGTACCTACGTAGCTACTCGCTTCGCCATACAGAATATTAGTGACCTTGACTATCGCTTCAGTTATAGGATCAGACCGTGAACCATGTAGCTGATGGGTCGTACTAGGATTTTGGCTTGACTATTAATATGGGACATCGTTGATGCAGAAGTTTATCCTCAGTGTGCTGCCAGCGTTATGGGAAATTTTGTGTCGGCTATGTCTCAGAGCGGTTTATTCGATTGATTATTTTCTTTGTGTGTAAATATGGGTACATAGAACTATCTATCTACCTGTCGGTCGATATTGTGACGTGAAGATATTTGACTCATACATAAAACCTGTAGATATGTAGGTAGATCCCTGTGCATCTGTTGGTAGAGATAACAGCACCAGAGTACGGTAGCGTAAAAATTATGCAACTATTATTCCTAAAGCCCAGAACAGAACGGTAAAATAATAAGAAACAAACAATGGGTTGATATTTCCGAAAACAGAACGATCGATATCCGTCCTATATCCAGGAGATTCCTTTTTCCATCCTACTGTATTACTGCCGTTGATACATCGTAAAGCCCTTCTAACTTCTCTGCCACAGATTTTGTCTCGAAACACAGGCACTTTCCGAACTGAGTTAAGCTACAACTTTCCTGGTAAATACCTACCTACGTGTTCCTGGCCACTCTACATAATATAATAGGGTGTGAAAGAAAGAAAAATATTTCACGAGAAATTCAAATACAAACGTGTGTTTCAAGCTGCTTCAGATCGGTTTCGTGCATGTAAAAATATCTTAGAAAAAATGCTGACATACTTTCCTATCGTTGCGGTCCGGATTCTTGAGCGGCATTTTGTACTCGGTATATTCTCTTGAATAAAATCAACCCTTTTGGCTTTAGGTTTCATGTTCTCGGCCTCTTTGTGTCTAGGATGACTAGGATGAGGGTGAGCCGAAAATACTAAGGGCTATTTCGCGTTCGGCTAACGAAAAAACTTCGCAACAAACGAAATCACAGGTCTGCCCGTGACCAGGCCCCGCTGCAACGCAGCTAAAACGTCGGGATAATAAAGTTAATTAATTTACCTACTAAACTAACCGCGATTCGACCTGTTTCTAACGTTTGTTAGTATGTTTTTTTTCTTGTTTTGTTTGTAGGTTTTTATTTAACATAGAAAATTGAAATATCTTCATTTCTTAAGATGCATAAACACAATTTAGTACATACAGCATAAGATTATACATCCGTATTTTAAACTCAGCAGGCTACAGCGCCTATAAAAGCCTTTTAATAAAATCATTATTTGGGATAGGTATAGGTTCCTTGCCGAGAGTCGAGCCCACACGCTTAAGCACCCACACACTGGTAAGTAGCGAAGAGGCGGGGCGTAACCACGGTGCCTGTTGCCGAAATACCGAAACGAAGTCGAAATATCGGGAATGCATAATCGCGGCAAAGACAGTCACGAAAGTTTCAATAATTAGATTCTATGTATCGAAATAGCTCGAACGTGGAAAAAAGTGTTAGTTATGTTGCTTGCTTGGCCACAGCAAAATATACTGCATTTTTTCGTAGAAACCGAATGGGTTCGTTATTTAGACGTAGACGCTGACACACACGCATAGATAATGCTATTTGCGAAGAGCGGGCGAGACTGTAATAAATCCTTTTATCGATCTTTGCGCAGGCTCGCCAACGGTCAAACAGTCTGAATGATTGTTTTTGGTCTCGGTGAAGGCGAGTTATGGATTTTTAATGAAGACCTTTAAATAAACTTCCGTCGCATGAGGATCGATAGTATTGAATTTTAAATCTTGTCGTTTACGCTGCAAGAAGGGCTTTTGTTCTATTTCAAGCCTCCTCCATCTAAAATACATGGCCCACTTGGCCCAGGCACTGCCGCGTCCGAGTGGCCACTTTAACAATAGTGTGATTGGTGACAATGGCCGGACGTTGCATTTAGAATCTAAGTTTTTTACTAGATTTTTTTATGTTGAATTTTAGGCGCCAGCCACACAGAAGTGGGACGAAGAAGCGGCGCGGACGCCACGTCAGATGGTGTCACTGTCATTGAAATATCATTGTCACTGTCATACAAAATAATTTATAGAAGCGACGCGACGCAAAACACACAAGAGACAAGCGCGAACAAAGCAAGGCTTGGGTGACAACTCGCACGCAAAAAATCTCGCACTAGTGCGAGTTGACACTCCGTCGAATCGCTAGTGGTCAACTCTCACACATGTTAGTGCCAGTTGTCCCCATCAAAAATCACTAGTGGTCAACTGGCACACCTTGTGTTAAGTGGCAGATATGTGATTGTTCAACTGGGTATCGAACTTGGACCTATGTCTAAGCTCTATGTAGAGTCGTAGAGTCTGTGTGCTCTTCATTGATTGATGAAATGTGAGTTATCACCCAAGTCCAAAGCAAAACGTCAAGTCCGCGGCGTCTTCGTCACACGTCTCTTCTGTGTGGCTGGAACCTTAGGTATATATTTTCTATAGGTAAATAATTAGATAACAAAGTACCTAAGGCGCCAGCCATACAAAGGGGACGTGGGACGATTTCACTGTCATACAAAATGTATAGAAGCGACGCGACGCAATGACGCAAAACATGCGCAAAGTCGGGGCGCGGACAAAGCAAAAACGTCACGCACGTCAAAGCAAAACGTCAAGTCCGCGCCCGTCTTCGTCCCACGTCTCTTCTATATACAAGGTGTTACAAAAGTACCTAACTCTTTTTACAGTGTAATAGCACCCGGTGATAAGGATCACAACCAAAATTTTTTTTTTGCTCTATGACGTTCTGTTAATTTTTAAATTAATAAAATGTGAACGATGAGGCGGGAGAAAAGTATTTTTTTCAATATTGTTTTCATTGATTTTCACAATGTGTTAACAACTCAAAGCTATGTAAATGCACCTACACACACAAACATATTTTAAAAATTGAGCTAATACCGAAAACAAAAATGTTATGATTTTTTATTTATTTTGAGGTTAAAAAATAAAAATTGTTTTTTCAACTTTTTTTTACAGATTTGACATCTTGTTGACCACTAGGTTACACCCTGTAAAAAGAGTTAGGTACTTTTGTAACACCTTGTAGGTTAACGTCGACAAAGGATATTTTAAAAATAAAAACGTGTTTTTACTCCAAATACTCCAAAAATGTTGAAAAAACAGCCTACCCCTTTAGCTCACCAGAAAAGACGTTACGCGGCCAGCGGTTGTGCAAACAAAGGCTGAATCACGGGACGGAATTATCATGTTATCTGCCGCAAAGCTTCCCGGTTCCCAATGTCAACAGAGCTAAAATTCAGAGCATCATCGCCTTACATCCCCTACTTTTGTACGAGCCGTAAGGTCGATGGTAAATCGTAACCCAATTTGAGTAGCCGACGGATTTTAATTAACATTTTCTCTTGTCCGACGTTTCAGTTTTCCTATGACGGTGAATAATGAAAATGCCAGTAAGAACGACGCGTAAGGTATATCCACTTTTGTTCGCCCGACTGAATATTTTATAGACGTTTCTTTTGATTAATTCTGAATCAGCTTCGTGATAAATCAAACGAAATCCAAAGTGACAAAACGATAGATATAAGGTAGATTGGGAAATATAATTGACGCTTGAAGTTTTCCGCACAGTTTTTTAGCCAAGAAAACCCGGTAAAACGTGCCTCATCATAAGACACAAAAATCATCTGTAAATAGTTTTAAAAGTCGCAAACCAATGTTGACAAACGTAACGACCTTCTTGTCATGGTTTAATGTCGAGCCGACACGCAACCATGCACGATAGCAGTCGAATATCTTTCCAAAATATAATCAATTTTACTCGTCATAGAATAGAGTATCCTCGAGTCGACGTTATAGGTGCTTGGCAAGCCTACTCCATCAAAACATGTCTCAGGCACGAGTAGGTCATTTCACCCATACAACGTGTTACAAAACATCCTAACTCTTTTTACAGGGTGCAACCTACTGGTCAACAGGATGTCAATTCTGTAAAAAAAGTAAAAAAAAAACAAATTTTATTTTATAACCTCAAAATTGAAATTTTTTCATAACTTTTTTGTTCTTGGTAAGAGCTCAAATTTAAAAATATGTTTGTGGGTGTAGGTGCATTTGCAAAGGTTTGAGTTGTTAAAACATTGTGAAAGTCAATGAAAACAATATTTAAAAAATACTTTTCTCCCGCCACACCGTTCACATTTTATTAATTTAAAAATCAACGGAACGTCGTAGAGCAAAAAAAAAATTGGTTGTGACCGGGTGCTATTACCCTGTAAAAAGAGTTAGCATCTTTTGTAACACCTTGTATAGTGTGAGTGAATGTGCCACGGGACGCCGTAGATGCAAAGTTTTTAATTTATAGAGTCTATCCTAAACCTGACTAGGTAGGTACTTGATTTTGTCTCTATGCAACAACAGATAACATCAACAGGAGGTAGCGGCGTGGCGGTACTATTATGCTAATTGAATTCTTAACAGGTTACGAGAGGGTGGTCGGTAGATAAACATTGCAAAGGTCGCAAAGGCGTTCCTTCGTGCCCCAGTTCATAATGGAAAACATTTTCCTAAGAGTCCATTACACCTTTTGTAAACGGATCTTATAACGAGTTGGTTCGAACTTGTGAATGCAGACAGCGGAAACAAGGTAAGTGAGTAAATATTGGATTCGCTTGAAGATTTGTTCGTAGTTTCTTGGAGTACCTACCTAAAAGGTTAAATCCTTCTCATAACAAACCTGCCTTACTTGAACTAGTAAAATATTCAAAAAAATTAAACCACGGGCCCAGAAAGGATTCGAAATGTTGTTTCTTTGTAAGAATAAAACAAAATGAATAATTTCGTCAACTAAAATATTCAAAAATACATAAATAGTGATTAAGTGGTCGAGGTAGTAGGTACCTACTGTAGGTTTCTCGACTAAAATACGGAGAACGTGGGTTCGTTTCCTTAGTTGGCTACTATCGACAGAACATTTTGCCCTATTCTGCGAACTCCCCTTTTCAGAGGTCCGCTGCAATGCCTGTGCGATATCGCATTGCGATGCCAATCCCATAAACAAACAAATCCTACAAGAAGATATCTATTGTAGATAGTTGCACCTAACTAGTAGGTATTCATTCCAAGAAACAAGACCATTTCTGTTTGTGAAGGCTAGCAGTTATTTTTATTTGGTTTTCTTTGATTGGATAAATTCTTTCTTGCTAGCCTCATATAGCAAAATAAAGTTTCCATTATCTATTTGGCTACCATGTTATCCTAAATATCGTTATGTATTTATTTTACGGGCCGTCGACATCAGTATTATCATTTTCTACGTAGCGAACTCTAAGGGTGGTATTCTAGAACGCTACTTAAACAAAGTTCAAACTAGAACACTACTTAAACTCTGTTTAAACTCAGTTCAAACTAGAACGCTCCTTGAACTCTGTTTAAACTCAATTTAAGTAGAGTTTGGTAGTGTCGACTGTCGATAAAACAGTACATGTTTTGATTTGAATATCCCTCCCTTCATATCAAAACATGAACTGTTTTATCGACAGTCTGAACTTTGTTTAAACTGAGTTTAAGTAGCATTCTAGAATACCACCCTAAATAGAGAAGAGTAGAGTAAATTCCCGTTACTCTACCATCTCTATTTAGAGTGAAATTCCTGAAAGACAAAAGGAGTGTCGATGGAGCTTGCAAATAAACTAAGCCATGGGTAAACTCTCAAAGCATTAAGTCTAATGACAGAGCAAATTGAGTCCTATTGGTAGGTACTTACAACATAATATAGTGGCTACTGCAAAAACTAACCTACTTCCCTGCCAACCTCTGTCAACAAGTTAGTTATTCGGATGCGGGAAAGTTTTCCGCAACCCATCGCAACCCGGGCTTCGAGTATATTGTTTTACAACACACAACGTTTCCTAACCTGTTCTGACTATGGATCCCGCGCCCTCATTGCATATCTTGCAGTCATTAAGCGGAAAACGATTTGTGCTCTCAATAAACTCCACAAATCAGAGGAAATTAGGGACCGATTGCTCCGCAATGTTACTCTGTATTACTTTTTGCTTTTTGTATTTTCTAAATCACTAACCCGTGCTAGGGAACTTTATAAAGGTTTATATAAAGTTAAAAAATTCGCTCGGGACAGGATTTGAACCCGCAACCTCTTGTATTCCGTGCAGGCGCAAGTACTGTCTTGGCGCCCCATCGTCCGTAAGACGAGTTTCAATGAGGTTGGAAAATTTGCAAAGGCAAGTACTTGACTCGGTAGCTCAATTGGTAGAGCGCCTGCATGGAATACAAGAATAGAATAAGAATAAGAATAGAATAATAGGAGGTTGCGGGCAACAAGAGGTTGCGGGTTCAAATCCTGTCCCGAGCGAATTTTTTTACAAATTCAAATTCAAATTCAAAATTATTTACCTTATAAAAATCGTTACTCTGTATGCCTAGAAAGCCCTACGTAGATTAAAAGTACAAACTTAGCAGAACTTTATAGGTTCTCCATTTATTGCAACGTGTGGTGCAGTGCTAGCCCAATCATTACAAGACCCGGGGCAATAGGGGTGTCAGGGGGGGCAATAGTCAAGCAAGACGACCGACGTAACACAGTATTGCAGTGGATGCCTCTATAAAACTGTCACTAAAGTTCTCCTTGGTAGAAAACGGGGTTTGAAATAAATTGAGCCTCGCCCACAAAAAGTAGAGTCGTTCGGCTTGTTTAGCTATACGTACAAATACTTTTGTGAAGTTTGGGCTTAGTAGTTTTGAAGAGAGCTAGTAGTATTAAAGTCTACCAGTGTAGAGACCGCAGTAGACCATAAAACAATGTTGGTACAATCAGCGTTAGATACTCTTCGACACCATGGTAGCTGCGCAACAAAAAGGTTACCTATATCCGGGTGTCTATTTTCTACCAGGTTGAGAACCCTAGCTTCAAAGCTAACAAAGCCCAAAGGTTCCGGCAATTACCATCTGAGCAAACACATTTGGCCTCTATATACTACGGAGAAAATGCAAGCTGGTAAGCTTATGCTCACCTTTATGAGAACGGAGGCGTACTAAACACTTCCGTCAGAGGTTAGACACTAGAGGAGTGCTCAGTGTTTGGGTAGGATAAATAATGTTCGAGTGTTTGTACTCGGTTTATTTGCTAAGCTCTGGTAGCACGAAGCAAGGATTTGGGGACCTTCACCTGCGCAATCAAAGTGGCCATTTAACTTAGTTCGTGCAAAGATGATGACGATTATATACTTACTAACTAAACTACCTATATTAATCAAATATAAATAACTAAGATAAACCTTTCGCTGTAGTTACTTATAGGACAAAATTAAAAAGATCGAAGTATCGTTTTAAACAATACCGAGGTGACACCGAGATGTCACCGAAGTATTTCTGCATCCCCTGCTCAAAATTGTACCTAATTGCTGTCTGGCAGCAGACAAAGTAGGTTTTAACTATTACTCGCCACCAGTTCTCTGAAAGCGTTTTTCTAACATAAGGCCGACTTGCACCACTTTCTTAAATGTGGTTTAAACAGCATTTAACTAAAACCTTCATACGAAAGTCGATTTAAACGGCGACTTAAGTGGCATTTAAGTAGTGGTGCAAGACGGCCAAATCAAGGATCACCTTTAAAATTCCAACTGGAAGAACACAAACACTGACCTGAACTGATCCCGCGAGTTGAGCGTCTCCTGCTTGATGGACAGAATGACGGGGCCCAAATCCTCGTCATTGGTGAAGTAGTTCCAATGCTCAGTGCCGTAGAAGTACTTTTCGTACGTCTCTTGCTCCACGGAGGTGAGCTCGAAGCCGCCGGACCGTTCCCATTGTTCCTCGACAGCGGTTTTCTTCTTCGGCGTGCTGAGATCGCCATTGTTACCGTCGCTGCTGTCCTCGGCTGCCTCGTCGAGAGAACCCGATTTTCTGTGCTGATCTGTTGAACAGGAATTAACCTTACTGCTGGGATGATTAAGGTTCATTGTTGATAGTCTGCAAGTATTGAAAACTACAGGGTGCACTCTAAGTCGATAGCGGAACTTTAAGTAGGCTGTCTACTGATCAATACGATCAACTTGTACTAGGTGGCGAAAAAAATGGAGCGAAAAAAATATCAGCTGTTTCATACATTTGGCGCAGTACTGAGTCGACCTTTTGTATGGAACAGCTGATATTTTTTTCGCTCTATTTTTTTCGCCACCTAGTACAAGTTGTTTGTATTGATCAGTAGACAGCCTACTTAAAGTTCCGCTATCGACTTAGAGTACACCCTGTATTGTGCAGTAACTTTGGACTCTTCGTAATTCGAATAGAGAATTGTGCTAGAATGCTGAAGTGTCAATTAAATGTACAGTTCCGGGAAAATCGCGCGTAACAAACTGCTGGACGGATAGATACTGACGTGATTATATTAAGTGTTCACGTTTAGTGTCAATACAGATGCGGTAGTATTCCGACAACGCAAGAAAGCCGCAACACCGCCGAAATCCAAAAATAAGCGCAAACATTTAGAAGGTAATTAAACGAAACAAACAAAGGGGCTCACATCGCAGACGTCGTGCGATGGCCTTAATCTCGTGGTAAGGCGGGATTAGGGTAATATTCTCGGATAGAAATTAATTAAATACAAGTGGTGTGGTTTTCCTCTGTCGGCCGCGCCTCAGGAGGCACGGCATAGGAACAAACCCAAGACGCTACAACTGGTTGGTTTTTCGTATCTTGTCCTAGCTTCGTAACAATAACAGAGAATAGGCAGGAGTGTCTGGCCACGTAGCTTATGAGATCTATCTCGTCTGGCTAAGAAGAGAACGGAGTACTTAAGAGGGCGTTAGAGCACCATTTTCCCATACAAACGTAGTTCCGGTTTAATTTCTAATCTACAGGCTGGATTTGGCTGAAACTTGGTTTATATCAGTAGATGACCAATACGGAGGTTTGCAAATAGTTTTTATAATAAAAAAATAGCCTGAAAGAAATTACAGCGATGCGTTTTTCGCGCCGGAAAAGGGGTTACTTTCAGCTGTTATTTACTTACATTATTACACTGTCTATTGGAGTCTAACTACCTTGGGAACATCAATAATGTATTGTAGTTGTCAAAAAAAAATAGCTAATTAAATGTAGAAATAGCAGCTGAACTACGAAAAAAATAGAAGTTAAAAACTAAAACCCGACTACTAAAAGGCTTAAAACAAGACCGGCTTATCCTTTAAATAGACTCATAGATAAAATTAATGAATGCAGTTTAAATTCTTTTTTAAATTAAAATAATGTCTTCTTTCAGTAAAATGTTCCATCTACAATATTCAAGGTACTTTCCCTCCATGTGGCATAGCCGTGGGACGCCCTGTATAGGTTCGCATTTCGTTAGAACAAAGCCACTTTTTCCTCGTTATTCTAATACAGCGCTTTCTATTGTACAATAAAGAGTCACTTACTTACAACTCTGAACCTATCGAGACCACATCGAGGCACAAATGCGACTTGAGGCACTGTCTGCTACAAGTTCCTCCTCTCCTTGCTTCCCGGACATGCAATTTTTGTCTCGTTGAGGTTGAATAGACAGATCCTGGAGTATATTCAATGAATTTGTGCTTCGCTTACCCTTTGGGGATATGGATGTGCATATATTACTCGTATGTTATGTTTTATTGAAGGGGAAAGGTGTAGGTAGTTACCTGCCGAGGAAAATAAAAGGTTCAGACTGAGAACATTCAGAAAGAAAATTATATCGATACTTCTCTAACAAATCTCTAACTGCAGGTTTCTGATTTGAGAAATTCGCTAAGCAAGCACTTAACTATCGTTCTGCTTCTGCGGATTTCTCACAAAAGAACGTGACATAGGCCCGGTTTCTGAGTTGAGAATTTTGCTAAGCAAATGGGTAAGTATCGTCCTGTCTCTGCAGATTTCTCACAAAAAGCGTGACAGAGCGATACGTAAGTATGTGCTTAGTAAAATTCTCAACTCAGAAACCGGGCCATAACGATATTTAAGTATTTACTTAGTAAAATTCTCAATTCAGAAACCGGGCCTAACTATCTAAATAAAAAAAAAGCTTTGCAGCAACTTAGGTACCTGCGGGGCGGGGCGGCGAAAGCAAAAATAAAGTACCAAAAATAAAGTTTTTTTTCTATGAATGATTTAACTGATCTTTTCTGCGCAAGATTTGCGAATCAACCGCCTCGCTCGCAGGTAGAGTCCGTGCCACATACCTACTAGGGTCGTTCAATAAGTAGTGAGAATGAGATATAAATTCCTTGGAAAGAAAAAAAAAATACTGGGTGGCATAGCTCAAAACAATAATGTAAAAAAATATTGATCTTATTTTGTTTCACAAATCAAAAGACAAATTCAAATCAAATTTTTTCTTGTGCGTGATTTATTCGTAGGTTCTGGGATCTGAAGATGCTTAAAATAGTATCGCCTAGGGATTCTCATTTGTCGACAAAAAACGCGTCCAAAAAAAATATGTTTTTTTTTCATTGGCATTATTATTAGTCGGTCGGGAGATCCGGGATTCGATTAAGAATAACTCGATTTGCGGCGCCCGAATAATGGGACTAGATTGCGGAAATAAAATTGACTTTGCATAAGTTCTTCTTGGATACTTTTGCCAATTTACCTAAAATGCTCTTGTGGACCGACGAAAAAAAAAAGAATAATTGTATTTTTATCCACTTTTTGTATTTTCTAAAGCACTAACCCGTACTAAATTCGCATCGACATTTACATTTTGATTCGGTAGGGCGCCACACGGTATGCTAGAGATTGCTGGTTCAAGTCGAATTTTTTAACCTTATAAAAATATTTATAGTAGGTCTTTTTAACCCTTGCTTTCTCTACACACATTACATCACATTACATGTAACTTACGAACAAAGCAATATTATTTGCGTCTCGTACTTTTTAATACCTCGCTAGGCTACGCTTCCTCGCTATGCTCGCGGCTCAATTTCAGAAACCTTCGCTAGCTCGGTATTTAATACAAGCACTCGCTCTCCAAACAATAATTTTGCATTCTTGGATAACAAATAACTATTGTCATACCATACAAAAAAAAAACTCGAATTAACTTGTGGTTTCCATGGTAATTAATCAAAACTCATACAAGAAATTTCAAATCTCGGGCTCTGGATGCATAGGCAGAGTGCGTTTCACGAAAGAGTTCCCTTGACAAAACGCTTATTACAATGTAATAGGGACTATTTTTGTTCAACCCAAGGGAATTCTTTCGTGAAACGCACTGTAGATGTAGGTAGATTGTGCTGTCAGATACGGTTGGGCCAAGCCGGTCTCTGCAGAGGTCCCGCTATCGCCGAGGCCACGTGTGTCAGCCCAAAGCCCAGCTCAACCCGTCCGTACCCGTCGAGGGCTGGGGCAATATTTATTTGACAACTGAAACGCGTTCTAGGGATGACACTAATGTATTGTGTTGCCGTTTTGTTCTTATAGCCTGAGCAACGAAGACCAAAAAATGCTGAATAGAAAAAATAATTCGTGTAAAGCCAAATTTTGGCACAGTTGTAGAAAAAAGTGTCCTGAACAACATACTAAAAGTACTGATGGGTAGGGGGGGAGCTAAGGGGGGGAGGGGGGTGTAAAGGTCCCTTTTTTCAGTTTTTTGTAAATAACTCGAAAACTGCATCCTATAGCAAAAAATGACCAATTACTGAATTAATCTACATAAAATTCTCTACAAAATAGGTTAACTTTTTTTTTTTTCTAGATCGATAGAATATGGAATAATGGCGGGAAAATGATTTTGTTGTCGCTTCAATAAAGGCCCGATTGTAAGCGAAAGTGCGACATCGCTCTGGTGTCGTGGGTTTTGGGACCACGTAGCTGATTGGGGTGTCAAAAGACGCGTATTGACAAGGGCTACATAATAAAAAAAAACTTTTGAAAAAACTTAAAAACTGTCTGTTTTTAATCGAAAAAAATTGAAAAATGCGGTTGTTTTTCGCCCGGTTTTGGTGAGAAAAAAATCATATCTCAAAAACGAAACAAGATATCGAAAAAATTAAAAACTCCCCTAATAGACATAATTTTGGACTATATAAAAAAAAATTGAAGGTGCGTAACACTGATAAATTATTCAGAAGTCGTACCTTCATGACGCGGAGCTTAGTGCGTGAGCGCGGTAGTGACGGTGCATTTGACCTAAATACTTACAGATACAACAATGATTCGGAAAATCCCTACCACCTACCTAATGGGGTTGGACCAGAGGAGACGATGTTCCTAAAACCAGTGACCACCAACGACCCTGTGGCACCTGACTCCATTCTCAACGCCATATTTAGAGCTCTCCGCGCGTAAACTCTGCATCACCAAACTACAACTTCTGAATAACCCATCAGTGAAACGCACCTCCAATTTTTTTTTATATAGTCCAAAATTATATCTATAAGATAACATTTAAAATTTTTCAATATATTATTTTGTTTTCGAGATATGATTTTTTTCTCACCAAAATCGGGCAAAAAACGACCGCATTATTTTAATTCTTTCGATTAAAAAACAAACAGTTTTTAAGTTTTTTCAAAAGTTTTTGTTTTATTGTGTAGCCCCAATCAGTTACGTGGTCCCAAACCCCACGACACCAGAGCGATGTCGCACTTTCGCTTACAATCGGGCCTATACTGAAGCGACAACAAAATCATTTTCCCGCCATTATTCCTTATTCTATCGATCTAGAAAAAAAAAAAGTTAACATATTTTGTAGAGAATTATATGTAGAATAATTCAGTAATTGGTCATTTTTTGCTATAGGATGCAGTTTTCGAGTTATTTACAAAAAACTGAAAAAAGGGACCTTTACACCCCCCTCCCCCCCTTAGCTCCCCCCCTACCCATCAGTACTTTTAGTATGTTGTTCAGGACACTTTCCTCTACAACTGTGCCAAAATTTGGCTTTACACGAATTATTTTTTCTATTTTTCGTTCGTTTCCTGGGCTATTATTTGCTGCTCGGTGTAGTGCACGGTTTCACTAACGGGGAGTCAGTAAAGTTTTTATGAACTAGCTGAACTAGCCCCAAAAAGTTAGGGGCAGGTGAAATCGGCTGTAGAAGTTACACTAAATAAAGGTTACACTCAGAAAATGACAATGACATTTTTTATAAACCAATTTTCAAACAAAATTGCCATTTTTTGGGAAATTCTTCTTGCCACCAACCAACGAAAATTAACAAAAATCTTTTGTTAACTTTAGAAGGAAAATCTAGGTTACTAGTGTCAAACTCTAGATAGAAGTTACGAGAAATCGACAAGGTCTTGTTTTTTTTTTCAAAGTATGTTTTTTTTTTAGCGGGTTATATTTTTAAGGTGCTTTTTAATTAATACAGTTCAAAATTACTATGGTGCGTGTATTGCCTATGGTGCAATTAATACAGTTCGAAAATCCGTCATGAAATAAGTAATTTCGTCTACGGCCCCAGTAATTTCACGAAGCGCTTTGACAATTTGACGTTGCGTCTTCAGAAATGTAATAGCAGAATTCCGACTGGATGCTCATTGTCTTATTATTCAGTCTTTATGAATGCAATATTGCAGCATCTCTCGACAGGTTATAATAATAATAATTTAGATTTATATTGCCTCAGCGCTCCACTTTGCTGAATCCAACAAATTGCGCGTTGAATGAATAGAATTCATTTAGGTGCGACAACTTCGTAAATAGATTTAATTGGAGTTTGTATATGAATAGCTTTGGCAAAAACTATGTTGCCCCGAAAAGTTGTCATGTAATGCAGCTGTATCAAACTTTTGAAAGTTTGTAGGGTTTGTAGCCTTGTGAATGTGGAGTTTGCAGTTTTTAAACTTAAACTTTCGTGAGCACTGCACATTTTTCTATTAAATGACGGTTTTACTCACTAGACCGACAAATTACTAGTGAGTAAAACCGTGATTTAATAGAAAAATGGAGTTTGCAGGTTTGTTTCCAGAGGGGATATCATTGCAGGCGTAAATTCAGCGTTGGTCTACGCTTTTGTCTTTGTTTTCATTGAATACTAGATTTTGCCCGCGACTTCGTCCGCGCAGACTTGTTTTAATGGTTATTCTGCTATTTGGGGCAGAGAGAAATCCAACAAGAGAAGAGAAGTCCACCCGTTCTCGAGTTATAAATGGTGTAACTAACACTACTTTGTTTTATATATTCAAGATCCCTACGTCTCTAACCCATTGAATTTGTCGATACGTGGAGAGAATGCCACCATTGATGTATTTATAAGCTTCATCTTACCTTTATTAAGGTAGCTTAAATAACTTTGCCTACAGGGTGATATTAGGTATCCCAAACGAAGATAAAGTTCAGGTGAGGCCTCGGGGCGCATTGTGAAAATTAAAAGTAAACACAATTTCGCATTCAAGTGTTCCCCGAACATGATTTAGGGGTGTTGTTCTAAAGGCCTCTGCTGATGACTGACTTTTTCATAAGTCTGATTTTCCAACAGTCTTTTTACCATCGACGGAAAGGTAGTAGAAACGACGAACTTTTAATGTATGTTTTTGATGTCATAACATAAGTGTAACAATACAGTATTTATATTTTTAGGACCTAATTATTTTTAGGATTTAGGATCAATCCTTAAAACCTATTTGTGAAATCTGAACAAGTCGAAAGTGGCTGTGTTTATTCGTAGATTCTAGGATAAGGCATCTAGGTCTTAAGTCCTACTAAAAATTGCGGTTCAGAACTTGACGGTCCATTTTGTGCAAAGATCGAATATAATAACTTCCTTTTGGGCAGTGGGGTAAAAAGGAGATGTTACTCTTTTAGCATTGGCGACGCTAGTGTGCCTACACCCTCACTTTAATCCTGAGCCATTCGGCCTATCTTTGACGAGACGTCGCCAGCTCGAGTGTTATAATCGCTGAAGGCAACGTTTGTTAAGTTTGGCAGGGGGGCTAAGTACGAGTAGGTAGGCTGTTTTTGTATAGTGCTGTGCACGGCTTAAGAGAGGAAATCCAACGGATACTCTGTTTTTTTTTTTTCAGTTGTGAAACAAAATTATGGCTGTAATTAGTCATCAATAAGTTTCTGGATATGTCTTTCCCACCATTATTGGCATACTGTTTGTTCGTGTGGCCTTGGCAGCCTGAAAGTTAGGGGTAGGAACTCTAAAGAAACGAATTAGTTGTAAATAGCATAGGTAAATACATAATATCTTCCTCTTCTTAGAGTGCCTCTCCATCATTGGAGGTTAGCAGTCAGCTCTTTGCGCCGTTATTTATTCATATTTTGTTCTACGGCTTCGATACCGGTCCATTCTTTGATACTACGTTTACTGATAACTGATACTACTGATTTGCCTTCTTTCTGGCCTTATTTTTGCTTCTCTTGCCCATCCTTATAGTGTGTAGCAGCTCATATCGTTTATGTCTGAAAAACAAGTCCAAAGCGAAATAATACACATAAAAAATCATTATGATACAAACAAAAGCGAACGGAAAATATACAAATTGTATAGGTACGCAATGCGAGAAAATGTAGTACCTTTAATAAAAGTACCTACAAAATACAAGCCAAACTGTTGTACATAAGTCGTTTTAGTAGTAACAATAATAAACATCACCGGCTAGCAGATTAGAATTGTGAATTTTGTTTGAAGCAGTTTTGAGACGACGCAGTAAATAAAGATTAATTAGAATTGAGCAGGGAAAACGTTGGGAGTTGCGAACTCGGGTTGTCACTGATGATTACACTTGCCGAGTTGTTGACGACTGACAGACCCAATAGATTCTCATAGAAGTTACAATCCCCAGTTGTTCCTTTTTAAAGGGCTAATTGTGTGACGTAGATAGATATACATATAGATAGAGAACTCTTTATTGCACAACAGAAATAATATTACAGGTAACTTTTACAAGAAGATCACAGTATCGAAGTCAGATGCCGCATAGAATAAGACAGGAGAGCATTTGTTAAAATAAGCCACCTTCTTTGCAACAGAAGTCTCAAACTCTCCACAATATGCCGTTTAGTAAGGTGTTACATATTTTCAGTTCTTCTTTACGGAGTAGAAGCGTGGACACTAACCAAGACCTTGTGTAAACGGTTAGAAGCTTTTGAAATGTGGATATATAGAAGAATGCTGAAAATAATGAACAAAGGCCTAGAGCTCCTGAAAACCATTAAGCGGAGGAAAATGCAATATTTTGGCCACGTAATGCGCAACGACAAATATAACCTTCTGCAACTGACTCTGCAAGGGAAAATACAGGGTCGCCGAAGACCTGGGCGCCCAAAAACATCATGGCTGACAAAATCTCGCAGAATGGTTCAACACAAGCCACTCACAACTCTTCCGAGCCGCAACATCACGGGCCAAAGTGGCCGACCTCCGATAGGAGATGGCACCAAAACAAGACGAAGATAACTTTTACAACAAAATTTAGTACAAATGGCAGCCTTATCGCTAAAAGCGATCTCTTCCAGACAACCTGGTGGCCACTGTGTCAGAGTTTTTAGGCCACCCAAAAGGCCTCTGACACGTCCTGTGGACACTACCCCCGCCGGTCCTCTTCTGTCTGGGGGCTCGCGCAAGTCCTTTACCGCTAACTGTTGTTCGTGGGAACGAACCATCATAAGAAAACAATATATTCACAGGGTGACAAGTTAGGGAATTAATACAAAGAAGGCTTTCTGTACGTTTCAAACTTTTGACTGTGGGACAGACGGGACTGTCAGATAAATTATAATCGCCATATTTAGGGAGCGAAAATAATTAATGATCCTCAAAACGAAAGGTTTTTTTTGCGAGTTTGACTGATGGATATTTATGCAACGAAAATATTTTGAAATTGCGCAGAAAGAAGACCTGAGGTAACATACCGTTTAGAGTAGAAGTAGAGAACACAAATTACTAGACGACGTAAAAAGACGAAAAGCATTGACGCCGTCTACGGTAGTGCTACGGCGTAGCACCCCGTCGTAGCACCCTCGTAGGAATGCAACGAGCAATACGAAAGTACATGGTAAAGACAATTATTTTTCGTTTCTTTATGTTTTATGTTTTCAATGATAAAATGCTTGTATTTGGAAGCATTTTGCTTGGAATTTGTATCAACTTTGTGTCAGTTAAGTATCAACAATCGTAAATAGAATTCCTCTGGTTTGCGCGAGGACTGTACAATGAAACTACCTTTAAATAAAATTTAAAATAAATAGAAAACGAGAAATAAATAGAATACACTTCTAACGGATCCACCGTTAGAAGTGTATTTAAATTGTAAATAGAAGATCTTTGGTGGTGATTTGGTTCTTACTGAAATGGGGATAAGAATTTCTGCGGCGGTTGGTTCTTACTGAAAAGCGGATAATCCTAATGCGCTATGCACAAAGCCATAAAGCTCATATTGCCGACCGTTAAATCAGTATAGCGTTGCCAAGCACGGTGTCTACGAGGCCCCAGAGGGCGGTGGACAAGGCAATTTAAACTCTCTTACAACACGATTATTCCGGTTCGAGATGAAAATTGAATATTCTAGCCAGATCGTGGCATCGCATCTCAGGTGCAAAAGAAATACCACCAAAAGTTTACTCTGAGCCTTAAAACAATATTTTTTTGTTTCTATTTCTTTGGTTAAAGTTGTTACCACTGCTAGTTTGAAATATGGCACTAATAAAAAAGTCTAACTCATGAAATTATTATACAGGATGTTAAAAGACCGCCATCAAACCGGGAAACCACGTATTATCCTTATCATAACAATATTTTTTGCCCAATTACTATGACTGGGAAATCAACGGTTTCCGAGATAATAAGGTTCAAAGTCGGACTTTTCAACATAATTTTTTTTGCAGAAATGTGCGGTCGGCCATAGTAACAGATACCCCCATGGCACCTCTTACCGCGCGCGGCATAAGAGTGCCAATCGAACAAAAACAGTGGACTGTGCCTACTTAACATTTCTTCTCAAGAAGCCATGTCGAAAATTTGTGTATTTCTTACAAAAACTACGTTAAAATTACAACCCAGTTGTGGCAAAGGTTTATACCAACGCTTGCGCAACATGACTTTTCTGCGTTACACGTCCATTGCGTGATAAAATATTAAAAAAATATTATTTCAAAATCATTTATTGAAAAAATACTTTGTTTTGGTGTCTAGTATGCATGCCTTTCGGGTCTGTCGGTGGTCTTTAAACACCCTGTATAGTGATGATCATCAATAATGCTGAACAAACCGCGGCTTGCAATCTACTGAAGGCCTAAACCGCCTCCTTTTTAAGTTTGGTTGAAGCCTATGCTTCTGTTCTTTTTGCTTTGTGCTCAAGGTAGATTCTTATTTCAGTACTCCGGTGCTGCGAAATTACATTTCTTGCTTGCATTCTGTGAGATTACTGTGAAAGGGCGCAGAAGAGGCAAATTGGCCGTGACAGTAAAATATTCTCCTATATTTTATCTCATAATGATAATGTGACACGAAGGAGATGGTACCGTGAGACTTGAAACTTCTTATTTATCAAAAAAAGTGTCAACCAAATGTCGTTATCCGATGTCGTTGACGATGTTGGTGATCGAATCTCAAGTGGAAATGGGCAGGACACCTGGCGAGGCAAAAAAATGGCAGGTGGACAAGGGCCGTGACTGTTACGCGGCTGAGAGTGGACGACAATCAGTGGTCAGACGACATCGTCATTTCGGCGGAAGGCCCAAGGATGCGAATGGTGGGGGACCGTGAGAGGTGGCGCGGGGAGAAAATGTGGGCAGAGGTGATGACGATGATTTTTCTCTCTTGGGTCTGTTAGTTTTGCCCCAAGTAAGTAACTAAGTAACGTGTATTTTCGTGAAATCGTGGGCACCGTGGCGTTTAAGCCCGAATCAGCTATCTCTCTCACTCTCTTTCTAAGAGAAGCCTTTTGCTTAGCGAGCGGGACGTGTAGGTATTTCCTACTTTTTACCTTACCAGTCCCCGTAGCATGACTTTTATCGAGGCGGATTTATCCAACAAAATGGCGGTTTATCAGCATTTTTGACGGCTATAGTGGGTTATATATCGCTCTCGACGATATACATATAACCCACTATAGACGTCGTGCTACCTCCGCAGGTAGGGAAGCTCAACATCGAGATAAAAGTTTTATCCCACTATCGGGTAGCGGCGTCTCGCTTCACGCGATGAAATAAAGCAAGATGGCGATAGCCGATAATGGAATAAAACCTTTATTGTGACATTGTGCTCCCCTAGCTGATATGTGTAAATGAAAGGTGACTTTGAGAGATCGACATTAAGAACGTGTATGGAACGAGTTCTTAATTTTTATGAAGGTGCAGAATAGGGTGAAGAGATAGAGATAGAGAGAGAACACTTTATCGTACACCAGAAATTAATAAAGAAGAATCGTGGTGTTAGCTTTTAAGTACACATTTATCTACGTAGCGTAGGACCTTACATTTTAAAACGACCACTTTTTATTACATAAGCTATAAAAGTATACTAGCTCTCCAATTTGGTTAAAATCCTTTTCCACGGCAACTCGGCAAAGAGCAGGTTTTTCGAAGGAATCTGATATTTTACAAAGGCGCTTGGTATTTTGTTTCAGGGTGAACAAAAACTACTAACCTTTATAAAGGAGGTAGAAATGTTGCTGGGTTCAGTACCGAGTTATTTTTCGTAGAAATTGGACAAAAATGTGGCAAAGTTTAAAGACAGTGATCGGTGATGACGTTAAAAAACTATAACACTTCTTGTAAGAAAGGTTCTTGATAAGAATCTGACATCACTCAGATCTTCTGGGACAGATGGTTCATACAGCAGCGTCCAGTGGCATCCCCACCCATGGGTGAAGCGACCACTCGGACGCTACATTGGATTAGGCGGACAAAGCTGAGAGGATGGTATAGGTACTGGGAAGGCCTATTCTATCTAAACAATGTATTAGGTAGCCTGACATAACTTATCATCCGGTAGGTAGCGCTGCTGTCGGTATGTCAACTACTAAACGGCTTGACCGATTGGGTTGAAATTGACGGGGGAAAAATAGAGCTGCAACCTTTTATCTTAGTCACCGCGCACGAAGTCACGGGCGAAAAGCTAGTTTATTATAAGTTTGAAAAATTTGCTCGGGACAGGACTTAAACCGAGAATTGTTTAATCTGTAACCCCTTGCACACCGTAAGTCGTTTCAATGTTCCCTAGCACAGGTTAGTGCTCTAGGAGAAAAAAAGTTAACCTGTTGTCATGTGCGATTCTTAGTCTGTTGTTTTATGTAAGCAACGTTACTTCCCCAAACTAGGACAGTAGCGTAGTTAAGCACCTCCTACCTATGTATAGGTAATAACCGGGTCAGCTTAGTATAAATTCAACAGCTTCAGCCCTCTCCCATCCTTTATGGCCTGAGGGATGTTATTAGAAGACAATAGCTGTGTATCAAGTAACGATCCCACAGAGTTACGGTTTATTTACCGGGAGTTACTCAAATATAGACCCTTGCTCAAATATAAGGCTTTGTGTCTGTGTTTAGTGGGTCTTTTTAACTCCTGACACAGATTTGATATCACTGTCATACAAAAAGTACTCGTAACGGGGCGTGGACAAAGAAAAACGTCAAATCAAAGCTTTTTAATTTTAGAAAACTTTACTGTCATCATTGTCGTCATCATACTGTATATTTTTTTAGGGAAGAGACTGCCCCCCCGACACAGGGGATCCTAGTGGAGGAGGCAAAGAACTGTCTTTTTTGTAACACTATATTTTGTTTCGAAATAAATTTCTTGATAGCAATACATAAGTACTGTAAATAAGTCAAACAGACGTAGCGCCTCAGAAAATTTAAAGATTAGTAAATCTTGAAAATTTTATTAAAACTCTCTTTAATATAATTCTTATCCTTATAAATTTATTCTTATTCTTATTCTAAAGCAAAATTGCACGTCCGCGTCGCGTCCTTGTCCGACGTCTCTTCTGTTTAGCTGGCTGATTCGGCCTGGTACCTACACAGGAAAGACAAACTAAAACCACGGGTATCTTCACATTGTTTTCCTTCACTGTTCGCAAGTGGATATGCTACTACACATTAAAAAATACGTAACTTTGTAATAAACCTTAAATTTTAGATTTCCCGCACCGGGATTCAAACCTTGGACATCGTTCTTGTGGGTGTATTTAGAGAGCTAAGATACATGTTGTTAGTGCCCAAGGTTGTATAGTGCAAAATTGTTACAAGGACCGTCCGTAATTCTGACGGTAACAAACTTCAGCATGGATTCAGACTGTTGAAGGCCAACTTTTCGGCAAAATATCTATATCCGAGGCTTTGGTTAATAAACTTTTGATGGCGTGAGTAAACTGATTTAATATTGCCAGTGATTTTAATGTTACCGCTTTGGTCATATTGTAATGAATTTGTGTGCAAAGTAGGAACAGTTAATTCATATAAGTAGATAGATAGAGGGTGCGAAAAAATATAATATTATGTCCTCAAATTTTCATATTTTCTGTGCGACGGTTTTATTTTTTCTTAGTTCTACTTCTATCCAATTCATTAGGTATCTAAAATTGATATCAGCGATGAACGCTGACTAGTTATTTGCTTCCTCAGAAAGTGAAGTAATATACAAATATTTGCCCATCGGAGTTTGATGTATTGGCAGAGTTTCGTCCTCCGAAAATATTGGCGGTCAGTTAGAATAAACAAGAAAAAAAGGTTCGCGTGATCAACGGGTAAAGGCACAGGCGCATTTTATCAGTCGGTAATATCGCATATTGCGATATCTGTTATCGATACATTTTGTATTAGGAACGTTACGGCGTTATTATCGCAGCAGTATGTAACTCCATGGCCATCCTAATACAAAACGTACTGAAAACAAATATCGCAATAACGCAGCGACCCATAAAAACGCGCCTGTGTGGCATTAAATTACAGCCACATCTATCATCTAAACAATTCATGACTAAGTAGGTTTAAATGATTACCAGCCTATGACGTTTCTTGCGCCAATTTTAAAAAAAGCGGGAAGAAATAACTTCTTTTATGTTTTTTATCCTATTATAACGTGATTGCGCGATCTTCGTTGCTTCGCACGACTTTTGTTCGTGCGAAGGCGCGATCAAACATATTTAAAGGCCTGAGTCTGTAACGCTATGTTACCTCAATAGGCTCCCAGTTGGCTCCTTTTTGTGTTTTTCTAGTACAGCAAAGAATATTCTGATTCAAATTCTAGAAGATTAGTGCGCTGGTTGTTCCGTCTCGCCCGCGCGCGTCGTCGCGACTGGTTATAGGAGTTATAAAAACGACGAAAATGGTGAAGATCTGAAGATGGAGAACGGAACTCCTCAACGGTCAGCAGCAGCATAACTCGGAATCAGTGCAGTAGCCTTAAAACAGTGTAGAGTGCAGATACCTTTTCACCACTTAAGTTTTTTTTTTTTTTTTTTTGTCATACAAAATATTGTTTGAAAAGTAACTCAATTGCCTAACCGGTCATCATCCCTATTCTTGTCATCGCGTGTATAGACATGTGCGATGCTAGCGTCCTATGAGGACAACTCTGAATGCCGACCCAGTTTACCGAGCTCCTTGAGGAGTGTAGATAGAATAACACCCCCTTAGACGTCCGTCGCGACGGACGGGCGCCTTAAGGCTCCGTATAAGGCTAACTAGCGCCACCAATGTTAAAAAAATCATATCTTCCTTCAGAAGAAGTTTCTGAAAAAATCCTAAGATGAGCTCATGCGCCATGCTTTTCTAGATTTTTAAGTGTAGGTACCCAACTCAATTTCTAGTGTTAAGCTAAAAAATTTTCGATAACCGCCAAAAACGGCCGCTTTTGGCGGTTATCGAAAATTTTTTAGCTTAACAGTAAATTTCGAAGAGGGTATCTACACTTAAAAATCTAGAAAAGCATGGCGCATAGGCTCATCTTAGGATTTTTTCAGAAACTTCTTCTAAAGGAAGATATGATTTTTTTAACATTGGTGGCGCTAGTTAGCCTTATACGGAGCCTTAAATCTCACGCCGACTCATTGATGAGAGCCGCGCGCGATAAATTGAAAACGTGTTTAGAATCCCTCTTTCAATGCACGCTGGGTCAATCCAATGTGCACCGTAAACAAACACAACGCACAAAAACAATGTGTGCCGTATCAACATGGATACGATACCCCTTTCCCACTCTTTTGATCTACATAGAGCAGCATGTATCGGGCTAAAGTCAAAGTCAAATGTTTTTATTCAATATGCAATAAACAAATTATGGACATTGAAAGTCAAATCTAAATTAATATTTTCAAATTCTACGCCAAATAAATGAATTCTTGCAGAAAGTCACTATTTAATATTATCTACTACTAAGTATCTAGCAACTTTTTTTCTTTAGCGTCACTAGCTCGATCGTTCTTGGAGAAGAAGAATGGTTAAGAATCTATAAACCTATAAATCTAAGCTATAAGCTAGTTGAAGAAGGAAGCAAAGGCAACCCCAAAGCCTTTATTATACAGCATCTGTAGTATCTCCACTCTTATTAGATGGATGAAGTGAACACTCAACCTCCCACCGTCCTCACAGCTTAGTCAGTCAAGTCCACAGTGCAGTTCAGTGCGTGCGGATTGTCTCTCAAACGAGAGGTATCCGGTTCGAATGGCATTAATTATTTAGGATACATACCTACCTACAGCAATACATTTAATTATTTTCGTGTGTTTGTTTGAATTACTATAAATGGATAGTATTCATAGGAAAGTAATTACTGTGCCAATAAACTGCCCCTGATATTAATAACAAGCAACGGAGTGTTTACTTCGACCGAATATTGAATTGAAACCGGTCCTATATCGGTTTCCTCAATTTTCGACCTTACGTCAAGTTTATTATGATCGTTGTCTAGGTGTGGCTGTTATTGGAGCCTCAAATATGGGGTGAGTGGACGATAATGTCGACTTAGTGGATCCTGAAAGAATCGCTGATGTGTCTACCTTGAGCAGTTTGCTGGGTGTTTTTATCAACCTATGTAGCCCATGAATGACGCTCACTTTTGAACATGGCCTCTTTCCTGTCACGCTAACGTCCGCTATTTTCTATAGTTGCCTTTTTGATGTCCTCATTGATCCATTGACCCTAAAGTTTAAAAAAATAAGATCCACTGTGCACTGAGAGAATGCGTGCCGCGTTTTCACGGTCGTGCGCTTTCAAGCCTAGCGTCCATATGAGGCGGATCGGGGCGGGCCGGGCCGGGCCGCAACGCAACGCAACGTTGGGGTGCGTCCATCTAAGCGCATCGGGGCGGATCGGCGCATCGGCTCGGCGGATTTTTTGGTGTTGCCACTTTGTCTAATCACAAATATTGTAACTTTTGAGCCCTCGTTGTGACTTTTTGTGACATTGCCTAAATTGTAACTTTTTGATGCCTAGTCGATTGAGAAATTTTCAACAGATTGAAATTATTTTGTATGATTGAGACTGAAATTTTCTGACGCGCGCTCATCTCACTCTGAATATACTATGGGTAAAATAATTATAGGGTATGGTAAGTACCTACCTATAGTTTCAGGTACGGTCCGCTTTTATGCCATTTTGGCTCTATGTGGCCCTTGGCTGCAAAAAAATTGCCAAGCCCTATTCATTCATGCCAAAATTACAGACTATTTTATATTAGGGATTTCATGCACTTTAAACTAATAAAATTGATGATAAATACTCGATGACAATTTTTTTTTTTACTTACCTAGTGAATAACACGCAGTATACGTAATATTTTTTCATTTCAATATTTAGTTACAAAAAAATCCCGCGTTGAGTTACGTCCAACCTGCGATCAATCTGGATCCGAAACGGAATAATTGAACGAGCGAGAGAAGCGAGCGAAGTTCTCCGAGTCTACTGGAACAATACGGCGTTTGTGAAAACCATAAACTTAACAAAACCAAAAATCAACTTCTAATACTTCTGCTGGTATTTCTTCATCATCATGATCGGTTAAGGGTGGACGATAGCAACGTGGCGGAAAATTCAAAATTTTCACAGATTTTTACATTTTGTAGCTAAACTGAGCTATATTTGTTCAGCGATTTTTCGTTCGCGGCAATAAAACAGTATTCTTTTCATTATTGTAAACTACAGAACAACAATAATTCAGCCGATTAGTATGTGTTCTGGTCTATGAAGCAGTGGCACTGCCCAAAAAACTTATCGTAGACCAGAACACATAATCAGCTGAATTATTGTTGTTCTGTTGTTTACAATAATGAAAAGAATACTATGTTATAGCCGCGAACGAAAAATCGCTGAACAAAAATAGCTCAGTTTAGCTACAAAATGTAAAAAACTGTGAAAATTTTGAATCTCCCGCCACGTTGCTATCGTCCACCCTTAAGGTTGGACGATAGCAGCGTGGAGGGTAATTCAATTTTTTTACAGTTTTATTATTTTGAAGCTTAACTTTACTGAGCTATTCGTACTAAGCGTTTGTTCAGCGATTTTTCGTTCACGCCAATAGCATAGAATTCTTTCCATTATTATAAACAAGAACAACAATAATTCAGCCGATTATGTATTCTGGTCGACAAATGGCAACACTCGCGCGCATTCGCATGCGCGAGCATGCTGTTGCCCCTGCGTCCACTAGGCGCATCGGGGCGGGTAATGCCGCCGGCAAAAATCCGCCGGCAAAAATATTGCGTCGCGGCCCGCCCCGCCCCGATGCGCTCTAGTGGACGCACTTCCATACAAAATATAGGCAGGCGGATTTTTGCCGCCGGCAAAAATCCGCCCCGATCCGCCTAATGGACGCGAGGCTTTACCAGTCAAAAACTTTGATGCTTCTGATTGGTCGTTTTCATCAAAGCGCACTTTGATGGCCGGGATGTACGATCAAAGTAGCATTAAAGTAGTCATTATCGTTCACTCTGTCAAAGTGTACTATGACCGTGAAAACGCGGCTATAGGCGCTCAAGCTTAGGTAGAATATAATAAAAGTAAGACGCTCATTACTAGCGAATGCTTCGGTTTATTAGCACCTCAGATACCTTAAAGCTCTCCATCTGGTGCCTGGCGTGACCGCCGCCCGTGCTCTTAAGGCTGGAAGATAGTAGTGTGGCGGGAAATTCAAAATTTTCACAGTTTTTTACATTTTGTAGCTAAACTAAGCTATTTTTGTTCAGCGATTTTTCGTTCGCGAGAATAAAACCGTATTCTTTTCATTATTGTAAACAACAGAACAACAATAATTCAGCCGATTATGTGTTCTGGTCTACGACAAGTTTTTTGGGCAGTACCACTGCTTCGTAGACCAGAACACATAATCGTCTGAATTATTGTTGTTCTGTTGTTTACAATAATGAAAAGAATACGGTTTTATTCTCGCGAACGAAAAATCGCTGAACAAAAATAGTTCAGTTTAGCTACAAAATGTAAAAGTCTGTGAAAATTTTGAATTTGCCTCCACCTTGCTATCGTCTACCCTTAATGCATCTCGATTGCAAGCGATGCACTCAATAAAGGTGTTGTGCAGTTGAAGGGTTACCGCCCGAGGCGCTTCCAAGCCACTATGCGATCGAGCACTGTCCTCCGGCTGATCTATTTCCGGCTATTTCCTTTCAATCGCTCGAAGGCATCTATGAGCAAAAAAGAGAGGTATTTTTTTATCGTGCATTTCAAATTATTATACCTAAATCAGCTATACATTGTAGATGATATTATTTTTCTATTATATCACGGTTTTATCCACTCGTTATTTTTCGGTGTAGCCGACTAGTTTCGGTTCTCATTCGGAGACCTTCTTCATGGAGAACGCAGTTCGAGACTAGCCGCGGCGTCGCGAGGGCCGTCTCGTTCTCCATGAAGAAGGTCTCCGAATGAGAACCGAAACTAGTCGGCTACACCGACAAATTACTAGTGAGTAAAACCGTGATTTAATAGAAAAATTGTGTGCAGTGCTCACGAAAGTTTAAGTTTAAAAGATGTTATTATTGTATCCAAGAGGGAAGGAGAACAGAAACAAATGAAAAAAAAACCTATATTGAGTATTTTTGCCAAAGCTTGCAAAAAACTTGCTTTTTCCACAAAAACGAACGTCTACCTACTTGCGAACACTTAGTTAATTCTTTGAGTGCACTTCTAGGTAGGTACGGTCAGCCACAGTCTAGTTTAGGATACCCCATGGCAGCTCTTACAGCACATGGCATAAGAGCGCCAATCGAACAAAAAGGGGTATTCTAGCGTGTGGCTGAATGTACTTAAGTAAAAGATGCTTCGAAACTAAGTAGTTACCAATTCCATAATATAGGTATAGGTACTTACTTAACGTAAATGCTTTGTTCTTTGTGGGTACATGATTAATTCCATATACAGGGTGTTGTTTTGGTCAGTGACACCCGACTCAGGGACAATGGTTTGAGTAACGCTTGAAACTAAAAATAAGTTTACTTTTTTACTAAAATTATTTTGGTAGTTTCTAGTACAAGTTGTTTGTAGTAATCAGTAGACAGCCTACTTAAAGTTCCGCTATCAAATTCGATTGCACCCTGTAGTTTTAAGGGGTAGTAAACTATCGAATGAAATATTAAATTCGTTCACACAATCTACATATGCCTCGCGTCTTGTATATCTATGAGAGCCTAAACTCTAATTTTTAATTCGAGTCCATGGAATGACAGATGCTAGTATGCAACTGTCAGAAAAAGCCTTTGTAGCAACTGTCATTCCGTGGACTCGATTAAAAAAATTGAGTTTAGACTCTCTCCTCATGCATTGGCATAACTTGAAATTCGAAACCAAATAATCCTCTTTGCAGTTTTTAACGAGCTGAAGTTTTCACGGGAGTGCACGTAAGCTCTATGCCAGTGGTTTCCAATGTGGGGAACTATTGGATTCGGAACTCAAAATTATCATCCCTGTTGTCGGAGCTATTGGGTTCGGAACTCGAAATTATCATCCCTGTTGTTTTTATTATAAAATAGCGACCGCCTTGGCTTCGCACGTTTAACAAAAAAATAAAAAAACTTTTTTTTTGGTCCGATTTTTCAATCGCCAGATAAGCACTATTCCTAGGAATAATTTGAAAATGAATCGAATTTTGTATGGGCTATTGATCGAATAACTAATTGGGGCTTTAACTGAGGATTGAAAAAACAGGCCTTAGCTTAGATCCGTTGCTTTAAAATACAGCTTTAAAGAGACAGACAGACGCGGAAAGCCACTACCTATGTTTTTTACTATGTAGGGATAAAGATACAATAACAAGATATTATTAAGCCTCGTATTTGAATTCTAAAGAATGTTCACTGTCGTAATGTCTAATGCTCAACATGGGTCTAATAAAGTCATCCATTTTCTTTTCTGATCCCAACAGCTTTTGAGAACCGCTTCTCCTGTTTTATGCGGCCATACGTCTGCTTTGTTAAGATAAAGGTAATACGGTAATAAAGGTAATATTCTATACGGGTTTGTATGTAACGAGCACAAAATGACAGCCTAGACGTGAAGGGACTTGCATGTCTGACAAAGACGAGTTGGGTTGATAAATAATTGGATGAAGAATTGAACCTTCTCAGATTATTAAAATGTGAGCTTTCTTTCTGCAAAAGTCTGCGTTTGAATATTTTGCTATCAGGTAAGTAAACAGAAATACAGTTGACTTAAGATTCAACGAAAGTCGCGAGAAAGTCCAAACTTTCACAGTTTTTTTAGCTAGACTGAAATTTTGTTTCACAACAATAAAATTGTATTCCTTTCATTATTCTAAATAAATAATTAAGTTGATTTATTTTTTTTGTCGAAAAACCAGTGCCTACTGTCCAAAAATCTAGAAGTGCGAGCAAATCTCATAATCAGCTGAATTATTGAGGTTCAGCATAATAAAAGAATACTATTTCAGTGTCGTCAAACAAAAATCTTTGAACAAAAATTTCTCAGTTAGTTACAAAATTGAAAAAAAAAGTGTAAATTGTGCATTTCACGCCACACTACTTTCATTAGCCATTAATAATAATAATATTCGTTTATTTCAGGCAATGAGTAACCCGTATCGTAAAAAAATATAACCAACTAAAAATAACAATAACAATTTAGCAAAAAAAAAGGCATCCAAAAAGTAGATTTTTTTTTGCATTGTCGGCGCTAGTTGTAGATAATTCTCCCCTCTGCGTGCTGGGTACGTAGGTATTTGCACCATCGTTTGTTTCAGTTTATTTTTATGGGCCCTGCGGGTCTATTATGTAGAAAAACCACCCAACTTTTAAGCATTAACACTCGAAAATAGCCCTTATTGAAATGAACAATCCTATTTTTGACCATTAAAAACCGTTATTTTTACGGTGGATATTTTAGAGATTACCTACAGGGGCTGACAGAGACAGAATGCAATAATTGTTCAGTAGAAAATAATGAACACTTACAGAGTAAAAATGCTATCCTGCAAAAGAGAGTCAATTATTTGCGATTCAGATGGAAATGTGAGATCATCTGGTAAATAATAATTCAAGGTAAATTCTCACGCATCTAGATAGTAGATAGGACGATAACAGCTTCGGTTGTCTATAGCTGGAAATACGTACCTAGATATAATTCAATAAGTAAATATATTTGTGACATTGTGGCATGTTATTTTAACACAGGATTCACGAGTAATAAATTATCACGGTAAATGTTTATGCTCTCCTCCTGAATTGCAATCAAAACCCACAGCGAGCTGTGATTTTAATATAAACTTGATATCGGTACATTTCGTTTTATATCCAGTCCAAGCATATTGGATCGCGTGTCAAAGAAAAAGCATTCGCTTTATCCACCAATAAACAAAAACATATTATCGAAAAAATAAAAGGTTGAAATGTTTTTAAGCGTCGGCAGCGTAAAAGTATGGCTAATATCTGCTTCAAATCCCCAATTTGAGCTCTCTAACACAGATTTATATCGCCGAAAAAGGGTCACATAGAAATTGAATTTCAATTATTTTTTTACAACAATTTACGCCAAATCGAAAAGTTATTATTTCACTGCCCTACCAACCACTCCCCATTTACTGAGCGCCTACTTATCTACGGGAAACTTTTATGCGTTCTCCTCCGTTTATAGTCCGTCGTTTTTATGCTTTCATTCTTTTCGCATAAAATGAGTCGTATAAAATAATAAAAACTCTACCTAGGCACTTACTTGGTTATTCCGCGACATAATAGATGTAGTCCAGGCGCAGTAAAGTCGAATTTATTTCCAGACCAATTATTATTGTTGTGTATAAAAGTTAAAGTGCCTCTACAATGAAATTGTATTGTATATCTACATATAATAGTTGGAGAGCTGGTGACCACTCGAGATATTTTTTCGTACAAGGCTGGGAGTTAGTAGGCTGATAGAGTAGACTTCGCTGAGTCTGGGAAAAATATTTTTTTGGTCCGGCCGCGGTTGAAAGTTAGATTTTTTCGACTTTGAAAGTTTAAATGTATGGGTTGAGTCATTTCTTTTTTGTCTACAAGGCTGGGAGTTTTTAGGCTGCCTTTTTAGTCTCCGCTGATCACGAAATCACTATTTATTACTAGCCAAACGCGGTAGAAATATTCTTTTTATAACCTAGAAAGTGTGAATTTTTGGGTTATAAAAATCAAACTTTCAACCACGCTCGGCCAAAAAAACAAATATTTTCTTGTTCAACGGAGTCTCAACAACTAACCTAGAAGTTTCTAGCCTTGTACGACAAATAAAAACATACTGAACCCATACATTTAAACTTTTAAAGTCGAAAAAATCTAACTTTCAACCGCGACCGTGCCAAAAAAATATTTTTCCCAGACTCAGCGAAGTCTACTCTATCAGCCTACCAACTCCTAGCCTTGTACGAAAAAATATCTCGATTGGTCACCAGCTCTCTAACTATAAGGCACGGTACCTACGGTGACAATGGTTCAAATCTCGTAGATGCTCAAATCCTACACAGAATTGTTAATGTACCCAATATGCAAGAGCTTAACTCTAAAGTGCCAAAGGTTTTTCTTCGTGGACTGCGGGTGTGTAAATAACATCGCTTTGTTGTCAGAACATGCATGAAATAGAATTTTTATTTGTACCAGAGAAGGAACTTTGTGGAGCGGGGTACCTCGTCTGTACCCCGAATATCTCATAAACGACTGAACCGATTTTGATAAAAACATGTCCAAGAACTATCGCTAAACTGTCCTAAAGAAAAAATAAAAATAAAAACCTGCTTTAAAATGATTTTTAAAAAAACCGCATCCAAATCGGCTTACACATTTAAGAGCTACGGTGCCACAGACACACCCTCAAACACTCTTACCCACACCACACATACCCTCTTACATATAACGCTCAAAATTATAACACTCCTCTTTTTACGTCAAGGGTTAAAAACGCTCTCGTTCAACATCTCTACCTACACACACAACAAAATAGTAATATAAACTTTTCTTATCCAATGTTGGGCATGACGGATCGCCTCACTAGGGTCGTATCTATCATTCTGGATTCTGGATGCGGACGTAACTATTTATTCGTTGATGTGTAGTTTTTTACAGATGCTTTGTCGATGTTGAAAGTCGAGGTGCCAAGTCACTGAGTGGGATGCAAATGGTAATTTGTCCCTGTTAAAAGAACTACAGTCTTTCAGCGCCTCTATTACCTAAAAATTCCACTCAACCTGCGAGCGTCAAAACACTCGAAAATAGCCCTTATTGAAATGAACAATCCTTTTTTTGACATTAAAAAACCGTTATTTTTACGGTGGATATTTTAGATAATACAGGGGCAGGTCCGTCTCTGTTCAGTGCCTAGACCGACTAAGCAGAGAGGATAGTAAAGCTTTCATTTAAATGTTGGTGGCGTTTTTCGTTGTTGCATTGGCAGCACTGCCTGCCCCCACTACTGCGGCTTCGGTTGGTAGCATTTTCAAGTTTACTCGTTATTGTAGGTGATGATGTCCTCCACGTCGAAGGCAACCCTCAAAGGTTCCTTGCATGAGCTCGGATTTGGCTGGAAAAGCCAAGTTTTGTTTTGAAGACTCGGCCGCCGGCGTCACAGCACAGTTGCCCCATAAGTATAATTATTGTAAGTGTAGTTGTATGTATGTATGGCGGCTATACATTAAAAATCTGCACAACTCGCGGCGGCGCACCAACTAGATGTTTGGTATACATGGGCTTAGGGCGGGTCTTGTGATGTTGGCGTTTGACTTCAAGGTATTTTAGCCGAGCTTCCTCAAAGTTTTAAACGCCTTCTTGAACAGCCTACTTATTGTACGTAACTATTTATTGAAGTGCAAATCCTTCAGTTACGACGAAAACTGGGTACAGAATGACTAGGTACGTAACGGGTAAGGTGCTCGTTCAAAGGGCAGGCATTTGTCACTGATTCTGAGAAAAGCAATATTTCTCACTTTACCTCTTTATCCGTTCGAAGCTTTAAAATGAAATACTGACTCTCAAGAAGCTGCAAACCTAATCATTTCCTACGCGTCCAATTGAAATCGATGTGCCAGCTAAGGGAATTCTATTTTGGCTTCGGATCCGCAGATAATGTTGCGGGCAAAGAATTATCCTGCTCGGTATCACAAGACAGAAGAGAACAGAAGAATGGGAACCACAGACCTATATTTTACTGGTTTTTTATCGAAATTTGTAAATGAAGCGCCAACTCGCACTGTTTCTAATACTTACGTCGTATTTTTTCCATAAATCGGTAGATAAAAAAAAACACAGCGTGAAAGTAACTGAAACTTTGCGATAACTAAGTGAACTGCAATTTATCCATCAATAAGTTTTTAACGAAATGGTCCGGTGTTTTGTTCGACCCTTGTCCGGTTGTATGAGTATAAAAGTGCAAAAGTCTGTCACTGCGCATTTTAAGCAGGTCAGAGTAGTGATATAGGTGATTATTATGTTTATTATGAACCTGCAAGGAAAAATACAGGGCCGCTTTATATGGCTCTATACTCTATACGCTCAATATGGCGCAACTTATGAAATTTAATATTTCACGAATTAAGACGCATTTGATATTTTTATTGTACAAAATAGCCTTATCTTTGAATATACTTTACGTTTATAAAATCAAAGCATGACTACGCGAATTCAAAGAGAAATTAATTAAAAATCTTTGTCAAATGAAAGCAATAGCGTCAAAGGTAACCCCCGGTGGGAGATGGTACAGGAAAAAAGAAGAAGAATTTAATTATAGCTTTTGCCAGATATTCACTTCGAGAATGAGGCTACAAATGTCAGAGTGAGGCTTCCGTGCCAAAGACTAGTGGAATATCCTTCTCGAGACCCTGTCTATTCGATTCACGTCACAAACGTATCTAGACACCGGCGCGGTTTCAGGGAAAAGTAGCTACCTATATTGCGCTGGCCAATTTCGTTACTAGGAACTGCCTCTCTACCATTGAAGCTATTTTTCAATACTATGGCGGGACGATTCCCATACAAATGTTTTTTTCAAACGCTTTGAGACTTTATTGAAACTCTAAGAAATTCAGGAATTTGGAGTGGACTTTTAGTGGTTTTAAAGCCGAAGGTATTTAGTTGCACTCGTGATTCTGAGCCAAATTCCAAAATTTTACTTCAAAACGAGCGAAACAAAAAAACACTTCCCAATACAAACGGCTATCGCCAATCGACACCATTTGTATGGAGAAGTGAATTTTATTTTTCGCGCCTTTTGGAATGAAATTTTGTAATTTGGCTCAGAATCACCAGTGCAACAAAATACCTTCGGCTTTAAAACCACTAAAATTGCACGGAGTATACACAAAAAGACCGCAAACAGACCCGAAAGCTACGCAGACTAGACACCAAAACAAAGTACTTTTTCGTTAAATTATTGCTGGGAAATGATTTTAGTTTTTTAGGTTATAATTTTGAAAAAATATTACTCATGCAATGGACGTGTAACACATAAAAGTCATATTGCGCAAGCGTAGGTATAAGTTTATGTTACTTAAGCTTGAAGTGCCGATGTTTAGAATACATTGCGGGTTGCAATTTTAACGTCGTTTTTTGTAAGAAATATTCATAATTTTGATATGGCTTCTTGAGAAGATATTTTAAGAACTAGATACTGAATACATTTCTGCAAAAATAAAGTTTTGAAAAGTCCGACTTTGAACCTCATTATCTCGGAAACCGTTGATTTCCCAGGCATAGTTCCTTGGGCAAAAATGTTTCATATGATGAGGAGAATACGTGGTTTCCCGCTTTGCTGGCGGTCTTTTAACACCCTGTATTGTTAGGGTTCCGTACCTCAAAAGGAAATCGGAACCACTATAGGATCACTTTGTTGTCCGGCTGTCTGGCTGTCTCTTAAGAACGCGTGGAGGTATCAGGTGGAAATGTGTAGGTATATCAAAATACACTACACTAGTTTTAAATTTTTGAAAAGGTGTTTTAAAGCCCTTTAATTTGACTTAAAATTTAATTTGGGGCGTACCACAGCCGCCATCTTGGTTTTTTGAAAACTAACTTGAACTATTCCATGTCATTTGGATGATTGAGACGAATCCAACGACACACAAATATAAATACATACAGATGCTGCTAAAATCATAACCTTCCTTTTTGCGTAGTCGGGTAAAAAGGCAAACTTACCTCCATCGTTGTCTCTGTCGGGCCCGCTGTCGTGCTCGGACTCGGACTCGTCCCAGATGGTGTCGGTGTTGATCTTCTGGCGCGAACACTCCACCCAGTAGCCAGGCGTCGGCAGAAGGCTGTGCGGGTACTCCTCGCAGAATTCGTCTGGAAAGAGAAGACAAGTGGTCAGGATGTGTGCAGTGTGATCAAGAGCTATTGGGTAGAACAGTGGACTCTGAAGCAAGAGGTCCCCGGTTCAATTCCCAGTGCGGGCATGTATCTATAACTTTGTTTAATTCTGAATGAATTCACAAAATCAACTCTTTTTGTGCTTTGCTACAACAATAATAATTAAATTACCTGTAGGCAATGTTAATAAGTATGTCCTGTTTTAATTTTTTAATGTAAATAACACTTAATTGTACATATAGACATAGCCAAGTGTTATTTTATTAGGTTAAGTAAGTGTGTGCTTATCTCTCGCAATAGGGTCACCTGTAATGATAGAATAAGTAAGTTTTTAAATAAAATAAAAAAAAAATTAAAAAAAAAAAATTTCAAAGTTACGTACATTTGTGAATTTGTAGTAGCAATACCACTCGCTAACGGTGAAGGAAAACATCGTGAGGAAACCCGTGGCTTAGTTGGCTCCACACGTATTGACTTGTCTTTCCTGTGGGCTAGGCCGACAAAGCTGTCAGGATGGTCGTATAGGTGCTGGGCAAGCCTACTCCATCTAAAACAATGTCCCAGGCACTGCAGCGCCGAGTGGTCTCTTCACCCATCTAGTGTGAGTGAAGGTGCCACTGGACGCTAAATAAATCATCTCACTACGTAGATACAAAGGCCTTCGTTTTTTGAAGAGCTATTACACCATACAAGAGTTATTCAGCGTTATAGTTGTATTATATGCTCTTTGGTTATAGGTTATTTTGGTTCGAAACGGCTCGACACTCAAACTCACGCGGTTAGTTTAGATAGGTAAATGAATATCGAACCAAAATTATGTGTGAATATCGCGAATTATTAAAAGTTATTATAGGTCATTGTTGTGTAATTCTTAGCACATGCTGAGTTCAGAACCTCTTTTATTTTCATTGCCATGACCCTAACTCTTAAGTTTTAGGGTTCCGGACCTCAAAAGGAAAAACGGAACCATCATAGGATCACTTTGTTGTCCGAGCGTCTGTCTGTCACTCAAGACCTTTTTCTCGAGAACGCGTGGAGGTTGAAAATATCAAAATACTCAAGTCTGCATCACCTTAGAGCCTTAAAGAAAATCAAGCTTCTACTTAAGTTACGTAATAAAAAGATACGCAAAATAGTGTTACGGAACCCTCGGTGCGCGAATCCCACTCGCACTTCGCCGGTTTTTTATGGTATTATGCTAACTCTGTATCTGTGTTATGGCAATTTAATAAACGAGTATCTTATCTTATCTATGTCACAAAGGTTGAACAACACCATGTCAGCTGCCACATTAATTAAATATTTGACTTTGACTTTGATTGCCTTGATTACGCATCAGGAGGGCCTCAAGTCTGTAACGCAGTTGTGTCTCGATAGGCTCCCAGTTATAAGCTTTTCTAGTAAGAACAATAAAGAATATTCTAATAATTCGCGGGATAATAAAACAACGTATTACAAAAGATCTTATCTCTATTTGCATGGTGTGACATTTCTGTAAAAAAAGTTGAAAAAACTAAGTTTTTTGTTTTTTTTTTTGTTTTTCAAATACATGATTGTGTGCGCCAACGCACTATGCATTTGCATAGTTTTAAGTTGATAAAACATTGTAAGAAACCAAACAAAACATTTTAATATGGTTATATTAAAAAAATAGTTTCCTCTCGTCACAGCGCTTACATTTTATAATTTGAAAAAACAACGGAACGTCATACAGAAAAAAAAAATTAGAAAAAAAAATAATAATTAGGTAACTCTGTAAAAAGAGTTAGAATTTTTGTTACACTTGTATATTATCTGACACGCGGCCCATATGCAAACGGTTACATGAGGGATGCGTAGGCTCTATTTAATAATTCAGACGAGACCGACAAAGCCACCCGGATGTCCCGGGGTTGCTTAAAAAAAAACGCCGGATTCAAATTGTTTGCCCATTGTTCGCGTTGTTAGTGTTGTTGCGGTGTAGTTAGAGAGCTGGTGACCAATCGAGATATTTTTTCGTACAAGGCTAGGAGTTGGTAGGCTGATAGAGTAGACTTCGCTGAGTCTGGGAAAAATATTTTTTTTGCACGGTCGCGGTTGAAAGTTAGATTTTTTCGACTTTGAAAGTTTAAATGTATGGCTTCAGCATATTTTTTTTGTCGTACAAGGCTAGAAACTTCTAGGTTAGTTGTTGAGACTCCGTTGAACAAGAAAATATTTGTTGTTTTGGCCGAGCGTGGTTGAAAGTTTGATTTTTATAACCCAAAAATTCACACTTTCTAGGTTATAAAAACAATATTTCTACCGCGATTGGCTAGTAATAAATAGTGACTTAGTGATCAGCGGAGACTAAAAAGGCAGCCTAAAAACTCCCAGCCTTGTAGACAAAAAAGAAATGACTCAACCCATACATTTAAACTTTCAAAGTCGAAAAAATCAAACTTTCAACCGCGACCGGACAAAAAAAATATTTTTCCCAGACTCAGCGAATTCTACTCTATCAGCCTACTAACTCCCAGCCTTGTACGAAAAAATATCTCGATTGGTCACCAGCTCTCCAACTAGTGGGACCTCATGGTTAAATCCCAAATAATTGGCCCATTTCATGACGATGCCAAATGTACAGAAGCACCCCCCTGTAAATATGTCAAAAAATTCAAAGTAAAAAATTAAGTCAAAAAATTACAAAACGGGCAGCGGATAGAAGACGTGACGGAGTTCTCTACGAATCTGCCAAGTTGAGCTAAAAAGCGGCACGGCCGTACCATACTTTTCTCAAAGCAGTTTAGGCCATTTTCGACCCCCCTATAACTTAATTGTGGATAAAACTAGAAGCCTGAATTTTCAGTAGCCAAGCAGGCATTGTGCACACGGTATATTTCAAATTTAATTCAATTTGGACTAGTACAATTTAAACATTTATAATAAGTTGAAAAAATTCACTCGGGACAGGACTTGAACCCCGTCGAACTTGATGGCGCCCCCCGTCCAGTAGACGGAGACTAGTTGAAGAAATTCGCATCGACAGTTACTTGACTCGGTAGCTCAATTGGTAGAGCGCCTGCACGGTATGCGAGAGGTTGCGGGTTCAAGTCCTGTCCCGAGTGAATTTTTTCAACTTATTATAAATGTTTAAATTATTCCCTAGCACGGGTTAGTGCTTTAGAAAAAACAAAAAGTTGGACTAGTACTTTAAGAATAATAATTATAGCAAGTCAAAGTTCTTAATTTTCTAACTCACTCACCAACTGACTGACCGATCATCAAAACTCTAAGGCACTTCTAGCAGACGGATAGAAGCTTCAAATTTAGAATACAATTAGTGTTTAGTGTATAAATCAAGGAAAAACTAAAATATTTTGCAATTTCGGTCTAGTTTTCTAGATACGCATAAATAATAACCGTAACAGTATTAAAAATCTTTTATGTTTTAAATAATTAGATTGACTTGGCAATCGCACTAAACAATCTAATTTAATATAATTTGTATTAAATGTGAGTTGTGTTTTCATGTGATGGCCAAGTCAATCTAATTATTTAAAACGTAAACGATTTTTAATATTGTTACGGTCACCATAAGATGTTGTTAGGTTAGCTAATTACGTAAAAACTTAAGACAGAATGACCCTTAAGTAGGGACTGAATAAATTAACCGACTTGGTATTACATGGATCTGACAACTTTTTACGCTAGAAGAACTGAGTTTCGAGACTTGGTTATTTTTTACAACTTTTTGTTTTTTCTAAAGCACTAACCCGTGCTAGGGAATATTTGGGAATATGAAATTCGCATCGACAGTTACTTGACTCGGTAGCTGAATTGGTAGAGCGCCTGCACGGTGTGCGAGAGGTTGCGGGTTCAAGTTCTGTCCCGAGTGAATTTTTTCAACTTATTATAAACGTTTAAAATATATTTTACAAGTTATGTTTTTCAAAATTCAAATTCAAATTTATTTATTGGTAACCAAAAATACAAGTACAAGTACAAGTTGTTAAAAAAGATAGTACCTAGGCATAGAATACAATTTAATTAACATTTAAATGGGAACTGTTTTTAAGCAATACATCCTGAATGTATGTGCTAGGTATAGACCTGTATTACAGACATCAGTGATTGCTTCCTATTGTAACAAGATGGTAATGTTTACTGATAATGAATCCTGTAATGGAGGGAGATGAATAGGTATGAATTTTTACACTTAAACTTTCGTAAGCACTGCACTGTCAGCGCGCGCGCGGCGCCTAGTGACACGCAGTCTGAGACTGGCCACGGCGTCGCGAGGGCCGTCTCAGCTCCATGATTAAGGTCTCCGAATGAGAACCGAAACTAGTCGGCTACACCGACATAATACAAGTAAGTTTAACCGTTTACAATTTAATTTAATTTAACAAAATAGGTATGAACTTCTTACACTTGAATCAAAACGTGGAGCCTAAACGCCACGGCTTTGCCAGAATAATGAGTGCGGAAGGTCGCGGCATAAAAACGGAGAGTGGAGCTTCCGAACGGAAACCGCGCCGCGTCCGGTGCGCGGTGCGTCCGTCCGGGTCACGTAACACTATTACCGGAATTGCTGGATTTTGGAACGTTATCCGAGAGTGGGGAGATTTCGAAGGTGAGCGCAGCAGAGATCGTAAATGCTCTCAGCTACACTGGCACAAATGACCATATACGGTTCAATAGTTCTTTCTAAGTGAACTCCATTAACCCCCAAAGTGTTGATTCTTGGGCAAGTAAAGGCATAAACCTAAAATTATTTGAAATTACAATGTGTCATACACATAAAAGTAGTAAAAAATGCTTGTTAATTTCTTATTGTGGATGTACAATAAAATAAAGCTCATCCAATCCATCTATTTCTACTTTACTCTTCACAATCATGATGATCGTCAATGTAGTAAATAGTTTTTTTTCTTGCTTGTGTTGATTTTAGGCGATAAAAAAAAAACCTAAGATAACTTTTGTATCATCATTATTTTTTGTGCCAGCATCGTGACTCGTGAGTGGGCTAGAGCTATTTATTGCTAGTATCGTCGCGTATGAAATTGCCAATCTCAATGGAAGAAACGATACAGCCATCAACGAAAATATTTCCTTCGTCCTTTTCCAATCAGTGCAGTTGATTAGCCCCCTGAAAGGGTCCTTTGTCTGTCCATCAACCCTTTTAAATGAGTGACATTCATTCCTTAACTTTTCAAATGTTTTCGCCAAAGACAAAGAGACTGCAAAAAATACCGTTGTTGTAGGTAATCGGGTGGAAAATGATGGACGAGAGTTTCACAAAGTTTATCAAGCACTAGCTTTTGCCCGCGACTTCGTCCGCGCAGATTTTTTTTTTCGTGAGTTTTTCAGTGGTTTTAATGGTTATTCTGCTATTCGACGCAGAGAGAAATCCAACAAATCAAAAATCATAAAAATCGGTCCACCCGTTCTCGTTCGTTATAAATGGTGTAACTAACACGACTTTGTTTTATATTTTTTTATATGTTAAGTTTTAAGTTATATTTATTTAGCCACTAGTTTTCCTAAATATTAAATAAATAAAATAAATAAACTTATACCGTTTGTGCTTCCAAAGAAACTGAGTCGAGGTGGGGCACGTAAAATCGACGCAACAATGTCATTACGATTCACATTAAATCCAAGCGGAGGGGTTTCACGTTCTTTTATCGGAAAAGTTTTTTAATATTTCCCTGTTCCTTTTGGCTGTGAAACCTGATGCTAGTGAGGTCATGACGGAGCCTATTCCGGAGGAAAATGCCCCGTTGTGCAAACACGTTCTAGGCGCGTGTGGTGGAAAATCTCTAGGTTTTCATATTGAAAATCCAACACTGACTGTTGTATGTAACACACAATAGTTTTTTACGTTTTTGTTTCTACCTGTTTTCATTTGTATCATGGCTAAACCGGAGTCAGATAACAGATGGCAAGTTTCAAAAGTAGTTCATCGTGAAGAAGACCTTAGATTAAACCTCGCATTTTGTATGAAAATTAATCGGGTTTAAACTAGCCTTTTTGGTTAAAACTGTGATTGATATTACGGTTATAAGTAGTTTTTTAAACTCTAAGCTATGTTATTATTAGCTTACAATTTAGGTATATCTTGATGTCTCTACATGTGTTACACTATCTTGTAAGGATGATGGATGATGTAAAACCGCTAGCCTAGGTCTTCATAATGAAAATCCTTAATTTGACAATTGCTTAAATAAAACATTTTTTACAAATTAACTTAACAAGTCTACGAACATATTGTAACAGTTTATGGTTCTTGAACATTATAACTAATTTCGAATAAATGCATCAAAACCTACTTATACAACGTTAGAATAAACTATCTAAAGTTGTATTGTAAAACATGAAAATACTCATGTTTTCTTTACTTTAAGCCAGTTTCTTCATCTTCAGTTCTTCAGGCTTCAGGAGTTGATGAGAGTACAGAGCTCAGTTCACTGTAAGGTAGAACACCAAGCTTTACGTATACGCTTGGGGTTCATACTTAGAGTGAACCGCGCTACTGCGAAGATCGTTCCATGTTCTTGCTAATTTCTTCTGTGTCTTCTCACGTTCCTCTTATATATGGAGTTTTCTACATAATTTATTCATGCAAAAAAAGTCAAATAATACAATCAATCACAATAAAATTCACAAAATATTCGTCAAAAAATAAAAACAAAGATTGTTAAAATAAAAAAAATAAAAAAATATACCGAATGTCAAAAACTATAACTAACTAAACAACCCGCTCCGAACCATATCTAACCCAAAGGTCCCCAACACGCTGGCAGCGTTTCCGCGCTTCACAGCGAGGGAGATTCTTGCATCAAAAATGCCCCGGAGCGAGAGTCAAAACCACAAGCGTTCAACCATCAAGCGACGGCCCAACTCCGGGTCTTCTTGCGATAGGTCTCTTGTACCAAATTGTGACTGATAAATTAACATTCAACTTGCAGCAACATAAGTCTATCGGTTTTCAGTTAATTACTACAGTTCTGAACATTTTGTAGGTAATAATATCACACTAAATATAAACACATTTTTTTATGTTTGGATGGATGGATGGATGGATGTTTCACGCTTAAACGGCTGGATTTGGATAAAATTTGGTATACGTGGAGATGCACCAAAATAACACAGGAACACATAATATCACTAGTTTTGTAGGGTCCGCGGGACCCTAAATATTACTTTACTCCCCCTATCTGTCTGTCTGTCTGTCTGTCCTACCTTGAAAGGGCACTAAAATATTTGGAAGCGTAATTGGTAGCCAGTTGAATTTTTCACAGAATATGTGTTATTATAGAATACACAATAACAAATAATGAATATTACATAATAATAAAAAATAAGTGTGATGGTCCCCCTTATTTTCTATGGGGACCCAAACGTGTTTTTATACTTTTTTCTCTATCGCAAAAACGGTAATACATACAAGCATTGAACTTAGCATGTTTATCAGGCTTACTTTAAACTTAAAAAAAAAATAGAAACGGTTAAGTGCAAGTTGGACTCAGGTCCGAACAATCAGCTTTAATTTATGGCTGTACGGAACACTAGGTGCGCGAGTCCGACTCACACTTGGCCGGTTTTTTCCTTAGATTTCGTCCACTGACATCAATAAATAAAAATATACGGGGAAAAATATAGGCTACTTTTATCGAAGTCGGAGGGGACGAAGTCGCAGGTAAAGCTCAATGACAAAAAACGCTATTTGTTCAGCTAGGCTACATCAATATCAATAGGCATAACTTTTGTTTCAAAAGTTTTTAAAACATTTACATCTCTCAGGACTTACTTACTAAATAGTTTACAAAGCTTAGAGGCCACTCACCCTATGTCGCGTCAAAAAGGGCACCGTCCTAAAAGGGTATGATCGTCATAGATATCAGCTACAACGTAAAGCGTACATTTTCATAGGACCTACTTATACTTTCATTGAAATTTCCTTTTTGGTAAAATATTGTTCATATTACTTATAGTCTGGTAACATGCGAATATATCTCCGATGAACATAACACAACACTTATTGTAATGGAAACATTGGGTGCAATGAGGGCGTATCTAGAATCCGCTGATGTATAGGTAATAGAAAAACATTAAAAGGTCAGACAGCATTAATAAATCGTAATTGAAGCCTATAACTGGGAGCCTATCGGGGCACCATTGCGTTACAGACTGAGGCCCCAGGTAGAAAATCTCTATTGTTTTATAGGTATTTTCTGTTTAGTATGGCATAAAAATGTCCTGAAAGTTTTTAACGGGTATTCTAAACTGAAAGCAATTTAGTTGAACAATGTATGCAATACGCCAGGGTGCTTTACACCACAAGAACGATACGTTTTGGTTTCAATGCATTAGCTTGAAAAAAAAATGTAGACATTTATGTGCTAACTATTTTAAAACCGAAAACGTCTATTTTCTAAAACTTGCGGGAAAATTGCTCTTTGAACAACCTATGAACAATAATTTATTATGGCATTAAATTTTGGAAATATTTACCATAATTTATACCATCATTACACCATTTATAAGTCGAGAACGGGTGGACCGATTTTTATGATTTTTGATTTGTTGGATTTCTCAACTAAAACAACGGAAAACCTCATAGGGGCCGAACAATTTTTTTTTAATTTTGTATGCGTTGAGAATTGAATTGTAATGACAATTTTTATATACCTACTGAACTAAAGATACCTTTCTAAGGTCAAACGAGAAATGCACAAATAACAAGTGCACAGCCATTCGCTTAGTGTAAACGAGCCGCGATATAGGGCTAACAATGTATGTTAATTAAAAAGTGTTTATGTCAGTACTTTACGGGCAAACAGTTTGCTCTCACGAACCTTCACGACTAAACAAACAAGCTGAGGTGATATGTACCGACCACAAGGTCCGTGTCGAGGACAGCCCCTATAGGGCGTTTGTCCACCGCACTTAAGGTGAAAACCTAGGCACAACTAGCGCCGCCAATGGAAAAAATCATATCTTCTGCTTGCTTTTTGGATGCGTTTTTTGCTAAAAACTCTTCATCAGGTTATCCAGATTCCAGATCTCCCGCACAAGAAAAACGGCCACTTTTGACTTGTGTGGGATTTATTCGTAGGTTATAGAACCAGTCATAGGATCTGTGGGCCATTTCATAAAACTGACCATGACAATTTCATTTATATTGCGTTCCTGATCAGGCATTAGAGAGGTTACAAAAAAGGTTAGGTTAATAACCGGCCACTCAATGTATATCGAATTGTCATAATAAACTATGAATTGTAGCTTTATGAAATGGGCCACTGGAATCTAGGCCTTAGGTCCTAAAAATTATGTTTTTTTTTTCTTTATTGGACCGCTAGTAGACGTGGTACCTACCCTTGCCCAGCGCCGCAAAGAAAAAAATATCTTATATCACATATCTACACTATATGAAGCGAAGACCAGCGATTCTCATTTGAAAGCTAATTTTTAGCAAAAAACCGCAAGCATTTTTTTTACATTGGCTGCTTTAGTGTGTTTTGACCATAACCTTAAGTCGTGTTGGTGAAATGTACCTACTGTTGTACAGTTGGTCTTTTAGTTATAATAATGGCCCATCAGCTTCGGTCAGATGGACATTCGGTTACTTAGCATCGATAAAATGGATTTCGGCACCGTTTCGGCATTATTGTTTTGAAAAAGAAGCACGATGACTGTGAAGAAAAATAACGCGACAAAACTCGTAAAGTAGTCACCGCACGTACCAAGAAAGCACGTCGACCCTTACAGGCTTGCACACTCGGACGCTCTACTCGGTTACGTTACGGGCGACTTTACAACAAAATTAACACACACACACACACAAGTACACTCTCAAGTGCTGTATTACTAGGACTAGGCTTACTAGGAAAAAAATAGATAGGCCTTTCATTTACCTACTAGAATTGAGGCATGCATTTCGCGAGTCAATTATTGATGCACGGTTTCAGGCAAGGTTGGCTCGCGACCTCCAAAGCTTCAACTAGTTAGATACATTCTAGCTGATGCAACGCTTTAAAATGGTGCCTTGGCACCTGTAGGGTTCTTAAAGCATATTTATTGGACCCAGAGAATAGGTACCTAGAGACATTAGTGTTATTTAGTAGCCAACCATTGCGAGGAAACTTAAGGTAGCGTTTTCCATAATAGTCTTGAATTCTGTTGTTGTGAGTTTTGGGGGAAAAGTTTTGCAGCTACTAAACTATCTATAACATTAGAATAATGTTCAATCTACATCTACTGTCAATCTACAAATCTAAAATATGTAGTGTTAGCTTTTTTCAACATTTCTACATAAACTTCTTTCCCACGTAAACTAAACTAAGGCCTTTACAGCGTCCAGTGGCACCTTCACTAACACTACAGGGTGCACTCTAAGTCGATAGCGAAAATTTAAGTTTGCTGTCTACTGATCACTACAAACAACTTGCACTAGGTGGCGAAAAAAATGGAGCGAAAAAAATATCAGCTGTTCCATACAAAAGGTCGACTCAGTACTGCGCCAAATGTATGAAACAGCTGATATTTTTTCGCTCTATTTTTTTCGCCAGCTAGTACAAGTTGTTTGTAGTGATCAATAGACAGCCTACTTAAAGTTCCGCTATCGTCTTAGAGTGCACCCTGTAGATGGGTGAAGGGAACATTGCTTTAGATGGAGTTGGCTTGCCCAGCACCTATACCATCCTGACAGCTTTAGTCTGGCGGCCTTCCCACAAAACTCTTATAGTTATCCATTATTTGACAAAAAAAAGTTTTAAAAGCCTTTAAAAGTTCAAAGAGCAATTTTAATTGACTCAATAATCATCTAATGAACAAAATTATGATGCATTTGGTTAGAATGTTAACATAACAGACTTTAGGCCCTATAAAGTCGAGTGAAACGCATACTTGGCAGATTTTTGTTTGTAATGCGTTGTTTTTGTTTGTTTTCCCCGGTCCGTGCTCTATCGGTGCATGTTGTTAATTAATACGGCTTGTTTGCAGCGGCTTTTCCACAGTTTTCATTACTTTTTATACGTAACGAACGAAAGCCATATTTCGCTTTTTGATTTTAATTAAAAATGCAATTACGTTTTATTTATTGCCACAACCCGCATAATCTTGTCAATGTCCTCGATTGGGTAATAATCAGATACATGGACAGTTCAGTAAGTTAAAGATATAGCGTGCGCGATTATAAGCTATAGGTACTATACCTCTAGAATACGGTTCTAGCGACAGCGCTAGTGTCACTTTTTAACGCGAGCGAAAAAGGGTAATGTTTTTCGAGCGAATGTATGTTTGTGTTACTTTTAATGAACACCTAGAGCCTAGCCATTGCTAAACTAATGATCGCATTTGTAACTCAGGGTATGCGTCACCAATGGTGGACGCTTATCCAAGGTGCAATCCAATGATCCTTTCAGTCTGTATTTCTTCATGGAGATTTCGTAAATATAGTTATTTGTTATGCAAGAATGCAAAATTATTGTTTGCGGCGAGTGCTTGTATTGAAAACCGAGCTAGCGAAGGTTTCTAAAATTGAGCCACGAGCGTAGCGAGTGGTTCAAAAAAAGAAACCTGAGCGTAGCGAGGCATTCAGAAGGTCGAGACGCAAATAATATTGCATTCGTGCGAAACACAAAACTTTTCATCTCACAGAAGCGAGGAAATGATTTTGTTAGCCAAGCGTGACAAACAATAGACATAGGTAGGTAGGTACCTACCACAGAGGTTAGTGAATCGAGTTTCCTTCTTTTTTGCTTCTTCACAAAGGAGTATGTGGCGTCACCTAGCAACGGGTTGTTGATTACAAATCGTGTCTTCTTGAAGTGTCATAAAATCAACAACCCGTTGCTAGGCAGTGCTACAAGTTGAAGGAGTTCCTTATATTTTTTTTATTAGGGCGTCGAGTTCAAATTTCGAAGCGCACAAAAATACAAAGCGGTTTAAAAAAGGATCTTCTACGATCGCATGTTTAAAGTAACAGCGTACTTTCCGAGCATGGGAGATGAAAAAAATATAATAGCTAAAGAGCTAAAGAATAAAAATATTATAGTAATAGTTACTTACCGGAAGCGGTGGTGGCCTACACTGGGTAGAACAATGGACTCGGAAGCGAGTTACGTATATTTGTGAATTTGTAGTAGCAATAGCACTCGCTGCCCGTGAAGGAAAACATCGTGAGGAAACCTGAGCGTATGAGGCATTATACCCTCAACGAAAAAATCGCCAACCCGCATTGAGCACGCGTGGTGATTAAGCTCGAACTCTCTCTTTGAGAAAAGGTTTTGCCCAGCTAGTGGGACATGTACAATTGTACAGGCTACATCTTACTTAGTTACTTACCTAAAGCGTTCTCTATCTCTATCTACCTATCTACCTAGGTTAGTTTGATCCGCCCGCTCAGGCAAAAAAGGCAGAAGGCCTTGTGTGATATTTTTTAGCAGTCAGGTTTATTGCTTCGTAATTTATTATGTCGCTAAAGCTATTTGTCTACAAACTTTTTTGTATCGCTACAGCTACTTGCAGTATTTCTATTGCCATATTCTACTATCCTACTACTATTATAAAAGCGAAAGTTTGTAAGTATGGATGGATGGATGGATGGATGTTTGTTACTCTTTCACGCTGAAACACCTTGACGGATTTGGATGAAATTTGGGATAGAGATAGCTTAGACATCAGAATAACACTTATGCTACATATTATCACGCTTTTACACTCAGGAGCAAAGTAAAGCATATGTACTTTTTCTGTAGTCCACGCGGACGAAGTCGCGGGCAAATGCTATATACAATATTTTTTAACTTTAAAGCTTTTGGATTAACTGTGCGCTCTTCGTTTGGGGTCCATTCTGAAACTTTTTAGCAAAAGGGTTTTCCTCTCATCAATCAATTGCTAATGACGTTGAGAGGTTTACTTTCAGGGAAGCAATTAGGTTGCAAATTGTTTACAGCCCCGCGCTCAGCTGCTGGGTGGTGTTGATTGTAATTGTTATTCATTCATTCATGGCCATTCTTCACTCACATTAAAAAAATTGCAATGTGCAATTTTTAGAATCATTTTATGGCGAGACCAACTTGACTAAATTAGTATGATATAGGTATGTCAGGAACGCAAGACCTCCCTCTGAATTTGCTTTAAGGCTGGAAGATAGTAGTGTGGCGGGAAATTCAAAGTTTTCACAGTTTTTTACACATTATAGCTAAATTGAGCTATTTTTGTTCAGCGATTTTTCGTTCGCGAGAATAAAACCGTGTTCTTTTCATTATTGTAAACAACAGAACAACAATAATTCAGCCGATTATGTGTTCTGGTCTACGAAGCAGTGGTACTGCCCAAGAATACGGTTTTATTCTCGCGAACGAAAAATCGCTGAACAAAAATAGTTCAGTTTAGCTACAAAATGTAAAAGTCTGTGAAAATTTTGAATTTCCCGCCACCTTGCCATGGTCTACCTTAAGGCTCAAACCTAGGCAAAACTAGCGCCGCCAATGGAAAAAAAACATATGTTTTTTGGATGCGTTTTTTGCTAAAAACTCTTCATATCAACGCGAGTCTTTTCTATTTTTAGGACCTAAGGTTTAGAACATTCTAGGACCTACGAATAAAATCCTTTATCGCCAAAAGTGTAGTATTGAAAGCCAACTAAAGAACTAAAACTAGTGGTTCGCCCCGAACTTTGAACTCGCGACCCTCTATCTCAGTAACCCCTCGACCGATTTGGCTCATGTTCGAACTTAAAAATTCTCTTTGCCTCATTTACCCGCCTACCAAATTTCATGACGATCCGACTACATTTACTCAAGTTATCGTCGAACGAACATTCATACATACATACATACATACATACATACATACATACATACATACATACATACAAACGCTGGATTGTTCCAGTAGACTCGGAGAACTTCGCTCGCTCGTTCAATAAATTGGTTATCATTTACTCGTGTTCGTTTGGTCTGTTGATTTTCAGTGGGAGAGCGCTAGTTGATAGTGCTAACTCTTCTCTTGTTATTTTAAGGCTTTTTAGCTATGCAGCGAGGGCTGGAAATAATACCGCGAGAGTGTAAGAAAATAGTAGGTGGTAGGTATGAGGTTGAGCGAGCGTAGTATAAGGAATAGCGGATTCAATGCAAACATAAATCAGGCAGCAATTTATAGGATCTAAGTTGTAAGATTATTTTCTTGGCGTGCCTCTCCAGCAATAGAGGTTGGCCACTCCATAAATGTTTGTATGATTCCATTCAAATAATTTTTTGACCTACGACTTTTTTAGAATAAATACCTAAGTTTGTGCAATATTTTGGCCAATGAAGTAGCCGCAAATTGAACCGATTTACGGACGGAAGACCTATACTTACTTACCGTATGTCGGCAATGGGTCTCAATGGGATAACTTTTTGAACGAGCGAGCGAAGCGAGCGAAGTTCTCCGAGTCTACTTGAACAATCCAGCGTTTGTATGTTTGTATGTATGTATGTATGTTTGTATGTATGTATGTATGAATGTTCGTTCGACGATAACTTGAGTAAATTTAGTCGGATCGTCATGAAATTTAGTAGGCGGGTAAATGACGTAAAGAGAATTTTTAAGTTCAAACATGAGCCAAATCGGTCGAGGGGTTGCTGAGTTATGGGGTCGCAAGTTCGAGTTCGGGGCGAACCACTAGTTAATACGGTAACAGAAGTGACGGCGACGACCACCAAGCGTAGAATGACCCCAATATTACTCTCAGCCCAAGGCAAGAGCTTCAACGGTGTTAAATTCAACGCAATAATCATTGAAAGGCAAGAGCGGGAAAGGTGTCGTTGGGCGCAATAATGCTTGCAAGTAGGGATCCGTTCGAATCCTTCGGAGTTAGTTTTTATACTAAAATGGAAAAAGGGCGATTGTAGTTGTAGTTTAGTTTTCAATCAGCCTTGTCTTTAATACGAGAGTTCCCTGTACAAGCGTGGTAACTCGGCGATGGCCAATAGCCCAATTTATGTATAGAGGTTTTTTGGGAACATTAATTGCGATTTATAGGATCGTTTGGTACTGTGTGGGTATACCAAATCTAAATTTGCGACCTGAAAAGTGGGGGGGACAACTTTTGGTGGGCGAAAAACCTCGAAATTTTCGGACCTTTTCCAGTTTTTCGCTTATAACTCGAGCATGGTCTATATTTTGTAAAAAAATGTTATATAGCAAACTAAATCGGGATTTAAAAAAAATACGAATAAGCAATTATTCCCTAGGTAGGTAATCGTATGAGGTAGTGGCCACCCCTGGTGTCAGAGTTTTTAGGCCACCCAAAGGGTCTCTGACATGGCTTAACGATTGTTATTAATCAACAACAATCGGGACCAACGGTTTAACGTGCCTTCCGAAGCACGGAAGCGCTCAGATATTATTGCCACTAGCGGTCACCCATCCATGGACTGACCGCGGCCGTTGTTGCTTAACTTTGCCAATCGATTAAGAACGGCTAGTACAGCTAGGCTGTGAGGGCTTCCCTGAAACTTTACTTAACTTTTTGAATGTATTTTTTAAATTACTTAAAATGTCCACTCAAAGGTTTGTCTGCTTGGACATTTTGGACAAACCTTTGGACATAAAACGCTTTTTGTGCTATTATAACCCTCGCAGATCTATTGGCCGCTTCTTTCTCAGAAATATTATTATCTTAAAGTGTGCGCTGTTACCTCCTGTGTTCGGATAAATGGACGTGATGGCTTTTTGTTTGTGGTTTTTCTCCAAATGACTTTTGCAAGGAAAATGTCTGAGGAAAATGGCTGCAAGCTGCAGCCGTGTGCATTTATGTAGTTGGCGGTAGGTAGTAAATTGACGAATTGACGAACTTAAATTTCCTCCCTTATGCTGCTGCTCGCCAACCTAAGCACTAAGCATCGGCCAAATAGGGCCGCGAAGGCTACATCAGGGGGGACCTACCTTGCGTGGCGGTTTTTTTATCGATACATTTGGAGCGGCAGGAAATTGAATTGAATTTCATTTCACGGGGGCTATTTGGGTATGAAATGCAAACACTCAGAAGGTCCGTGAAACTGGTAGATACATGATAGCGGTCAATCAACCAATCAAAACATTTGAGAAATCTTTGGTGGGAAATGCTGATCCTAGAAGTCTCACAAAAGTAGTTGTAGGCATGGTTTCTTAATTCTAGGTTTTGAAACAAAGCACTACAGCAAATAAGGTGAATTATTTTCGTCTCCATCAGAACCATAGTATAGTTTTCTGCGCGTATTTCTTTGAAAGGATCATCCTTCCCGGTAGACTAAGCTTTTATCTACATTTCCGTATAATATTTCTACCGGCAGCATAGACAAATGCTGAGATTTTCGTTTCCTCAAAGCTTCCAGTGCGCGATGTCTCATATCAAATACCAAGTTCTTACCTGAGCACGCCTGTGGCGGCAGCGGAAAGATATCTAAGGGCGGTGGTAGACCTGCGACGCTTTTAGGTAAGACTGTTCTGATTCGCCAACAACTTCTATGCACGAAGTCCCTTATCTAAGCAAGCCTGCGGCGGCAGCGGGAACATAAGGGCGGTGCTAGTCTTGCGACGCTTTTAGTTAGGACTGTTCTGATTCGCCAACAACTTCTGTGCACGAAGTCCCTTATCTGAGCAAGCCTGCGGCGGCAGCGGGAAGATAAGGGCGGTGGTAGACTTGCGACGCTTTTAGGTAAGACTGTTCTGATTCGCCAACAGCCTCTATGCGCGAAGTCCCTTATCTGAGCAAGCCTGCGGCGGCACCGGGAAGATAAGGGCGGTAGTAGACTTGCGACGCATTTAGTTAGGACTGTTCTGATTCGCCAACAGCCTCTATGCGCGAAGACCCTTATCTGAGCAAGCCTGCGGCGGCAGCGGGAAGTTAAGGGCAGTGGTAGACTTGCGACGCTTTTAGGTAAGACTGTTCTGATTCGCCAACAGCTTCTATGCGCGAAGTCCCTTATCTGAGCAAGCCTGCGGCGGCAGCGGAAAGATAGGGTAGTGCTAGACTTGCGACGCTTTAAGTTAGGAAAGCTCTGATTCGCCAACAGCCTCTATGCGTGAAGTCCCTTACCTGAGCAAGCCTGCGGCGGCAGCGGGAAGATAAGGGTGGTGATAGACTTGCGACGGTTTTAGTTAGGACTGTTCTGATTCGCCAACAGCCTCTATGCGCGATGTCCCTTACCTGAGCAAGCCTGCGGCGGCAGCGGGAAGGTAAGGGTGGTGATAGACTTGCGACGGTTTTAGTTAGGACTGATCTGATTCGCCAACAGCCTCTATGCGCGATGTCCCTTACCTGAGCAAGCCTGCGGTGGCAGCGGGAAGATAAGGGTGGTGCTAGACTTGCGGCGTGCGACCGCGCAGCCCAGCGACTGCGGCTTGAAGCTCCGTAGCTGTTGCATGAAGTCGCTACACTCCATCAGAGCCACGTCCGCGAAGTGAAGGTCGCAGAGGATCTGGTTCTTGAAACGGCGCGCGCGTTTCTGTGCCAAAAATGTGAAGAGGTTAGTGGTGAATTTAAATGGTTAGTAACACTAGAAGACGCGTGAGTAGGTGAATGGTTTTCCCGGGTCTAAAAAGTCCTCAATACCACCGACAACCAGGCTTATTTTTTTTTACTTTCATGATTAAAATACATAATTATTGTAGGAAAACGGGATTATTACCACCATTTTTTATAAATTTTTTGCATGCCAGAGAGAGAAAAAAATACGAAATCGTTGCAATTACACCATGCTTTAGATGATGAGAAAAGACGTAGAGATAATAAAGATCATCGAGCAACGAAAACTTGAGTACCTACCTATTTCCGCTATAGAATGCGTAACACCAAATGGAATCCTTCAACTTATCATCCAAGGAAAGATACCAGGTAGAAAGAGCCTGGAAGACCTAAAAGATTTCTTTGTATGTGTCTAGAATAGCAACACTAGACCAACTTTCAGTCAATCTCTTTCATATACACTCAACATTCATTCATTCAATCTTCTTCAACTCTGTACCACGCCCTGCAACCACGCCCGTCAAAATGGAAAGTTCATTAAAATGATTACACTGTAAACTTCTACCAGTTCAGTTCATATTTCATCACCTGTAAAACTCCCACCGGCTCATCATCACCTACAAGAAAAACGGACCGCTTCGGGAACTCAACAAGACGACTAAAACTTCTGCTACAATCATCAGCGTCGTAAACAGTAGATATTATGTGTCATCGAGTGAAAAATATTCCCACAGGTTAGTCACGGAGTTTTCGATTATTCACTACAATATGATTACCTGGATTAGCCTACATTTTTTTCATAAATAAAGTTACTTTATAGAGTTAGGTTCCTTGGAAGTCTAGACTAGACTTTTGAATTAAATATTTACCCTCGTCTCTATTAAGGACTGTCTAGATACAGAAAGGTTTCTTGACCCTCAACTAGGTACCTACTACCCAAATCCTAAGGGTTAAGGACTAACTAAAACACTAAAACAAATCTGGGTAAAATGAATAAATTTTTAAGCGACTTACTAATAACGTTCAGGCTTTGTTTCCATCATATTGTTCTAAATCCATACTATTGAATTACGAACTGTGAACTCGCTTACCCATATCGGGCAGCCCCTCGACCGATTTGGCTCATGTTCGAACTTAAGAATTCTTCTTGTCTCATTTACCCGCCTACCAAAATTCATGACAATCCGACTTTACTCAAGTTATCGTCGAACGAATATTCATAGATACATACAAACATGCAAACGCCGGATTGTTTAAGTAGACTCGGAGAACTTCTCTCGCTTCGCTCACTCGTTCGTTCAATTATAGCGAAGATTTTAAAATTTGGTCTTGAACTGCCACTACTCGATTTTGAGATAATTATAACCAAAAACGGGGTTGCTTTCACTATTACAAATAGACCTCTATTGAGCAGCACTTTGCGTTTCAATTCAGCCCATACACATGCAGTTCCCAAATGAAGGTACTTTGGGAACGCAATCCGACCAAGCGTCTTCAACAAACAAGCTCGGCACAAACAAACAAACAGGGCCCTTTGAGGACGTCCCCACTATTACTCTGTTAATTTCTTCCCCAAATAATCATGGCTTTTCGCAAAGCATTTCCTTTGGCTGTCTGCCCGAGATATTACCTGTGTAAATATTTTACGAGCACTACCTGAAGCTGGCGAGTAATAGGTACTTTTTTTACCTCTATACACACGGTAGGCGGAACTGTGAAGTGGCGATAGCTGGAGGGCCGATCAACCAATCGATTTATTTTGTCGCACAAGGCTGGGAGCTTCTAAGCTGGTTGTCTAGACTCAGTTGATCACGAAAATTTTAATTTTTGGCCGGTCGCGGTTGAAAGTTAGATTTGTTTGACTTTCAAAGCGTAGGTACCTAAATGTTTGGGTTGAGTATTATTAATTTTCGTACAAGGCTGGGAGTTTCTAGGCTACTTATTTAGACTCCGCTGACAACGAAATCACTATTAATTGGCCGAGCGCGGTTGAAAGTTCGTTTTTTTTTATAACCTAGAAAGTATTCATTTTTGGGTTCTAAACGAAAGAGTCGACAAAAACCAGCCTAAGACCTCCCAACCTTGTACGATAAAAAAAGTCGATTGGTCACCACCTCTCCAGCTATAACTTTCGATTCAAGATAAAGTTCAAGATAAAGAAAAAGGTAAACTTTGACAATTAATTGTGTTCTATAATGCAGAGGCCTCGAAAATTGGTCCAACCTTGCATTTTATGCTTAGGCGTCAACTAAAAAAATGCTGTTTAGATCCTAGCCTTCGATATGAGAAATGTTGCCACTGACGAGGTTTTTTATTGCACTGCTATGGATCTAAACGGCAGACGTATCCTGTTGATTTTTTTTACTATACATATAGCTCTTTTATTTGAGAGAGAGAGAGAGAGAGATGGTTTACGTTCAGTAACTATTGGTTATCTGGGGGCACGGCAGTGCCCCCGCCAGGTCGAGCGCGAAGCAAACACTGCCGTACCATCCTTTACTGGAACCATTTCGCCGCATTTTCAGGCCCCTATTTGAGAACCTCTGGATAAGACCAGAACGCAGAAGTTTTCGTCATCTAGTAAGCTATAATCACATACTTAAAATCCAAAATTTCAAGTCTGTAGGTCATTTAGTTCCGAAGTTAAGCGAAAGCAAAGTTTCGCATTTATGACACACACTCACTCACTCACTCACTCATGATTATCATAATAGAACTAGTACTTCCCATAAACTCAGAGAGCTGAAATTTGGTACAGAGTTAGGGTTTAATGGCCACATAAAGGGAAAACTATAAAAACTAGGATAATCGAAGATCTGGAGTACCTGGTGAACCTGATTAGAAAACACAAGAGCCCTAATAGAACTAGTACTTCCCATAAACTTAGAAAGCTGAAATTTGGTACAGAATTAGGGTTTAATGGCCACATAAAGGAAAAACTATAAAAACTAGGATAATCGAAGATCTGGAGTACCTGGTGACCCTGATTAGAAAACACAAGAGCCCTAATAGAACTAGTACTTCCCATAAACTCAGAGAGCTGAAATTTGGTACAGAGTTAGGGTTTAATGGCCACATAAAGGGAAAACTATAAAAAAATAGGATAATCGAAGATCTGGAGTACCTGGTGACCCTGATTAGAAAACACAAGAGCCCAACCAAACTATTAAAGATCGACTTATACCGCCCTTACAAAAAATATTCAACTTGGTGGGCCGCTTCATTTGATGTCAAAAATCGAAGGTCTGAAGTATCTGATGAAGAACCCTCAGCTGTTCTCAGCTGTATAAGAGATTATGGTAATGCCCCCTTCTACTATTGGTACATAAAAATATCGACTGTCATTGCAGAAATCCAGCGTAGTGGGACACATCTTCTAATTTAATCTAGCCTATAGCGTCCTACTGCTGGGCGAATGCCTCCCCTTCTGCTTTTAATACGCATATAAATAAAATTAAAGGAAATCTCTGGATAAGACTAGACTGGCTTTTATACTTATACTTACAATTTAACAAGAAGAAATAGTCGAACGATTAACTTTATTCTACTCGAACATTACACAAATTAAAAAACTGTTTCCAATAAGAAAATCTAATGAAATAAATCAATATGCCCACGTTTCTACAAAAAGAAGTGAAATCCCACCAAAAACATTCTGTAAAAAACTAGCCAGGTCTCGATGGAGCTGCTTGTTTATCTCTAAAAAGTAATGAAATCTAGACAAAGTCGTGCCAAGTCTAAGGTTCCTTACTGCGATTTCTTTAGTATTATAGTTAATGTTGTGTGACTTGGCCGTTGAAGGGTGTTCGGTAGTGCGACCTCACTGCATTGCCGAGTACTGGCCACTTTTCATTTTACTTCAAAATTTCGGAACGTTTTTTCTTTTGTTTTTTTTATGACCTCCGCGCTTTTTAATTTTTTGACAGATGCATTTTTCCCGCCTCATTGTCGCACACGAAATAATTTTGCCCATCTATTTTAATTTGTTATTCGCTGCATTTCTCTATATTAATTGATATTCGTCCCACTATCATCCATTTCGTATTATTATTATTGTAATCTGTGTATTTGTGTTAACTTTCCCGCTCCATCTCACTCACTTTCATCATTCTCATACACTGCTGTTGCTCACTGTTTTTCCCGCTCTACTTGATTTTTCTACGTGTCGCCGTGCCTGCTTTTCGGTGAGTGTTGAATTGCTGTTCATATTCGCTTAGCCCATAGTTAATTTGCATTCGCTAGGAGGAGCCGCGGGGCCCGATCGGAAGGAGCAAACCAACTTTCGCCCGCCTTCAATCGCGGCCGCTCGGTCACCCCGAGCGAGTGGCTGCGCACCCTCTTGTGTTCGAGGGTGGACACAATTGGCGAACATATTTGGTCCTTCGAGCCGGATTTGCTCCTTTTGGGGGGCCTTGTGGCTTCGTTTTGGTGAGTGCAAAGCCTCGTGTTCAGCATACATTCTCGGTAACTTGTTCCAAATTCCCACTTTTTCTTTATTGTTTGTCCGGTTATTTCGTCTCCATCACTTGAAGTCTGTATTAAACCCTAGTGTACACGTATCATATGCCGCGAACTCGCGGTCAGATAAAAGCCATGGCAGAAAGGATATCGCGTTCGGTCCTTAAATTTCATAATGTGTGTGGCACACTTATTGCTCTTGCCGATATAAAAAATCCTACGTCCAGTGAAGTGTTGCGCATACGTCAGGAGCTAAACCGTTATGCGGAGGTAGAGGAGCTTCATTACGACATTCTCGACCGAGTAATGGAGCCTGTAGGAGAAAATGAGCCGCCTCATCCCATAACAAAAGAAGCTCTTTGCGAAATATTTGATACTTACGTCCATAGCTTCTTTTCTCTCAAGGAAAGGTTCGACATTGAGTCCTCGGCCTATCGTGCGAAATCAGCGCAACCAAACCGAAGTGTATTCGCCGACGGAGGAGTAAAGCTCCCGCGCATTTCCTTGCCGTCTTACTCTGGAGATGACGTCACGAAGTGGGTCGGCTTTTCCGAGATGTTTACGGCCCTCATAGTGAACAATGAAAGTCTGTGCGATGTAAGCCGCCTGCATTTTCTTCGCTCGTCGCTCACCGGGGAAGCGCTCCGCACAATTCAGCACTTGCCGCTGTCGGCTGCTAACTTTCCCGTTGCCTGGGACCTTCTCGAGCAGAAATATAATAACAAGCGTCTGATAGCCACCACCCACTATCGGCGAATTGCTGGTGCTTCAATGACCCATTCCTCGCCGAAATCCTTGTCTACGTTCATTGACGATGTGGTCGATAATGTAAACGCTCTTCATGCGTTAAAGTTTCCGACCAAAGAATGGTCCTTTCTTCTACTTAACATGCTGCTTGACAAGTTGGACTCTGAGACTCGTCGGCAGTTTGAGCTCAACAACTCGTCTGAAATTCCCTCTTACGACGAGCTTGTCTCTTTCCTTAGAAGAAGGTCTAATGCTCTACAATCTGCAGCCGTACCCTCTGCGGCCAATGCACCCCGCATGCCGCCACAGCCGCTCCCTCGCACCGGGACTCGTCCGAAGTCCCTCTTGCCCGCCGGCCCTTACAAACAAGTATCACTAGCTGCCACTCGATCGCGACCATGTTTGTTCTGCAGCGGCGACCATGTCTTATCGAGATGTGCTGACTTTTTGAAGTTGTCGCCCCCAGAAAGATTGAACGAAGTAAAAAGACTGAAGGTTTGTCTCAATTGCCTTGCAACAGACCATTTTTTGAGACAGTGTAAGTCATCTTATTCCTGTATGACTTGCAGGTCAAAGACACATCACTCACTGTTACATCTGGACAGTTTCACAACTCGTGAATTGTCAAACTCACGTTCTCAATTGCCCGCTCCCTCGTCTGATCCACCGCCTTGTTCACTACCTGTACAGGGCTCTTCAAAGGTGAATGAGTCAGAACCAATGAACTCCAATGTCGAGTGTCTCTCCGCTTCATCAGATGTGAAGCCCCATATATTGTTGGCCACGGTTCTTCTACAAATTCCTGACAACCGAGGAGTACCGCAGCAAGCACGCGCACTTATCGATACAGGGAGCCAGTTCAGTTTTATTACTGAAGATTTGGCTACGCAGCTAGGTCTACCTCGACGAAGGGTCAACACAACCGTTCACGGTATATCTGGTCAAGCTCTCCAATTAGAAGGCGGTCTAGTGGATCTCTCAATCCTTAATCCATCTAACGGTGAGAATATTCAATTGCAAGCCCAGTGCATACCTAAAATCACTGGAGATCTTCCCGCGCAGCCTCTTCCGGTCTCACTATGGCCTCACGTTAGGGATCTTCCCCTTGCTGACCCTACTTTCGGGATACCTTCCAACATATCTTTGTTGTTAGGCGCAGATATTTATCGCGAGATTGTGTTGGGAGGCATAATAAGCGGTCCACCAGGCACTCCGATTGCCTTGAATACGATATTTGGTTGGGCTCTTATGGGTCACACTTTCCCTTCATCAACACGAACCCCAAAAAATGTTGTCAGCCATGTGGGAGCTAATAGAAATTGTTTGGCTTTTCATGCCCGTGTAGATGCTTCTCTCGAAGAAATCGTAGAGAAGTTTTGGGTTTACGAGGAACCCCCGACCAGTAAAGTTCTCAGTCCCGATGACCAAAAATGTGAAGATATATTTCGTGAAACGGTGTCACGAACCGATGACGGTAAATATGTGGTTTCGCTCCCTTTCAAAGAATTTCCTCCCACTCTAGGTGACTCCCGTGGAGTAGCACTTAAACGTTTCCGTTCGCTTGAAGGAAAGTTTAGAAAAAACCCCGATTACAAATCAGACTACGTAAAGTTCATGACTGATTATCTTGATGAGGGTTACATGCGATTAGCTCCCGACAACTCGTCTGGCGGTTACTACCTACCCCATCACGCTGTGATAAAAGAAAGCTCTAGCACCACTCGTTTACGAGTTGTGTTCGATGGCTCGTGTCAAAGTGACAATGGAAAATCCATTAACGATGTTTTGTTCTCAGGTCCAAAACTTCACAAAGAGATTTTTGACGTGTTGTCTATTTTTCGTTTGAATGAGATAGCCCTCGTTGCCGACGTAAAACAGATGTTTTTAAACATCAAACTTGATCCCGCTCATCACATTTATCAGAAGATTCTTTGGCGATTCAATGAAAATGAACCCATTCGTGATTATCTTCTGACCACAGTGACATTTGGTTTGACTTGCTCCCCATATCTAGCGATTCGTACTCTCAATGAACTCGCAATTGAACACGCCGATTCTCACAGCAAAGCCTCCCAAGTCTTACTTGAGACTACGTTCGTTGATGATGTCACTTGTGGTGCCCCTGATGTAGAATCTGCACGCGCCCTCGTCGGTGAACTCAATTCACTGCTCAACTCAGGTGGCTTCACTCTGCGCAAATGGGTGAGCAACCGGCCAGAAAGTTTAGTCGATGTTCCTGAAGAGCATAAACAAAGTTTAGAGGACGTGTTTTCTCCTGACACAACTTCATTTCTGAAAGTGCTCGGTTTAGAGTGGTGTCCCAGTACAGATTCGTTCTCTTATCAAATCAAAAATATTCCGCTTGTGCCCACAAAACGGGGTATTCTCTCAGATCTGGCTCGTATTTTCGATCCTATGGGATTCATAGCACCCGTGGTCCTTGCAGCCAAAGTCGTAATGCAAAAACTATGGATGCTGGATATCGGCTGGGATGATTCAATTCCCGATGAGGTACTCCAACAATGGGTACAAATCAAGGAAAACTTACACTTGCTCCAACAAGTTTCCGTCCCACGGTTCATCCGCACTACAGAAGCTAGCTACATCGAAATTCACGGATTCGGTGACGCTTGTGAGTCAGGTTTTGGAGCCGTGATTTATTTCCGTGTTATTACTGTAGTTGACGGTAAAACTAGCATCTCAGTACACTTGATCTGTGCAAAATCGCGCGTCTCTGAGCTCAGAACTGTATCTCTCCCTCGACTCGAGCTTTGTGCTGCATTTTTATTAGCAGATCTTCTTGCTCACGTGCAAAAATTGTTCACTCCGAAATTGCCGATTCGCAGTTACACATGTTGGACTGACTCACTTATCACTCTACACTGGATAAAATCGTTGGCTTGTAAGTGGAAGACTTTTGTTAGTAACAGAGTTAGTCACATTCAAGAAATTACATCTCCCGATTGTTGGCGCCATGTCCGCTCTCAAGATAACCCAGCCGATGTGGTTAGTCGCGGCGCCTCTCCCGCTGATTTAGTCTCACATCCTCTCTGGTGGAATGGTCCGGATTTTTTATCGATTCCTGATGAAGATTGGCAGTCGCAGCCAGCGGAAGTTCTGACTATCGACTCAAGTGTTTCAAAAGTTCTTGAGTCCAAACAGCCACTGGTTTTGTTTACTACAAAAAATGATGCCGAACAAAACCCCATCACTGAGTTGATTGAGAAATTTTCTCAACTGCCCAAACTTCTTCGTGTGGTATCCTATTGTTTTCGGTTTGGTTCATACACCGCTCGCTCGCTTTTCACCACGCAGTCTGTAACTTTGCGTGAAATTGACAATGCTCTCAAAGCTTGTATTAAAGTCACACAAGCTCAATACTTCAGTGATGATATTCGTCGTTTGAAAAAAGATGAATTGCCCTCCAGTGCCCTTCGTAAATTGTCCCCTTACATTGATGACGAAAGTTTGATCCGTGTCGGAGGTCGATTGCAATCATCGAAATTGCTTTTCGATAACCAACACCCAATCGTTCTTCCCTGTGATAGTCCACTAACTACCCTCTTGGTGAGATATTACCATGTTATTCACGGCCACCCTGGTTCAAACGCTCTACTATCCATGCTTCAAAGTCGTTATTGGATACTCTCGGCAAGACGTGTTGTACGTACCATCACGTTTCGCTGTTCTCATTGTTACCGGCTCAAGCCTCGCCTCGCAACGCAGGTTATGGGTCAACTTCCTCCACCTAGAATTCAACAGATCAAGCCTTTCGCTAAAACTGGGGTAGATTACGCAGGTCCCTTCATGATAAAAACATCACGGCTACGCAAAGCTCCATTAACAAAGTGCTACATAGCTGTGTTCGTGTGCATGAGTACGAAAGCTTGCCACTTAGAGCTTGTAAGTGAGCAGACCACTGATGCTTTTATTGCAGCCCTTCAGCGCTTTATCTCACGACGCGGTCGTTGTTCGGATCTTTTTAGCGATCAGGGTCGTAATTTCATCGGCTGCAATAATGAACTTCGACGTATTGTTCGCACTCATGCTCATGATTGTCAAATAAATGACTTTTGTAATACGCAGGGTATTCAATTCCATTTTCAACCGCCCTACAGTCCCCATTTTGGCGGAATTTTCGAAGGCCTGGTAAAACAGGTAAAAACTCACCTGTTTCGTATTTTAGGGTCCAGTCTCCATTCCCTTACATTCGAAGACTTTTACACAGTCCTCACTCGCGTCGAGGCATGCTTAAATTCACGACCGCTAATCCCACTGTCCTCTAACCCCAACGATTTAACTGCACTAACTCCGGCGCATTTTCTCACGATGGAGCCGTTGACGTCAATGCCGGAACCCAACCTTCGTGATGTCAACATGATGTCCTTAAAGCGCTGGAGCCTAATCCAGGCCATACACCAATCCTTTTGGCGCAGATGGCATCGTGAGTACTTACATACACTCCAGACGCGTGCTAAATGGCATATGCCTGTAAAAAACATTGCTATTGGCACAATGGTTCTACTCAAAGATGATGACTTGGCTCCTCTCAACTGGCCTATAGGTCGAATAATCTCTGCTACTCCTGGTCCAGACGGTTTAGTTCGTGTCGTAGAAGTTCGAACTGCGCACGGCATTTATAAACGTTCCGTAGTTAAGGTAGCTCCTCTACCTTATGTGGAGCAATAAGCCATAGCTTTTATTAATTGAATTACTTTTTGTTTATTTTTTGGTGTAATCTTCAAGTGATGTGAATTCGAACCCAGCTCATTTCAATTTGTTTCTCCCGTTCTCTATATTTTTTATTTCTTTGTGCTGAATACGTGGTTTCAGGGGCGGCGGTATGTTCGGTAGTGCGACCTCACTGCATTGCCGAGTACTGGCCACTTTTCATTTTACTTCAAAATTTCGGAACGTTTTTTCTTTTGTTTTTTTTATGACCTCCGCGCTTTTTAATTTTTTGACAGATGCATTTTTCCCGCCTCATTGTCGCACACGAAATAATTTTGCCCATCTATTTTAATTTGTTATTCGCTGCATTTCTCTATATTAATTGATATTCGTCCCACTATCATCCATTTCGTATTATTATTATTGTAATCTGTGTATTTGTGTTAACTTTCCCGCTCCATCTCACTCACTTTCATCATTCTCATACACTGCTGTTGCTCACTGTTTTTCCCGCTCTACTTGATTTTTCTACGTGTCGCCGTGCCTGCTTTTCGGTGAGTGTTGAATTGCTGTTCATATTCGCTTAGCCCATAGTTAATTTGCATTCGCTAGGAGGAGCCGCGGGGCCCGATCGGAAGGAGCAAACCAACTTTCGCCCGCCTTCAATCGCGGCCGCTCGGTCACCCCGAGCGAGTGGCTGCGCACCCTCTTGTGTTCGAGGGTGGACACAATTGGCGAACAAAGGGTATACAAGGGTACAAAACCAGGTGCTCCATGACACCATTGCACCAATCTGACGCCAGAACCGCTTGTGTACCCTTCAACGGCCAAGTCACACAACATTATCTATAATACTAAAGAAATCGCAGTAAGGAACCTTAGACTTGGCACGACTTTGTCTAGATTTCATTACTTTTTAGAGATAAACAAGCAGCTCCATCGAGACCTGCCTAGTTTTTACAGAATGTTTTTGGTGGGATTAACTATACAACTAACAAAATAAAATTAAAAACTGACAGGTGAAAAGGTACACTGTTATTAAGCTACTGTACTGATTCCAATTGATCTGCAGTGCTGCTCTCCGTTGTGGAGTTCCGTTCTCCATCGCCGAAATTCTTCATCAGATCTTCACCATTTTCATGGGACTATATTGGAAGTATACCCTTTCAAACAAAAAAAAATATCATCAAAATCGGTTAAACTATAAAAAAGTTCTGCGATTTTTTAAATCTATGAAGTAGGGTTTGCAACTGTGCAATTTCACACTACCTTAATTAATTTCCTGTGCATTTGGATCTCCACGACTAACTTTTGCCATTTTGAAATTATTGAACCCTGTTCAAAATAATAACTCGAGATGGCTTCCTTGCAACATCGATATCGAAGAAGCAATAAAACTGAGTTCTGTTTATTACAAACTTCAGTCTGTTCAAGTGTAATTTACGGTAAGATAGAATAATAATTTACTCAACATGACTGTTTTGTTATTCCAAACGCAAAGAAAACCTCTAAGTCGGAGATAGATGATATGTGGAACAAAGGGTTAGATAGATAGATAAAACATTTATTAAATTGCCAAAACACAGAATACAATTGAATAGGGCAAAGAAAATAATCACAATACTAAAAAATACAAAAACGATGTTGTACGAACATTAGACATAGATTGGCCATTAGATACTTATTTGACCCTGCTGTGCTGAGGTTTCCTACGTGACGCAGAAACTCTTTTATTTTTGCCGAATCCCAATCATTTTTCGACTAAGATACCTACTACAGGGTGCACTCTAAGTCGATAGCGGAACTTTAAGTAGGCTGTCTACTGATCAATACAAACAACTTGTACTAGGTGGCGACAAAAATGGAGCGCAAAAAATATCAGCTGTTTCATACATTTGGGGCAGTACTGAGTCGACCTTTTGTATGGAACAGCTGATATTTTTTTCACTCCATTTTTTTCACTACCTAGTACAAGTTGTTTGTATTGATCAGTAGACAGCCTACTTAAAGTTTCGCTATCGACTTAGAGTGCACCCTGTAGTTATTTAGTGAGCCTTTGATAAACATTTTTAAATTCGCAAACCAAATAATAACTGAACGATAATTTCGCCGAGTTTATACTCAAGGATGGGCCCACGAGAAAGAATCGTAATACTATCAGGTGGAAATGGCCATAATATTAGTTAGATGTCTCAATCTTACTTATCTTTCTTCATCGAAATCTACGTTGCATTTATGTATAAACACGCTAGGATACATTTTTGGTCGACTGACGTGGTATCCTAGCATGTTGCTGTAAAGTCAAATTGGTCTTGATTTGTTGACAACGCTATTGATAGTAGATTATTTTATAGTAAATTATTAAATTTGCAACCAAATTACTCACAATTTGTTCCAAGAAAAGAGGGTCATCGTCGATGCTGAGCAGGGGGTCTACCGGCTAAGACGAAGCCGATTACCATTGGCGAAAATCGAAGTTCGATTTTTGAAAAAAGTACTGCCACCCAGTTCATTTTACTGCCACCCAGTTCATTTTTCATAATAATCGGCTTCGTCTTAGCCGGTAGACCACCTGGAGGGTAAAGAAAGGGAAAGACCTCCTTTAGGAACCATTTTTTATGAAAATAGGCCTTCGACCCTTTCTTAGAAGTAACACTTTGTCTTTGAGACTTACGTTCGGCTATCCATCAACATCCTTCACCTAAGCTCTCTCGGCTACGAACACCCAAATCTCACAGTTCAACAAATGTAGAAAACAACAGATTTTAGGCTTAGTCTTTTCAATGGATCCCCTAAAGTTTAGGGGAACTAAATTTTATCAGATGTTTTAGGACCTAAACCATCAGATAAAATGACAAATAATCAGAACGAGCTTTTTGTTTTTTTGTCATACACGCGGATAGAGTCGCGGGAAAAAGCTATTTGTATCTAGAGCATAACATCGATAGATCGAAAAGCTAAGGTGTTATCTCGTGGCGTATAACAAAGAGGCATTGAGTGCTTACCTATACGTACATGCACTCCTTATCGGGAGGGATCATAATTATATTGCAAACGTTGAATAGATCGAAATAGGTTGGAACTTTGGCAGTATAATATACCACTGCAGAGTAAGACAGACCTCCGTATGGCACAGTATTGAATTTCATGTAGAGCAGATGAAGAGCGGATAGGATGATCGGAGACCGTGAGTGGAGGCGAGAGACCGTGTCTGGTGACGCGAAGAGAAAAAGGCGTAGACGCCTGCAGTTGGTGGAAGAAGATTGATAATGATATTGATTATTGTTAAGTTCAAAGCATGCGTGATATGAGCATTGGATGCCAAGCATTGACGCTCCTTTCATCGCTAGTCGCAGTTCCATGGCATCCTATATAATATGGAGTTAGTTTGCGTAGCGACTAGGTACTTATCTCTGACGAATCTCTCAAGCAAAGCTTACACTAGGTGCCATTCTGAACGTGACTCTACCTTCCGATGCCCCGAGCGAAAGTGAGCATTTTCATGGCATTTTTATTCAAATGCGGAATCAAAGTTACAGATTGGCCGTGACTTTGAAGGTACTCGTATAATGAGGTACCTAAAGTTAGTCGGCACGGCTGGAAGGTACTGTGGTTTACGGGCGCTTGCAATTAAAATCAGATAGAATGGGTCGACGGCCAGTGAGTAGACCAAAGCTTGTTGGGTCGAAGATATTGTGAAGGCAACGGGAGCACAATGGACGAGATTGGCATTTGACGGATGGAGTTGGCTGGTAAAGGAAGAGGCCTTTTCCCAGCAGTGGGTTTTGCATATGGGCTTGATAAATAGTTAGGATAGATAGATAGATACAGAATAGAATAGAATATTCTTAATTGTACTAGAAAACATTTTAAGGACATACAGTGTTAATAAATTATTGATACAAATTGGCGACCTTATTGCTAACAGCAATCTCTTCCAGGCAACCACTGATTGAGAGATTGCTAAAGAGATGAGAGACGAGTTAGCACTGATTTAAAAATCATAAACCGCAACCCCTCTTCCTCTTTTGGGCGACTTTACTCACAACAACTTTACAGTGTCTCTCAAAACTACAATGGAACGTCCAACTCCCTATAACATTACAGCCGTGATTGAAAATGTTATTTTTAAACAAACAACTATAGGTACACTTGGTTTTTCCGTAATGTGAGGTGAAAGACCTTCCATACTTTTTCAAGGCAATAAGATTGTTAATAAATTTCTACCTCAATGGAACAAACAAACTTTGGGCGCATTTTTCACTGTTTTAATAAATCTTTAAGAGTTTTCTAAGTGGCTGGTATTGTTCTTCCTGCGATTGAGACCTATCTTTTTTGATAATGGCGGTACTTTCACTCTTTATTACAGTTTTAATTACGTCTCAACGTGAAGTTGCCGTAATGTAGGGCTTTAATGGGACGCAAAGTATGCTTTTACACCATTTTGAACTTACAACGCTTTCTACGCAGATTTTTTCTATGGTTTGTTTTGTAAGATACTAATGCCCGATTTTACCAAATATACCTAATTTTTAAGAACATCTTAACTTTTTTAAGAAGTCCTTAGCGTAATTTTTGCGCTAAGGACTTCTTAAAAAAGTTAAAGTAGTTCTTAAAACCACTTTTAGTTTTTTCTAAATCACTAACTCGTGCTAGGGAATATTTTAAACATTTATAATATTTTTTCTATTAAATCATGGTTTTACTCACTAATTTGTCGACTAGTTTCGAAACCGCGACTTAATAGAAAAATGTGCAGTGCTCACGAAAGTTTAAGTTTAAAAACATTTATAATTAATTGAAAAAAATCCCTTGGGACAGGACTTGAACCCGCAACCTCTCGCATACCGTGCAGGCGCTCTACCAATTGAGCTACCAATTGATTGGGTTCAAGTCCTGTCCCGAGTGAATTTTTTCAACTTATTAATTATTATAAATGTTTAAAGTTCTTAAAAAATAAGTATAGTTGGTGAAATCGGGCATAAGGCCCGTAAGATCAATCACAGTTTAAACCAAAAAGGCTAGTTTAAACCCTATCTGTCGATTAACTTTCGTACAAAATGCGAGGTTTAATCTATGGATTGAGTTTAAACTGTGATTGATCTTACGGGCCTCATGCCCGATTTCATCAACTAAACTTATTTTTTAAGAGCTTCTTAACTTTTTAAAGAAGTCCTTCTTAAAAAAGTTAAAGCAGTTCTTAAAAATTAAGTATATTTTATTAGCATTAGTATGTTATTTTTTTCTGAAGGGGCGTCTAAACGGGAAATATTTTTTGGAAATATATACTTAGCCATATATGGCTGCAATTATATTAGCCTGTATCAGATCGTTACATTTTTCTCTGCCAAAGAGAACAGTAAAAGTCCATGTTAAATCGATTGCAAACGTAGATAATTAACAGCGAACTATTTGTTTGTTCCATTAATTTTGTACAGATTCTATTCCAACTTCTACGCTACGAATTACGGAATTCTTTAGAACGGGCAGAGCGAATAGTATGCGTTTAATATCAGCATCAGCGTAGCGTAAATCATTCCATCCTCATCATTTCGAAATCACAGTACCAACAGAGCAATAGTATCGAGGTACCTACAAAATCATTTTGTAGGGAGCGGATACGCTACCTATTGATAGTGGCACAAAAAAATCATAATCTTCTTTTTGAATGCGTTTTTTGCTAAAAACTCTTGCAAAATCTCAACGCGAGGCTTAACAATTTTTAGGACCTAAGGTTTGGTTTCCAGATCCTAGAACCTACGAATGCTATCGGTTATCGCCAAAAGTGGCCACTTAACGCATCCAAAAAGAAGATATTATTATTTTTTCATTGGCGGCGCTAGCGGTGCCAACTACTGGGCCGGCAAACATAATAATTTTCACTTCGTAGAAAGTCAATAACATTATTCCAAAGTTACACTACAAAATAGCCTACGCATTCGTAAGCTGAAAATAGAAATTAAGCCGGTTTATGTTAGGGCGCCATCTGACTTGATCGCATATAATTAACACAGCATAAAAGTGTTGGTCGGTAATTTTGCAGTGGCATCTCTGAATCATGTTTCAGATCTGCGTTCGTTCTCGAGAAACTTATTTCATCAAGCAGATGCGACGAAGTTCATTGATTGATAAAAAAGCGAAAGAAATAAGCGAGAGAATATTATTTATCAAGCTATTTCTTTTATCAGCGTTTCGCAGATTGCTACGCTTCTGAAAAGGTATCTAAACGCGTTTTTTATTTAGATTACAATCTAAAATAAGCAAGATCGCTCGGTAAAAGTGAGCAAAAATAATGTGAGTAAACCTGAATGTCTGAACATTGCTACCCCAACGCTCGTAATAGCCGTGTGACTCCTTGTTGCTTTATCTTGAGCGTGGGCGTGACAGAATATAGATACATAGAAAGATACATACGTGGATAGGCAGGCAAGCATATTAAGGTGGGACGATAGCAACGCGGCGGGAAATTCAAAATTTTCAGTTTTTTACATTTTGTAGCTATTTTTGCAACTAACAACAATAATTCAGCCGATTATGGGTTCTGGTCTACGAAGCAGTGGCACTGCCCAAAAAACTTGTTGATGACCAGAACACATAATCGGCTGAATTATTGTTGTTCTGTTGTTTACAATAATGAAAAGAATACTATGTTATTGCCGCGAACGAAAAATCGCTGAACAAAAATAGCTCAGTTTAGCTACAAAAAGTAAAAAACTGTGAAAATTTTGAATTTCCCGCCACGTTGCTATCGTCCAACCTTAAAAGGCACGTAATAACATGAATTTGGCCATCCCCGTCGCTTACCGCCCGCGTCGTGCATCCCCTTTTTTCTGCGACGCGTTCTGCCTGCGCCGCTCAACATACAGCATTTAATTTGTATCGGTTAATTTTCGATTACTTGACCTTTTCTCAGACTGTACCTCGTAAATATTTGAACGGCGCAGGCAGAAGGCGTCGCCTAGAAAACGCGACGCAGGCGGAAAGCGACGCTGGCGGAAAGCGACGGGGCCGCCAAAATTCCAATTTATGCAGCGTCCAGTGGCACCTTTACTCACACACACTAGGTGGGTGCGTGGCCACTCGGACGCTGAAGTGCCTAGGATATAATTATTTTGGATGGAGTAGGCTAGCCCAGCACATATGGGCACTATGCTCTCAGCTTAGTTGGCCTAGCCCACAGAAAAGAAAATGTCAATAGCATCTCCCTTTTTTATCTTTATCTTTTATCTTATTGTAGAGTTAGAGAACTCTTTATTGTCCACCAGAAATAATATTACACAAACAGTCGTGTAGCTTTTAAGATTATGCTAACACTGTATTGTATGGGCTTGTTATTTTATATTTGTAACATAACTTTAATTGCATGAAATAAACCATTACTAGTGGTTCGCCCCGAACTGTGAACTCGCGGCCCCATATAAACTTAACAACCCCAAATCTCGGCAACCTCTCAACCGATTTGACTCATGTTCGAACTTAAAAATTCTTTTAATTTCATTTACCCGCTTTCCAAATTTCATAACGATCCGACCAAATTTACTCAAGTTATCGTCGAACGAACATTCATACATACATACATACATACATACATACATACATACAAACGCCGGATTGTTCAAGTAGACTCGGAGAACTTCGCTCGCTTCGCTCGCTCGTTCAATTATTATTATTTTAAAAAAAGTACCAATGACATAGGCCTGGGGGTCTACCGGCTAAGACGAAGCCGATTACCATTGACGAAAATCGAAGTATTTTACTGCCACCCAGTAAATTTTTCATAAATCGAACTTCGATTTTCGCCAATGGTAATCGGCTTCGGTTTAGCCGGTAGACACCCTGTTTGTATAATCCTGTCGGACAAAAATATATGCAATTTTATCTCTAGTCGGTGTCCACGCATGAAATGAATATATTCACAGTCGAAAAGCCTTTGAGCGTTCCTACAAACACTGCAAAGGGAAACAGATACACAGAGATTCGTTTAGCTTCGTTTTATGTTTTGTTTGCTGGATTTGTGCTGCTTTTTTCCTAGATGCAATCATGCCTATCTGATTTCCTGTATTTAGTTATTTTGTTGTTGCAAAAAGCGTCGCGTAGATGTTTTTTTGTGAGATATGAGGGTTGCACCCGTGTTCCACGAATGTTCCAATCGTTATGATACCCAGATGCAATTTTGCAATTTTTGAGTCTAGGCCAGTTTGTGCAGCTACATTTTATTGTGTTAATATTTTCATTGTAATGTGTGTAAAGGTCGGTTTACAAATAACGTTATTTTAATGATATTTGTTCATGCATTATGCCTCAGAGGTTTCCTCACGATGTTTTCCGTTAATATTAGCCGGAGTATTATTAAAGTATTATTGCTAGGTACGTCAAATTCACCAAAATGAACTGTCATAACATGGGACCTCACGGTTGCATGTCCAAAGTTCTACCCACTAGGCTAACAGGGAGCCAGAAAGAAATATTAATTAATTAAAAAAATTCGCATCGTCCGGAGCGTAAATTCCGCCCGACATTTTTGAAAGCTGCGGCCTCATTGGTATTTTATGCACAGACTGAGCGCAGTTATTTAAAACCCCCGCCCTCTGGTGTAAATGCCAATGTAAGTATATTATGTTTTAGCTGAGACATATACAAAAGTTTTTATTAAAGGAAGATAGCAGCGTGGCGGGAAATTCCAAATTTTCACAGTTTTTACATTTTGTAGCTAAACTGAGCTATTTTTGTTGCGCGATTTTTCGTTCGCGGCAATAACATTATTCTTTTCATTATTGTAAATAACAAAACAACAATAATTCAGCTGATTATGTTTTCTGGTCTACAAAGCAGTGGCACTGCCCAAAAAACTTGTTGATGTTTACGTGTCTCACGTGTCTTTCTTCAACATATTGCAGTCATACTCAAAGTGTGGTACGCGAACCCTTAGGGGTCCGTCATTTGATGGTACGCCAAAAAAATTACGTAATGGCGGCTGGATGGCTGGCTAGCACACGCACAGCAAGATAGGAAGAATATCCCCAACTCTCACGAAATGGGGTGAATTTTCTTTTACCCTTAGCAACGACAAACTTATGTGAGAATGGGTTTTCACATCTAGTAATGATAAAAACCAAGTACAGAAATTGACTTAATGTTGAACCAGAATTAAGATTAAAATTGTCCAAAATTGCTCCTAAAATCGACTCCATTTGCGAAAAGAAACAAGCCCATCCATCACATTAATAACATATTTATTTTGTCACGCCTTTTTGTTGCCTTTTATATAGATAGATAGATAGAGAATTTCTTATTTTCATTTTGACGGGAGTTGTGTTAGGGGTTCGCAGTAATTTGGGAACTTAAACGTAACTTGGGTACTTTAACGGGGGTACGTGGGGCCATAAGTTTGAGAAACCCTGACATATTGAATACTGACTTGTGCAGAACTATTTTCTGAAATATTTTATCGATAATTCATTCGCTAATTAGGTATATCGGGCCCGGAGGCTAGCTGCCGGAAATTTAATTAAATATTAAACACATACGGGCAATATCATCGTTGAGGTTTATTTATTTTTTCTCTAGGGGAAAATAAGCCGGATTTGAGCAACTTTTTATAATATTCTAGATATTATTTCGTATTAGTATGCCTCTACACAAGTAATTTTAGTTATTATTGTTAAACTTTATCTTACAGTTATTTGACCTACATAATATATTTAAATATAACTAAAGTAACAAAACAAAAGCTTTTAACATAGGTAAACAAGACACGAGACATATAAATACACCAACAGTGTGCAATTTCAAAACCCAGTAAGCAAAATTTGTGAAAAAAAAACGGGTTTTTTATTTATGCATAATTTAAAGTCCACGAAATTGCATCGCCAAAATTTCAAAAAACTGTTTAAAAATAAACAAAGTTATGGCTACGAAATGCACCGGGTTTCTTTAACTAATTGGTATTACTTCGGCTCATAGGCAAAAAACATAGTTAAACAAAGTTAGTATACTTTTTTTCCAATATTGGAAAGTATTGGAAAAAAAAGTATACTAACGTTGTTTAACTATGTTTTTTTGAACGCTCAGGCCAGTTACATGAAAAATCATTAAGTACTATTTACGGCTTTTGTAGCCACCTACCTACCTATTGATCGAAACTAATCAAAGGCCGTGCACAAAGGAAGCCTTGAGAGAGAATTCTCGTATCAATCATGAGCTTGCCTTGAACTGATTTCCTAGTGTACCGATTAAGGGCCTATTTACAGGCCTATTTATATGGCGCTACCAATGAGAAAAATAACAATTTATTTATTGCCTTTTTTATAATAGGTTTAATCCACAGGTAAGGCGTATTGGCGGGTTTTCTCACGATGTTTTTTACTGTTAGCACTGTTAGCAAGTCCCAACTGAGATGAGGGGATGGTATAGGTGCTGGGCAAGCCTACTCCATCTAACTGAACATGTAACAGGCACCGCAGCTTTCGAGTGGTCGATTCACCCATCTAGTATAAGTGACCGCTGTATTGACCGTCTGTCCTAGTAAAAGCCTTACTTTTATAATAGTTACTTTTTTCCATAGATTATAAATCCTAAAGAGGAAGACAAGAGGACAAGGGGAGGCCTTCAGTTAAACACGATACCCGTAGCTAACTAAGAAAACATGTCCCACTAGCTGGGCAAAGGCCTTCTCTCAAATAGATAGTTCGAGCTTAATCACCAGGCGTGCTCAATGCGGATTGACGGTTTTCGCGTTGAGGGTATAATGCCTCATACGCTTTCATTTATTTTAAAGTTACGTACATTTATGAATTTGTAGTAGCAATACCACTCTATGATAACTAAAAAAAATCCTGAAAGTAGCTATTATGGGCTAGCCGAGGATCTAGCCTGAAAAATGGCAAAAACAAAATCCGCTGAAAGGTTCTAAAATAGATTTGCTGCGTTCACTTTATGCAAAAACGGACCTAAGTATTTGATATTAATTTCAACTAGATAAATCCATGCGTTGTTGAGAAAAAGTGTCTTGACAGAAAGACAGACATACATACGGACAACAAAGTAATCTTTTAATCGTTTCTTGTTCCCCTTTTGATGTACGAAACGAAACCCTATCTATGTTGAAATAATAACTATTCAACATAGAAAACTGGTAAAAATCTAACGGTGCCAGCCGTGCGCTCCGTATTGCAGGAAAAATATATTGCATCAATTAAACTTTAACATGCAACAGACGAGACGATCCGACGAAAATAACTCCGTTTAAAATGGACTACTAGGCGCGGGTCGTTCTCGCCTGCAGTGTCGCCCAAATTGCTATTGATTGATCTATTTTCACTGGACGGAAACGTTCGGGTATACTCATAAATATATATGTATATATATAGTGTAAGTAAATTAGAAATAAGTATGATGGCGTAAAATATATCCCAACAAAAACATTCTGTAAAAACTAGCCAGGTCTCGATGGATCTGCTTGTTTATCTCTAAAAAAGTAATGAAATCTAGACAAAGTCGTGCCAAGTCTAAGGTTCCTTACTGCGATTTCTTTATTATTATAGTTAATGTTGTGAGACTTGGCCGTTGAAGGGTACACAAGCGGTTCTGGCGACAGATTGGTGCAATGGTGTCATGGAGCACCTGGTTTTGTACCCTTGTGTACCCTTCAACAGCCAAGTCTCACAACATTAACTATAATAATAAAGAAATCGCAGTAAGGAACCTTAGACTTGGCACGACTTTGTCTAGATTTCATTACTTTTTTAGAGATAAACAAGCAGATCCATCGAGACCTGGCTAGTTTTTACAGAATGTTTTTGTTGGGATTTCACTTCTTTTTGTAGAAACGAGGGCATATTGATTAATTTTATTAGATTTTCTTATTTGACACAGTTTTTAAATTTGTGTAATGTTCGAGTAGAATAAAGTTAATTGTCCGACTATTTCTTGTTGAACGAGCGAGCGAAGCGAGCGAAGTCCTCTGAGTCTGCTGGAACAATCCGGCGTTTGTATGTATGTATGTTTGTATGTATGAATGTTTGTTCGATGATAACTTGAGTAAATTTGGTCGGATCGTTATGAAATTTGATAGGCGGGTAAACTAAATTAAAAGAATGAGAACATGAGCCAAATCGGTCGATGGGTTGCCGAGATATGGGGTTGTATAGTTTAAATGCAAAGCGCGCGCGCGCCTGCGCGAATGGCGTAAGCAAAGTTATACATCTGTAACTGAGGTCGCGAGTTCATAGTTCAGAGCGAACCACTAGTGGGACGCTATAGGCTAGATTAAATGAAGATGTGTCCCACTACGCTGGATTTTTGCAATGACAGTCGATTTTTTTATGTACCAATAGTAGAAGGGGCATTACCATAATATAGCTGATACCAGCTGAGGGTTCTTCATCAGATACTTCAGACCTTAGATTTTTGACATCAAATGAAGCGGCCCACCAAGTTGAATATTTTTTGTAAGGGCGGTATATGTCGATCTATAATAGTTTGGTTGGGCTCTTGTGTTTTCTAATCAGGGTCACCAGGTACTCCAGATCTTCGATTATCCTAGTTTTTATAGTTTTCCCTTTATGTGACCATTAAACTCTAACTCTGTACCAAATTTCAGCTCTCTGAGTTTATGGGAAGTACTAGTTCTATTAGGGCTCTTTTGTTTTCTAATCAGGGTCACCAGGTACTCCAGATCTTCGATTATCCTAGTTTTTATAGTTTTTCCTTTATGTGACCATTAAACCCTAACTCTGTACCAAATTTCAGCTCTCTGAGTTTATGGGAAGTACTAGTTCTATTAGGGCTCTTGTGTTTTCTAATCAGGGTCACCAGGTACTCCAGATCTTCGATTATCCTAGTTTTTATAGTTTTCCCTTTATGTGGCTATTAAACCCTAACTCTGTACCAAATTTCAGCTCTCTGAGTTTATGGGAAGTACTAGTTCTATTAGGGCTCTTGTGTTTTCTAATCAGGGTCACCAGGTACTCCAGATCTTCAATTATCCTAGTTTTTATAGTTTTCCCTTTATGTGGCCATTAAACCCTAACTCTGTACCAAATTTCAGCTCTCTGAGTTTATGGGAAGTACTAGTTCTATTAGGGCTCTTGTGTTTTCTAATCAGGGTCACCAGGTACTCCAGATCTTCGATTATCCTAGTTTTTATAGTTTTCCCTTTATGTGGCCATTAAACCCTAACTCTGTACCAAATTTCAGCTCTCTGAGTTTATGGGAAGTACTAGTTCTGTTAGGGCTCTTGTGTTTTCTAATCAGGGTCACCAGGTACTCCAGATCTTCGATTATCCTAGTTTATATAGTTGTCCCTTTATGTGCCCATTAAACCCTAACTCTGTACCAAATTTCAGCTCTCTGAGTTTATGGGAAGTACTAGTTCTATTAGGGCTCTTGTGTTTTCTAATCAGGGTCACCAGGTACTCCAGATCTTCGATTATCCTAGTTTTTATAGTTTTCCCTTTATGTGGCCATTCAACCCTAACTCTGTACCAAATTTCAGCTCTCTGAGTTTACGGGAAGTACTAGTTCTATTATGATGATCATGAGTGAGTGAGTGAGTGAGTGAGTGAGTGAGTGAGTGAGTGAGTGTGTGTCATAAATGCGAAACTTTGCTTTCGCTTAACTTCAGAACTAAATGACCTACAGACTTGAAATTTTGGATTTTAAGTATGTGATTATAGCTTACTAGATGACGAAAATTTCTGCGTTCTGGTCTTATCCAGAGGTTCTCAAATAGGGGCCTGAAAATGCGGCAAAATGGTTCCAGTAAAGGATGGTACGGCAGTGTTTGCTTCGCGCTCGACCTGGCGGGGGCACTGCCGTGCCCCCAGATATTTTGTATTCTTTTTTTGTATACTCGCACGAAGAGGCGTGACAAAATTCGGTTTCAGTTTAAAAAGAAAGGAGAAAATATAATGATGGTAGTCAAGACACACTCCGGTCACAGGCTAGCTCTTTCACAGCCTGGTACGGTTGGCCACACTCACAGATACCCCACGGCAGCTCTTACCGCGGGAGGCCTAAGGGCGTTAATCGAACAAAAAGGGGTAACCTAGTGTGTGAGACTGTACATCATGACATCTAGACTGTACATCACTTTTGGACGCTGTTATGGATGCAAGGGTCTAAGTTTTTTTTTTCATAAATAAATGTTGCAGACCTTTTCGGGTGTCTGTTTCAGTAGCTGATGGGCGTTTTTCCTAGTATCAAAATTCGCTGCAATAAATGTAAAAAAACCATAGATTAATGGAAAGAACCAGGAAACCCTGTCTGAGCATACACACCATCTAAAAGTGCCACACACACTACTAACAGGTGATATTAATATTATTTAAGAGGAGACAGAAATAGTTCTGGGACTTACCTGGTTGGGACCAGTCAGGTTGAGCCCGCAGGAATTGCATCGGAGACATTCCTCGTGGTAGTGGTTGTTGTCATACAGCGGCGATGGCTCTGCAACATAATAAACTGTATTTCATACAAAATATTCTATGCGAAATTTATTATTCAAGATATTATACGTTCGGATTTGCCCTAGCGCAGCGCGCAGTCCACAAATGTCACTTTGTTGTTTATATGGGCTACGCGGGTTTATTTCTAATTATAATAATGTTCTGAATATTTTGCAATACCGAGATTAATTATGGCAAAATTATCTTTATCTTTCGGAAAAATGTGTTCAAATATTTTTTCGAATAAAACGGGGCTTGTTCGAGGTGTTTTATTAGTACAGTTTTAAGGTAAGTATTAAATATGATTTAGGTACACTTTTTATACGGACTAACATTAAGAAACAACTAACTTTAAGAGCTATACTTCATGACCTTTCTCGACAGTGGCGCCAACTAGTGAGCACTATAACGGTAGCCCTAATTAGACCTTAAGGTTGGACAATAGTAACGTGGCGGGAAATTCAAAATTTTCACTTTATTTTTATTTTAAAGCTAAACTTAGCTATTTTTGTTCAGCGATTTTTCGTTCGCGGCACTAACATAGTATTCTTTTCATTATTGTAAACAGAACAACAAAAATCAGCCAATTATGTGTTCTGGTCGACAAAGCAGTGGCACTGCCCAAAAAACTAGTAAAACTGTAAAAATTTCGAGTTTCCCGCCACGTTGCTATCGTCCAACCTTAAGTTTGTATCAGTGGCGCGCGCGTTGACTTTTCATTGATGACCCTGGCCTTGAAATCATAAAATTAATATGCTCAAATAGTTTAATGCCAAGTTCAAACCTCTCCGACGTTGAGGTTCATATTTTGAACTAGATTTCCTAGAGATATAATTTCCTTTACAAATATCGTTATTGTTATCAGGATCGTGTGAGGCAACCTGAAAATATACATCGTACGAAAAGTGCCTCCAACTTGAGACTTTAATAACACTAGTGGTTCGCCCCGAACTATGAACTCGCGACCCCATATAAACTTAATAATAATAATAACCCCCGTGTGGTTCCCGGAAGGTACAGAATTGGACCAACCCATTTCTTCCCGTGGGTGTCGTAAAAGGCGACTAAGGGAATGGAGGGACCATTATGGTTCCTCCACCGCAGGGCAGCTTGTGGGGAGCTGTTGGCGGTACCACGGATCCGAGTCTTCCGAAGGTCGAAAACTGGTCCTCGCATCCAAGTCTTTGTACAAGAGTGGATTGGAATCCAAGAGGACCGGGACCCTCACCTCTGGCTTGCCTTTACCGGCCGTCCAGAGTGGAGCGCAAGAGCTATATGCTCGCATGGATGGAAGTGAAAGATACATAAGACGCGAGTTGATTTCTTTCCTATCTTTCTTATAGTGCTTCTATATCCTTCAGGTCCAGTTCAATATTCATAAAATCCTTTACAAAGTTTGCAATTATCATTTCCAACTCAAACTACGATTTTTCACGTTTCTCGACGCCAAAGAAAACCAAATTTTTCTGTCTAGCATTTTTTTCTAGATAGTACAGTCTTTGCTCTTGATTTTCCACTCGTTTTTCAAGATTTTCAGATTTTTCTTCTAGCATTTTTAGTTTTTCGCCAAACATTCTTTGAATGTTTTCTGTAACTTGTTCGCCGCTTTTTCTTATGGATTTTTTGTAGTTTATCTAGTATTTCTTCCATTTTAAGTTTTGTATTGGACTCTCTTGTAGTTTTGAAGTAAAGCTACCTCTATTGTTGAGCATAAGGACTTTTTGGTTTATAATTTTGAACACTAGATGGCTCTGATATTTTTTTTTGTCACGCCCTCTGTTAGGAAATAGAATAACAATATGATATATATATTTTCTAAAAGATGGCGCTGTTTTGAATTTTCTAATCTGGTGTACTTTGGATTTTTGGTTATTTTTGGATTTATTGGATTAAAATAGAGTTCTTGTTACGGATTATTTTGCGACCCGTAAAAGTTTATTTTTATTGTTTCCATTGAGTTTTACGTCCGATATCCACAATATTGTTTCCAAACAGAATTTGTATTTATAGTTCACTTTTGTTAGTTTTTATCACTCCTTTCACTGTTTACTGATTAGATTTACGTTTTTATCACTTATAAAATCACTTTTTAGCACTATTTTAATGTTACTGAGAGGCAGCAGTGGCGCCCTCTCTCATCCCATATAAACTTAACAACCCCATATCTCGGCAACCCCTCGACCGATTTGGCTCATGTTCGAACTTAAAAATTCTTTTAATTTCATTTACCTGCCTACCAAATTTCATGACGATCCGACAAAAATTACTCAAGTTATCGTCGAACGAACATTCATACATACAAACATACAAACATACAAACATACAAACATACAAACATACAAACATACATACATACATACATACATACAAACGCCGGATTGTTCCAGTAGACTCGGAGAACTTCGCTCGCTTCGCTCGCTCGTTCAATAACGTGAAGATGTTGAGACCTTTTTCACTATGGTAAGCATGAGTGGTGCTTGGAGATAAGTAATAGCTCAAGGAATTGGAAGGATAAGATTTTGTTATTTGCCTAAAGCAGGGCGGAATACGGTCATTACACTGATCAAGGTTTTCCTACTTCGATATCCAGTGATGCCTTGTTTTAATAAGTATTTTTTTAGCCCTTATACTATAAGGGCCTAGGTTACCAACCTTTTTTTGTCTACTGCCCACTTTAAGAATAAATTATCGAGTCGAGAGCTCAGTCGGTGTCTAAGAGTCTTCCTAGCTAGGTAGATGAAATTATAAATCGACCCCAAAGCCCTACACAACGCTCCCTTTTTTTTCTGGGTCTCTTACCGCCCCCCTTTAGGCCTGCAGCGCCCACAAGGGGGCGTTATCGCCCACGTTGGGAAAGACTGCCTTATAGTGATTAATTTTGTTATAGCACAAATTACTAACAAATTAATCACATTAACAAGTGGTTGTAGCGCAAAGAGGTTTGTTATTAATATTTTCCGGTTTGATTAGAAATATGATTAACATTTCTTTTGATGTCGAGTGAAAATGTTGACAGCTAATAATGATTGTAAGTACCTACTTACTTATATATTTTTTTATAATATCCCTATTTCAAACTGTTTAATAAAGGACAGATTGCGTAAAAATCATAAATAGTTTTTCAATATTCACTTTTAATGATTCGCGATATTTAAACATTATTGTATTCGAATCGGGTCTAATCGCGATTGGTTTTAGGCAAATTTAATTACCTTATTTGCCTAAAAACAAGCGCGATTCGACCCGTTTCGACCCGTTACAATAATAGTTTTTCAGTTCTTAAAAATCATTATTATAATGTGGGAATAATTAACCTTGTTGTTCATGATTTAATTTTATGTGGTTTGGACCTGAAAAGTCCACTGCATATGTCTATTGAGTACCTGCGTAGGTACCAGTTCAACTGCAATATCGGCTAGCAATTAAATATTGGATGTTTCGCCAAATATTTGGCTTACCTACATCGGCTATTTGTATTATATTAATCAAGCATTCCACCGGTATGAAAACGTAAATAAATTTGCCGTTACACTGTTATAATATGAGTTTTATTGGTTGTTTCGGTAGGAAATATTGGATTAACTTTGAAAAGCGTTTCCGCAGTATTTTTCCGTATGCCTATTAGGATTAGGTGGATTTATGTTTTCATTGTTTAATTGCTCATTGATTTAACACATTGTTTTTCACACTGCTAAGCCCATATTATACAGGGCGAATATGAGATCTCAGATTTACAGAAAGGTGATAACTCCGAAACTACCAAAAATTTATAGTTACAATAGGTGTTGTACGCACAGCCCAATGAGTCCTCTAACTTAGGCTTTAGGCTTATCTGTGCTTTTTGGGATGCCCTGTACACATGATGTTTCAAAATGTGGTGTCAAGTGGACGTGTTCGTTGCCGCAAAATACCAATTTTGTGGACTTTTTTTGACCAATTTTGTACACAATTCCAATTTTGTGAATTCCATCGGGCTTTATGGCCACTAGAAAAAATGCTATAAAAATGCTGTATAAAATCTGTCACCTTGAATGCTACCCTGGCAAGTCTGCTACTTCAACCTCTGGTTATGAGGCTATAATTCCTTGACTATAAATAAGCATTGGTGTTTCGCAAAGTTTTATTGTTTCCATTTGTATAAGACGATTGTTTGGTTGTGACAACCTTTTGCTGCTTCTCTTTATTTTCCCTTTCTAACTAATCATAACTTATTTAAGGAATTGTATTTTTTTAAATTAATGGGCAATAGATATTTATTAAACGAAAACTATAAACATGCAAAATAAAACTAAAATAAAACTAAGTGGACAATATTATATTTACAAGTAAAAGACTTGCCCCAGGTCGAGGTCCCGCGGCAATGAGCCCAGAATGCTGGCGACGACGTTGCCTCTTTGTTTTGATAGATAGTTTTTTTAGTAGTACTAGCATACGCTATGCATAAAAATATTGAAACATAAAAAAGAAAAAAAAAACTTATTTAAATAAAGAAAAAACACAAAAAGCAAGAACTCCTAAACAGTAAAAAGTTATAGACTATAAGGTATAGGTTACATTATTTATTACTAACATTTTGTACTGTGTTTTATGGTCCTCATAGTTGGTCAAAATAAATTGAATTTAATTTTGAAAAATTTATAGGGATGATTTGGCTAACTAGCCAAAGAAGGTTTCTACCTCACGCGTTCCGTTTGACTTTACATTTAAGGGTAGACGATAGCAACGTGGCGGGAAATTCAAAATTTTCACAGTTTTTTACATTTTGTAGCTAAACTAAGCTATTTTTGTTCAGCGATTTTTTGTTCGCGGAAATAACAAAGTATTCTTTTCATTATTGTAAACAACAGAACAACAATAATTCAGCCGATTATGTGTTCTGGTCTACGAAGCAGTGGCACTGCCCAAAAAACTTGTCGTAGACCAGAACACATAATCGGCTGAATTATTGTTGTTCTGTTGTTTACAATAATGAAAAGAATACTTTGTTGTTTCCGCGAACAAAAATTCGCTGAACAAAAATAGCTCAGTTTAGCTACAAAATGTAAAAAACTGTGAAAATTTTGAATTTCCCGCCACGTTGCTATCGTCTACCCTTAAGACAACCTGTTTTTGTTTAAACAAATGAAACCCAGATTTCTTATAAAGGATAGAAAAGTAAGATATTATAAAGTCTGTAAAAACCTATCACTCGACATCACTACTACACTCGCAGAATAAGTTAATGGGGCCATTACATTTAACGGTCCATTAAATCACATTTTATCAGGTAACGTTCGTCCTGTAATGAAGTATCCAAGATCTAGTTCAAAATAGAAATGGGCAGAAGTTTCTAGATACCTATCTTCGTACGAGATTTAAAAAAAAAAATTACAGATCCCGGTTTGTCCATATTTTCTCTTTCATTTGTTGGAAGATAATTTGTAGAAGTCCATACTTGTAATAATTATATTGCTTTATAAGACCAAACTACTCAAGGATTATTTGGTTCGAAACGGGTCGAATCGCGGTTATGTTGATCCAAATTATGTGTGAACATCATCGCAATCATTAAAAGTTCTTGATTTTCAAACGTTCTTGACTTGCTTCAGTATAATATACGACCATTTGCATCCTTAAGTAAAATTATTATTGTAAAGGCTAAAAAAAAGTGCAAATTACAACTTTCTAGGGATTTTTAATGCGAAGTAGCTAGGTATTAATAGATATCCTTATAACAACGTAGACTACCTCCAATAGCAGCTATTGTTGGAAATCTTCTGCCTTTAAGTTGATTATCGGCGCTATCCAGAGCGTGATAATTAATTGTATTTGTTCTTAGGAGGACAAAGGACGTTATTGGTATATTTTATAGCTTATAGTCACGCATAGGATCCTAAGGGAGGTGCAGGGTAGGTTTTGTTATATTATGTTATATTACGCTATTATGTTTTGTTATGTTATACAAAAAACAAAAAAATACAAAAAATAATTGTAGGAAAGGTGTTGTTTCTCGATAGTATGGAGCTCAGGCTAAGACTGAAATTAAACAAGGACCAGAAAAGACAGACTGTTAATTGAATGCTAAACCATATTTTACAACCACTCCTCAATATCTATAACTGGTTCTATGTATAAAATGTTTTCATTTGATTGCAATGCAACACACACTCCACACTGACAAAATGGCGAACTCTGTGGTGAGCCGTGTGCACAGAATAGTGGAGCAGTCAGCTGTCAAAGTCACAGACTCATCAACACACACCAACATGCACCCCACGCCACGAACGAAAAACCACAGATAAAATTCGCAACGGAGGGAAACGTTCCAAAACTAGAACATAAACGTGGTGCGTTAGTTAAAAAAAAACTTCTGTCAATAACTTACGAATAAACCTTGATAATAAATAATGAGGGTCTATGTCTCGAATGGCAAGTTTTACGCTATATTTGAATATTGTTATGTTTGTATTTTGGGTAAAACATATCGTTTTAAAATCAAAAGCATTTACCTCGCTCGTGTAAACCAGTATCTGAACGCCTATAATGGAACTTTCATAAAAACAAAAACTGTTCGTACATGAAAATAACACTGAAATAAAATCTTTTAGGCAGCAGATACTGTTTAGGGGATTTTTCACTTTGATATTGTCGGGTCATAGAAAACTTTAATTCGATAGCAAAATAAAAAAAATGGTCCAGAAAGAAACGAAACCTTTAATGGAGAACATTTTGGCCATTTACAGTTATCTCGTAACATTAACCGTTCTGGCAAAAATTTAAATAAACGACGATGAGTGACAGAAAAAGGCAAAACTGTAGAGAAACAATTATTGCTCAGGGTGTTTCTACTTCTAGTTCGAATCGATAGATATTATGAAAGCTACGTTCATACTAAGTTTCAGATCTCCAGCCGGCATGTAACATATATCTCCCAAAATATTGTAATATGACCACTTAGACGCCGGGTTGCCTAGAATTCATTATTTAAGTAGTAATTTTTGTTTCATGAACACATTCATTGGCTAAATACACAAATCATAGTTATTATCCTTAAGGGTAGACGATAGCAAGGTGGCGGGAAATTCAAAATTTTCACAGACTTTTACATTTTGTAGCTAAACTGAACTATTTTTGTTCAGCGATTTTTCGTTCGCGAGAATAAAACCGTATTCTTTTCATTATTGTAAACAACAGAACAACAATAATTCAGCCCATTATATGTTCTGTCCCCGTAGCATGACTTTTATCGAGGCGGATTTATCCAACAAAATGGCGGTTTATCAGCATTTTTGACGTCTATAGTGGGTTATATATCGCTTTTGACGCTATATAACCCACTATAGACGTCAAAAATGCTGATAAACCGCCATTTTGTGGGATAAATCTGCCTCGATAAAAGTCATGCTTCCCCCGCTGGTCTACGAAGCAGTGGTAGTGCCCAAAAAACTTGTCGTAGACCAGAACACATAATCGGCTGAATTATTGTTGTTCTGTTGTTTACAATAATGAAAAGAATACGGTTTTATTCTCGCGAACGAAAAATCGCTGAACAAAAATAGCTCAGTTTAGCTACAAAATGTAAAAAACTGTGAAAATTTTGAATTTCCCGCCACACTACTATCTTCCAGCCTTAATGTAACCCAAAAATAAGACGTTATTTAAAGCTACAATTTCACAAGGGAAATCTCGAGTACACCTCACCCACCGGTAGCTAGGACCCTCTAATTAACATCGTACAAAATGCTTTAATGTTCATGTAGATAAAACTTTTTACGGCCTGAAGCCCGGGCGATAGTGAATAGGGAAATTTTATACGACCAAAAACTATGTACGTTTAAAACTACGTGGCCATGCTTTTTTAACTATTTTGTAACCTGACGAATAAAAATCTAAATTAAAATTTTACCGGGACCCAGAATAAACAACTAAGCTATTTCTATCCCCGTTGGATTGTGTTGAGTTCTCTATAATTTTGTTTATTTTTATCATTAGTTCTGGGAAGCCACTTCCTTATTATCTGTCCAAAACTGAGAGCGGCCGCTAGTGAAGAAATTAATCAATCTCAGGTACAGATACTCTATCTCACGAATTCCTTTTGGTTCTGAATGTTGTCGGCGTGCATGTATATGTTACCGGCCAAACCCGATTTAAGGATAAACTAGTTTCGCCTAGGCCAAACTAGTTTATCCGAACGTCGTATGGATAAACCGGTATGTCCTAGGCCAAACTAGTCTAGCCGAAGCTCGTAAGGAGCAACCAGTTTAGCCTAGGCCTATCTAGTCTGGCCTAGCAAGAATATGTAAGCTTCAGGATAAACTAGTATGGCCTAGCCCGAACTGATATTGACGAATGATTAGGTATGAATGTTACCATATCTCGTAAACTAAGAGGTTTAGCGCAAAAATGACGAATTTTTCAAACCCCTTAATAACCCCGGAACCAAGCCTTTTACTTCTATACGTGTTCTAAAAACCGACATACAGGGTTTTAAACATACAGGGTATTCCTGAAAGTGTGACAGACAGTGGAAAAAGATTTAAAAGGTCAGTATCTTGGTCCAGTAACATATACAATGCTATAGTGTGCGTAAGCGCGGCAGCGGCTCAGTCACGCTCAGCCGCGCTTACGCACACTAAAGCATTGCATACATGCACGCCTGACAACATTCAGAACAAAACGGACTTCGTGAGATAGAGTATCTGTAACGAAAGTAATGGGAAACTCGCTACGCGCGTAGACGTGCTACGAAGTGCTACGCACGATCTACGACGGGGCGCGTAGCTGTTTAATGAAACTGGTTTTCCCTATCTCACGAACTAAACTTAATAATACGAAATTGGGCTATACGTTTGATATATTTATGTGCATATGAGCTGGGAACCGTGGGCAAGCACCGGATTCGCTTTATCTTTATAGGGCCGTCACTCACTGTCATAAATTCGTGGCATTTTTTTCCGTAGAAAAGTCAAGCATTCAACTCGCGGTCAATCGAGGAAAAAGGGCCGTTTCTGTTTTATTTCGCAGATTTTGTACTTTTTCCGCGAATAACCTCTGTTTTATTTAATTTCTTTCCACATCATAAGTGGAATGACTTTTTCCGAGAATGTTAGATAATAACTTTTGGAATTCGTGAAGTTGTGAAGCGTCAAAGAAAATCCAAGTAAAAGGCATTAGGTATTTACTAGTTCGCAGAAACTGATCAGTGCGTGATGTGTTTACGGGGTATTGTTTCCTTTACTTTATTTAACTTTCGTTTGCAGCCCCGTGTTCTTGATTTCTTACTTGTTAGTTTCGAGAATTTACTGATCTTATAGTTCTCTATAGATATTGTCTTTATACACGTATCAGCAATTCTTGTGTTATTAACTGTGATTTCAAGATTTTACTGTTTTCCTCATAAAAAGCAAAAAGCAAACTCGTGTGAACGAAGAGTCATTTTCCGAGCGTATCTACGAGTATATATCGAGTTTTGTCCTAACAAAATAGCTTGCCAACCCTATTAACAATAATAATTAACTTGCATTTACATTGACATAATCTTAAAAAAGGTAACTTTGAAAGATAGGTATATTCTTAGGATTCAAAGTGTAAAGCAGAAAGCATCACCACTGGGGAAATAAATGCAAGAGTAAAATGTAATTGGCAAGATCGCTTTCAAGAGAGTTGGAGGAACGCAGATTGTGGTTTCTCAAGATTGTAGCTTTTATTTGAGTAGCATCTTTCATGTGCACTATATTTTGCTGAGAAGAGCTTGTTATTTATTGAGAAAGGATTGTTGACGTCACCGATTTTCCTTAAGATTTTGTTGAAATTCCTTTTTAGGGGGAACACGTGTTGCGTAAGTTTTGTATATAAAAAAACTTATTTTTGCTTATCTAGTGCTTTACGTCAAAATTAATCTTTAAAGTTGAATTATTGTATAAAATAATACAAATCAAGATATGCAAATACTATTCAGTCATAATTGAAACAACGTTACTAGAATTCAAATGTTTTGAGTTCACGTCCCTTTGGTTTTGTAATCGGTCGGCAGAATAAAGGCGATCAAAAGGGAGGAAATTGTATAATCAGAATTATATCGGCCCAGCCCGCCATACTTTGTGATGAAGAAATGAAAGAAATCGAGTTTTCTTTGGACTTTTGTATTTAATTGTCTAAGGAAGATTAACAATTTTTTACTGTTAGTGTAAGGTAACGTAAGGACATTTCGATCAAAATGACGAGTGGAATTGTGGATATAAAAAAGTGCAATGTATGAAAATAAAATAGATCAGATGTTATAAATGTAGGAAATGTATATCCAGAACGCAAAAAAAAAACTCAAAATAAACAAAACTCAAAATGAACAAAAATATTAATTATTTTCTCATGCATATTTTGCCAGTCAATAAGCTACATGGGTTGTCGACAAATAAACATTTTTGATTTGATTTTGATTTGTATTTCTCATACATATTTCGACAGCCAATAAGCTACATAATATCTCCTGCAATAAATACCGAAAAAAATAATGAATTGAATGAATGCAACACCAAAATCAGGTATTTATTTGCAAAAAGTCGTAACGTAACGCCACTGTTTACTTCAACCCAATGTCTTTCTTTAAGTTTCCAGTGTTTTTTCTAGAAAATCTAACGGATTTACAAAAAAAATACAGGAGGAATTTAGTATGATAATTTAACTTTAGCGAAAAAAAAACTTGGTATGTTCACGTAAATTATTAACGAATCAGTATAAAGCAAGATTTAATTAAGGAAAAAGTTTTCACTCACCATGCCGTGCACTGTGCGTATTTGTAAACATTCATTGATATATTAAACAATTTATCCTACAAGTCCTTGGTGTTAATTTTCATAAAACAGTCAAAAGTTCACTGGCACTAATTAATATTTGGTCTATTGTCCTCCACGGAATTTCATTAAGCTTGATTATGCTGATAATTAAAGTCAAATTAGACAACTTCAAGTCAAGGCTCGGTTTCTCCTCAGTACTTACAGGTTTTTTGTATATGGAGCACCTTGCCACTCAAGCATAAACACACCCCAAAATTCCTATCAAAAACTCGCGGACCAATGTCTCGTAACAAAAATAATATTTATTTTCCTAACACACCAGATCAAAAAATATATCCACGCCTGTACAAAATATCCAAAGACACTATTTTAACGGAAACCGGAGCACGGAAATGAAGATTCGTTGTTTACTCTACGTTGAAATGTATAATTTGGAGCCCGAATTTGGTTTTTGTTAGATTTTGGAGAGGTTATCACCGGAGCGTGCGTTGCGTTCGTCCTAGGAAAGTAAACATGGCAGCGGGCAACAGATGACAGGTCGTGTGGGCCTGCGCCCCGCGCTTTGACCGCCCGGCGCTGCCAGTCGCCATGGAGTTACTCGACTCAGACACCACCCCGCAATCGTGGCGCTACTGTGTCTCCGAAGGACTCTGCTATCCGCTCGCGTCGATAAAGCAGCGCCGCACTCCCACCTGAGCGAGACGGCAGACCTGCCTGGGAATCGATTGGCTAGCCAAAAGGGGCGGGGGTAGAGCACGTGGCGGTCGACTGTCATTGTAAACGTGAATAGTGGCCCCCGTAGAGCATAGAGTTTATTGTTGTTAATGCACTCGGCTCAGCTGAAAGTCGCGCTCTTTCAGTCCACTAAGCGATCGAGATTGCCGCCATGAATTCGGCGTTTGATTGGAAAAGCACCGACCGCTTTGAATACGTTTTGAAAAGGTGCCATTCAAATGTCTAAAGTTACGCGATTTATTGTGTCTGAGGAGTTGCTAGTATTCAGTATTCAGACGTTGTAAACTAAGTTGTTTGTAAGGAATTTAGGGAATAGACAAGGAGGTCTAATTAAAGTAGGTACTCACCTGTTTGCGTGCTCGAATCGAAGAACGTGCTCGTCGTTTCTACTGTCATGGTGCCGATGGTTCCATCTAGTATTTGTGTGCTGGAATCGCGACGGCCTCTCGCTCTCATGCAGGCGTCGTCACTCTGGGAGCTTTGTCTCCGAAAGTTGCGACAGCGAATCATTTCCTCCGTAGTTGACTGTCGACGGAATCCACGCGCTATCAAAATCTCCTCTGTTGTCGATTGGCGTCGTATCATGGTCCTTTCTGGCGGCCTCGCGCCTGGACTAGGGTCTCTACTTGAGCATGAACTGGACTCGGGACTTCTGGCTCGACCCATTCGGGCACAAGACGCTTGACGCCTCAATCTCCCCCTGCGTCTTGCGGCTGACGGACTGAGTTCTCCACCACCTGCTTGGTCGGGACTTAGTTGCGAGCGATCTCTTTTAGGTCTTGCTGAATCTGGGCTTAGGGAATCTCTCCTTGCTCTGCCTTCATCGTCTGGTCCTAAAGAAGGACCGGAGTCTCGACGTCTAGTGCCAGGCGGACCATTTGGATCATCAAATGCCGTAGCTTGTCTTTGAAGCCTTCCAAGCCTCCGTTCTGGGCTGGCAGCGGCACGCGAGTCCCGTCTTGCCCTTCCACATTGCGTCGTAGAATCTCTTCTACTGCCCAAGTTAGGGGGAGATCTGCCGGCGGGAGAGGCTTGGGTGCCTTGGCTCGCTTGACCTGATTGCAAAGTTGCAGGAGGGGTTGGGGAGGTCGGCGATGGTGTAACGGCAGAAGTTATGATTGTAGGCATGATGCCTGTTGATGTTCCGGTGGACGTGGCTTGACATTCCCCGTCAGATCGACTCGGCTCGCGGACCGAGACTATGGTGACTGAAGGCAGCGATGAAGGTCCTGGATCTGAAGAAGCGTCGACAAAGGATGGTGCTACGGGTGGGGGCGGTGACGATTTCTTAGTCTTTCTATGCGTGGCGACGATTCTTGGGGGCGGTGCGGCGACAGATTCCCTTCTATGTCTGTGTCCATCTACAGAGTCTCTTCGCTCTTTATTGTCATCTCCTGATCCTCGCCGCTTTATGCGTCGTTCCTTGGGCGCGATGGTGGTTGAGTCTCGTCTATCCCAGTAGTTGGGAAAGTCTGCTTTAAAGTCTGTGGGGACGGCTTTGGAGTCGCGGCGTTTGCCCATAGACTTGATGCCCGAGTCGGCTGAGGAGTCCCTCCTGCGGCGGGGTGGAGGCTCGTGGCGGGTCCAGGGCAGCGAGCGGGCGAGGTCGGCAAGGGTCTCTCGGCGGGAGAGAGGCGCGCGCTGCCGCCGCGGCGCGTTGTTGCTGCCACCGCCGCCCCACTCGCGCAGGATGTCTGTCAGCTGCGCCAGCGACGAGCGACGCCGACGAGGGCCACCTTGGGACAAAATATTTTAGTTCATATATTTTTCAAATGCACGCTGTGATGGCCTCGAGCTTAGCTTAGCTATGCTCTCGGCCTTTAAGCTTGGTCATCATTGCTGCAACCTTTGCTGTCCGCGCTATAAAGCCTCGACCTTCATTCTAGCTTGTCCATCAAGGGCTGCAATGCTGACCGCGCTGTATTGGCCTGAAGACGCGCTACGCAGCGCTCTGTCGTCCATCAAAAGAGCGCCACGCACCCATTAAAGCAAACAAGACATCCAAAGTTTTGGAAATCAGCACAGTAAGTTCAAGTCCTATGATAACATATGATGAGGTAGTTGGTATGTATCTGAGAATAATTTTTCTCCTACGTCATTTTGCAACTTGGTCTTTAGCGCTTGATACAGGCCCAGGCCTACTTACCCCTGTTCCCTATCTATTTATCTTACTTAGATATTATCATCTTACACCTGGGCTGGTCTGAGTCTGGCTCGTCCCACCAGTTGCCAAGTTAGCTCGTTTTACCTCGTAGGTACCAAGTAAATTGAAAGAGGCTACGGGCAGGATATGGTATTTGCAAAGAATTCAGTGGTGAATAAAGAGTCTTTGCTAAAACTCATTTACATGGATAAAGACCAGTTGACCCCCCAAAATACAGCTAGCGGGATTAAGTCAGAAAAGACGTCCGCGATTTCCAGGAGGGCTTTGAAAGAAAAAAGCATGACTATCGCCAATTATTGTGTCTGCGGCCAAAAACCACTTAGTGTTGCTGAGCCAGTGCTGCTAGGCGATTTCTACATGCCAAGGTCCACTCACCTCTGGGCTGGTCCGGGTCTGGCTCGGGTGGCGACAAGCAGGAGACCTGCGCGGCTGAGTCGCGACGACTCCCAAGCCGCTGTCGCAGAGTATTCTCCTCCAGCGTGGACCGAGTGAGCTCGTCCCACCCATTGCCGCCAGCCCACACCAGTCCCACTTGGTGGGACAGGATCGGCAGGTTGCATACGAAACATATTGCCGTCATTGTCCTGTTGGGGGAGGAATTGGTTAGATATAACTTTTAAGGTGGTTTATGTTTTTGGTTTCGAGGATTGTTGCGGAAAGCACAATGTGGTAGTTGATACTGATTTAACCATGAATCAAGCAGTGCGCGATGATGGTTACTAGTCTAAATTAAACTTGCTTTGCAATTATATTGTGACAGGACTATAATAGTTATTTGTTATGCAAGAATGCAAAATTATTGTTTGCGGCGAGTGCTTGTATTGAAAACCGAGCTAGCGAAGGTTTCTAAAATTGAGCCACGAGCGTAGCGAGTGGTTCAAAAAAAGAAACCTGAGCGTAGCGAGGTATTCAGAAGCACGAGACGCAAATAATATTGCATTCGTGCGAAACACAAAACTTTTCATCTCACAGAAGCGAGGAAATGACTTTGTTAGCCAAGCGGGACAAACTCTATAGACAACTACTTACAGGCAAAACAGGTGAGTCAAATAAGTTCCTTTTAAAAGCATATTTTACTGTAGTTACGGCTGCCGCACTAAAGTTTTGAGCTTTGTTGGTATTAAAACCATTCGTTTTATTAATAATTTCCTGAAGTTTATTTATCCAGACACAAAAATAATGTAAATAAAAGAATGTTTTTTTTTCCGGGTGCATTCTGAACTTTTACCATATAAATTAAAAATTTCTAGGAGATAAAAAATGAAAATAGTAATATCGTTTGAAAAAATGTATTTAACAAACCAAAACATAATTATCTATTTGATAAAACAGAAGCGCAGCATTTTTTTTATTTACTGGTATTTAAAAATAAATATGTGTACAAAATATTGAAAAGACTATAAGAAGAAACCGCGTTTCTGAATGTTCTATTCCGTGACTTTACCTTTTTAAAAGATGCTTATGCACCATTTACATTCACAGTTTTGTATAGAGAATGGGCACGAACAATCGCTTTCGCTGAAATAAGCGTTTAAACGAACTATGAATGAGGTTTTATTTTCCATCGGGATCTGGCATCTACTTAAACGGCCAGTGTTTTTTTCTTTTTCAAAACCATAGGGCGCGGGAAAGACTGTCCCGGCGTCGCGTTCAAATTTCGAAGCGCACAAATGTTCAGATAGTTTAAATCCGGCCTTTACACGATCGTAAGTTACTAGTAACAGCAAACTTTCCGAGCGTGGGTGATGAAAATTAATTTACCCTTCAAGGTTGTTGTGCCTGATTATTGGTTAAAGGGGAGGCGTATTCAGATGACCAGTCATTCAATGACAATGCTAACAAGGTCGGTAGTCATTGCTGGTAGTCCATCTGAATAGACCAGATGAGTAAGTTTTTGATGGCGTGTTATCTGTGTTTGATAGTAAAACGGAGACAACATTTTCACCTAATACCGATCAAAATTGTTATATCTAGTACCAACTAACTTTCTAGTTCTATACCAAAGTCCTTACAAGGTTGAATGACCAAAAGTAATCCTATTCTAAGACACAACGAGTAACTCACGCCTTGTTGTTATGGAAATGCGTGTCGGGATACATGGCTGGGCGGTTGTCGCACGACTGTACACTGAATGGCACTGAATGAGCTTCGGGCGAACATCTCGTCATCGTGAGTGCTAACCGACAGAAGCACTGGTTATAGAAAGCCAATGGGTGCGTATAGACTGACCCAGCTCGCTGCCGTGTGACGCAAATGCAGGCCAGAGCAGAATTAGATAAGAATATTCTTTTTGTACTAAAAAAAGACGGTTATGGTTATGTATGGTGTCTGTGACACGCCTAATCAAAACGGATTTGGCATACGCTCGGGCTGTCAATATCACCCAAAAAGCCCAAAGGCTATTGTGGCTTGACCTGAGAGAGGATTATGTCTGGCAATAGATGGACGGTGTACAGTTTACCATTAGTAGGTGGGTCCCCCCTCCACCGTGCCTATCACGTGAAATCCAGTTCGGTGACAATTTCTCCCACCGATCTAGACCCACACGGCCAATGTAACCAGGCCAGTTCCACATCAGTGTAATATTTCAACATCATCATCAGTTTCAGGCTCTCTGCAAAACAATTTTTCATTCTGACCAATTTTGCGCCTTTATTTCAAGCTCGGTTATACACATCCCGAGACTGTCTGCTTCCTTTTTGTCCCGTGCTAGGGAACTTTATAAAGATTTTTATAAGGTTAAAAAAAATTCGCTCGGGACAGGATTTGAACCCGCAACCTTCTTGCATTCCGTGTAGGCGCTCTACCAATTGAGCTACCGAGTCAAGTACTGTCTTTGCGAATTTTCTAACCTCATTGATACTCGTCTTACGGACGATGGGGCGCCATCTAGTGTAATAGTTTGCACTTATCTACACTACCCAACGCGTTCATCATTACAGACGAAATGCTCATTGGAATTTATTTGATTTAGCCACGCCATTTTTTCGTCTGTAATGATGAACGCATTGGGTAGTGTAGATAAGTGTAAACTATTACACTAGATGGCGTCCCATCGTCCGTAAGACGAGTTTCAATGAGGTTAGAAAATTCGCAAAGACAGTACTTGACTCGGTAGCTCAATTGGTAGAGCGCCTGCACGGAATACAAGAAGGTTGCGGGTTCAAATCCTGTCCCGAGCGAATTTTTTAACCTTATAAAAATCTGTCTGCTTCCTGTTGCAATGAACGATCTTGTATTCATTAATCCAGTTAAGGTGTATGAGGTTTGTAGAGCTTCTGTTCTTCTATTTGTCTAGTGCATGTATCGCGCCCTCGTGCTCGCTTCAGGGAGCAGATAACTGAACAACGGATGCGATATAAGTAATAACCACGCCTTTGGGACTGACATTGTGTTTGTACTGGAATTTATAAGCTTGCTCGCAGCCTTTTGAAGGATTGCTTGGTCATGCGCGGCATTTCGCCTTGAAAAATATGGCGATAAAACTAGGAGACGATGGTATCTGCATGCTTCATTCGCTATTTCTTTCCTCTACAGTGGTTTAGCCTCGCGACTGCTAAGTAGTCGCTGCAACCATTTAGGGACAATTACATCACAACAGGATCTGCGATCTAACGCCAATATCATGCGTTAAATTTTTACTGGGGTCATGTTAGGTTGGTTGGCTGCCTCTTGAGATGGCCTACAGTTACTCCAGTGTCACTATGACGTGTGACATTTGGAACACCCTGTAGGTACTTTTTCAATCGACAAATCACACCCAAACCCCCAAAAAAAACACTTTGTATACATATTATGAATTTTTATCTCAGATGTGAGCTGCTTTTTGAAACTTTTGTGGTTATGAGACATTATTAAAGAAAACGGAAAAGATGTGAGCTCTTCATTTGAGAACAACAGAGTCAAGTTATGCTGAAAAGTATCAGTATCTGTAGCAATTAAATGAATCATTTGGTGTCCCGAATTCGGTGACAATGTCACCCCACCGCCGTTGAGTGTTAATACATTGCTATTTAGCAATCATGTGATAACGCACTTGGTATGATTGATATTGAAACAGCGTAGCGGAGTGCCACAGACGCAGCGGATTAGAAATATATATTTCCCTAATATTTTTGCTTTCGACAACGGAAAGACTGATTTTTAGCTCAAGTGATTAAAAGGTTATAGATGTTGTATTGAATTTAATAACTGTTGACAATTTGATTACCGTAATTTTAGGACCGTGTGTAACGGCCAGTCTCTGGCTCATAAATTCAGCTAGTTTACTTTTTTATTGTGTGTGTTGTAAACAATATGTATGAGTCGGTGCAAATATTTTAAGCTTCATTAGTGTTAACAGCTTCAGGATCGTGAGTGTTGGCGTGAGCCTTTAATCAGCAGTGGGTGTCAACAGGCTGATCAACAGCGTCAAACTTTTAAATGATCTTCTTGTTCTTCTTGTCAAAGCGTGAACGCTCTTGTCATGGCGCTCCCAAAAGCCCACTCTTTGCTTTGATATCACCCCTAGTCTTCTTCTACCCCACTTATAAAAACCGCTCGTTTCATGGCGCTTTGACATTTGGATGCCATGAAGCCATAGAAATAGGACGGCGCGTATCAAACAACTCTCTAGCTAAGTGATCCAGAGCGAATTTTGAGAGCCAAATTATTTGCCTTGGAATTCTTAAAATTCACAAACGATTTATACATGTTATGTTTAGCGAAAAAGTAAAGCCACTTTTACGATGTGGATGGACCACACTGACTTTAAAAAAACTGTTTTATAACAGTGTGTTGTCCTTCCTACCCATTTAGTAATACCCTGTATATTACAATGGATAAGAAATACCTCTTTGTATCTCGAAAGCATGTCCATTAACTTAGACTTACGAAATCACATAGAAAAAACAGATAATTTTCTCTGTCCTACAATTATTATTATGATAAGCTCTGTGAGTTGCCCATCCTATAGCGTTAGAGCGATTAAGGGGGCGCATAAAAATATCTGATGCTTTTTTCTGTCCTATGTATGATTCGCTCTCTGATCCGCTCATTATACAGCGTTAGAGTGACATGAGGGCTCCACATGACAAAAACAGAGGTTTTCTCTGTGCTACGATACGCTCTCTAAGCCGCTCATTCCACGGCTTTAACGCGATATGACGCCGCGTATCAACCGGCTCTCTAGCTGAACGACCAAGCCCGTCTTTTGAGAGCCACTCGCACGAGCTCACGCGCGATCGAGTGAAAACTCGACACTGATCATTGTGTTTGTCAATGCGATTGTTTGCAGAGATTGGTAATACAATTGGTTTTGACGCACTGATAACGTTTGAGAGAATCCACGCGCTGTGGTGGCTGGAGATCCGAGGAAAGATATCAAGGAATATGTTGTTGGTAGGTATTACACGTGGACGTAAAGGTTCAATAAAAGTAGCGTGGCCTAAAGTTTTTAAATTTTATAGCTAAACTAAGCTATTTTTAAATTCAATGCCACTGTCAGATTGTATTACACATCAATGTCCATAACTCCTTACTCACTGTCCTTACCTACTTTGCTAAACGCAATGACCAATTTAAATCGATCTTTAGGACTACACCTAGCTGGGTATTTACAGGATTAAGAAGAAATATCGTCTCTGCCTACCTCTCTGGGATACAGGCGTTTGTTTATGTATGTGTTACACACATGCCTGAAAATAAATAATAGTCGAGCCATGTACCGACGACCTATGGCGGCGTGCCGAGCCATAGATACGCGTATAATATTCTATTCAATTAATGTCACTAAGTATGTTAATTAATTAATGTCATTATGGAGTGAAATTACTGCTACAATGTTTTGTGTTGTGCATAATCTTAAAGCCGATGTATATGGCTTTATTCTAATACTGTGGTTCATTACGATGATTCTACAATTTTGGTGCACAGTGTCTTTAATTACGATGGCTACGATGTTATTAATTTTAATTAGTACTGTTTTATGATGCTGTAACGTGATTGTTTGAATTTTGAATTAAATCTACGTTTGGTTCGGTGATTCTGAAATGGTTTGCTTATACATTATTTCTAGAAGGCGATAGGCAGAGATAGTGCTGTAGACACATTTTCAAGAAGAGTGAAAGTGTTTCCTTAAAAATATTAAAGTTATCCTAGATAGTCACCTCAAATAAGCGTTTTCTAACCACAAGACTGATATAATACATTTAAAAGAGGGCATGAAGGACGGTATTTTTATTTGATCATTTTGAATTCCGCACTTTTTAAGCGACATAAAAATTCACCCCCCGTCACGGGGCCAGCAGTATTGCCGCGTCTTGTATTAAAAAAAACGCTCTTTTGTGGATACCTTAAGGGCGCAAATCAATGACAATGAAATGGCATGCGTGGTAAACATTCGTCATGCTAGGTAGTAGCATGGGGACCTGTAGTGGCGAAGTCTTGGCGAGGGAGACTGGGGCATGTCGGAAGGCATTGGGCAGGGCAGTAGGGGTCAGTGGGGGGCAGGCACTATATCACACTCAAGCGGGGGTATCTGAAAAATAACGGGTCACAGTTAGGACAGTAAAGTTGTGGCTGTACAGTGACTTGGAACGCCCTATAGCTAGTACATATCGGTAGAATCAGATAGATTTTGGAACATTGATGGACATTAGACAGTGACTTGTGTGTTCATTAGTATTAAGATAAAATTAAGAATTAGGCGAGATTCTTGCGTACCATGCGTGATGTAGGTAATCAGCGAGGCAAGTATCTTTTGATGCGGAATACATAATATAGAAAAAAAAATTAAACATATTTTACGTTGTGAATTTAAAATAATATTTTTTCTTACTTAATTTTTGTCTCAAAACTTATGAACACAGAATAGAATCCACGTTGAAAATATTTTCAGGTATTAGGTAGAGTTTCAAATTGTGTATGTGAGTGTTAGGTTGAAAAAAAAAAACTTTGCGCTAAGCCCAAAAATATACTCGAACTTTTTGTCGGTGTAGTGATGTGCAGTGCTCACGAAAATACTCGGGCTATATTTAATTGCGACCACAGCGCCACGTAGCGGCCTTTTCCTACACTGTTTTGAGCTTTTCTCAACATTTTCACGCAATCATATTCACCGAGGCACGGGGGCGAAGCCATCTTCAATTTCAACGTTTCATCGATAGATGGCGCTCTGAGGCTCTGTGGGTTCATGTAACCTACAGCGGCGGTGAAAGTCACCGACGAAACTTTTTCTGTTTTGGTTGTGGAAAAAATACAGACATAAAATAAATCAAGTGTCTAAAAGAGTAAAAAAGTAACATGACGTTTATTGTGCCTGGCTTTTTTTTATTATACAGGGTGGCCCAAACATAGACGTCAAGCGAGAAAATCTAGATAGCTGACACCGAGGGCTACCCGAATCACCCCCATGTATGTTCAGCCATTTTTTGTCGTTTAGAAGTTATGAGGCTTTTAAAGTTTTTTTGAAAAAAAAAACCTAGCATTGGATTTTATTTTATAACTTTTTTTTCTTTTAACTTTTCAGAGATTTTTTTTATTCTTTAGGGTCTCAGATAATTTATTTATTACCAAAAAAATAATGATCAGCTATGAACTTCTAGAACTTACCGCAATTTTGATCCAAAGTCCAAAAATGTTGTTTTCGAGAAATCAACACTGAAATAGTTAGTATGGAGAAAAAATTAAGTAGAGGTCTGAAGGACTTTCTTTTAATTTCAAAAACTTTCCCAAAGCCTTAGTGCTTGGAATAGTCCAAAAAACTTGTCACTTTATGGGACTTTTATTCAAGTAATTCGCGATCAAAGTCGAAAAACTGGAGTTGGCAGAAATTTTATTTCAATAGATTTTAATTTATTTTAGTTTATTCGGACAAAAATAATTGCAGGTAGGCTTAAAATCGCCTGTCAGCATGGCCTGCAATCGAAAATCAGGAAAAAATAAAAAAAAATTGCGACAAATATTTTTATTTTGTTTTTGCTTTTTTTTTTCATTAATTGAATTTTATGTTATTTTATCACTGAATTTACTTACAAAACATAATAAAATAAAAAAAAAATGAAAAAATAATAAAAAAAGTCCGAAAGTTTTATGACGATTTTTTTTTTATTTTTCCGTGAATTTCGAATGCAGGCCATGCTGAAAGGCGATATTAAGCCTACCTGCAATGATTTTGGTCCGAATAAACTAAAATAAATTAAAATCTATTGAAATAAAATTTCTGACATCCAGTTTTTCGACTTTGATCGCGAATTGCTTAAATAAAAGTCCCATAAAGTGACAGGTTTTTTGTACTATTCCGAGCACTAAGGCTTTGGGAAAGTTTTTGAAATTAAAAGAAAGTCATTCAGACCTCTACTTAATTTTTTCTCCATACTAACTATTTCAGTGATGATTTTTCGAAAACAAAATTTTTGGAGTTTGGATCAAAATTGCGGTAATTTCTAGAAGTCCATAGCTAATGATTATTTTTTTGGTAATAGATAAATTATCTGAGACCCTAAAAAATAAAAAATATCTCTGAAAAGTCAAAAGCAAAAAAAGTTACAAAATAAAATCCAATGCTAGGTAATTTTTTTCAAAAAAACCTTAAAAGCCTCATAACTTCTAAACGACAAAAAATGGCTGAACATACATGGGGGTGATTCGGGTAGCCCTCGGTGTCAGCTATCTAGATTTTCTCGCTTGACGTCTATGTTTGGGCCACCCTGTATACCTACCTGTGGTTCTGTTTTCTCATCTGCTTTGTTATAATACTAAGCGCTATCATTAGTATCCTGTTCAAGAACAAGGTATGTAATCCGAAAGCAATATCAAGACAAATTAATAAAAAGTCTGCTCCGATGCACTTCCATTATCATCCAGTTTATTTGGTTGGTCGCTGAATTAAGAGTGCCTTCCGCCGTTTTAGTTTTCGAAGTGAAGGAAAAGCTTTGTTATTTTATTTTCCCTACATTTGGAACTGACGAAAAAAGAGGAAAGCTGGTGTTGCTCGGAAATAATGGATAATAATCCTATTATTTTTCAACATAAGTACAAAATGTACCTACTGGGGCTTTATATTAGAGAACTAGCTTTTGCCCGCGACTTCGTCCGCGTGGACTACAGAAAAAGGATAATATGCTTTACTTTGATCCTAAGTGTAAAAGCGTGATAATACATATTATGTAGCCTATGTGTTATTTTGATGTCTAAGCTATTTTTATTCCAAATTTCATCCAAATCCGTTCAGCCGTTTCAGCGTGAAAGAATAACAAACACTTAAAAACTTTCGTGAATATAATATTATAGCTTTTGCCCGCGACTTCGTCCGCGCTGACTAAGATAAAAAGTTGTAGCTCTATTTTCCCCCCGCCATCGACGTCAGTCAGGGGAAAAGAAAGCAGTTTATAGTTTATAGCTTGTGGCCGCGACTTCATTTACGTGGATAAAAGAAAAAGGATATTAGCAATAGTACCTAGCATATTTTTGACCACCTAGTATGAACCCCACCCTAGCGCTATCAAAGCGTTGGCCCAAGACTTTGTTTCCATGGACCACGAGTTGTTATCTGCTTCTTCCAACCTCGATGGAGTAAAGATGCAGATACCTACTGTTATCGGCGACTAATTGATTGAACGTGGGTTACCTGCATTTCAAGACACACTTGAAGATTATCTTCTCTTTTTAGCCTTATCCCATAATTTAGAGTCCGCTAATCTGCTGCTGCTTACTGCAAACTTTCAGGCTGGGTTCTCTCTCTGTTCAGTTGGTCTCGCTCCAAGTCTTCTAAGTATGATTATGCAAAAACTACGTGCCTCTGTGGCCTTTGTGGACACTGCCTCTCCCGATGTTAGAGAGCCCTAATGGGTAGTTTGAAACCCAAGTACATACATCTCGTTAGCTTGCGCAGTTGGGTGAATGAATAATCAGCATTCGCTGCAGTACATTACAGGTCTCAACATCTGTCTGGAATTCTATAAAACTGTAAAAGATCTCCAACAGAGCTAGTTAGCGTTACCTACTCGTATTATAGGCACGAAGAAAAAACTATTTGAAAATCCGTATGTTTTTTTTATTTTGCATCATATTATAGGTATATCAAAGAGACCGATCATAATAATTGGGTTCAGACACCAGAAAATATGTGATAATATCAGGAGATACTTAAAATATTATGTCTGACACATTGAGTAGTTTTTTTTTTCTATGAGCGTCCCTTCTGAAACACCAAACGCGTATTCTTAGCGTCTACGATACCATAGTCTGAAACAACGGTTTTAAATCGTCAGTCTTATTCTTCTTTCGTGTTGAAACCATCACACTTTGCTGTCCCAGAAACTCGTTAACTTGATCGCGCTGAGCTCGCCTCTAGAGACATCCTATCAGCTGCACTGTGGAGCATCAGGACAGGTATGATCAGGACAGTCAGTACAGTTAAGATTGGCACGAAACATCGGCATCTGCCTCTTCTGGATGTATTCCTCACATATCTATCATGCCGGCAACACCACCACGCAGGCGGTTCGGGGATTTTCACATGCCAGAATGAATATATAGGCGACAGTGAAATTATGTAAAATTTCACCTGTCCAGTCCTTCTAGGTACTCAATAAGTACTTAATGGAAATGAAACGGTCATGGTGCTCATGTTACACCATCAATGACTGATGTTATGCGCCTATGGTCGCTCAAGACTCTACAATGTTTTTCACATTTGCACAGTACAGCTACACACAGCGGATTTTTTTGGTCAGAACATCGTATCTTAATTTTCCTTCGAGGTCTCCATTCCATTCAGTCGTTCCCTCAATGCTGAGGATCGTGACCATCATTGAAGGTGGCAGAGAGAAGAGTTCTTCATTGCGTTCTATGACTCGCGATACGGATCAGTTCATGCAGGTGTTTTTGTGTGGCTTTGGTCATAATATCCGTCCATCTTCGAGGTCTGGTGCATCCTATTCTTCCCTGAATAACCAGCAATCAGCAATGCACTTAACGGACGTCCCATCTCGTCTGGCCAAAAGATCTCAGGATGCAACCACAACTTTGTAAAGAGCTTTGATAAAACTGCTGGATGCAGAGTTTTTTATATAAGGATTTATTGGCTCTTTCAGATTGTAAGTAGCTATCACTGAACTTATGTTTTTTGCCTGGTTTGAGTAATTAAACTTGTAGATTTTTCCTTTATTGCTTTGTTGATATACCATTTTTGTGACAGTGACGGATGACAACGATAAATTAAAAACAACTTCTTCACGGTTGTTCATCGTTTGAGTTTTGCGGCACATTTGGGCCTGTTTGGTGCACTAAAATTCACCGTTGTTCAGTTTTCGATGGATTTACGAAAGTAAATAGCTCAACGCTACGTGATGACAGAGGGTCTTTGGTAAATGGTTATGTCGTTCACTTTTATACAAATAGCCACTATATGATAATCTTTGTGTGTTTATTTTGCTCCTAAGCACCAAAGCGTGATGATATGTAGCCTATATGTTATTCTGATGTCTCAGCTATCTACATTCCAAATTTCATCCAAATCCGTCCAGCGGATTCAGCGTTATAAGGTAACAAACACACTCACTCACTCACAAACTTTCGCATTTATAATATAAGTAGGAAGTAGGATATATTTAATGGCAATGTAGTTTTATCCGGCTATTGTGTAACAGTTCCCTTTCATGCTCGCTACGGGGTTGTATGTACAGTCGGCCACAGTCCCAGATTCCCCTTTTTGCTCGATTGGCGCCCTTATGCCGCGCGCGGTAAGAGCTGCCATGGTATATCTGAGATTGTGGCCGACCGTACAAGGGGATGTAGTATACGTATGATGTATGGGATGTAGTATTTGCACAGGCCAAAAAACGTGGCCAAGTTCAGCAATGTTTGAGCTGTATTTAACACGGTTTGTATTTGTCTCCGTATCAGCTTGGCCAAAAATTATTTTGTAGCGACGTAGGTTCTCCTCTACAGGTCGCATTTCTCAACCTATTCTTGTGAAATTTTGTGAGCAGATACGATAAATTATATACATTTATTTGTCGATTCAGTTTTTTGAAATTCCAGACAGACTCGCGAGGTCTATCAGCTCACAGAGCAATGTGTGTAATGTGTGGGTATTTTAGTACTTACAAGTATTTTAGTAACACTCGGTAAGCTTTTTGTAATTGATAGGTTTTGTTCAAAGACCTGCATCAATGTCATTGTTTTAATCGCACTATAATCCAAAATGGTAAATGCTATATACCTTGATACTCGTAATAATAATAATGTTCTTGACAGTGTAATTGTCCTATGTAATAATGTAGAGAGCAATAAGCCGGAAATCATACGTATACTTTCGTAATATGATGCCAAGATTAGAGAGGTATTTAGGGGTTGTTATTAGGTAGGTAATTTGCCCTTTTGTAGTTATAGATAGAACCGAATCTAGTTTTTTATTTATTTATCTACTTTTTATTAATTAATATTTATTAGTAAGTTAACCTGCTAAACTTTATGTTTTTCACATACAGCCATAATGTGCACAGTGTTGGTGAATCAGACCAAAAATTCACAACAAACTTTACTGTAAGGAGAATTTTACCCGGAACTGTATTGATCGTAACAACAAAAAAAAGTTAATTTGTGACAAACATTTAGCGACCTCTCCGTGGAACTAATTTGACAGTTTCTTCCCTATTGCTGAACTCACTTTGCTTACTGTAATGAAAATAGTAGAGGACAGTGGTTTGCTTTACAAGAATCAATATTATGTTGTCGACCATGCAAGTCTTGCCTAACTTCGCAGAGAGTTGCAGCGGCTACTAATCTTGTTAACCTATGCAGGCACAGGCTTTCTCGCCACCTAGTCAATTATATAAGTAAACCTATTCGGATTTATCTATTAGTAAATTATGTATTACTCGTAAGTACTTTATCTACATAAATATACGTAATTGAAATTAAATTGTTTTCTTATCCTATCATATATTTCTTATTGTGCATCTGCTGCTACTGTGTTTTCGCTCTCAGTCCTGTCCATCCAAAGGTTGTCTGGAAGAAATCGCTTTTAGCGATAAGACCGCCATTTGTACTGTTATTTTTAAATGTTTATTTGTAAAATGTTTTCGTTTGTGCAATAAAGAGTTATTTACTTACTTACTTACTATACAGCTGTAACCAAAGTATGTTGCCATTCAGTTATTTAATGTATGTTGTGTATATGAGACCGAATAGTTGTAACAAAGTTTAGTTCCAAATTGATGGAAAGATATACATTAAAAAAACACAAACTTAAAAAAACCGTGCAAACTTCTCCCACAGGTGGCGCCCTCAGTCAGTAAGAAGAATAAGGTTGAAAAATATTCGCATCAACATTAACTTGGCTCGGTAGTAGAGCGCATGCATTGTATGCAAATTGTTGCCAAGGATTTTTTTTAACCTTATGATAAATCTTTAAATGTTTTTCTACCACGGGTGAATGCTTTAGGAAAAAGAAACAAAACAGTTGTTCAAATGGAGTATTAACAATTAAAAGAAAAAAACATGATATACTGTGAATTCACAGCGTCATAATTAGAATATCGAACTCTCTCTTCTACGAAGTTAGATGGTTTACACACCAACTTCCCCTCAAATTATAATAGTACCTATCTAGGGCCTAATATTTGTCATAAATATAAAAGAACATCACTTTTGCACCGCTCCTATGTATCTGATGAACCGTAAATTTCACAGTATGACATACTACTCGTTGATACCCTTTGTGGGATTTATGCGACCTACATGTTTCATGAAATCGTGCTCTTTTTGCTTTCGAATTCAACACAAAGGGATTTCAGCTTCTGTCCCGATGACAAAAATACGTTTTTTTAACTGACATTAGTTTTGTTGTAGCCGTTGTAGTATTAGGCACACATAAATCTGAAACAAACGAACCTACTTACTGCTCATGTATCGACTGTACTTGGAATAATAATATGAACTTCAGAGTTGCAGGTGATGAATTTACACCTATAATTAGTGCACATAATTTAGAATGTTGCAATGTATATTGTATTGAGTCTTTTGTGTTTGTTAATTGTGTATTCTGTTGGTGAGCCAAATAAACTAAAATAAATCTGAGGCATGGCAAGTTTGATTATGGATTTAGCTTCTTAGGAAGTTGCCGCGCTCAATACAAGCGGAGGTAACGTTTTGCTCTTCTTAAATATTATCCAATGTAATCGACCTATTAGGACTTAAACAAATACATCAAACACAGAACGCAGGTACCTAGATACTACGAATTTTCTAAATACATTAGGTCTTTGATCCGAACATCCAATTAGTAGCGAAGCTTGTGCCTAATCGCCTTGACGTTCGCCTTAGGCTTACCAGTTAACATTGACAAGATGAGATGTTACAAAGGCCAATCCAGCGCGAGGTGAAAAGATAATTGAACGAGCGAGCGAAGCGAGCGAAGTTCTCCGAGTCTACTTGAACAATCCGGCGTTTGTATGTATGTATGTATGTATGTATGAATGTTCGTTCGACGATAACTTGAGTAAATTTAGTCGGATTGTCATGAAATTTGGTAGGCAGGTAAATGAGGCAAAGAGAATTTTTGAGTTCGAACATGAGCCAAATCGGTTGAAGGGTTGCTGAGATATGGGGTCGCGAGTTCGAAGTTCGGGGCGAACCACTACCTATAGTATTATCGTTCTGTATCTTATCATGGCAAGCCCAGTTCTAAATAATCATTATGAAAGTTTTTGTGGTTATTTTTAGACATTGTTAAAAGAAAACGGGATTCTATCGAATCTGCATTCTTGCGACGCCTGCATAGGTGCCGAAATATCGGGAGCTCAAAACCAAAATCAAATCGTGGTAAGAATACAGTTTAAGTCAAGTCAAGACAAGACTAAGGGTGGCATTAATAGTCGTCATCTCAAGCTCGAACTCAAGTAGGTAGTCTTAGAAAAGTCAAATGCTTATGTCAAGCCTTGATGTCAATCTCAAGATAGAGTCTATTAATATGCTGACAGCTACTCAAGTTTAACATTAGCCAAGGCTTGACGGCTTTTCTGAGTTCACCGACTTGAGTTCGAGCTCAAGTAGGTGATGTCTAACGACTATTAATGCCATCCTAAGTCAAGACTAATTTCTAGGGTATACAAAAAACATATTATGAATCAATAGGTCGAGTAGCACTAGTCCATATTTAGGCCCAGTTATCTCGCGCCAATGCAGAAAGCCAATGGGGCGAGTCGCCATGATCTTGACCGTGCCGGTGGAGACTCGCCTGTAGGCCAGATTTTGATGGGGGCGAGTCACCACCTAAGTCTTTGTTAATATCCGGGCAGTGGCGTAATAATAGGATGGCAGGGCTGGCAAAATGCCACGGGCCCCCGACCCAAGAGGGCCCCGGCCCAAAAGGGCCGCGAGCTCAAAAATATATTTTTACATTGTAAATGTATCCAGGTTTCCTCACGGTGTTGTTCCTTCACCGAAAAGGAATAGATGATGAATGCATTGAGATATTATGTTCTAAGGATGAATGTGAAATCTCCAATACGCATTGGGCTAGCATGGGGACTACAGACCATTCCCTCTCACCTAAGAGAGGAGGCCTATGGCCATTAGTGTGACAAATTATACAACATGTAATTAAGTACGCTGAAAATCTCGAAGTTTATTAAAATTAAACTGAGTACAATGTAACAATGTGACGATTTTTACTGATAGGGCCCCATCAAAAGAATTTGCCATGGGCCCCAGATGGTATAGTTACGCCACTGTATCCGGGCCAAAAAGTTTCGTTTGAATCGTGACTCGAACCCACCAGTTTTGTTTTAATTATTCTAAGCTAGGCGTTACTCGTGTCTTGCTTCACATGGAGAGACAGCCGTTGCGGATTTTTTTCTCAATTGACAACAGACAAAGAGGTTTGTTAAAATACGGCCAGGTATTTGGCGAATACCCTAGTTTAGTTGCTCTCTTATTTTAAAAATCTCACCTACTGTGAGTGAAGGGGCCACTGGACGCTGTATAAATCATCACATTACGTAGATGCAAAGGACTAAGTTTTTTTTTTGTTTTAAAAATAGAGCGAAGTAATAGAGCATGCTAAGCGTCAAAACTACGTTTATAATTTTGACCGCATCATAATTAAGCCACATTATTTGAATAATTAACAAGCCATTTGGGAATCGCTACGTAACAGTAGAGCCACGAATCCGTTTGTGAAGTTACCTAATGCATATTGACTCGAGGAAAATAATGGAGCAAGCTGATGTGACAATGACAAATTGCCACCTGTTATTTATATGAGCAAGACAGATAGATATGGATCAGTCTGCTACGAAAGAGAAGAGGCAAACAACTGAAGGATCGCAGTCAATTTTAATGTCACGCAATGCTGCTAGATAGCAGCGTGGCGGGAAAGTCAAAATTTTCACAGTTTTTTACATTTTGTAGCTAAACTGAGCTATTTTTGTTCAGCGATTTTTCGTTCGTGGCAATAATACATATAGTATTCTCTTCATTATTGTAAACAACAGAACAACAATAATTCAGCCGATTATGTGTCCTGGTCTACGAAGCAGTGGCACTGCCCAAAAAACTTGTCGTAGACCAGAACACATAATCGGCTGAATTATTGTTGTTCTGTTGTTTACAATAATGAAGAGAATACTGTTTTATTGCCGCAAACGAAAAATCGCTGAACAAAAATAGCTCAGTTTAGCTACAAAATGTAAAAAACTGTGACAAATTTGAATTTCTCGCCACGTTGCTATCGTCCACCCTTAAACTTTATCTTGCTTTTTATTAGGTAAAGAACTATTTTCTGTTTTAAAAAAAAATCTGCTTAGTAGTATCGGAGATAAGATAGGTATACGTTCTAATTTGTTTTAAGAAACAATGTATTTATCTTTGGTGCACAAATAAAGAGTTATCCAACCTTATATTTTCGGAACAATTTGGGTGTGACAGACGGACAGACAGACTGACAAACGAGTGATCCTATAATGGTTCCGTTTTCCCTTTTGAGGTACGGAACCCTAAAAAGGGAACGTTGCTTATTTGAGAGAATACAGGGACTGCTTTCCTTACGGTTTTCCTCTGGCTTTGCAAACCGCAATCCGCAATTTCACAACATAGCGATCCCACTATACACCGTGCCATTTTAGTGGTTTTAAAGCCGAAGGTATTTTGTTGCATTGGTGATTCTGAGCCAAAGTAGAAAATTTTACTCCAAAATGAGCGAAAAAAAAAAACACTTGCCAATACATATGTCTATTGCCAATCGACATCATTTGTATGGAGAAGTGTTTTTTTTTTCGCTCATTTTGGAGTAAAATTTTGTAAATTGGCTCAGAATCACCAATGCAACATCGGCTTTAAAGCCACTAAAATAGCACGGTGTATAGTTGGATCGCTATGTTGTGAAATTGCGGATTGCGGTTTGCAACGCCAATAAATCCTTCGATCTGCAAATAAGTTACCCAGTCATGCGGTCGCAATACACAAAATCAATATTCATGAGATCTCGAGCATCCGCGATGCTCACAGGGTTTACCCACCCTCTCCGCGTCTTGTTACGGCAGCCTTTCTCAAACTCTTTGGCGACGCGGACTTTTTGAAATTGAGGAAATATTTTACGAAGCCCTAAGCGCTCCACCACACAGGCGCGTTTTATCGGTCGATATTATCACAGGCGTTATTGCGATATCTGTTATGAGTACATTTTGTATTACTAACGTTGCGGCGTTAATATCGCAGCAGTGTGTAACTCCATGGCCATCTTAGTACAAAATATACTAAATACAGATATCGCAATAACGCATCGACCGATAAAAACGCGCCTGTGCCTAAATAGGTACAGATCTTGCAACTCACGAATGCGACTGGGCTATCGTTGTGTTTGTTCGTATACATGCACTTTGCGATAGTGTGCGTGCTTTGTGTGGGCACACAATATCGAATTCAATTTCGGAATCTCAAATTTTAACCAAAAAGTTTCTAGCTCCACAGTAGTATCGAAAAAAAAGTGTCGTACTCATAAAAGTATCGAGACAAAAGGATTGATATTTCAAGTATCGAGTACTTTTCCTAAGGCCATCAGGACGTCAATATCAGACAGTAAAGTAAAGTCAGTTTAGGTAGCTAGAATAAGAAAAAATGGTACATACATTTTATACAATAATAATAAAAAACAACTGTAAATTCACAAATGGTTCATTTATTACACACATTAAAGTTCCCATTCCTCCTCCGTACAATCGCTTAAAAATTTAAGTTTATCAAGCCGTTTTCTTAAGGTAGGCACAACTAGCGCCGCCAATGGAAAAAAAAACATAGGTATCTTTTTGGAAGCGTATTTTGCGAAAAACGAATCAAATGATAATCGCTAGGCTTAAGTATTTTTAGGACCTAAGGTTTAGATTCCAGATACTAGAATCTATCTAGTTTTCTACGTTGGAATCTAAACCTTAGGTCCTAAAAATTGTTAAGCATAGGGATTTATCATTTATGATTCGTTTTTCGCAAAATACGCATCCAAAAAGAAGATGATTTTTTTGGATTGGAAAAGCAGGTACTCGATACTTGAAGCATCAATACTTTTGTCTCGATACTTTTATGAGTACGATACTTTTTTTTCCATACTACTCATGAGTACAGTATCGATACTTTCTATTCGATATTGTGTCCCCACACAAAGCACTCACACTATCGCAATGTGGATGTATACGAACAAACACAAGTATGGCTCAGTCGCATTCGTGACTTGCAAGAACTGTACCTGGTATGGTAAACATAGAAGTTAAATACTCTAACCCGACACCAAATATCTTGAAACTTATTATATGGGGTGTTGTTTTGGTAAGTGACATCCGACTCTGGGAAGAAGACTCAGAGAAGAAGAAGAATATTTATTTTATTTTATTTTTTATTCCCAAAATTACCTTGTTCAATTTGTTGTATATTAACCGCGATGTGAGGACACCCCCCGGCCTTCTCAAAGCGCGCGCGCGATGTTGCGCCCGATATTGCGAGTGCTGCCGCAATTTTTGGCATTTTTCACTGAATTATTTTTATATATTTTTTATATTTGGTTGGCTTCAGTATCGTGTAAATAATCACCCCTGAGTCGGGTGACTTTACAAAACAACACCCTGTATAAGTAACGGGTTGCGGATTGTTATCCGTAAATAAACATGCCCCTTTTTAATAAAAAAAATGGTATTTTTTTTTTCAAAATGTCAACGTTTTTACAGAATTCTCTAATTATTATTATTTTTTATAAAGAAAATTGTTTGACTTCATTTAACTCAAAATGCTTCGTACAAGTTTGCGTACCCTACAATTTTCTAATAGTTTATTTCTAAGTATCTCACTCAGTTATTTTTAATTTAGTATTAAGTAATTTAGAATTTTTGTTTTTGTTTTGTTAATTTCACATTTCCTGGCACGTTAGCTACGGGGCACCGTGATCGCGCCCACACCTCAAGGCTATAGCTGAAAATCAGCGATTTGCCTAAGCCCGTCTGGCTGTAGCTAATATTGTACGCTGAGCTATGGCCTTTTTGCAATACTGCAGCACACAATTTATAATATTGTTCCTACCTACCAAAATTTTTCTTTCGTGTATTTGTTGTGTTTTATCTAAAGATTGTATGTATTATGTATGTGTGACTGTGGTAACAAATAAATGCTTTTACTACTACTACTACCCTGGCATGTCGATATTGTGATTTTTTAATGGTATAAATAAAAGTCAATTTGAAACTTCTTTGATTCATGGGGTTATTGATTACAATAATTTAATTTAATTCCAATTAAGGTACCAAATTGATTAAAATTTGCGAATTCAGGACCCGACTTTGGGTTTCAGGTGAATTTGCAAGTAAAATTAAATTAATTCCAGCTTATTACTCACTTTAATTTGATGCTCGGTATTATTAAATTTAATTCATCCGCTACAATATTTTTGGATAATATTTTACGGTTTTTGCAACGTTTGCCCTATCGCACAGTTCCAATCGTTGCTAGATATACTGAACCCTAAAACCTGAATGTACAGTCGGCCACAAACTAGGATACCCCTTTTTGTTTGATTGGCGCCCTTATGCCGCGCGCGGTAAGCGCTGCAATGGGGTAACTGTGACTGTGGCCGACCGTACTTATTTCATGTAAGGTTTGCAATACATATACCAGATGCCACTTTACTGCCACCCGATCGAATAAATAATATTGCAGATCGCTCAAGAGTTTTTATTTTGAAATTAATGTGAAGTATGTACCTAACTGGCGTATTTATGTAGGTACCTAAAGGAAGAGGTTGTGTCTGTGTAGATCGTGTGTAGAATATTATTATGAACAACCAAACGGATAACTAACTAGTTAAAAAGCAACACAAAAACACCGTTTCATCAAGCTTTCAACTAAAAAGGCGAAGACCAAATTTAAAGCTTACATTTTGCTTAAAATACATCACCAATATCTCGGCCGTCGTCGATCTTATTGTCGCAAACAGCATCTGTAACAAAAGAGAAGAAATAAGAAATGAGGAATTGTATTTTAACCGACAACGAAAGCGACGCAAATGCGGACAATGTTTTTCCCGCATGTGTGTATATTTATGTATTTTTGATCCAGAACACCGAGGCTAAATGGCTGGACGGATTTTCACGAATGAGGTTTCAAAGGAGTTGGGTGTCACAAGAGTCACGGTATACAAATCATCATCATCATCATCACGGTATACAAGGTGTTACAAAATATCCTAACTCTTTTTACAGGGTGTAATCTACTGGATCTTTTGTAACACCTTGTATAAGATATCTAAATTATAAATAATAGAAATGTCGTATCTAAAGTGAAGTTTAAGACTTATTATAATGTAGAAACTTATTATCATCTTAGGGTGTGACTCTCTCAAGCCAGAGTTTGTTACAGAACTTGAACTTGACTAAACGAGAACTTCTCGAGACTTGTGAAGCACAAACATAAATCTCAGCAACACTCATTGGAACCGATAGACCAATTAAGAGAAACTCTAGGGCCAATAAAAACTTCTAACAACTTCCTAATCTCAGGTTACAGCGAGAATTCTCCCGAATAACATCGCGATAAAAAGAGCGGGTCGAGCCTTTGTAATACCACGGCTACACGGAATAAAACTCGGACACCAGGGGTGGCCACTATCTCATACGATTATATACGATTCATAACCTACCCTACTACCTGGGCCCTGTTGCACGTACGCGACAAGTCGACTTATTTGTCGAAAATAGACTTATTTGTCGGATTGTCAAGTAAATGGTGTTGCACAAACAGGTGAATTGGGTAGGCAAAGTTTTTTGTTCGAAAGTCCGTTATTGGCTTAAACTTATCTTTAGACAATATTGGGAAACTAATTTAAATATTTTTTATTTTGGTCCAGTAGTTTTGTTTTAATGCGCTAAAATGTTATGTTCCTATGACCGCCAACAGTATGCAGACCGTCGCGTGAAGGTCATAAAACCGTATCTTTGAAACGTTGTAAAATCCAAACTACTGAACCAAAATAAAAAATATTGAAATTAGTTTCTCAATATTGTCTAAAGATAAGATTAAGCCAATAACGGACTTTCGAACAAAAAACTTTGCCTTCCCAATTATTGACAGGTGACAGGTGAATTATTGACAAATTGTCAGGACTTGACAAGCGTTGCACAAAGCTCGACAGTAAAAATTGAAAAAAAACCATGGTAGGATTCACCGACAATTGTATTCGATAAACTTGTCATAGTAAGTGACAAATTTGTCAGCTCTTGACATATGCATAGTCACCTGTCGGAAGTATCTGACAATTTGACAAATATGTCGAGTCGTCTTGACAATTTATGGTTGCACAAAGCAAATCCGACAAGTTTTTCACGACAATTTGTCGCTTTTTGCCTGTCGCGTAAAATCTTTTGTGCAACAGAAATATGTCAGGTTGTCGACAATTCGACAAATTTGTAAATTTTCCACCATGACTTATTTGTCGCTCGAAATATTTGTGCAACAGAAACTTGTCAAATTGTCGGATTGTCACCTGTCGCCTGTCACCTGTCGTTGTCACGTTCGTGGAACAGGGGCCTGGCTTTGGCGAAACCTAGCTTAACCGGACCAACAAGTTAGTTTTTGACACTTACGTAATTTAAAATGGGTGCGTACAGACTGATGAGCAGCTTGCGACATTTATTGATGGTACCATGAAGACGATAATCGCTCCGTTAACTCCGAGAGTAACGAAATTAAAAAAAAAAACTTTTTACTTTCCTACTGTAAACCTAATTTAGTATAAAATAAAACTTATGAGAGCTACTCTGCCAACAAACTATTTTATAGTTTGGCAGAAAATGTATGTTGTATACCTGTAAGTTGATATGAATAAACATTTTTATTATTATTATTATTAGGTATTACGAAGAAGATTAAAAAGACACAAACATGTGAGCAGATCACAAACCACTTAATAGACCAAAGTGAAAAAAACGAAACCCAGAGCCCAATTTAAAAAAAAACCAGCCAAGCCCCCATAATTAAAATTCCGTATTTGGGTTATCGACTTGCATATTTGTACCAAATTTCAACTCAATCGGTTTAGTAGTTTCGGAGCAAATTGGGTGTGACGGACGGACAGACAGACACACGTTTTTTTTTTATTTCCCCTTTTTTTTTGAGGTACGGAATCCTAAAAATTGTGTGTATTAGAAGTTAATTACACTCGGAATTACTAAGAAGAGTGTCGCCCCGGCACAAGGCCCCGTAATCTTATAAAGGTCGCTTGTAATTTGCCGAGGGCGAGTTTACAATTAGCGCAGGGCATTTTGTTACGAAGGACACCCCAGAAAGCCTATAGAAGCAATTTTCACCTGAGGCGAGGGACCGTTTCACCGGCTACCAGGCCGTATCCTTTTTGGTGCAATTACGTTATCTTTAATGTTATAATCACGTCGTATAAATATTTAATGCGAACACGAAATTTCGTTGGCAACCTTTTTGCCTCTTTGTGTGACTTTTTAGGGGACTTTCTTTAGAAGAACCTTGATTCTTGTAGATGGGCCTAAGTTTACAACACTGAGCTGTAGCAAATTAATGTGATATAATTTATGTTTGTGTGTATAATTAAAGTATAAATATTGATTTTATGATTTTAACAACAAAGTAAAACCATTAAAATAAACAACCCGACTGCGTGAAAAAATTAAAACAAAAAAATCATTTTCGTGCCAAAGAAATATACACACATACATACAAACATACACTCGAAAAACATCCCAGAAAGCGACGCTGGCGGAAAGTGACGGGACCGCCAAAATTCCCTTCTGGGTCAGTCGGGTGAAAACCAGTGCTATTTAACCGTTTTGCTTATGATGAAATACGTCTCACAACTAGCGCCGCCAATGAAAAAAACGGTGGCTACTTTTGGCGAGAATCGATTGCATTCGTAGGAAATCCAATCCTGGAATCCAAACCTTAGGTCCTAAAAATAGTTAAGCCTCGCGTTGAGAAATCGCAGGAGCGTTTTTTGATAAAAACGCATCCAAAAAAAAGATGTATTTTTTTTCCATTGGCGGCGCTAGTTGTGAGACGTATGGCGTCTTAACACAGTCTGCAAATCCTCGAAATCTGTTGATTTTTAAACGAGTAAACTAAGTAAACGCGGCGGTAAAGGAAATTCTCTGACTAATAAACAAGCATCAACATTTGCCAGCTCCTATCGGTAAGCAGTGCATAAAATAGTTTTGCGAAAAGTCTTACTCGTTCCAACACAGTTTGTAGTGACAACAAAGTTGTTTTCGCTTTTTACATAACAGCTGTACCACAAAATGTTGAGATATAGAATATAGCCTTAGTGTGCGTTATTTTATACGTTGTTTTTTTCTTGTTGATTATTAATACTAACTTAATTCCGTATGGTGGTTTGTATGCAACAAATACCTACCACAAGGCAAAAGGCCGGACTAAAACCGCGTACGAATTAATGTGCTGTGTTGTGTAATGCCCATTCGGGTTGGCTTGTAATATTTAATTTATATTTATCATTTCTAGGTGTAAATGAATAAGGATATTTTTGATTCTTGTAATTGTCTGATATGTGTCCACCGTAACCGTAAGGTTGGTATGGGCCAAATGAAGAATTTATTGGAATTTGTTGGTATGGGCCAAAAATATTGATAAAAGAAACCTTCTTTCGTATTTTTTTATAGCTTCTTAACTACGTTTTAACAAGTACATTGCGGTACTAAAGAAGGCTTAGTCATTAGTCAGTGTAAAAGTATTTAAAAAATTAAGTAGAAGTTTTCATTAGTGATAGTCTGCTTCTTCTTCTTCTTCGTCGTTACGCTCTTGTCAGAGCGGTCGTGGTCCACATGCAGTACTATCAGTGGCCGATGTTGCGCGCCTTACGATGCCACGCCATTTATCTCGGTCAGAGGTTGCCCGAAAGCATTCAAACAGTGCAGATAGTCTACTTACGTTCGCAAAAATCCACAGTTAACCTTCTGTGGTAAATATGTCGTGTTTCGTACTTGGGTTGCTAAAATAGTGCACCTAGTTTCGAGGCAGATGCTTCTTTAACTATGTTGTTAAACACGGTACACTAAGCAAAAGTAACGATACGTCGTATTTGCTGAAAATATGCAAACATTTCACCAAAATAGAGGTAATAGAAATGATTGCTCAGTCTTCGCTTTGACTTCGCCATTTTATTTATCACTTCATTATTCGTGATTCGTGATTCGTGTAAAAGATAGGTACAACAATGGTAGCAGAAGACCTAAAAAGATTTCAGACAAGTGAAAATCAACGGTGCCATTAGGAAAACGAGAAAAATATAAGAGCTCGATGTCTTCAACTGCGAAAAAAGGAAGAAAAGAAAGTGAAGAATTCTCACAAACGACCTTGTGGCCGCAAATTGACAAAATTTGTCTCTGATCGCAGGTGGTAGGAAATATTGATGTCGATGTTCACCAACTTGTACACAGTAAAAATGCAAAAAGTATAATAATTATGAACCTTCGGTGGACATACATAAATCAGTAGGCATTGCCTTCGACATCTACAAAGTCCTGCATCAGAATCTGTTCACCCACTAAAGAGCTACGGTGCCACAAACAGACACATAAACAGACATACGCAGACATACACACAACAGTCAGACACACCCTCACACACATATTCTAGCGGTCAAACTTATAACACCCCTCTTTATGTGTTGGGGGTTATAAATACATTAAGTTGAGTGTGTTTCGAGCTCATGTAGGAAATCCATGATTGTCATATCCTCTTCATTCTTCTGTATTTATACTGCCAAAGTAAAACACTGATGTTAAAACAAAACGAGTGTCCAAAGAACGTTGCGTTAATTCAGATTTTTTATTGAAGGAAACAAATTGGAATTGGAGTTCCGGCCAGCACACAGTTTTTTGGGGAGAAATTAAATTTCGCCGTAGGTATTGCTTTTTACTGGGAAATATAATTCATCACAGTTTTAATAACGTTGCAGAGTTTTTGTTTGCGATTGGCATCTACCTGTTTGTTTTGCCCAATCAAATGCCCAATGTAAAATTAATGTTTTAGTTTGAAAGTCGGATCCATTCGCAAACTTTATGCCAATAGTGGCGGTGTTAGCGTTGTTTTAGTAGAAACGTTTGTGTCAAGCCAGCAAGGGTGAATAATGTCGGGTATTATTCACCCTTGCTACGGTGCCACAAACAGACACATAAACAGACATACGCAGACATACACACAACAGTCAGACACACCCTCACACACATATTCTAGCGGTCAAACTTATAACACCCCTCTTTATGTGTTGGGGGTTATAAATACATTAAGTTGAGTGTGTTTCGAGCTCATGTAGGAAATCCATGATTGTCATATCCTCTTCATTCTTCTGTATTTATACTGCCAAAGTAAAACACTGATGTTAAAACAAAACGAGTGTCCAAAGAACGTTGCGTTAATTCAGATTTTTTATTGAAGGAAACAAATTGGAATTGGAGTTCCGGCCAGCACACAGTTTTTTGGGGAGAAATTAAATTTCGCCGTAGGTATTGCTTTTTACTGGGAAATATAATTCATCACAGTTTTAATAACGTTGCAGAGTTTTTGTTTGCGATTGGCATCTACCTGTTTGTTTTGCCCAATCAAATGCCCAATGTAAAATTAATGTTTTAGTTTGAAAGTCGGATCCATTCGCAAACTTTATGCCAATAGTGGCGGTGTTAGCGTTGTTTTAGTAGAAACGTTTGTGTCAAGCCAGCAAGGGTGAATAATACCCGACTTTGAACCCAAAAGCTTCAGGTTACAGGTTAATTTCGAGTATCAGAAGCGGAATTTCAGTTCTGTTAGCGGAATAAGTAAATGACAGCTCTGTTATCCACACATTAGCTCCATTAATTCATTTGCGGTTATTTTAGGTCTGTAAATTTGGCTCTCGACTCTTCGAGGTTTTTTTAGATTGTAATGGCATTGTGACATTTCAGGTATCAAGCTTTCTGAGATAATTGTCTCTATGAGTAAATTCTGCTACGGCAACGCAAGTGCTACGCTGCTACGGCTAAAAAAGTGCTACGCTGCTGCGGCTGCTTAAGTGCTACGCTTTTCTGAGCATTAAAAAAACAAATGTTTGCGTGGAAATTATCAGTGTTACTAGGAATAAAAGCCATAAAAGCTTCGACAACAGTAACTCTAACAACAACTAGCAGCGACCAATACATTTTAAGTGAACATAGAGCTTACTCTGGTATCTTCTGGAGGATTATTTCTCAAGTTGCCAAAAAATAGAATCAACGGCAAACATTAGAAAGTCGTCTTTAAAACAAGCTACACACATTCCAATGTTTGTTCAAATCTAAGGCTACTTGATTTATTAAAATATAAGTATGAGAGAAGAGGATCAGTGCAAAAATGCGATCCTAGCAAATATAGACATAATTATTATGTAGCATATAGATCCTTATCTGGCGTATATATAGATCATCTTTCCTAGATGCAAAGGCCTAAGTTTTTTTCTAAGGTTCAATAGGATACTTTTGTTTTCAACAATTCTTCTTTCTATGTTTCCAAAGTGAGAATGAGAATATCCTTCTCATCGTGATCCGGACTCAAGAAGCCCAACTTACAATCAAATGAAAATTTTGTATGGAAACTGCTTGTAAGAAAAAAAAAAACTCTGGCACCAAGCGAAAAAAAAAATTTGATACCGTGATTTACCAGAAAAAATACGATATCGTGACTTCTCAAGACGACGGCCGAGATATACAGGGTGTTAAAAGACCGCCAACAGACCTGAAAGGCAAAATTATTTTGGTTTTTTAGGTTATAATTTTGGAAAATATTTTATCACGCAATGGAAGTGTAACGCAGAGAAGTCATATTGCACAACCGTTGACATAAACTTGTGTTACTTAAATTAGAGGTCATTTTATGCAAGAAATATTCAAAATTTTGATACGTCTTCTTGAAAGGAAATGTTAAGTACTCGATACTGAGCAGATTTCTGCAAAACAAAAATATTTTAAATGTCCGACTTTGAACCTTATTATCTCGGAAACCGTTGATTTCCCAGGTATAGTTCCTTGGGCACAAATGTTCAGCATGATGAGGACAATACGTGGTTTCCCGCTTTGTTGGCGGTCTTTTAACACCCTGTAGATAGCGGTTTTTTCTTGTATCTACGTGCTTCCCTAGACATTTTTGATGAAGAATCAGAATCAGAATCAAAATCAATTGTTTTTATTCAAACATTTATAATAAGTTGAAAAAATTCACTCGGGACAGGACTTGAACCCGCAACCTTCCGCATACCGTGTAGTTGAAGAAATTCGCATCGACAGTTACTTGACTCGGTAGCTCAATTGGTAGAGCGCCTGCACGGTATGCGGAAGGTTGCGGGTTCAAGTCCTGTCCCGAGTGAATTTTTTCAACTTATTATAAATGTTTAAATTATTCCCTAGCACGGGTTAGTGCTTTAGAAAAAACAAAAAGTGTTTTTATTCAATTTGCCATAAATAAATTATTTACATTGAACGTCAAAATATTATCTAAAGTTAAAAATGTATATAAATTAGTGAATGTGTTTTGGAGAGACCGGTAACTCCAAAGTAAGTCCCCGACAGTAAATTGCTCCGCTGCGGGTCGACCCGTGTGCCTTACGGGCCAGTTAACCTCTCATTAGGAGTGGAAACAACTCACAGGATAAACGATGGGCAGGAAGGAACAATAATTGCTGCCTTATTGCTCACCGATCGAAGAGGAAAAGACGTTGTGGAGAGACGCAGCGGTATTAATCTACTCCCGAGAGGGCACTACCTTAATTGCACCTTGCTTGAGATGGATTTTTGGGTACGTTCAGTGCCTTTCTTTTGTGTTTATGTTACAGTTAAATTTACTTTTTCTTAGGGACTCTTATTTGGATTGGAAATCGCAACTAATCAGATATTACGACATCAATCGAAGTAAGTTAACGCGTATTTTAAATATTTCTGAATTTTTCCAGTGTGCTTTTGGTTAGCGAAAGCAGTCATCTCAGTGTTTCATAATAATTTAATACTCTGAAGTTATATGTATGTTTCTAACGTCTCAGGCACCATTTGAGTTGTGAGTGGTTACTTTATCCATCTAGTGTGGGTGTCCTTAAGTTAGTACTATGCATCTGCCATAGGACTGGGGATATTGGCGAGATGGACAAAGCCCAATAGCGCGGACATTTGTGGGCTAGAATGCTAGATGAATAGAAGTTTTAAAGCCTTTCTTTCTTCTTCTTCAACTTATTTCCACTCAATGCTGAGTGTAGATCTCTTACATTGAACTCCATTATTTGCGGTCTTGAGATGTTCTCATTCAGCCTTTTCCTGCCACTTTGACTAGGTCCTCAGTCCATTTCATCGGTTGTATGCTCACATTTTTACATCACGTTCTGGATCTCGATTCCAGTAAATTTTTACCCCATCTGTGCTCTTCTTTACCACATAATGTGACCTCCCACTTCCAAGTCTTTAGTCTTCCAAGTCTTAAAGTCTTTCGCTAGGACCTACGTGGAAGTGAAGTCGTTTACACAAAAAACTCACAGACAGGCTTTGTCCTTGACCCGGATTACTTTGTACAAGGCTCTAGTGTCTTTTCGATGGCAACTCATTAATTTTCTTTTATAACCTGTCAGATGGGAACTCAAGATAATGTTTTACTGAGGGTTAAATATTATTTTTCAGTACACAATGCCGTGAACGAGTAGGTATAAAGAATGGATGGACTTGTATGAAAGTAGGTAATGATTTCCGGCTATCAAGGTAGGTGTTGGATTTCCGCCGGAGGTAAGGAAGTAGTCACTCCCCTGACCCTGTTTTATTTAAATATTTTTTCCCATTAAATATATTTACTAAATTAAATTACACAATCATAGTGGTACACTAGCTTTTGCCCTTTCAGCGTAATAGTGTACATAAGCACCTATGTCTTATCTCGCTTAAATCACTAACATCCAATAAAACCATTGATCACTTGATTGCTTACGTCATAACGCCAAACGTGACACTCGGATTTACTCCCTCGGATATAAAAACGGCCATTAACTACCCGTTAACGGTTATCCGGGTAAAAGCCGATCGCCGCCAAGTGGCCGGGAACTTTTACAACTTTTCCTTTCTATGATAACAACTTATTAACGCTATTCGCTGACATTAATATCTGTTCGCAACAGATTTTCGCAGTTCCGCAACTTGTTTCGTGTTCGGTGATTACTTGTGTTTTGTTAGTCTGCTATAATTATGCGGATTGATAGAGAAATAATCCAGTGGCTATTTTGTAACAAAGGTTATAACTAAGGCCTTTGCATCTACGTAATGAGATGATTTATACAGCGTCCAGTGGCACCTTCACTCACACTAGATGGGTGAAGAGACCACTCGGCGCTGCAGTGCCTGGGACATTCTTTTAGATGGAGTAGGCTTACCCAGCACCTATACCATCCTGACAGCTTAGTCGACCTAGCCCACAGGAAAGACTGGTACAAAGAACAAAGGTATGAAACGTTGTTAATTAATAAAAGTGGATAAAGGGTGATAAATTCATTTTCATACTTTTATTCTTTTGTTACTGTGATTTTCATTGATAAATTGAATAATGTTGTATTAAAAATGTTAAAATTCATGGTCTTCCTTTTATTTCTGACACTATGTTATTTAGCAAAAAATAATCCTTATGATGAAGCCTTTCGATCGGTATGATAAAACTACATGGTAATTATTTTTCTCATGTAACGGGTTCGATTCCCGGTTCAACCATGTAATTATTTAGATGTCTATGAATGCAGTTTCAATTGTTTTTAAATAAAAATAATGTCTTCTTTCAGTAAAATGATCCATCTACAATATTGAAGGTACTTTCCCTCCATGTGGCATAGCCGTGGGATGCCCTGTATAGATACGAGTAACTCTTTATTGTATACCAAAGATAAATTACATTGTTTATTTTAAACTAATTAGAACGTATATAATTGGCGGTCTTATCGTTAAGAGCGATCTCTGTCGGACAACCGTTTTCAATTGAGCAATTGAGCTATTGAACAAGTTTCTGTAGCTATAGTCTGAAAATATAACAAAGCTCCTTTGGCATCTCAAGCAACATGTATTAGCAAAGGATCATTCTCAAGATACAATGTAGAGTATCCTTTAGTATGTGGCCAGGAAAACGCTTTGAAAAGCAGCCAAAACGACAGTCTGTGCAGTCGGTCTGCGAAATGCAGATAGACTATAAAACGCGTTTTGTGACCCCGCATTCCTTCACAAAGTATTGTTTTACGTCCAGCGGTGGCTGGCTAAAGGTTTAAGACCTTTGTTTACGGGCAGTGGTTCTTAAAGTTTAAATGTTGGTGACAAAATCTTGTCGCGCACTTGTTCAATGTTATAATACTGATATAATAATAATGATATAATAAAGAAACTGAACAAATTCAGTCAACATTTAATTAAAATCCTAGAAGCTACTACCTTAGCTTAGAAACTGCACGAGAAGATTGAGAACTCTTATCATAGTAAAGTTAGAGAATTTTCAAGTTGAACGCAAGTCTCTGTATGGGCACGACATTGAGATTAAATATAAATGCTCGTAAGCATTGAAGGAATGAAAAGTTAAATTTAATTACACGCTTTTACCTTGCCGCTTTGATTTCAAAAACATAAGGCATTTATTTCAGTGAAGAGAATATGGTAATAAAGGTACAGGATGCCGTGAAAGAATCGGAGCATTGTTTATTTGATTGCGAGTCCTTATGTTGATACGTTTGGCCTTTTTCATTATTTTTAGGTACATACGAGTACTTATTATTACTCGCATTCAGCACTCGTATGTGTCATTGTGTAGTGGGTGGCAACTTTCACTCGCTTTGGGATACGGCTAAACGAAAAAGACTTGTCTGGCAACGCTATCTTAGCTTGAGCTTGACAGTAGCCAAAGTCTCAAGTCGGCTAATGTCAATCAATGTCAAGCTCAAGCTAGTGTCTATTAAGGTGGGATAATAGCAACGTCGCGGGAAATTCAAAATTTTCACAGTTTTTTACATTTTGTAGCTAAACTGAGCTATTTTTGTTCAGCGATTTTTCGTTCGCGGAAATAACAAAGTATTTTTTTCATTATTGTAAACAACAGAACAACAATAATTCAGCCGATTATGTTTTCCGGTCTACGACAAGATTTTTGGGCAGTGCTACTGCTTCGTAACAAGCTACAAATTGCAAAAAACTTGTGAAAATTTTGAATTCCCCGCCACGCTGCTATCTTCCAGCCTTAATATCCTGACAGCTACTGAAGCTCGAATGATTTTGATTTCTGAGATCACCTACTTGAGCTTGATCTTGAGATGACGACTATTAATGGCACCCTTACCCCTATTATATAGGTGCAGCGCTCTACGCTTCGCTCACAGTATCCACCCTTTCACAGCTTGATACGTCACGACACTCCCCTTTTCCTCTTCGAGTTGATCGAAATAGCTTCTTCACGCCCTGAAGTCAAACTTCTAAGAAAATATAAGGTGGCTCTATTCACTCCGCTAAATGAAAGATTTCTCACCAAATCAAAACACAATAGAACTCCTTTGTACCAACTTTTATTTGTTGATGGTGTCTTATGTATATTGTGTGTCCGTTAAGTATGGTTCCTTGCACTGATTTAGTTTAATATTGAAGCTTTTTGCTGCCACATTTGAGTGGTCACTTAACCCATGTATGTGAGTGGAGGGAAGTGACACTCAAATAGATCCAAAAGGAAAAAAAATCTTCAATTTGATCTAGTCTTAATTCAATAACTAACTGAGAAAAACAAATGACATTTAATTACTCTTAGTTAATTTTCTTAAAATAATATTATTTCGCATGCGCAGTGAAGTAAAAAGGCCGCTATGTCAGTAAAACTTGATTGCTTAGTTAATACCCTTTAAAGCATAATTAAGTGAATACAAACACGAACTTATATTGGAAACCTTCGTCTAATATTCGTTCGGCAACTTTTTGAGAAAACAAGGGGATGCCATCAAAGTTAAATTATGTCGCCAACGAAATAAAGCTGTCGGCACGAAATTATTACAACGGGACTTTGACTTTGTTTAGCCAATACGAGTAGCATAGGTAGAAAGCAGATCACCTTTAGGTAATTTTGCATTACTTACCATAATTTCGCACCAGCAACTGGCCTAGGGTGCACTATTAGCGGTTGAGTTGCACAGTGGAGTTAGCCGGGCCCACGCCACCCTATCTAACACATCCGACGACACGCACGTATAGCATTTCTGTCGGGCTAAGATGTAGACAAAATCCGAATCTATGATTGCCATGTCAACGCCTTTTGCTTTTTTTAAATTTATTTCTCAAACTGTACAAAAACCAATCAGTAAAACGCTTCGCAACCAAAATGATATTATTCTACGCAATTTATAATCGAATCTCGTTTCCAATTTTGTTGCATTTGTCAAATTAATTCGCTAAGCCCGCCGTAGTTACGCAGACAGGGCCTTCAGAAACGAATAAATTTCGTGAAAATGGAGCAAAGTTTAGACACAAACTGCGTACAAAGAAAGTCAGCTTAGTTCTAAGCAATTTATCTACACTTAAGTTTATTGAGTGACACTATGGTATGTTTCTAGCGAATTCGGAAAAGCGGTCAGTCAAAAAGGACGACCTCAGGGTTCAACAAACATTTTGAGAATTCGTATTTTTGAAGTTCTCCTCTGGATCCAATTCTTTCCTGTATATGATTATTTACAGAGGAGTAAATTTTGTGAAAAATGTGTTTGTATGAATAGTTGTTTCACGACAATAAAATTATACCTACTCTTTTCATAATTATAAACAACAGAGCAACAAGCTGATTTGTTTTTCTGGTCGAACAATCAGTGGTACTGCCCAAAAACTAACCAAAAATCTCATCAGTTCAGCGGTATGATTGTATTTTTGAGTAATGAAAATAATACTGTTTTATTGCTATGAAACAAAAATCGGGAACAAAAATAGCTCCGTTTAGTTACAAAATTTAAAAACCTGTGAAAATTACGCACTTCCCGCCACGCTTCTTTTGTTGAACCTTAAGAGTGTATCTGCCGGTTTCTGAATTGAGAAATTCGCTAAGCAAATGGGTAAGTATCGTCCTGTCTTTGCAGATTTCTTACAAAAGAGCGCGACAGAGCGATACGTAAGTATTTGCTTAGTAAAATTCTCAACTCAGAAACCGGGCCTATAGCAGTTAAATCTGTTGAAAAATCTGTAGCTGTCTCGCGTCCGCAAATACTGAGCGAAAGGGACAATCTAAAAGAATCTATAAAATCCCCACTTTCCTCTTTCAAATATGGTTCGATTAAAAAAAAGTCAACACCCGATATCACAATAAACTACTTAATGTCAGGCCGTCTTGTTTTTTAAATTTTAAAGTTGTTTAATAGGTTCTTTTACCACTGCTTTTAAATACGTTTTTTTTTTCGGTAGGTCCTAGCTACTGTTAAGGCGCCGTGCTTAGTGAATTAGGCCGCGCGCAAAGAAAAATGCACAAAATCGATTCCTGTATCAAATACACAAAAAAAAACGAAAATGTTCATATATCAAACCCTAGAATTAGTTGAGACCTATCTAACACAGCCAGTTTCATGTTGATATCCATAACAGATTGCAAGATATTTTGCTTAAAAAAAGTGCGCCGCCTATTTTTTTTCAAGCAAAATATCTTCAAAACGTTTATGAATGTCAACACGAAACTGGCTGTTTTAGACAGGTCTCAACTAATTGTAGGATTTGATATGTGAACATTTTCGATATTTTTTGTGTATTTGATACAGGAATCGATTTTGTGCGTTTTTCTTTGCGCGCGGGCTAATTCACTAAGCACGGCGCCTTAACAATAATTTATAGAAAAAATCTAAACAGTCCGACATGCCGAGGGTGGAGATGTCCCAGCATACCAAAATTTTTTGCCCTTGCCATTATCCAGGGACGAAATTGAGGACTACATTTGTATGGAGAAAACAAAACTGTGATATCCTCTTAGGACCCTTTCTCCTTCTGGAACCTTACTTATTATTTTGACCCTATTCATCTTGAGCTTTTGGTAGTAGGTTCTTAGAAAATTTGGCTACTTAAGTAGGCACTTAGTTAAGTTCGACAGCGCAAAACGATCGCTATTTGTTTTAAGTGAACTCGAAGATTAACTTTCAGGAATCCTCTTGTTACGTCTTAAAGGTTATCTTTGATAAGTATTCTGTGGGTTTGCCCCAGAGACTTTCAGACATGAGGATAAGACACAATGAGGGATCCCGTTTTAGTGCGCACTAGTTGGCGCCACTGTCAAGTAAGGCCATGAAGTACGTATAGCTCTTAAATTACCTATAGCTCTTAAAGTTAGTTATATCTTAAAATTAGTACGTAAAAATGTTTACTCACATTAAAATCATATTTAATGCCTATCTTAAAACTGTGCTAATAAAACACAAATCAACGGTTTTCGAGATAATGAGGTTCAAAGTCGGATTTTTTAAAACTTTTTTTGCAGAAATGTATTCAGTATCTAGTTCTTAACATATCTTCTCAAGCCTTATCAAAATTATGAATATTTCTTACAAAAAACGACGTTAAAATTTCAACCCGCAATGTATTCTAAACATCGGCACTTCAAGCTTAAGTAACTTAAACTTATACCTACGCTTGCGCAATATGACTTCTGTGCGTTACAAGTCCATTGAGTTATAAAATATTTTTCAAAATTATAACCTAAAAAACCAAAATCATTTCCCAGCAATAATTTATCAAAAAAATACTTTGTTTTGGTGTCTAGTATGCGTGGCTTTCGTGTCTGATGGCGGTCAATTAACACCGTGTATAAAACAAAGTCGTGTTACACCATTTATAACTCGAAAACCGCTGGACCGATTTTTATGATTTTTTATTTGTTTGATTTCTCTCCGCCCCTAATAGTAGAATAACCATTAGAAAAACGGAAAAAACTCACGAGCAAAAAAAAAATAAGTCTGCGCGGACGAAGTCGCGGGCAAAAGCTAGTTAGAAATAAACCCACTTGCCCATACAAACAGTTACATTTTGGACCTCACACTACACAAGCGCCCCTAGCGGCAAGTCTGAGCGCGGTAGCCCTCATTTGCACAAAAATGCTGAAAAATTAAAAGGAAATAAAACAAAACCCTGTTGCGTCGCGTCGCCGGGCAGATGCTCGTAAAAAAATATGTCCACAACAGGACACAGAATAAAATTGACATAGAAGATGAATGGACAAAACCAGTGAAGAGAGATAGAGGTAGATAGATATTCGTTTATTTACTACAATTACCTACTACAGCCCCTCTACCCTTGGCGCATTTTTCCAATACGGCCGCAATATGGCGTAATTTACAAAATTTAATATTTTACAAATTAAGACGCATTTTTTGTTTTTATTGAATAAAACAGCCTTAACTTTGAATAAACATTACAAAGTATTTTTTTTAAAATCAAAGCATTACTATGCGAATTCAAAGAGAAATTAATTTCAAAACTTTTTCAATTTGATCGCAATAGCGTCAAGGGTAACCCTGGGGGGTTACAGGGTTTTGGCCTAGAACTACGTAACATGTTCAACGAGCGATCTTAAAAGCGGCTGGAAGACATTACAGTGGTCTAGACTAGTAAGGAACCGGGGAGGTTGGCACGACAGAGAAGATGCCTATTAGATACCAATCAGTGGGCATCATTCATAGGCTGGTTTTATAGCTAGACTAGCTGACCCGGTGAACTTCGTATCACCTGAAATAGTTTGACTCTCCGCGTCAAAAATGGCGATTCCAATACAAAATGACAAATTATTATTTCTTCCGTTTTTTCAGCTAATCCTTTAACTTTTCCCATATTTCTTTGCTTTTAAACCTACCCTGAACTATGGTGAACTAAAAAAAAAACAGTAAATATGCAAATCGGTCAAGCCGTTTCTTAGTTTTAGCGAGACTAATGCACGGCGATTCATTTTTATATATATAGATATAGATAGATAAAACGGCACTTCTAGTTTTGCTAAGCGTTGTTTCCATGACGTTTCACTACCAACGACGTAATTTTTTTACTACGTCGGCAGGGAAACGTAAAATGTCAGCCGAGAAGAGAAGGATTGTCCCATTAATTTTTAAGACTTTTTGCGTTTCCTCCACAATAAAGCCACTCGGGTTTTGGCGAGCAATGAATGGACATAATTACGGGCCCCAATTAAATGTTCTCAGGGGAAATGCTTGACATTAATTTCTTTGTCACCATTGTCCAAGGTTTCCCTTTTAGTTTGTTGTGGACATAATTATTCACCCAAACAGATTTTCTTTCAGAGCCCTAGCTACGTATATATTCTTCGGGTGACAGTCAGAATAAGGTAGAATTGGATAGATACAATAAGCAGATATCTTCTTCTCCTTTGTTTCCATACACCTTTGTGGAGTCTGGGGCTTACACGAAGGCATTTGTTTCTGTCCACGGGTAAGGGCGAGGCCCCATTGGTGCGTTGCGCTGCGTTGCGTTGCGTCGTCGCATCGGATCGACGCATTGTATGCCACATCTGCGACATACAATCGCCCATACAAACGCAAGAGGGTATACACGCCGTCGCATCTGCGTCTCAGTTCAGCGTGGTCTCCGTCGTCGCACCGACAGCGCAGCGCAACGCAGCGCATCACCCTCCCACCGCTTCGTCTCTTGTCCGTCGATCCGATGAAACGTATAACAGCTAATGTAACCCAGGTTCTAACACAATAAATTCATTTCATTTCATTTCATTTCATTTCATTTCATTTTCATTTCAACGTCGCGCGCGACGACGCAACGGTGTACTGGGGCATGTAATAAAAATAATATGGAAAACGACGCAGCGTCGACGCTGCGACAACGAAACGCAGCGCAAAGCACCAATGGAGCCTCGCCCTAAGGAGAATATCTGAGAAAGAACGGATCTCTTCGAGCTTCGGCGCCCGTAATAACTTAAACTTGTTAGTAATAAAAGAAAACATTTAACCGTACAATGGCAGAAAAATCCTTGTGACAGACACACATACATGACTACTTTATCTCGAAACATATCTAGGAAGACGGCTTAAGAAATTGCAAAAAGATGAGGCATGAAGGGCGAGGGTCGTGAGATAAATCTGAGAGAATGGATGACAACAATAACTTTCAAGGGAAGGAGAACTTGTGTAGCCGTTTTCGTACTTTGTCGTAAGTTTTGACCCAGTTATAAGACCCGTTATTAAATTAACGCGTCTTAACTCGTAAGTACAATGGAAATGAAGAGTAGCCAAACAAAATTTCCTCCACAATAATTTGGGTCTGAGCTCAGAATAACTTAAACGAGTGCTTCTCAATATTTATGAAAAACATCATCTTCCTATAAAATAAGTACAGTAAATTCTGGTAGTAAGTAGCAATTTTTCGGACCTGGATCTAGGAGTTAGTATTTAGATTCTGAGTACTAAAACTGTGGTTATCAGAATCCTATTTTGTGATCAGCAGATCTATCCAATTCTATGTTATGTCTTTTCATTTGTTTGTTAGTCTTGCTTAGATTAGCCCGGAGGTTGCCCAGTCATCACATCAGGTAGGTAGGTACCTACTAAAATAGGAGCAGTTTTAGCGAAGCAGGGACCTTTAGTTGACATTACTATAATAATGGATCAACCTGTGAAACGGCCTTCAAAGCTACTAGTAGGTAAAAAAAACAACCAATTTTTATTTTCTCCGAAATTACAACGTGGGTCTTTCAAAGGGTCCTTTACGGGACAAATACGCTGAAGGACCATCACTCTCCCATCGCGTGGGCCATTTGTACGCGCACCTGCGCCTGCCCACTCAATTAGTCCCCTGGCACAGTTTGTCACTGCCCAAACACTCATCCGGGGTATTTTTACAGTAAATATCAATTAAGCATATAGTTCGTTGAGGAGAAGTTGGCCCTGCGTGCTGGGCCAGCGATCTGACGTGCATTGTATCTACATGTTACGCCGCTTTGTATGTGTTTGAAGTTGATGAAATAGAACATTTATAGATGTTCGTAATGAAAACATAAACACGTTGCATAATGAAATACACCCGGTTCTTCTGTTCGTGAAATGGTTGTTTCAAGTTTTTACTTGTGACATTTGACACGCACGTGTCAAACAGTAGGTTGCCATTTTGAACTGGCTGCATCACGCACGATAGGTCTGAGGATAGAAAAATTGTGCAATGGGAGGGGCCATTTCATGGGTAGTAGTGAAATTAATAAGATAAAGTTGTGAACTTTGTATTGTTGTGGGTAGGTATCTAACTAAGTGAAAAATCAGCAAAGTAGTGCGGGTTTGACGTTTGACTTTCCACCATCACATACGTATAGAAGTAAAGTTCTCTTTTCGTCAAAAACGTAGGAAGCCTTGTATTTTTCCTTGTTTTGGTAAGTTTAATTGACTCTTTAGTAATGGTTTTACCAGTCTTTGTTCCACATAGACACTCAAACTTTTATATCCTCTTATATTTTATATCCTTTATATCCTCTTTTTGGATGCATTTTTCTGCTATAAAACGAGTCGTCAAATGTGAATCCCTAGGCTCAACTATTTTAGGGCCTAAAGGCTAAATTCTTAAATCCCGCAAAAGTAAAAACTGGCCGTTTTTTCGGCAAGTCCAGGGATTATAAAGGCCTAGGCATCCAAAAAAAGATATGTTTTTTTTCATTGGTGGCGCTAATGGACGTGAACTTAAAAGCTATTGCATGGACCATCAGATCTTTTCAACATTACTTTTTCAGCTACTAAACTTCCAAATTTATTATACGTAGGTACGGTCGGCCACAGTATCAGATAGTAACTTTGTAATTTCTACAACATTAATTTCTGAATTGAGAATTTGACTAATTAAATACTTAAGTCTGTCACGTTCTTTGTGAGAAATCTGCAGAGCCAGAAAGATATTTTGAAAGTACACGTAGTGGTACTTCAGAAAGGTACACGTAGTGGTACTTCAGAAAGGTACACGTGCTTGCTTAGCGAATTTCTCAATTCTGAATTCGGCAGTTATTAACTCCATTCCATGGCTCAACGTGAGTAGGATCATAAATACCCACTGTAATGGACTGCTATCCGCCCACTGTTTGTGATGATCTAGCCCTGCCTTCCTGTGCAAGTCTAGATATCTGTTTTGGCTATGATCGTCTAGTTAGCTTCAAAATTAGTTAATAAAGATTGATTCCTAAGAAACCATTTTTGACTGTAGTAAAAGGTATAATGAGTTAGATTTGACTATTGAGCTGAATATTTAACTGAGCACTTGATTAAAATAAACTCTAGGTCTTCAGGTATTTTCTGCAAGACCTAATTCCACTTTTGGGAACTTGATTAGATTAGATATTATTATGAGGGAAAGACCCCGGAGTAACGATCGGCTTCGGCTCTAAGCCTTGAGACTTACGACGGTCACAGGTTCGCAACCCAGTATCTTTCATTCCATGTATTAGCTATGTGATAGTAGCTTTGAGTTATTACTCACTTGAGTATATTATATTTTATATTATCCAACGATTCTGGATCGTGGATTAGCTGTCTCTTTATTGTCCCAATCTGACTCGAAGGGATCATTTACTTTTTTTTTTGTTTAGGTATTATTTAGCCGAATGCATTCGAATATTAGATATGATTATGCATGCTTTAGCATACATACGCATGTCTATATTTTGGCTAGATTATCATCATATTTATCATATGGTGTGTACACACTGAGATCAGCTTTTTTTTTTTTGAATACAAGGTAATGAGATATCTGAGAGTCGAGTGTACAGTCCCCCCGCAAAGAATGTTCTGTGATATTTTGTCAACACACAAGATTGTAATTTGTGTTTTCAAGTATGAAGATTATCACTTTAGTTTGGTACGATATGTCTGATGGACTTATTTACTGTATTCACTCTCGCTTGTAACTATGCGAGTTTTTACTGTCACACAAGTACCACTGTAATGATTATAAAGTTACTTTTATATTCAAGGTTGTCAGAAGGATCCCAAGATAAAATTATGTGAATTGATATTATAAATTGCCCATTTTAATTGAAAATATGCAGTATTGTAAAATAATTAGTTCTCAGGTTTCAATTAAAAATAATTACCAATGTATGTAACCAATAATCAATGTAAAATAATTTCTTTTGGAATTAATTCGTGAATAATAATGGAATGTAAATAGTAGAGATTACTAGTTATTGGACAAGATATTTCCTGAAGGGAAAAAATAGGAAAATTACTGGGTTCAAAGCTATTTATACATTGTAGGAGAAGAAAGGAAATACAGAACAAGATTTGAATTTGATTTATTATTTTTGTAAGGAATAATTATTGCAAAATATTTTAATGTTATTTTGTATTGAAAGATTGCAAAAATAATGTTTATTTTATAAAGTTAAGGATTGTAGAATAAATGTATTTTACTGAAGTTATTTATAATATTTTGTGAGGAAATATTTCACACGACATTTAATTATTTTGTTAGGAAAGATTACCAAAGATATTATTTATTTTTAGTTTTGTAAGGAAATATCACAAAGATTATTATTTATTTTTAGTTTTGTGAGAAAATAATACAAAGATTATTATTTATTTTTAGTTTTGTGAGAAAAGAATACAAGGGTTATTAATATTATTTTTATAAGGAAAGATTACTAAAACATTAATTAATTTTTAGTTTTGTAAGGAAATATTACAAAGTTTATTATTGATTTTTATAGGGAACGATTATAAAAGATTGGTTTGTTTGATTATTTTTGTTTTGGTTTTGTGGGAAAAATTGTAAGAGATATTTGCTTGATTTTGTAAGGAAAATTGCAAAGGTTATTTATATTATTATTCGTTAGGAAAATTAACAAGTTTATTTATATTATTTTTGTTAAGGAAAAATTCAAAAGATATTTAATTTGCTTTCGTAAGAGAATCGGAAAAGTTGTTTATATTATTTAGACTTATGTGTTTCAATGAATGAAACCACATAAGACCATCATTGCGACTAGGGCCTTCCTATGTGGCAAAAAAGTATTCTCAATGATGAAATGCATAAAAAAATCCACGGCCTCGTTATTGCTAAGTAGTAATACTAAAGTCACTTAATTAGGTACTCAAAATTTAAAATTAACACGATTTGATATTGTTTGTCTCATTTACTAAAGCTAGTCTTAAATCTCGGAACGAAATGATAATTCACAATTTAATGCCCAGAAGGAACGAATTGAGACACCAATTTAAGTTACGTAGGTACCTAGTTTATCAATGCTTTACAGTCTTAGTTTGCTGAAGCTGCATTGTATAACAATATAGACTAACAAATTTATATTTACACTACAACACACTTACTAATATGGGTAATTTTAACTAGAACCTATACACGTTGATTTTTTATGATAAGGAACGCTACATTGGTATCTGTTTGACCAAAATCAAATAAAACAGAAAGGGACACGATTCCAGTAAAATTTTCAGTTTTGGGAGGCGTATTTTAGACCAAAGATGATATTAATAGGTATTTCTGTCTACGGACTTCTGCGGTCTATGATTTTCTCAATTACTTGTAAATGACACCTGCCTTCCAAAAGCTGATAATTCTCAACAACACAGATAAATTGCAAATTACGAAATCACCTTGTGGATGAGATTAACCACTTGTCTTACGAATCTCTCGTGACATAAAAAAAATATGAGATAGTTTTCCAAATTATATTAATTTAACTGAGAAGAAAAAAAGGTGAATACGCAATTTAGACAAAGAAAGAAATTACTCAACTTGCCACAAATCCTCGTCTGGCTCTACACCGAATTTACACAATTTTTATCTTCAATCTCGTTCCAGGAACAATTTAGCTATCGCAAATACAATGAAACTCGATAAGTCTTAGTTCTTCCTCGGGCGTCAATCGAATGTCCCGAAAGATCTTTGCCTCTCTACAATTTCCACAAAAGACTGTGTTATTATTCTTAATTTAAACAATATTAACGATACTAGCATCTAGTTTAATCTAAATAAAGACTAATATTCCTTGGCAACATCCGGCTTTAAGAATCATGCGCAGGCGCCGCCCACATTTTGAATCGGAGACTCGAGGCTCTGATTGGTCGGTCCCTGTATCGATGGTTTTTTTCTTTGACTGGAATTGGACGCAAGACTCGCATTTTTCAGGTGATCTAGACTTTGTTCTCATATCTGGTCCATACTTTATTGATGACGTGAGACGTGGGACGTGGAGCATTTGTAAGATGTCGATGTCCAGTTCGCAGGTCTTCCTCGTTTTGGTTCTGCCTAGATTGAGCCATCAATCTAGGCCAACTTAGGGTTTTCAACGCCAGGTCAGTTGTCCCGGGTCAGACTTCAATGTCTTCCTGAAGTTAGAAAGAAAACAAGAGCGCGTAATATCCGAATATACAATTTCACTCGCACAAAATATTTCAATTTTGTATCGGCCGTTTACCTATTCTCTGGAAATAAAATGTAACCATGTGTTTTGTTATGCGATGGCATTTGGAGTTTTTGCTTTATGGCCCCGGTTCCTTTTTTTCAAAGTGCTGGCATTATAAGTGATTTGTAGGGAATTCTTTGTTTTGAGAGTTTTTTTTTCTGTTGTGCAATTTATGGCTCCGTCACTTGACAGTTTCAAAAAATTAAATCAACATAAGAACTTAAAATAGCAACCAGATGCCTCAAAATGTTTGTGTGAATTTTATGGTTTAGAAAGAAAAAAGTAAGTTATGGCTTTCGACTCTTGGACAAAGCCATGCCATCTCACGCCTCTCCTCGAAGACAGTTAGAAACTATAGTTTTCTAGCTTTCTACGAATATCTATCTCCTAGGGCATGGCTAAGAATATTAATGTTAATAGAGGAGAAAAAAAAAATACAAGATACATTTTTACTCAAGTAGGCAATTTCTACAGTTTTTGGCTACACTTCCAGATTACAATGACCCTCTTCGTTTTGTATTGAATAATAAAATGAACACCTTATAACTGCGCAATTATACTAAGGGTCTTTAGAACTTCATGACTCTAACTTATCTTTCTCCTTCTTGCTCAAATAATACTTAAATAGGTGAATAGCATTGTAGTTTCCCCTGATTGTACCTGTCTGTGGACATACTATAGCGTAAACATTCTCATATGGTATTGCGCCTACTTGGAAAGGTCCTACATATAGACGTGTGAACTTCTTGGTCAACTTTTTATCTGCTTCTGACTTGGGAAACGTCTTCAATTTAACATAATTGCCTATATTAAATCGTATCAATTTGTGGTTCTTGTTATACGTCGTTTCTCTGGATTCAGCTGATTTTAGAAGATTTTCGCGAACCCTTTCTCTAATTTTGCCAATATCTTGGATCCCTGTTTCCGTTAATTTATATATTTTATCTAGAATATTGTCGATTGAGAGCTTAGTACTTTTCCCCCACAATACTTCTTCTGGTGAAAACCCCGTGGATGTATGTATTACTTTATTGTAACAGTCTTCTATTTGAGGAACTAATGAAACCCATGATTTATGTGACTTATCGCAATACATTCTGAACATTCGGCCTAGTTCTCTATTAACTCGTTCAGTTGAGTTTGGCCGCGGATTTCTTACTGATGTATGAGACAATCGTATCCCTAATCGCGCCAAACCGTCTTCCCACGTTTTCGAAATAAACTGTGCCCCGTTATCTGTTATAACATGTTTGATATCTATAATCGTATGTAACTTTTTCATGCACGATAAGACACTGCTACCGGTAGCTCTTCTCAACGGATAAAGTTTTATGAATTTACTGAATGCATCTTGTATAACAAAAATATATTTGCTTCCGAATTTTCCCGATGGTAAAGGCCCATATAAATCCGCAAATACTATGTGTCCTACATCTTCCGCTATTACCGCCTTACTCGGACCGGAATGGTGTGCTAGCTCGTGTTTGGATTTCTGACAAATCGCACATTCCCTTAATACACTTGCTACCTTTTGTGACATTTTAGGAAAATAATACCGTTTCTTTAACAATGCAAGTACTTTAAATCTACCAAAATGACCTATTTCCTCGTGAACGTTTATTATTAAATCATTTTGCATCGTTTCTGGAATAGCTAAGCACCGGGATCCAGTCTTGGGATTCATGTAATATAAAACATCGTTCTCTAAAACATAATTCTGATTTACCCTGTCAACTTCACTAGATTGGTGATTACGCAAACTTGAAATTATTTCATTTAATCTAGCATCTTCATTCTGATGTTTATCTAGCGATTTGAGCTGCTCTCGGATTGAATTCGAACATGTTGCTTTAAATAAATTCATTTGTGGACCCTGACTTCGTGAAGTTTGTACATCTTTCACCCCTTGAATGTGTCTAGACAATACGTCAGCCACGATATTTTCCTTTCCCTTTACATGTTCTATTTGATAATCAAAGCGTCCTATATAATGGACCCACCGAATCATGCGGGCACTGAGTAATTTACATGAATGCAAGAATGTAAGGCTTTTATGGTCGGTGCGTATGGTCAACTTTGCCCCCCGTAAATAAGTTTCAAAATTGGTAAGACTGTATACAATGACCCACAACTCTTGCTCGGTGACTGTCCATTTCATCTCAGCTTCTGTCAAACCTTTGCTACAAAACCCTACAATCTGTTCCTCTCCAATGTCTGACAATTGATAAACGTACCCCGAAACTCCTATGGCACTACTATCTGTCTGAAGGTAATACATTTTACCTGCATCTGGATGCACTAATGTTACTGTCTCAAGAAATAACATTTTCACCCTTTCAAAACAATCGTCTTCTACCTGTGTCCACTTCCATTTTACATCCTTTCGCAACAATGCGCACAATGGTTTTGTTTCCTCCCCGTATTTATTTATGAATTTACGAAAATAATTAATTAGCCCTAAGAAACCTCTAACTTGTTTGACTGTTTTAGGTATAGGGAAGTCCTGGATGGCCTTTGTTTTATCTGGATCCATCCGGATTCCTTCAGTACTGACAATATGTCCCAACAATTTAACCTCCACCTGTAGGAATTTGCATTTCTCTATATTGCATGTCATATTTGCCTCATGCAACCGACTCAGTACTTGATCTAGATGATCGATATGTAAATCCAGTTCTCCAATTGTATAAACTATGAGATCGTCTAAATAATTCGTGCAAAAAGCTCTCATTCCCCCTAATATTATATCCATAGCTCGTGTAAAACTCGCAACTGACGTTTTTAACCCCTGTGGAAGGACCTTATATGTGTAAACTTTTCCCATGAACGTGAAACCTGTGTATTTTGTGGATGTTTCGTCTAAAGGTATTTGAAAGTACGCATTATTTAAATCAATCAAACTAATCCACTTAACCCCATGGAATGATTGTAAGATTTCTGATGTAAGCGGAGGGGCTTCAGAATCAGCTATCATCTTTTTGTTTAACTCGCGCGCGTCTAACAAAATTCTCATTGAGCCGTCCTTTTTCTTTGTGTACGTTAAAGGACTACAATAGGGTGTGGCCTCTCGTTTTATGACACCTAGCTTCTCTAACTCTTCGATGCTATCTTTTACTTTGTCGCGATGCGCAAACGGAATTGGATAACTACGTCTAAGGAAAGGCATTTCGTCCGCCATTTTTATAACATGAGTATATTTGTTAGTCAAACCCAATTTCTGTGTAAATACCCCTTTATTCTTTTGTAAAACTGGTAACAATAATTCCTCACGCTCTGCCCCTAACTCCAAGGATTCTACATACTTTTCGATAGTCATCACGGCGTCTTCGCTATCTGACACTGAGATTGAAGTTAAAATTCTACCTGCCCCTTTGTACTGACTTTCTTTCATAGCACTTGCAATTTCAATAGAATTTATTACTCCGCCCAATCGTTCACTTTCGTTTTGAGACCCAATGCGAATTTCTGTTTTAATACCTAGATGTTCGACTATCAAGCTTCTTTCTGACCCACATTTAATTACCCCCTTGACTCTTTGTAACCAATCAAAACCCAGTATTATTGATCTTGGTAATTTTCGCAAAACTAGTACAGGTATCTGCATTTGAGTATCACCTAATTGTATGTCTAACAAAATCAAACTTTTTACACTCTCGCTTCTAGACCCGAATGCACCTTGTATTTGAACTGTAGGTATTGGAACTTCCGGCAACGCCCCCACTTGAAGTTTAATAGATTCGTACAACTCAGTCGTAATTCCCGTAACTTGACTACCTGTGTCGATCAACGCTCGTACTTCCCTGCCATAAAGAGTGACTATTATTTCTGGTAATTTTGGTAAGGAGGGAATCGTTTCCTCCTCATCTGTGCCTTCATCAAGAGTATTAAATATTGTAAATATTCCCGGATTTCGTCTATCACAACTAAAACAAGGCCGTCCTTGCTCCGCACAATACTCGACGTTTTCGTTACGGTCCCCCAACAATCTACCAATTGTGTCTATTGTGTCATTATTGTTTACAACTCCAGCGCAACCAACTGGGTTCTTTTGTCCGGCTTCTCGCATTCCTAAACCTTTTCCTGCTGTCCATCCCATGCCTAGCATAACCCTATACGCTACATATTTTTTTCTTACGCCATCTGTTCTATTATTATAGTCTCTATTTTGTATGCTTTGACTTTCTCCTAAGTTCCCACTATTTGGCCCGCCTAAAGTCTCACAATTGGGAACTAATTGTTCGACTGCGTTGCGTTTCCCGAACCCGATCCACTTGTGTTTTCCCTATCAGTAGTAGTCCTAGTAGTGTTTTCGGTATTCGATTTTGACTCAGCCTGCCAACCTATCGCACGGAAATTGCCTCTGTTCATGAATCTGCCGCGGCCGCGGCCTCGGCCCCTAATTGACCCCCGATTCCAGCGGTATGGACTACCTCTTATAATCGCCGCAACTGGCATGAAATGTCTGTTATTACTTAATCCCCTTCGACTAATGTTTACCTGCCCTTGGTGTGTAAACTGACCAGATACAGGTCCCGAGCTCCTACATCTAACGTTTTGTTCCAGATTTCTCAAGAAGTTAGCCGCACCCAATATCGTTACCGGCACAGCTCTAGTAAACCAAAGACGTTGGACTTCCATCGAAAAATGACGCATTATGCAATTCACTAAATCTTGTTCGCTCATAGGTATAGTAAGGGAGTTAACAGTCTCTAACTGTTCGGCAAAATGCTCGCTCATAGATAGCGCCTTGTTAGCATCGAATGAGGCGTGCATCAATTTATATTTTGCAGCTTCTTGGTGCTGATCAGACCAATAGTTTTGTCTAAAATCATTCTCGAAGTCTTCCAATGTGCTCCAATTTTTGCTGTATAACTCTAAAACATTTCGAGCCGGCCCCGCTAAACACTCTATCGCGATGTCGATCGCACGGTCTTGCGCACTTATTGAATTTATGTATCTCTTTAGTCGTTTGAGGAAACGCATAGGGTTATGACTTTCCCTGCCATTGAAATTCGGTCTATCCACCGTCGGCTGTATCACATATACATTGTTAGAAGACCCGGAACCCAATGTCTCACTTCCAGACGGACCTGCATTCCTATCTAAAGCACTGAAGTCACCTTCCCTGGCGCGAGTCAATGTTACGCCTGAACTAGCATCTTGAAAACTTGTTGAGCGTGACTCTAAAGTTGCAATCCTTTTAAATACTTCCTCAAATTTTCCAGCTAGTAATTGAAATCCATCATTAGTTACTTCTTCTACAGTTCTATTCCGCTTTTGTGAATCATTTAATGGTGCCTGTTCTCTCAATAATTCTGCTGTCTCGTCACGTCCTGCCCGTTTTCTACCCCGACGAGTATGATATACCATCTTTACTAATTAGTAGTATTAATTGATAAAAGGATCTATTGAACTATCCGCAATGAATTCAAAGATAAATTACTTCACGTAATCCACTGGACTTATTAAAAAAAATACACCCTACTATGTAAATTCAAAAGCTATTTTACAAAGCAAAAACACGAAAACAAAATGAAAATAAAGAAAAATCACACAATCAAAATATCAATCAAATACCAATATAGCGCTGCCAAGCTACACCTTAATAATTGTAAATATTAGTCCAACTTTTATTTTATTTAATCACCTAAAATAACCCCCTCTCCCAAACTTCTCAACAAAACAAAACCTTTGCAATCTTCAAAATATTGACCTCTACGTTGTGAATTTTATTTTTGTTTGAATATAAAACCTTTCTCTCCAATTGTGATAGCTTTATTTGTACAGATTCGTTATTTAAGTTGTGTTTTATATTGACACAAAGTCTTAAATCTTGGGCACCAGGCACCAGGTGTAATGGACTGCTATCCGCCCACTGTTTGTGATGATCTAGCCCTGCCTTCCTGTGCAAGTCTAGATATCTGTTTTGGCTATGATCGTCTAGTTAGCTTCAAAATTAGTTAATAAAGATTGATTCCTAAGAAACCATTTTTGACTGTAGTAAAAGGTATAATGAGTTAGATTTGACTATTGAGCTGAATATTTAACTGAGCACTTGATTAAAATAAACTCTAGGTCTTCAGGTATTTTCTGCAAGACCTAATTCCACTTTTGGGAACTTGATTAGATTAGATATTATTATGAGGGAAAGACCCCGGAGTAACGATCGGCTTCGGCTCTAAGCCTTGAGACTTACGACGGTCACAGGTTCGCAACCCAGTATCTTTCATTCCATGTATTAGCTATGTGATAGTAGCTTTGAGTTATTACTCACTTGAGTATATTATATTTTATATTATCCAACGATTCTGGATCGTGGATTAGCTGTCTCTTTATTGTCCCAATCTGACTCGAAGGGATCATTTACTTTTTTTTTTGTTTAGGTATTATTTAGCCGAATGCATTCGAATATTAGATATGATTATGCATGCTTTAGCATACATACGCATGTCTATATTTTGGCTAGATTATCATCATATTTATCATATGGTGTGTACACACTGAGATCAGCTTTTTTTTTTTTGAATACAAGGTAATGAGATATCTGAGAGTCGAGTGTACAGTCCCCCCGCAAAGAATGTTCTGTGATATTTTGTCAACACACAAGATTGTAATTTGTGTTTTCAAGTATGAAGATTATCACTTTAGTTTGGTACGATATGTCTGATGGACTTATTTACTGTATTCACTCTCGCTTGTAACTATGCGAGTTTTTACTGTCACACAAGTACCACTGTAATGATTATAAAGTTACTTTTATATTCAAGGTTGTCAGAAGGATCCCAAGATAAAATTATGTGAATTGATATTATAAATTGCCCATTTTAATTGAAAATATGCAGTATTGTAAAATAATTAGTTCTCAGGTTTCAATTAAAAATAATTACCAATGTATGTAACCAATAATCAATGTAAAATAATTTCTTTTGGAATTAATTCGTGAATAATAATGGAATGTAAATAGTAGAGATTACTAGTTATTGGACAAGATATTTCCTGAAGGGAAAAAATAGGAAAATTACTGGGTTCAAAGCTATTTATACATTGTAGGAGAAGAAAGGAAATACAGAACAAGATTTGAATTTGATTTATTATTTTTGTAAGGAATAATTATTGCAAAATATTTTAATGTTATTTTGTATTGAAAGATTGCAAAAATAATGTTTATTTTATAAAGTTAAGGATTGTAGAATAAATGTATTTTACTGAAGTTATTTATAATATTTTGTGAGGAAATATTTCACACGACATTTAATTATTTTGTTAGGAAAGATTACCAAAGATATTATTTATTTTTAGTTTTGTAAGGAAATATCACAAAGATTATTATTTATTTTTAGTTTTGTGAGAAAATAATACAAAGATTATTATTTATTTTTAGTTTTGTGAGAAAAGAATACAAGGGTTATTAATATTATTTTTATAAGGAAAGATTACTAAAACATTAATTAATTTTTAGTTTTGTAAGGAAATATTACAAAGTTTATTATTGATTTTTATAGGGAACGATTATAAAAGATTGGTTTGTTTGATTATTTTTGTTTTGGTTTTGTGGGAAAAATTGTAAGAGATATTTGCTTGATTTTGTAAGGAAAATTGCAAAGGTTATTTATATTATTATTCGTTAGGAAAATTAACAAGTTTATTTATATTATTTTTGTTAAGGAAAAATTCAAAAGATATTTAATTTGCTTTCGTAAGAGAATCGGAAAAGTTGTTTATATTATTTAGACTTATGTGTTTCAATGAATGAAACCACATAAGACCATCATTGCGACTAGGGCCTTCCTATGTGGCAAAAAAGTATTCTCAATGATGAAATGCATAAAAAAATCCACGGCCTCGTTATTGCTAAGTAGTAATACTAAAGTCACTTAATTAGGTACTCAAAATTTAAAATTAACACGATTTGATATTGTTTGTCTCATTTACTAAAGCTAGTCTTAAATCTCGGAACGAAATGATAATTCACAATTTAATGCCCAGAAGGAACGAATTGAGACACCAATTTAAGTTACGTAGGTACCTAGTTTATCAATGCTTTACAGTCTTAGTTTGCTGAAGCTGCATTGTATAACAATATAGACTAACAAATTTATATTTACACTACAACACACTTACTAATATGGGTAATTTTAACTAGAACCTATACACGTTGATTTTTTATGATAAGGAACGCTACATTGGTATCTGTTTGACCAAAATCAAATAAAACAGAAAGGGACACGATTCCAGTAAAATTTTCAGTTTTGGGAGGCGTATTTTAGACCAAAGATGATATTAATAGGTATTTCTGTCTACGGACTTCTGCGGTCTATGATTTTCTCAATTACTTGTAAATGACACCTGCCTTCCAAAAGCTGATAATTCTCAACAACACAGATAAATTGCAAATTACGAAATCACCTTGTGGATGAGATTAACCACTTGTCTTACGAATCTCTCGTGACATAAAAAAAATATGAGATAGTTTTCCAAATTATATTAATTTAACTGAGAAGAAAAAAAAGGTGAATACGCAATTTAGACAAAGAAAGAAATTACTCAACTTGCCACAAATCCTCGTCTGGCTCTACACCGAATTTACACAATTTTTATCTTCAATCTCGTTCCAGGAACAATTTAGCTATCGCAAATACAATGAAACTCGATAAGTCTTAGTTCTTCCTCGGGCGTCAATCGAATGTCCCGAAAGATCTTTGCCTCTCTACAATTTCCACAAAAGACTGTGTTATTATTCTTAATTTAAACAATATTAACGATACTAGCATCTAGTTTAATCTAAATAAAGACTAATATTCCTTGGCAACATCCGGCTTTAAGAATCATGCGCAGGCGCCGCCCACATTTTGAATCGGAGACTCGAGGCTCTGATTGGTCGGTCCCTGTATCGATGGTTTTTTTCTTTGACTGGAATTGGACGCAAGACTCGCATTTTTCAGGTGATCTAGACTTTGTTCTCATATCTGGTCCATACTTTATTGATGACGTGAGACGTGGGACGTGGAGCATTTGTAAGATGTCGATGTCCAGTTCGCAGGTCTTCCTCGTTTTGGTTCTGCCTAGATTGAGCCATCAATCTAGGCCAACTTAGGGTTTTCAACGCCAGGTCAGTTGTCCCGGGTCAGACTTCAATGTCTTCCTGAAGTTAGAAAGAAAACAAGAGCGCGTAATATCCGAATATACAATTTCACTCGCACAAAATATTTCAATTTTGTATCGGCCGTTTACCTATTCTCTGGAAATAAAATGTAACCATGTGTTTTGTTATGCGATGGCATTTGGAGTTTTTGCTTTATGGCCCCGGTTCCTTTTTTTCAAAGTGCTGGCATTATAAGTGATTTGTAGGGAATTCTTTGTTTTGAGAGTTTTTTTTTCTGTTGTGCAATTTATGGCTCCGTCACTTGACAGTTTCAAAAAATTAAATCAACATAAGAACTTAAAATAGCAACCAGATGCCTCAAAATGTTTGTGTGAATTTTATGGTTTAGAAAGAAAAAAGTAAGTTATGGCTTTCGACTCTTGGACAAAGCCATGCCATCTCACCACCTAAGGGGACAAAAAGACTCGCTGCGGAGGCAGATTTGCAATAGTGGAGAATATAAGAAACTATAGAGAACACAGTAGTTTGGCAATAAAATGTTGAAGATACTAAAATTTTTTCGTCAATATTTAATCCAAGATGTCGTTTTGCCGAATTGCAAAATGACTTCAATAAAAGCCTCCATCGATTCAATTGGAATCCAAAAGAATTAGAGAATATGAAATCTGTAGAGTCAAATAACAGTAAGCAAAAACTTTATAAGCGCCTTGTATAGGTATGTACCTATGGGAATTTTCCAAAGCCGTGTGCCAAGTTTGCTACTCTCGAAATGTGATGGAAACTATGGAAACCTGAAAATTATTCTTCCAAGAGATTATAGTATAGTGATTCTTTGACGTACGGAAAACGGTCCTTTGCTACTTTTATACACATTTACTCTCGTGACTGTAAAGCACGATGCGAGACTCGATGCCACGTCCACAAAATTGGCCTTAAATGTAGGCGATGGATCCCTGCAATGCTGGACTTTAAGAACGCCTCCTGAAGCAGCGATTTCCCATACAAACGTAGTTCAGGTTTAATTTATAAATAGGTACAGGCTGGATTTTACTGAAACTTGGTTTATATCAGTAGATGACCAATACGGAGATTAGCAAATAGTTTGTATAATAAAAAAAAAATGCCTGAAAGAAATTTGAGCCATGCATTTTTCGCGCCGAAAAAGGGGTTACTATCAGCTGTTATTAACTTACATTATTACACTGTCTATTGGAGTCTTACTACCTCGGAAATATCAATAATGTATTGTACTTGTAAGAAAAAAAAAATATTTTTAAATATCTATACTTATAATAAAACTCTAGCGAAGTCAATTCTGTACATTGAATATTTTTAGAAAAAAACTATCAGGGGTTACTAAGTAAACTATTCTGAATACAAAAATGAAAAAAAATCGGTCTATGTCTGTCTGTCTGTCTGTCTGTCTGTCTGTCTGTCTGTGTGTTACCTCATCACGCGAATACCGCTGAACAGTTTTCAGTCAAATTTAGGACCGTGATAAGTCCTGGTTCTGGGAACAATCTAGGCTATTCGATGTTCAGAATACATTGCGTGTTGCAATTTTAACTTCGTTTTTTGTAAGAAATATTTGTCGGATAACGAGGGAGGGATTGAGCTATGGCATGAGAATACTGAAGACTGTCAGGATGCTAATACTCACTTACAAGACATTGTGGGCGTAACGTGGGACACTCTAGGCAGGTTAGGAATAAAACACACGTGTTTGTGCCAAACTGCTTAGTGGAATTTATTTAGCAATAGGCGGCACTGAATCTACGTTGCTTCTAAGCATAAACAGACCGGGAAAGAAGCAACAAGAAAACCCGTCTGGACATCTCTTTCTTTTGATCTTTAGAGGTAGTTACAATAATTAGGAACACAGTAATTGCTTACACATACAGGCATGGAAATACAATAGAATTGGAACAGTACTCACGTTACCTTTCTTGATGTTCTACTCACACTTGAACACTATGAAATAGCACTGACTCTATAGCAATATTCGACTAGGACAGTAAAGTTACAGAAACGTGGTAAGTTTAGCAAAGAGCCGACCACACAACCTTCTCGGTCCGCTGTCGGTCGTGAACTGTCGCGTTTGAGGCGCGCTCCGCACTTAAATAGACTCGACGGTCACGCTATACCTCGACGCGAGCCCTGATTGGTCGAACCGCGCAGGGTTGCCAAAGTTTGCTTGACGTTTCGTTCATCGAACTAAACTAACTTCTAATCTGTGAACCGACAATTTGGTTGGATAATCTGTGATGAGTAATCTATGACTTTGTTTACAATCAACTGTCAAAATACGTCTACAATGATTCTTCAGCTCGAACGATGTTTGATGTTGCTTTTCACAATGCGACATATTCATAATTTTGATATAGCTTCTTGAGAAGATATGTAAATAACGTGACACAGAACACCTTTCCGAAAAAAATGCATTTCCGGAAAAAAAATCCGACTTGGAACCTCATTATCTCGGAAACCGTTGATTTCCTAGGCATAGTTCCTTGGGCAAAAATGATCGTTATGATGAGGACTATACAGGGTGTTAAAAGACCGTCAATAGACCCGAAAGCTACTAGACACCAAAACAAAGTACTTTTTCGATAAATTATTGTTGGGAAATTATTTTGGTTTTTTAGGTTATAATTTTGAAAAATATTTTTTACGCAATGGACGTGTAACGCACAGAAGTCATATTGCGCAAGCGTAGGTATCAGATTATGTTACTTAAGCTTGAAGTGCCGATGTTTAGAATACATTGCGGGTTGCAACTTTAACGTCGTTTTTTGTAAGAAATATTCATTATTTTGATATGGCTTCTTGAAAAGGTATGTTAAGAATCCCCTGAAGCTCTGCAGCCCTCTCGCTCGCACTTTTGAACATTTGAATTTATTGTAAGAGAATGATTCAACTTTGGACGATAAAATATAGTTGCAGACATAGATAATAAAGCTATCGACATGTAGACATACTTTAAATTTCACATTTATAGTTTAAAAAATAAATTACTGAACTACTACTTTTAACCGAAGTTCAGTGATATTTTTTTTTATTAGTAGGAATATGAAATCAAAAGTGTGTCCACATGTCGATAGCTTTATTATCTATGTCTGTAACTATATTTTATCGTCCAAAGTTTAATCATTCTCTTACAATCAATTAAAATGTTGAAAAGTGCGAGCGAGAGGGCTGCAGGGCTTCAGGGGATTCTTAAGAACTAGATACTGAATACATTTCTGCAAAAAAAAAGTTTTGTAAAATAAAAAAAACCTAAAGCTTCCAAATCGTTCACCCATTTAAGAGCTACGGTGCCACAGACAGACACACCCTCATAAACTCTTATACAGACACACTCACAAAGCTGTCAAACTTATAACACCCCTCTTTTTTGGTCGGGGGTTAGAAAAAAACCTTCCTTTCGAGTTTTCCTCCACAGTCGAATTTAAATTAAATGTCAAATGTGTAAAAACGCATACGAAGTCGCGGGCACAACTAGTATCTAATAAAATGTAGAAATGGCAGCTGAACTACGAAAACATTTGGGAACATTGATCAATTGCATTACAACTACATACTCGCGAAAGGACACGTACACAGGTAGACTCATACAGCCGCATTGCCTCTCACTTTTCCCGCGCTCCGTCTCGTTCTGGGTGAAACAGCTATGGAAAACAGTGTTTCACGCGCTTGGCCATCGCCGAGTTCCCACGCTTGTACAGGGAACTCTTAAGGCACGCCACTGCGTTTGTCGGATATCACATAATTGCCTGAGCTATTCGTTGTCGTCCACTGTGCAATGTATCAATCTCTTGTACACACGACAGCACGTCAGAGTGTGCACTTTTGTTGTAGCCCGTAACGTAACCGAGTAGAGTGCTAGCCTGTAAGCGTCTACGTGCTGTCGTGTGTACATGAAATCAACTCGTCTGTTACACACAAAAATTAAGTCAAACTTATTGGACCAAATACAGGGTGGCCCAAATTTTTTTATTCCTAATGTTTTTTTTTAAATATATTAGTATCATAAAGGCTGACCACGAACGCATTAACGCTTTTGACATGTGGTGCTGGAGGAGGATGCTGGACATACATTGGACAGAACACAGTACCAAAGTGTCGATATTGGATGAGCTTAAAATAAAAACTCGACTCTCCACCATCTGCACACGTAGGATCCTCGAATACTTTGGACACATTGCCAGGAAAGACAGTGATAACCTGGAAAAACAGATTTTCACTGGCAAGATTGACGGAAAGCGACCAAGGGGAAGATGCCCGACACGTTGGACCGACCAAATCCGCTCTACACTCAACACCTCAGTATACGATGCCATACACTTAGCCGCAGATAGGAACAACTGGCGACGCATCGTACGACACGGATTGCTCCGTTTGAATGACCACGACCCTCAGTGATGAGGATACCGACGCAAGGAGGAGGAGTATCATAAATGATCGTTTACAACAAAAGTGTACAATTGAACGCAAGTTCCGCCACCGAACTTTAGCCGCGTTATTTCGACAAAGTGTGTCCATATACGGATGCCACAAATTATTGTTATTACTCTCTCAGGCTGTATTGTGCCGAAAAAATAAAACACCGCTACGAAAGCTATTCTTCGCAACAACATTTTTAAACTCTCCACAGCTTTCCCTGTTCGATCGTTAAAAACTGTGTCAGTGCTGAAGTAGCGAAATCACGTCCATTTGTAGAGACGCTGACTTCATCACTCAAGCATGGAATGCGAGCCTCCTTTGGCCACGTAAAAAACGAATTTCACTAAAAGCCACGATGTATGGGCGGTTTTCAGGGGTTCGCACCGCTTCAGTGGAGCCACGTTACGTCTATTACATAAATCAATGTGATTGTCGAGACTTTGAACGTCTTTAAAAATTACACACTATGTGTCTTGTCTTTTTATTCCTTTATCAATGAGTGTAGGAACGAGCAAAACACAAAATACGTACATTAAGTGGAACAAAAGGATAAGTGTACCTATAAGCTAAGTTGCTAACTCATACACACAGTTCTGCGCTAAATATTTGTAGATTTTGAAATATTTTATTAAGAGGATATCATAGTAGTGTTTTCTGAAATGTTGGTTCTACCATAAAATATTTTTCTCCCTTCGCACTAGAACTAACAGTTTTGGATTGCTGGGACATCCCCATCTCCGGCATGTCAGACTGTTTTGATTTTTTCGATAAATTATTGTTAATAGAACCACGAAAAAAAAAAAAAAACGCATTTCAAAGCGGCAGCAAAAGACGCCTGGTAATCCTATTTAAAATTTTAAATAAAATAAAAACAAAAGTCCGACATCAAGTAAGTAGGAGGAGCTTGCAGCGCGCCTCATCGACTCGACGGGGGACCGGAGGGCTGGCGCGTACCTCGGCCAGAGACTAAGTCTAGCCATACAGCGTGGGAACGTCGCCAGCATTCTGGGCTCCCTGCCGCGGGGCACCGATCTGGGGCAGGTGTTTTATTTGTAAATAGTAGGTAAGTTTTTAGATTATTTATTAGGTTAATCTTATCTCTATTTAATTTAAATTGTTATGTAAATGTTGTAAATATCCGAATAAAATCAATTTCCAGCAGCTAGTTAACTCCAGTAAGTAGTTTCTTCAGATATTTCATTGGCGGGGCGGTGAAAACCTAGGCACATTTGGATGCGTTTTTTGCTAATAACTCTTCATTAGGTTATCAACGCGAGGCTTAAATATGTTTAGGAGCTAAGGCTTAGATTCCAGATCCTACGAATAAAATCGAGCAAATTGTTGTGAATCGCTGATACCTACGTTGCAGTATCTCCAACGCGACATTGCCGAGAACCGAACAAAAAGTTTTTCAGTATCACCTGTGTAGGAAAATACGTTGGGCTGAAAAACCACGAAAAATTCACGCTGCATAAATATATTCGGAATTCCCAGAAAGATTTGGATGTGAAACTGCAAAAATTGCTTCGTATGAATGTGGTCCGGATTTCAGTGTCCGAATCACAACGTCCATTTTCGAGATTCCGTACAAATACTTACACCGAGATCCGTTAATTAGAGCTTCGGTGTCCGACCGAAGCCTTTGATATTTTGCGAATTTGGCTGCTGGTCCGATTCAATGCATTTTGGCCAGGATTAAATATCGTATTACAAATAACTTTGTGTTCTAGATATTAAATAGTGAGACCGACAGTGAAAAATTATAATATTATCATCTTTTTGGATACATTTAAAGTCATAGAACCTATGAACGAAACGTAAAGTTAAATTGGGTCTTAGATCTCAAAAATAGTTAAGAATGGGGTTGATGACCGTTATTTGAAAAAAACAAATGCATTCAAAAAGTATTTTTTGCGAGATTATAAATATTCTGCTGTTTACTAAAACTGGTTAAAAAAAGTTTTTGGTAAATGTTCTTTGTCCAACTCTATATTCAAAATTCCAATAATAAAATCGTTGATAAAATCGAGATATCTCCCTATACCAGTGGTTCTTAACCTATGGTCCGCGGACCACTGGTGGTCCGCGGAGGCACCCGAAGTGGTCCGCGACGCCACCCGAAAAATGTCTTATCCATTTAGTTGTTTTGGAAGGCATAAGTTAGTGTAAAAAAAACGCTGAATTTTCGGGCCCGCTGCGCGCGTTTGTTATATTTACAGCCAAGGGAATCTCTATTATCAAAAAGGGTAGGTGCAAACAGTGAATTTCCGAGCCAATTTAAAGGCAGGTAAATAAGTCAATACATTTTCGTGTGTCCTACTCGCGCATTTGTCTATTATCAAGGGTACACACGACAGCACGTCAGAATGTACATTTTGGTTGTAAAGTCGCCCGTAATGTAACCGAGTAGAGTGCTAGCGTGTAAGGGTTGACGTGCTGTCGTGTGTACACTCAATGAAAGTTGTAGTATAAACCATATAATATTTTCTGGCCCACTAGGCAGGCGCGTTTGTCCAATTTACAATAAAGGAAATCTCTATTATGAAAAGGAGTAGATGCAAGCAGTGAATTTATCCTATTTATGTCTCGGTTATTATTGCTAAATAAATGTAGGTAATAAAGTCGGTGAATTTTCGGGCGCGCTACGCGCGTATTTATTACATGTCAAAGGCTATAGGATCAGGGTTATAGATCAAAGAAGATTATAGGATAATCGGTAGATTTTCGGGCACACTAGGCGCGTTTTTCATATTTACAAACAAGGAAATCTCAAGGGTAAAATCGGTGAATTTTCGGGCGCGCTGCGCGCGCAAAATGGGCTGATCTTGGTGAAAATGTATTTGTAACGAATTACGAGTATAGTAAAATGACGATATGGAAGAAAATAATTTCCTAAACAAAATAGTAAGTAAGTAAGATATTTATTCACAAGATAAATTAATAGGTACGCTAAGCTTTGAATAATTGTATGCGTGTTTGATAAATCGTTAAAACAACCCCTTAGTAAGTAATTAAAATTTACGTGTATTAACCCCAACCAGTTGGTGGTCCGTGGCAAGACAGAAATTTTGTGAAATGGTCCGTCATCGCTAAAAGGTTAAGAACCACTGCCCTATACAAAGCATCAAAAGTATCTATAGGATCTAACCTAACCGGAGCAGAGCTACAAGGCATTTTTTGAAGTCTAATTAAGTAATCAGCCGTGAAACTTCCGTCGATTTGTCACTAGCTCTTCAGCTGTAATTATTCCCAACTTGAAGCAAATCTATACATATAAAATTTATCCGCACGTTCCCAGCCGTTTATTTGGCATACGGTAGGGATCGAGTATTTCAAAATTGGCAATATGAGAGTTAGGAATTTCAAATGTTGTATGTACTGATATAAAAGTGCTTACCGATATCGGAACGCATACCGAACCGATGAAACCGATGTTATTACATCAAAATATTCCTTTGAATCGGAGGCATAAGAACTTTGCCTGGGTCAATATGGGTTTACCAGGAGCTAAAACATTCCTCTTTCAAAGTTATTTCATTGTGCAGTAAAATCTTTTAAAATGTGCTAAGATTGAACATTTTCCAAAGAAAACGTATAAGTATAAGATTTCATAAAAGTGGTTGGCGTTTGGGTTATAATATATGACAGCCAAGGAGTCAAATTGGTCGACGGTCGTTGTGTAGACCAAAAACAGCGAAAAGACAAATGAAGGGAAAGGAGGATCATTGTGAAGAAGAATTAGTTTTGAGATATAAATAAAACGTATTTACTTCTATAAAAAACTAGCTTTTGCCCGCGACTTCGTCCGCGCAAACTTTTTTTTTCTCGTGAGTTTTTCCGTTGTTTTAATGGTTAAACAAAGAGAGGTAACTATGATCTTTTTTTACTACAGCCATAGTAAACTCTTTTGAGCCTCATATTGACTGTCATATCTTTAACATTTTTGATCCTATTATCTAATCTAATTAACTGGAGAGCTGCTGACTTCGCTGATTCTCGTTGCGTCACACATTTTAGGCTCCAACCGAAAACCAGCGCTACGAATTTTGCTTTCCAATCTTCGCGGCATTATGCTGAGTTGGAACCCTTTTCTTAGCCACAACACATAGCGCCAAATGTGAAGCATGTAATTTAATTTTTAATTTTATAATTTTAGTTTGTAACATAATGTTTTATACTGAATTACTTTTTGTATTGTGTTGTGGTGTTTGAATAAAATACTTATCTATCTATCCATCTAATATTTGCCTTTAGTTCGACTTTTGCCTGCGCGGATATGAGGTTTGCGGGAGGAGAGTATTAACGGGTGTCACCAGGGGTATGATGCGGGGCCGCGGGGTATGGGAGCAAATGTCACTCAGCAGAGTCATACGCACCGCTCCCTCCTCACCGCGCAGACGATACGCAAGTTCGACTTTCAACCTATAGTATGGCTTTAGTTTACACTATTATTGTTCTCTTTAGTGAACGAACTTACTCAACTCAGCTACACGGTCTTTCTGTACACCTCCCTTCTATGTCATAATTACTGAGCAATACAATGAGATCGAGTGGCCTGGCCAAATCAATGAAATGAATAGCCTTTACACGGGTATTACAAACACAAGTGGAGCTGTCAAAGGCTTTGTAATGTACCTCTATCGCTTTGTAATTAGGTGGCCCATTATTGGCAATGTCCAATTAGGTTTTAGTTGCAGTGTAATTCGATAATGGTAGAGATGTTTAGTGTCTAGCTGGCGTGACTAGACCAGCACAGCCCACAGTCCAACTCCGTACAATAATAGTCTAGGCTAGGCTATAGATTAATAGTTAAACATTAAAATTAAATATAAGTTATCTTTGTCTAGTTATAAGGTTTTGCATTAATATAATAAGTCCCTTAATTCTTTTTTAGTTTAAAAAAAAAACATTCTAGTACCTAAGTCAATAATAATACCTGCTAACCCAGCTCCTTAGTATCTTTAAACGACACGATAAGACATCTGAGTCTACAAGCAGGGTAGACCCAGCAGAAAGACTGACAACAATGAACTCTGGTATTTCTCAAAAACACTGCGGCACGAGGAGACAAGCAAAAAAGTTCTTTATCTTTACACGAGGCGAGCCTTTGAAGATAGCGGGGGGTGGTAACAAACGACGATACGGGTAAAAAATGTGCATGACAGAAGTTTGATTTGATCCTGAACACATGTATGCTCAGGTGCCTTTTATGCATGCATTAGTTTAGGTCGTTTATTTAAAAAATCTAACGGTTCCCATTCGAAACTAGACAGCTATCCCAGCATAAACAAAAGTATATGAAACCGTTATATATAACACAAAATATGGCTCTAAATTTTTGTACCTTCGTTTACCAAGACTCAGCTCGATGTGCATAATACATCATCGTGTAACTTATGTAGCGTTTTGCATTGGTATTTTCCCTTCTGTAGTGAATGTTTTGGACATGGCCCTATTGGAATCCCTTTGAGAGGGAGCTGGCTGGCAGGTTCTATTTATATTTTTGAATTTCCAAGGAAACAAATAAAACAAAAAATCGACTGACAAGGTGGACAGATAAAACCTCTACATAATTCCTACAGAATTAATAAAGGCAATGATTTTAAAACATATGTATAGGCATAGCATACTTATTATTATTATTCTGAATAGCTATTGGTCGATCGGTCTAGATTACTTAGTTGCACTGTTTAATTCGTTGCATTTAAATTTCCGATTGGTTAGGTATTTGACAAGTTGGTCTACTTTTCTTTAAATCTAACCAATTTTTATAGTATTTTTATTTTATAATTTCATTTTATTTTAACCTGTATTTATTTCCATTCGCAGTAACACCTCAAGAGCTGGGGGTTCCTAAAAACCAGCGCTGGGAACGAATCATGCTAACCAGCACAAAGCTGAGCTCTCCACATTTGCCAAAATTTTTCGATATAATTTTAAAACGATAACCTCTAATGTTTTAAGTGTATTTTTTTAATGTAATGTTTTGGTTTTGGCAATAAATAATGTTTTATATTTTATTTTAATTAAGTTTAACCCAAACTTGGGCTCTGAAAATATTGCCACAAAAGAAAGAAATGCCAAAGAATGTTGAAAGTCTTCCAATACAAACAGATTTGTGTGAAAGCGGACGGTCCAGTGACAAAAGAAGCCAATCCTAACTCCCAAGAGATGATTTTGCATAATAAAATAGCGGCTTAGGGCTCTGAATACAAACATTTCCGCTAATATAACAAAAAAATTCACTATCCCAAAAAGTCCCCTAACACAAAAATAAAAACTCCACGACTTGAGATAAAAGATAAGATAAGATAAAAAGCGTTTATTTCCAAAAGAGTTTCAAAAATTTATACAGTTTGTCTTGCGAATCCCACACTAGGCGAACCTGTATCGTGGGATCCATTCATTTAGAATTTACAAAATGTGTTGGACAATTCCAAGACTTAGGCTAAATTGCAAAAATAATAATAATAAGAGACAATTAGATTAGTGTGACAATGCTGTTAGTATATCGACTTGATCACAGTTAAGATAGTAATCTCTTTGGTTAGTAATGAGTAGGTAAGTATACTGTAGTAGTTATGTCAAGTCTTCATCTTGCGCGAAGTTACAAAAATCAGGCTAGGGATTGAAATAAAAATAAAATAAAAATAAAGTGATGTATATGATAGTGAAAGTTCAGACTGTACAAACCATATACCTACGACAGTACAAATTGACGTATAACAATTGCTCAGACCACACCATGCCAATTTTGTTTACTTTGTGCAGATAAGAAGTGCTTCAGTAGCAAGGTAGTCGAGTGTGGATATCCATTTTGTGATGATGTTTTTGGCTTCACGACAGGTTAAAGTTTTAATGTCGCAGAGCTTTAAGACTTTGCCATATATGAAAGAAGCCGAGAAGTTTATGAAACACCGGGCATGTTTAGTGTTTATTACAGGGAGTTTCACCAGAAATACCCTTTTATTTAGCATTGATATGTAATCTGGTGAGTTCAAGATTTTTTTGTGTTTCCGTAGTGTTATTTGCAATATGTATAGTTGCCGAACGGTCAGGGTTTTTGATTCGCTATGTAGTGTTGTAGTTGGGAACAGAAATGGTTTCCTAAGCATGACTTTGAGAACGGATCTTTGAGCTCTTTCTAGCATAATGAGCGCCGTTATTTTTGCTCCGCCCCATACAGTGATACAATATGTGAGTAGTGGCTGACAAAGTGCAATATAGACTAGCCGAAGAATGCCTGGATCTGCACCTGTTCGAAGAAGTTTCATAACATGTATTAGCTTTCTCACTCTGCCAGAAAGGGTCTTGATGTGATGTCGAAAGTTGAGTTTTTCGTCTAGGTGGACGCCAAGGTATTTGGTTACATGAGCCCGTTGTATCAGAGGGCATGTGCATTTATTGTTGTTGTTTCTGTGGCATATGTGAATTTTGAGGTTTTGTATAGGTGGGGGTTCGGAGATTTTTGTTTTATGGAAGCAAAATGAAGTGAGTTTTGGAGGTATTAAGTGTTAAGAGATTTCTTTCGAGCCATTCTGCTACTATTTTCATCCCGGTTTCGGTTTTCCTGAAGACGTTGACCCATGATGAATCACGAAAAACTAATGCAGTATCATCCGCGTAGCAGGTGATATCAACCTCGGTACCCTTGGGGAAAATGTTGCCTATATCGTTGATGTACAAAATGAAAAGGGTGGGGCCTAAAATGCTTCCCTGTGGGACACCAAAAGAAACAGAGTGCGGGTCACTGACATGGTCACCAATCTTGACTATCTGCTGCCTTCCAATGAGATAGCTTCTGAACCAGTCCAGGGTGACACCACGCACTCCGCTTGTTTCCAATTTACGAAGAAGAATTGATGTTGAAACTGTGTCAAAAGCTTTTGCGAGGTCTAAAAAGACTCCGACGCAAGCCTGACCATTGTCTAAAGCGAAAGATACTTCCTTGAGGAGGGAGTGGATTGCATCCTCGGTGGATTTGCCTCGTCGGAAACCAAATTGATTCCTTGATAATATGTTATGGGACTCTAGAAATGTGATAAGACGATTGTTAACAATTTTCTCGAGAAGTTTAGAAAACGAGATCAGGAGTGAGATTGGCCTATAATTTAAGGGGTCGGTTTTTGTACCTGCTTTATAAATTGGCGTTATTGAGGAAATTTTCCAAGGAGTTGGGAAAACCCCTTGGCTAAGGCTAATATTGAAAATGTGTACTAGGGGTGGGACGATTGATTTTAATGTATTTTTTATGATCTTGTTACTTATTCCGTCAATACCAGGTGAAGTTTCATTTTTCAATTCTCGGATGAGTTTAAAGACCTCTTCTTCGTCAGTTGGAGTCATAAAAAATGAGTCTGGTAGGTGTAGCTCTGGAGCGGTACAATCCCTCGCGAGCTCTGCCTCGGTTTTGCCCTTATCGAGGATAATCTTGTCAGCAAGTTGTTTTCCAATTTGTGAAAAAGCCCTATTGCAAGCATTTAGAGAGTCTTTGGTCGTGGATTGTATGTGAAGGAGTTCATCGGCCGGAGTGTTAGTTTTATTAAGTTCGCAAATATCTTTGATCACTCTCCATAGTTTTTTGGGATTTTCTTTATTTTCGCGTATTTCATTTTCTTGATGCTGCTTTTTTAGTTTCTTCAAAAGTTCGTTGTAGAAGTACTGGTATCTTTTGTAAGTTATTTGCAATATTGCATTATTCGGTTGTTTTCGGGCTTCGAGGTGTAGTCGGTCTCTGTGTCGTGAGCATTTAATAAGGCCTGGGGTGATCCATGGTTTTAGTTTGAATTTAGCTCTAGATATTCGTTTCACTGTTGTGTATTTATCTTTAACTGTTTCTATAATAGTCATAAGATTACTAGCTGCTTCAGAAGGGTTAGTAGAGCTTAAGATGTCATTGTAGTTAAGGGAACCCAGTTCTGAAGCCATGGCTTCATAATCAATTTTTTTTATGTATCGTCGTGCTTGTGTTTTTTTGTTGGATGTGCACATCCCAATTAGGATTAGACTATGGTCCGTTACAGTTGCTTTACAGATTCGAGCTTCGGTTTTGGTTTTATTTGGTACAAAAAAGTGGTCTAAACAAGTATGTGACTCTTCTCGTGTGCATTCTGTGATAGCTCCCGTGAGGCCTAGCTCGGACATTAGACACAAGTATTCATCCACTTGTTTAGTATTTGGTTCAAGAATGTTAATATTAATGTCACCTGTAAATATAAGTTTGGAGACATCTAGGTTTTTTATTAGTGATTCGAGGGATGAAAGGAAAGGATCCGTGTCTGGAAAGGATGGTGATCTGTAGGTGGCCATTATTTTGTACTTATTAGGTAGATTTAAAAGTAGACAGTCTGCGTCGAGCAGCCCTGGTTCAGAGCAATTTACATTCCAGTCATTGCGCACGTAGGTTACAACACCGCCTGCGTTATTATTAATACGTTCGGTGTGATAATGGGTGTACCCAGGCATGGATCTAATTAGTGAACAGGTTCCAAGATGACATTCGGTCAACACTATAACGTCGAAGTTAATTTGCAGTCGTGCCAGTGCCACTAAAAATTTATCAAAGTTTTTTTGGATACTTCTAATATTAAATGTTAAGATTTTCAGATCAAGGTCCGTGCTCATGGTTTGTTTGCAATTTTCTGGGAGGTCTACAGTGAGACAGGGAATAGTTAAGCTGTCTTCGATATCCAGTGCGATTTCACGTGTGACCGCCATTTATTAATCGTTGTTTACAGTGCGGGGTTACTAACCTGAGAGTAAAATTATTTATGCCTGTCTCAATGATTTTATCGAAGATGTTTTTTTGACTTAGATTTTGATTTATTTGTACCTTATTATAGGCGAGCAGGAATAAGTGGTTGGCGGGACCATAAAGCGAGGTTATGAGAATATTATTGTGATTTATTAATGTGTTTGTGTGCGTGTGAGTGATCTGGTGCTTGTTTTTTAAATCGAGTAGGGGTTTTAAACTTTCATGCGAAATAAGGTCATTAGCAGCCCATTGGGGTGAGCTTTTCTCGTAATGATATCTGAACTTTAGGTGTTTTAATAGGTTTATCCTTAAAATTGAAAAAGGCAGTGTGTAGACTGAGGCAACGTAGAGAAAATTTGTTTGTACATAATAATATACTGATACTACTTTAAAATAGCTTGGGGCAGTAACAATTCTATGGTTTTTAACAGCATTGTTTATTTTCAAGCTATTAATCATTAAATTAAGTAGAGGTAGTTTGATTAGGAGTACTGTCATCAGTAGTGTTGGGCTCGATGGCGGTGCGATTGTTCTGCGATGCCGCCAGTTTCTCGAGAACGGTGTGAGATCGCACTTGGATGCCGGGTTTTCCTTCCATCTGTCGCAGAAGCACGCTACCCTCGCGGATCCAGCAGAATTTGTAGCCATGTTTAGCGGCAAACAATCGGGAGTCTCGAAATAACGAGCGGTTTTCATGTGTTAGGCGTTCGTTAATGTAAACTTTTTGTGTCGGCCCTTTCACTTCGATATCCTCACTCGTTAGATTTTTTCTTGTTTTTGCAGCTTTGAGATAACTTCGTCGCGCTTCATTTTCCTTAGTAATCTGACCACCACGGGGCGCGGGAATTTTGAGAGGGTTGAGCGTTGGGAGGACACGACAGATGAAGCAGTGGGCTTTGTCCCAACTCTTTTTATGGAGTCTATGTCTTCCTCTTTCAATGATACACCAATCTTGGCCGCTGTCACAAGTACGGTGTGGCATAAATTTTCATTTGAGGCTTCATTTATTCCCAAGATTTCCACCTCATTGCATAGCGACGTCTGGGCCTGCTGATTCAGCTGCCAACGTAGTTCGTAGACCTCCTGCTTGACGGTTTCGATGTCGACCTCCCTGTCTTCGAGTATTTGCAATCTTTTGTTAGATAGCTCCAAGTTTGTTTTGGTTTCTTCGAGTCGTTTGTTGCACATCTCCAGAGACACAGACATCGTTGTAATTTTATCAGCAAAGGTGGTGATTTCTTGACGAAGAAGCCGAATTTCCGCTGTGAGTGCTGACAAGTCAGGTTCGCTCTGGGGTGTTTTTTGCTGCGCAGGGTAACATTTGATACTTCCAGTCTGTCACGGGAGCGGGCGGGGGTCAGGTTGTGGTCGCCTCCTCGTTTGATTTTGCAACTGCATTTAGGACAAATCCAGTTCGTGACATCTTCCTCTGGACATTGGGTGCCCATACATACGTCAATATGGTAGGGCTTCCTGCAATTTTCAAATGCGCATGAAATGTGTTTGCCGGTCGGGATGTCTTGTAAACAACCCGCGCATTTTAATTTCCAAGTCGGTATTGGCGATGACTCAGCCATTCTCGAAGACAAGGTTGTTTCAGTTAGGTAGTTATTTAGTTAAGTTGCCCGAAGCGCTTGTTGCGTTCGGCTGGGTCGTGGTAGGTACTGGTAGGCGGTTGCGGCGGGTAGACAGCGCACAAAGTTGGTTTTTGTAAATTCAGCCGATGCTTTTGCTTGTATCTTTGTTTATAATGCACTTTTCACAAAACCGTTTTCACCACAGTAATCCTGGTTTCACTAGGCACAAAACAATGCAGGACACAAGGGGGGCCTACGGTTTATACTACTCTTTTAGAATTAAGTTTGCAAGAGAGTGCGGACGAGATGTTTACTCAACGGAGGTAGCGGGCAGACATATAACAACAAAACGGAATTAAATACTGCGTGGGAAGCATGAAATAATAATAATATGCAGTAAACAATATTCACTGAGAATGATACACCACCACACGGTACAAAAGGTTACAATTAAAATATACTCCATGCTTGTTTGTTCTGCGAATCCAAAATAATATATTGCACACATTTTCATTGAAAAGCTCTCTGGCTGTGCGCCAGCATAGTTCGAATTTCATTTTGTAATTTTAATAGTCCGACGAAACCATAAATCCGTTCACAATATGATGGACGCTCGTAATGGTCGATACTCGATTCTTTGAAGAGAACCTCCCACCACCCAAACATTGTGTTTCGTTTTCATCTTGAAAGTTCAACCAATATTAAGTTTTTCAATAGTTACTTTTTCGCAGAAATAACAACTGCAGACTGTAAGTAATCATTGATTAATTAAGACGGTCGACTGTCAAATCACGATTTGTTTGTTTGCTTATAACTTAGAATAAGTAGGTATACATGGGAGATATGAGAGACAAGGAAAAAGATGGCCAGGAAGAAAAAAAAAATGACATGGCTCATCAAAGACCGGAAGTGTATCAAAACCGCGAAAGATTTATTCAGCACAGATATGAAAAGAGAACGATACAAGGAGCTGCGTCCCAATCTTCAATGAGGATGTAAATGGAACAAGCCGCCCAAACTCTTTGTTAGGAGATCACATGTTTGACCCTGGCCTTCAACATTTTAGTCCTAGCACACGAGTCATCTACTGAAGCTCAAATCACGCTAGCTCGAATGAACTGAAGCTCAAATAATGCTAGCTCGAATGAACTGAAGCTCAAATAACGCTAGCTAGAATGAACTGAAGCTCGAATAACGCAAGCTCGAATGAACTGAAGCTCAAATAATGCTAGCTCAAATGAACTGAAGTTCAAATAAAGCTAGCTCGAATGACCTGAAGCTCAAATAACGCTAGCTCGAATGAACTGAAGCTTGAATAACGGAAGCACTCCGCGTGTAACAAAGCGCTCCGCTCCAATATGTAACGCCACAGACTCTTCTGTCAAAGCAAAGAAGAATGAAACTCATTTCAAAACCTTTATAAACCTACCTAGGTAGTTGTCTATTATTTTCTTTCATCTAACACAATGACATTGAATGTCATTGATCTAACATAATCATTTCCTCGCTCCGTGAGATGAAAAGTTGTGTGTTTGCGTCTCGTTCTTCTGAATACAAGCACTTACTGCAAACAATCCTTACATGACAAATAACTATTAAGGGTAGACGATAGCAACGTGGCGGGAAATTCAAAATTTTCACAGTTTTTTAAATTTTGTAGCTAAACTGAGCTATTTTTGTTCAGCGATTTTTCGTTCGCGGCAATAAAACAGTATTATTTTCATTATTGTAGACAACAGAACAACAATAATTCAGCCGATTATGTGTTCTGGTCTACGAAGTAGTGGCACTGCCCAAAAAACTTGTCGTAGACCAGAACACATAATCGGCTGAATTATTGTTGTTCTGTTGTTTACAATAATGAAAAGAATACTATGTTATTTCCGCGAACGAAAAATCGCTGAACGAAAATAGCTCAGTTTAGCTACAAATTGTAAAAAAGACTGTGAAAATTTTGAATTTCCCGCCACGCTGCTATCTTCCAGCCTTAATTTGGACACAGCTAGCGCCATCGATCACCCGCAGACCGTTTTTTTCTCTTCCTTTTATTCGTTACACTCTCGTCAGAGCGTTCGTAGTCCACAAATGTAGTACCATCAATGGCTCATGTTGCACGCATTGCCATTTCTCTAGGTCAGGGCCCTTAGCCTGTAACGCAATGGCGGGTCAATGGCGTCCCGGCAGAAGGACAAAACCGGGCTCTCCTCGTTTTTCTCCTTCAACCAGGGAACTAATCCTCTAGAATTAGAATCAAAATATTCTTTGCTGTACTACAAAAACATTAAAAGGACAGACAGCGTTAGCAAATCGTAATTGAAGTCGTCACCTGACAGCCCATTTTGGCACCATTGTGTTACAGGCTAAGGGCCCAGGTTGCTCGGGTGCATTCATACAGGTGTACCCAAAGTGATCTTAATTTAGTCAGCCCATTGCTTGGGTAACTTTCGCCATGTATTTTTTTTATAGCCCCTCTGGAAACCTCTCATTGATGACAACGAGAGCAAAATTAAAAAAATACATACTTATATCTGTGGAGAAGATTGACAAAACGTTAACGTTATATAAATTTCTCCTCTTGCGAAAAGAAAATGCTAATGCAAATGAATATATTCAAAGCCATTAATTAACATAAAACGTTCATTTTAGGGGGCAGTTTAAATGGCTAATGGAGGATAATGATCACACATATTTTATTTAGGTAGGTATTTGACTTTTTGTGAATCAGTGAGACTCTCCTACAACTCTTGTCTGTATCAAACAGGTGCCTACAATACGCACATAACCTAATAATGTAGATACGATTGTAATAAGAATAACAGAAATAAATCGTTCCAATGTCATAGTCCAAAGGAAAGGCAAAACGTAGACTAGCAGCTGTAATAAGCTCGGAAAAGGCGGGGTCTTGGGGCAGGGTCTATCACAAGTCAAGTAACCCGCGGGTTTCGTTACGAAAATGCAATAAAAGTAATTAATAAATCCTATTAAATCTCCCTTACCGCACTACCACTAACACTAGATGGGTGAAGTGACCACTAGGTCGCTGAAATGTTAAGGCTGGCGTCCACTAGGCGGATTGGGCCGGGGCGCATCGTAACGCAAAAAATCCGCTTTTCTGTATTTGAAATAGCGTCCACTAGCGGCGGATCGGTGCGGGGCGGGCCGCAGCGCTATTTCATAAAAATACAGGCAGGCGGATTCTTGCGTTGCGATGCGCCCCGGCCCGATTCGCCCAGAGGACTCCAGCCTTAACCGAAACGACAAAGTTTTTCGACCACTAAAAGGTGCCCGTGCCAGTCAAGGGGTTAAGGAACAGAAGATATACGCCGGCTCGGCACTTAAGTCCACAGAAAAAACAAGTTGGTATATTTGGTGCGAAGCTAAGTAACTCTCTAGTTTCCTCACAATTTAGTGCCAATTTTACCACTTCGAGATCGCCGATTAAGGCCCGCCACATAAAGACGGAATTCCTGACGAAAAAAAAGGGATTCCGAACGCAGTGACTGCATACAAAGTCTATGGACCTACCACACACATATCTACGAATTTTTTCCGTCCGGAATTTTCATAGATTTGTATGAAGTTTAAATTCGTTTTCCGATTCCGAATGGAAAAATTTCGTCCGAATGTGGCCGGCCTAAGCGCCTGAGATTCCGGTTCCGGATCTCAACAAGTGTGACATCGGCGTTTGGTCGCCGTCCCATTACGTTGAAATTTCCACTTTATAAAAGCCTTTTAATCTAGTTATCCGAACCTACTAACGATCGGGGACCGCTTTGGGAAACCTTATTACCTCCCGCACCGCGTGAAATGTTCTTTTTCAGTCGCGTCGTGTGCGCTGACCCGGCCCGCACCCCCCTCGGCCCGATTTCACGCTGTTTCAAGTTTAAAACAACAACGCAGCGCCACGGAGCTAATATAAGGGGTTAGATAGATAGAAAGAATATTCTTTATTGTACACAAAAACGTATGAACGAACGGGGTTAAAGTATGAAATAATTGCCGTTTGGTACTGTTTTTTTTTTAAATATATGTTTATACGTAAAATAATATATTAGGTCTGTCGTGTTACGTACTTGGAAGACCCAAAATATCATCTTACGACATTGGTTTGAATAAATTGCAGCAAAAACCTTTGAATAATCTACATAATATCTCGGCTTTTATCTACACCTTCTCAATAACTACCACATTTTTAACATGATTATCTCATACACCGCTGAACCAACTTTGATAAAACATATCAAAGAACACTCGCTAGAAAACCTGCTTTCAAATAAAAAAACAGCATCCAAATCGGTTCACCCATTTAAGAGCTACGGACTCAGATGCGCCACAGATATACAGACAGATACACACACACTCACACACACACATATAGTGGTCAAAATTATAACACCCATGTTTTTGGGTAGGGGATTAAAAATTTACAAAAAAGATGAGTCTACGGCTCCCATCTTAGCAGGTCTATATGGTAATATTCCTTGAATGAGTTGAATACGCGATATCCTTTACTTGATACTTGTTTGATGGAAATACTCAAGTTCCTTTTCTATTGATCGCAACGCATATCCGATATAAGCTCAAGTACTCATTCCTCCCAGTATATTAGATCCACGCGCAACGTATATAAACATAAAGGTGTACACACACACAGTAGGCCGACATCAAAGGGATGACTTTGGAACGCGGCCAGTACCGCACTGTCCTCTATACGAGAGGACAATGTACCAGGTTGGAGGGAGGTAGATGAGTTTTGCGTTTTATTATGTTTTGTCGTCCTCTATATAATTAAAGTATAGAACGATAGTTTGATACGAAACGTAGGTACTTACTCTCAAAATTTCTACACTAAAATTGAGTTAGGAAAACAATAATTTAAGAGTTTAATGACCATAATGAATAAATAGTAATAATTTGTACTTTTGTGATAATCACTGTCTTATGTCTGTCACAAACTAGCTTTTGCCCGCGACTTCGTCCGCGCAGACATATTTTTTTCTCGTGAGTTTTTCCGTTGTTTTAATGGTTATTCTGCTACTCGGGGCGGTGAGAAATCCAACAAATTAAAAATCATAAAAATCGGTCTACCCGTTCTCGAGTTATAAAATGGTGTAACTAACACGACTTTGTTTCACATCGGTTTGTTTCGGATACACACATTAGGAAACAATATACAAATGTAAGAAACTATCTTAAGATGAAATACGTCTCACAACTAGCGCCGCCAATGGAAAAAAAAATCATATCTTCTTTTTTTGGATGCGTTTTTAGCAAAAAACGCTCCTGCGATTTCTCAACGCGAGGCTTAACAATTTTTAGGACCTAAGTTTTGGATTCCAGGATTGAATTGCCTACGAATGCAATCGATTCTCGCCAAAAGTGGCCACTTTTGGCGAGAATCGATTGCATTTTTAAGTTCTAGGATCTGGAATCCAATCCTTAGGTCCTAAAAATAGTTAAGCCTCGCGTTGAGAAATCGCAGGAGCGTTTTTTGCTAAAAACGCATCCAAAAAAAAGATATGATTTTTTTTCATTGGCGGCGCTAGTTGTGAGACGTATTTCATCTTAAGATAGTTTCTTACATTTCTATATTGTTTCCTAATGTGTGTATCCGCACTAACAAATACATACCTTATCCGTCTATCACTTGATCAACACTTGCGAGATTTATGTGTGTTGTTGTTCTAAGCGTGTTCTTTATTTTACTTTTTTCGCTCTAAAGAACAATCTGAATGTTTAAAATATTCCCTTGCACGGGTTAGTGCTTTAGAAAAAACAAAAAGTAATCTGAAATGAAGTTAAACATCAAAGTGACACGAGGCAATATTGAGAGGGGAAATGCGAGCGTATTTCTCGAATCGCTAAATATATATTTTTTACTTTTTTGTTTTTTCTAAAGCACTAACCCGTGCTATATTTTTTAATTTTGTTTGTTATCTCCTTTAGACAGTTCTAGTCTCTAGAATAAAATCCGACCCAGTTTCCAAAAGATTGTGTACACGAACAAAATTTGTTTTAAACTGTTAAGATGTTACTTTCGATTTTCATTTTACCTATTTGTTTTTATTTTTTGTTAACCTTCGGATACATAAAGTTACAGCATGAAAAAAAAAACAACATTCAGGCTGTCGAATATATCCGAAACAATAATTGAATCAAAGTTTTTTTTAGGAAATTTCAAAAGGAAAATTTTCCGTGCCATTTCCTACTCGGGGGATTCCTTGTCTACCTCCGGACTATGTTGATGATGCTGAGAGGATGATAGCTCATGTGCATCCCCTCTATCCTTGACGCATTTTTCCAATACGGCCGCAATATGGCGCAATTTACAAAATGTAATATTTTACGAATTAAGATGCATTTTGTTTTTTTATTGAATAAAACAGCCTTACCTTTGAATAAAGTTTACAAAGTATAAAAGCATAACTATGCGAATTTAAAGAGAAATTAACTTTTAAACTTTTTCAATTTGATCGCAATAGCGTCAAGGGTAACCCCCTGTACTCTTCCTAGACACATTACAGGAACTAAACGGTTCGATTATCTACGTGACGTTAACGAAGCTGCGAGCAGGGCCCTTAGCCTGTAACACAATGGTGCCAAAATGGGCTTCCGGTTGACGGTTTTAATTACGATTTATTGATGCTGTCGGTCCAGTGTCGGTCCTTTTAATGTTATTGTAGTACAGCAAAGAATATTATAAGTCTAATCCTAGAGGATTAGTTCGCTGGTTGTAGGAGAGTAAGAAAAAAGTAAGATGTAGCCTGTGGGCCACAGTCACAGATACCCCATGGCAGCTCTTAGCGCGCGCGGCATAAGGGCGCCAATCGAACAAAAAGGGGTATCTTTGGGTGAGGCCGGCTGTACCTGTCCCACTAGCTGGGCAAAGGCCTTCTCTCAAAGAGAGAGTTCGAGCTTAATCACCACGCGTGCTCAATGCGGGTTGGCGATTTTTGCGTTGAGGGTATAATGCCTCATACGCTCAGGTTTCCTTACGTTGTTTTCCTTCACCGTCAGCGAATGGTATTGCTACTACAAATTCACAAATGTACGTAACTTTGAAATTAAACAAAGTCATAGATACATGCCCGCACTGGGAATCGAACCGGGTACCTCTTGCTTCAGAGTCCACGGTTAAACGGTTCAGAGGTTGTAGGAGAGCAACGAAAAAATCCCGGTTTTGTCCTTCTACCTAGGGCGCCATTGAGACGCCATTGTGTTACAGGCTAAGGCCCTAGGCTTGCCCATCACTCGGCCTAGGCTAGCTAATTCTTAGGAAAACTAGGTTCGGTGTCAACTGAGGTTTGAAATCGATGATAAAACAGCCATCAATCGCGGTAAGTATGTTGTTAGGACTTTGCATCAACGTAATAAGGTGATTTATACAGCGTCCAGAGGCACTCATTTACTCACACAACAGGGTGCAATCGAATTCGATAGCGGAACTTTAAGTAGGCTGGCTACTGATCACTACAAACAACTTGTACCTACTAGGTGGCAAAAAAATGGAGCGAAAAAATGACAGCTGTTTCATACATTTGGTGCAGTACCGAGTCAATATTACGATGCATGGAACAGCAAAATTTGTTTGCCCCATTTTTTTGATACCTACTTCAAGTTGATTGTAGTAATCCTACTTCAAGTTGTTTGTTGTTTGAGCTCAGAACCCTTTTCATTGCCATGACACATAACGACCACTTAGTTTTTAATTTATATCTTTTTAATTTAGCCACCCTGTACTTGTGTTATGGCAATTTAATAAACGTTTATCTTATCTTATCTTATCTTAATCAGTAGACAGCCTACTTAAACTACTACTTATTTTGAATATATTTTCTACAGTTTATATAACACTTTTCAATGCAAGCGATACAAACTTAACATGCAATTCAATTTTATTAAATTTTATATAATTTATTTTATTAGGTTAGGAATTTAATTCACTCATTGTATCTCGCCAAATATGACCGTGTAATTGGTTGAAATAAACGATTATTTATTTATTTATTTAAAGTTCCACTATCAAATTCGATTGCACCCTGTAAATGTGAAGTGACCATTATTCGCGGGGAGCTTGGTCTTAGCAATTGTTTGGCAGCGATAAAATCCCAACAAGTTGCCCGCGCGGGGAAGTACGAAACTCAACCGGTGGTTAGTTAAACCTCTAATTCCGTTCACCGCACACCGGGCCCCGTTTGTGGTCGCCCAGCGCAATTATCTAACTTCAATGGACATGGACTTCAGAGCTTCGAAGCCGCCCTTTGTATCTACAGGGTTCAATCGAAATCGATAGCGGAAATTTAAGTAGGCTGTCTACTGATCACTACAAACAACTTGTGCTAGGGGGCAAAAAAGGGTGCGAAAAAGAACTGCTGTTCCATCCATAAGATAGACTCAGAACTTCACCAAATGTATGGAACAGCTGATATTTTTATCATAAAGCAAAAGATATGTATGGGCCATACAGTATTGCCCATCCCATTTTTGTGCTAGCAAAAATTGGACTGTAAAAAGGGTTAGGAACTTTTGTTATATCATGTAAAACAACTTTGAAACATCCAATTCAGCTATCCCCATTGATGGTACATAATTAGACTATCTATGTAGTAGGGACTGTCAAACAGTGTACATGCGGTCGTGAGTCGTGAGTGTACTATATGCAATTACCGCTGACCTACTTACTTTCCCATACGTTCACTCATGTAGGCGGACCTTAAAAAGTCGCCGACTATTTTATAGTCGGGGATAGTACATTTTGGTATGGGATTTTATGCATTTTCGGTAAGTAAAGGTCTTGTGGACTTCTGGTATCTTAAGATGAAAACTCACAACTAACGCCGCCTATGAAAAAAAAAACATATATATTTTTTGGATGCGTTTAGAGCAAAAAACGCTCTCCTGCGATTTCTCAGTAGTTGGATTCCAGATCCTAGAACTTAAGAATGCAACTGATTCACGCCAAAAGTGGCCAATTTTGGCGTGAACCGATTGCATTCGTAGGTTCTAGAATCTGGAATCCAAACCTTAGGTCCTAAAAATACTTAAGCCTCGCAGGAGCGTTTTTTGCTATAAACGCATCCAATAAAAAGAGGTTTTTTTTTGTGACACCTATTGCGTCTTAAGTTCATATTTAGTGGTTTTAAAGCCGAAGGTATTTAGTTGCACTCGTGATTCTGAGCCAAATTCCAAAATTTTACTCTAAACCGAGCGAAAAAAAAAAACACTTCCCAATACAAACGGCTATCACTAATCGACAACATTTGTATGGAGAAGTGATTTTTTTTTGCGCGTTTTGGAATGAAATGTTGTAATTTTGCTCAGAATCACCAGTGCAACAAAATACCTTCGGCTTTAAAACCACTAAAATTGCACGGAGTATTATGATACAATAACAAATATGTAACGTATTATTATGCATTATGATCAATGGTTTTATTGTGTGGTGATTACCACATGAAATTCATATAAGTTATGGATAGTTACATTATTACCGGTGGACCAGGCGGGTCCTACAATGGAGATCATGGAATACCAGGCCACGAGGCCGACCACCGAGGCGCTGCGCGGAAGGCATCCAAAACAGGCAGGCTACGACTGGATGAGAAACGCAGCAAACCGCTGGATCTTTTGGGAGAGGCCTAGTATAGAAATGGACCAATAGAGGCAGCCAATTATGACATTATTACCGTATCTGTATTGGAGGTACCACGATATGGGGTCGCGAGTTCATAGTTCGGGGCGACCCACTAGTTATACAAGGTGTTACAAAAGTACCTAACTCTTTTTACAGGGTGTAACCTAATGGTCAACAAGATGTCAAATCTGTAAAAAAAAATTAAAAAATACAATTTTTATTTTATACACTCAAAATTGAAAAAATTCATAACTTTTTTGTTTTTGTTATTAGCTCAAATTTAAAAATATGTTTGTGCGTGTAGGTGCATTTACATAGCTTTGAGTTGTTAAAGCATTGTGAAATTCAATGAAAACAATATTTAAAAAAATGCTTTTCTACCGCCACATCGTTCACATTTTATTAATTTAAAAATTAACGGATCGTCATAGTGCAAAAGAAAATTAAGTTGTGATCTCTATCACCGGGTGCTATTACCCTGTAAAAAGAGTAAGGTACTTTTGTAACACCTTGTATAACTAGTGGGTCGCCCCGAACTATGAACTCGCGACCCCATATCTCAGCGACCCCTCCACCGATTTGCCTCATGTTCGAACTTAAAAAATATCTTTGCCTCATTCACCTGCCTACCAAATTTCATGACGATCCGACAAAATTTACTCAAGTTTTCGTCGAACGAACATTCACACATACAAACATACATACATACATATATACATACATACAAACATACAAACGCTGGATTGTTCTAGTAGACTCGGAGAACTTCGCTCGCTTCACTCGCTCGTTCAATAATGATATGGAATTTTACAGTCAAATAATACTCAATTTTAATAAAGAAATCAGTATAATATTCTTGTACAGGTATTACAAGGTTATTTATGGTCCCTTAATTGCATAAAACGAAGAAAATATTTTCTCGTAAAAACAACCCAATACAAAGAAATCTTGTTTATTTCTCAAAACCTCCGCTTATCAGGTAGCGCGTGAAAATTTTACACGAAATGTACATATAAATACACGGTTAACTTGCAACCTACAATTTCTTTCTGTAAGCATAAGGGTAAAATAATTTTATTTACCGATATTTACTACTGTCATAGATGAGTCACAACACAATACAAATAAACGCGTGCGCTGTTCGGATATGTCAATTTAAATTTTATTTGATAAACTTGATAAAATATCTGAAATAAACTAAACGCTGAGTATCATCTTAATATCAAAGCTTTGAGGACTTCATTCATCATTCAATTATCATCTGTCTAACGGAGCTGTAATACTTGAATAAAAAAACAAAATGCTTTAATGCAGATGTTACTCAGCTTCGTTCACATATTCAAAACTTATTCATCTATTACGTTGCTATTACACAGCAATTAGCAGTATTGTGCCCAAATTGCTTGAATAACGTCTGAGTAAGCGCTTACTCAGCTAATTACGGCAGTCTTATTCAGCAATCGGTTTCTTTATGACTGCTGTTAAACTAAACTTACTCAGAAGATTTGTGCTGGCTGGGGCATGTGACACAACGTTTTTTGGGGAAGCATACACGCTACACGTTGTATGCAGACTTGGGTAGGTACACTGAAAGCTTCGAATCATCATATTACTATATCTACCTCGCTAGCTTTGTTTAGAAGGGTTTAGTGATACTCGCCAATCCAAAATGGACCCGACACGGTTCCGTCGTTATGGGGTTTGACTGGCGGCCCTACCGCAACAAATTATTAAATAACACGCGCCTCATAAATTATGAACGTTGAGAGTCAGCCTACCCTTATCAGGTTTAAGTCAGTTTCAAGTCATAGTATAGGAATAGGGCAGTAGGATAACTGGTCCGTGTCCTTGAAATAATGATCTACACCTGCTTAGTTGGAAAACGCGCCTCGAAATGTATGAAATGTGTGTGTGACCGTTTGAGAATAGCCCAAATATTTTAATGATCTTTTCACAGATTATAATGTGACTATTTGCAGACATTTAATTAAAATAAACTATGGATATGTAAAATGTCCATAGTAAAATCTGGGCTGAGAGGGGGGAGGCCTTTGCCCTGCAGTGGGACACTATACAGGTTACATAAAAAAAAAAAAAAAAAAATGGATATGTGGGTAAACTTTTCATTTCAAATTCCAAACAAAAAAAAACCCTGAACTAGGTACTGTTTTTATCGAAGTTAAGTGATAAGCACTCATAAAACGTACTGACGCAAGCCGCAAGCCTTCCCACGGTTATATAAAAGTTACAACCCTTTAATCCCAAGACCACCAGAGATTCAAGGCGAGTTTCGGCCATTTCTATGGCGATGAAATTGTACCTCTTCTGTAGCTACACAAAAATATGAAGTTTTGTAACGAGAAAAACGTAAAGTTAAGCTGTTTTAGGCTGGTATTAATAGTCCTCTGAGATCACCTACTTGAGATCGGTCTCAAGTAGGTGAACTCAGAAAACAAAAATCACCGACTTGAGACATTGGCTTATTAATAAACCTATCTTAGGCGCGAACTTGAGTCCTCGATTTGAGTAAAGAATGAACTATTTGAACGAATGATACTATTTAAGGTTCAAAATGTGGTCAAAAAGCTTAAACCCAAATCAAAAGTACTAGGCGCCCATACATTATAAAGAGACTATTCGAAAAGGCACAACCTGAGTTTGGCCTCCTTTTGGTCCATAAAATTGTCCATGGTCCGGTGTTATTCAGTTGGCAACTTGTCATTTCTATAATAGTCCAGGATTCCACAAACATAAAAGTGATGTTACAAGATATAACACGAACTCTACTCCAAATAGATACTCGATTATAATAACTAGTGGTTCACCCCGAACTGTGAACTCAGGATGACTAACTTTTTGCTAACCCCATATCCACTCTTCGTCCGATTTGGATTTGGATATTAGAATTTTAAAATTCTTTTAATTCCAATAAGCCGCCTTGATATTTTTATGACGACACAATCATTCATACATACAAACATACTTCGATCGCTCGTTCAAAATGACGACACAATTTTGTAGCGGCTCCCTGGTCTATACAAAAAGGATCAGATCTGACTCGCTTCAGCCATTTTTATTCAGCATTGTTATTCGTTACTTTGGCAACAGAGAGCTTGATCTTGAGTGAGTAACTCAGCATATTAATAAAGCAGCGCTTACTTGAGACCGATCTCAAGTCCTCGACTTGAGTCAAGAATGAACTATTTCAACGACTTGAGTAAAGAATGTACTAGGCTACCATACATTAGGAAGAGGCTAGCCACAACCTCAGTTTGACCTTCAAAGAGGTTCGTAAGGTGAACAACTTTTTTCACGGTTTTCAGAACTGTCGAATAAAAGAAAAAAACTTTTTCTACTGTCAAACATCAGTCAAACTACGAAAATAATTATTATAAAAATGTCTCGTAAATTCTTGTGATTTTCAGTATATTGAACGTTTTAGTCGTTTATGGATAATAAGTGGCGCCAGAGAGGTTATTTTCAATATTTTGGCCGAAAAATATCATGCCGGAAACTTCCATCAGAGAGCTTCAGTTCATTCGAGCTTCCGTTCTTCGAGCTTCCGTTTTTCGAGCTTCAGTACCTAGCGGACCCAGTTGGATGACCTCTACAAACGAGTTGCTGACAAGACAGGTATGTATTCACTATAATTGTATAAAATATACATAGTTCACGATACAAGTTACAGATATCGTCTAGTTCACGATACAAGTTACAGATATCGTCAGTTAGGTCTTTAAAATACAAAGTTTAAAGTTTTTTGCGCATTTAATATAACTTTAGAGGTTATGTTTACGTAGAGAAAGTAGTAATTTGCCAATCGAATTTATAATAAATTATAGAGCGACTGCAAACCTAACGTTTGATCGTTGCGCACATCATTCTACTACATTAATGTTTTATTTTGATTACAGGAAAATCAGAAAGTACCTACTGTCCGACGCATAATCGACGAAGTTAGGGCGTTATGATAAGAGGGATAAAAACCAAGGCATTTTAGAACACCAGCTTTGGTCCCGAAACCTGGAATAATGTGTGGAGAATGAACACATAAAATAAGGGGAAGAATACTCGACTCAGCGCAAATTCATGTCAGGTGTAGAAATTTTAGATGATGATTAGGAAACAATATTGTATTAATAAATATGTTACAACTCTCCCAGGCTTGTTTATTTTCCAATTAGAAAAAAAAAGATAATTATGTAAAATTAATGAAGGTCTTCCCTATTCAGATTTATCTTCAAGTATCAATTTACTGAATACCTACTACTCGTATGAATGATACCACACCCTCAAGTTTTCCCTACTATATCCGCTTTATATTTTATGCATGCCTAGTAACCTCTATGGTCCAACTGGGCTTTGAAGGCCGGCAAATTGTCTTAAAAAAACTAGGTACGAGTAAAGAGGTTTGAATTGTATGTTGTGCTGCCATCTACATGATATGTATCATACTACATGAAACTTTCTGTCACCAATCGCCATATAAGAGATTCCGGATGTTTATGCACGCCTAATACCTTCAGACCATTGACATGACGTCATTCACGTTACAGCACTCAAATTCTATTGTACACACGACAGCTCGTCAAAGTGTACACTTTTGTTGTAAAGTCGCCCGTAACGTAACCGAGTAGAGTACTAGCGTGTAAAGGTCGACGTGTTGTCGTGTGTACGTGCGTTTCACGAAATAATTCCCTTGGATTGTACAAAAAAAGTCCCTATTACATCGTAATAAGAGTTTCGTCAAGGGAACTCTTTCGTGAAACGCATTTTGCCCGGATTTTCAGTAAGGAAAGAGTTGAAATATACTTTCTGCCTTTTTATTAATGTGTGGTGTAGTTTCTTACAAGATTATGGGAGCCTGCAAATAGTAGTTTTTCTTTGAAATTAAAACTTAATTTTGACAACACTTCTGTATTTGGCCAAGTACAAGCTCGTAGCTTCTGATTCTACCATGCCTTTATAGGTAGTATTTGAGTTTTAGATGGTGACGCGGTGGTGGCATAATGGGTAGAACAATGGACTCGGAATCGAGGGATCCTGGTTCGAGTCCCGATGAGGGCATGTACCCTACCCATGACATTAATTTATTTCAAAGTCGCATACATACCACTCCCTGACTGTGAAGGAAAACATCGTGAGGAAACCGGTGCGTCAGAGGCTAATACCAAACTAAACTCAAACTTAGTACCAGCTTATTTTTTTAAACCTCAGCTCCTCGGAGTTCTTTCTTGGTAATATGACTGTGGGGCTCTGAACTGCTGGAGTTTTGCAGCTCGAAGAACTCGGGCTGGTAGAAACACTTTTCTGGCTAGTCATAGCGATGTGGTAGAGGTGCCGGTCGAATGACGACGATAAATTATTTCACACCACAAGGTCCCTTTCCACGTAACTTCCGATGTCGACGATGGTCCTAAGTTTATTGTTAAGCTGCAATTTCTTGCGGTAGGTTCGCTTTGGATGCGCGCAGACTAAACATCATTTTTGTATATTAATTATCAAAGAAAATAACTCCCCTTCTTGCTTTGCGTAGGCTGGTAATGAAAAACACGAACTTGAGTCGGCTATCGCCTGCACTTGGAAATGACAGTCGCAAGTCTGGTCTCAAGTAGGTGAACTCACGTAAGATTGTGTCTATTAATATGCCAGCGACTCCGGTCTCAAGTAAGTGATCTTACAGCTTCTTAACATTTTATGCATGCCTAGTACTCTAAACCACGTTGTATTGAAATTGAGACGTCACGGACTGTCAAAAGATGAATGACTCACTCAATTCCGAGCTCAAGTCGGCTCTATTAATATGGCGTCGACTCAAGTAAGTCGACTCACTCAAGCAAGTCGGCTAATGTCAATGTCAATCTCAAGATCGTGTCTATTAATAAGCAAACAGCTACTCAAGTTTGACATTACCCAAGGCTTGACATTTACCTCCTTGAGATCGATCTCAAGTAGGTGAACTCAGACGACTATTAATACCACCCTTACTATTGATAGCGATGAATTTGGTAAGTTGGCATTAGAAATACAAAATATCCTACGTGTAGAAATTATTAAAAAAATAATCTTACTTTACAGTCTTTTTTAAATTTCTGTTACTTTGGCCACTATTATTAGTTTCTTCACTTGGGCTTAAAATTAAAAAGTTCGACCCGTTGTCAGGAAACTTTTAGGTTTTCCCATTTTCAACATCAAAGCCTCTGAAAGAGGGTGAAATAAAAAGAACAAGCCATTACATTGACAACAGTACATTTTTAAGGACGGGGACACACCTCACAAAATACTAAATTATTTCAACGAGCAAGCAAGCGAAGCTAGCGAAGAATCTACTTGAACATTGAAATTGGTCCAGTTTTTTAAGTGGGGGTGGGGAATTCGGTACGCAAAGTTTTTTGTTCGAAAGTCCGTTATTGGCTTAATCTTATATTTAGACAATATTGAGAAACTAATTTCAATATTTTTTATTTTGGTTCAGTAGTTTGGATTTTACAACGTTTCAAAGATACGGTTTTATGACCTTCACGCGACGGTCTGCATACTGTTGGCGCTGTTTGGCGGTCATAGGAACAAAACATTTTAGCGCATAAAAACAAAACTACTGAAGCAAAATAAAAAATATTGAAATTAGTTTCTCAATATTGTCTAAAGATAAGATTAAGCCAATAACGGACTTTCGAACAAAAAACTTTGCCTTCCGAATTAAGAATTCCAATATTTTCTACACGGTGTTACAGAAAGGTGCCGTCTAATTTGTGGGGGTCATCAAACTTATCAATACAAGCAACTTTTTCTATGAGGTCAACTCCGAAATCTCGGAAAAAATATGAGTTACTCCATACATTATTTTGATATAGGTATAAAATTTTGGTATGGAACAGCTGTTTTTTTTAATATTTTTTGTTATTTCTCCCTATAGTAAAATTACTATGGATGGCCACTTGTCCACTGCACGCGCCCGTCACTTCGTACAAAAAATATCCGAAATAATCTCGCCCTCGTTGACGATGTCGGTACAGTGAACTAATGCCATATTTAATTTTGTCGAATAATAAATCATATCGCTTTATTAATTGGCTTTTTATTTCGTATGTATTTGCTATCTTGTATGTATCTTAGCCGTAAGTTTTCCTCTGAAAATAAAATAAAATAAAATAAAATCGTACTTAGTTGAAACTTAGTTTGAAATGAGGCGGTGTGGTGACCTAGTGGGTAGAACAATGGACTCAGAAGCGAGAGACCCAGGTTCAAATCCCGGTGCGGGCATGTACCTATGACTTTAATTTATTTCAAAATGACGTATGTTTGTGAATTCGTAGTAGCAATACCACTCGCTGACTGTGAAGGAAAACATCGTGAGGAAACCTAAGCGTATGAGGCATTTTACCTTCAACGCAAAAATCGCCAACCCGCATTGAGCACGCGTGGTAATTAAGCTCGAACTCTCTCTATGAGAGAAGGCCTTTGCCCAGCTAGTGGGATATGTACAATTGTACAGGCTACATCTTACTTACTTAGTTAAAACTGTGATTGATATTACGGGCCTCGGTGAGCCCCCGTCTTCGGTGGCACCGATCGACGGAAGGGCCTGTCATAGTCCCTCACGTTGACAAGGGTGGCCCGGTTTTTAAGGCACACAACAATTCCCATTTTTAGCTCTATGTAAACCCTCGTTTTAATGTTTTCGGTGAGCATAGTTTGGCTTGTTTTAGTTACTATTGCTCGTACAAGTTTTCACAGCACACAGCGCCCCCGCCGCCGAGGGGCTAAACATAGACATAGACATCTTTATTCGTAAAATAGGGTTAAATTACATGTCAAGTTGTTTAAAATTTATGTTTATCATGGATAAATTAAATAACTTAAAAAAAACCATAGTTTCGTAACTAAGTCATTACATTATTAATTACATAAGTCAATATGACTAAAATACAATAGTAAAACAAAAAATATTCATTGAAATAACAGTTGTCATTAATAGTGTATAGGTACTCGCAGCCAGAAGAATAGCTTAGAGAGACATGGCTCATACCTGACCTGCTAGGGGAGCACAATGTCACGATAAAAGTTTTATCCGATTACCATCTTGCTTTATTTCACCGCGTAAAGCGAGATGCCGCTACCCGATAGTGGGTTAAACGTTTATCTTGAAGTTGTGCTTCCCCTGCTGGCTAGATATATCTATGCCCCCAGCCAGGTGGGGCTGAGACAGACACATGTAACAAACAGAGAGACAGAATAGACTATGAGTTAATCTTCTCGGGTGGATATTTGGTGAAAGGCTCAGATTAACGACTGTCGTAAAAGCTATAACGGGCTAGTTAACGTCGCTCCCGTAATCCTCACGTCGCTGCCTACTTTGGGTTTACTGACATGTTTTAAAGTTAGTAATTAGGTGAGTGGCTTCGCGGTATACCGTGTAAGCCTCAAGCGATGTACCAAATTTGAACCCATCATGTGCCATTGACTTTATTTTACTCTTAGGTACAAAATCATAGGTACCTCATCTTATACGTAGGTATATCAAACGACCCAAAATGGATTCACTAGGTAGGTATATTATATGAATATGCTTGGTTAGATACGAGGATGAAACTAATATCTAGTTAGTTGTGGAATGTGTATCGAATGTGATTTAAGTGACCCGTCCCAAATAGTCCGACGGATCTCCACGATATTGGAATATACAGTAGTTTTTCTATACATAAACTGCTGAAACGCACCTTACACCTACTCGACTCAAAACCAAGTACGTCTAAAAACCAAGTACGGTCGAAGGTATAACTGACGTTACGGTATAACCGCACGTACTGTCAATTTCTTAATTGAGAAATTAGCTAAGCAAGCGGGCCCCTCCGCTCAATTGTAGCACACATGTGTACGTTGAACAATTGGATCCCAGATTTCTCACAAAAGAAAGTGACGATACTAAAGTATTTACTTAGTAAAATTCTCAATTCAGAAACCGGGCCTTAGTGGGCACGAGCGGGCGTAGATAATTATTTTTACACCTATTTCTATACTGTGGCATCTCCATCCGACCTTTATATCTTTAGCGGTATTTGTTCCCAAATATCTTGAATTCTCAAATAACTACCTCATGATCGATGGTTCCCAAATAAATTACCCGAATAGCTAAATGAGGACTGGCACTCAACAAATATTTGGCATACTTCACCGGCAGACTGTTGGGATTAAAAGCTTTTTATTTTATGCGCTCTATAAATAAAACATATTTTAATAAACAATTTATCAAACAATGTTTGTTATTTTGTAAAACGAGCTTTGTTGATAGCCGCGGTCATTTGAATAAACGAAAACGAATGTTTTATGGGATTGATTTCAAAATAATCGCGATAATTTAAACTCGTAGACCCTCTATGGCGTAGCTTCAGTTACTGCTACATGCCATAGAGGGTCTACAACTCCTCCTCCTTGCGTCGGTATCCTCATCACTGAGGGTCGTGGTCATTCAAACGGAGCAATCCGTGTCGTACGATGCGACGCCAGTTGTTCCTATCTGCGGCTAAGTGTATGGCATCGTATACTGAGGTGTTGAGTGTGGAGCGGATTTGGTCGGTCCAACGTGTCGGGCATCTTCCCCTTGGTCGCTTGGGTCTACAACTACCACTCTTCCATTTAATAAGGTCTCCAAATGAAAGCCGAAACTACTCAGATATCCTGACATAAGTAAAAGTGAGTGAAACCGTTGTATAAACACAGGAATCATCAAGCCATTTTAGTTTCGTAACATCACAACTCTAAGCCGACATAATGTTGTTTATGAAGTAACTCCACTAAAACAGCGGAAAATTCAACAGACAAGGATCACTGAGTGAGTACTCTCGACTCAAATTAATTAAATACATCCCCACTCTTGTTGTCTCGGCGCGTAAAGGTACCTTGTTGTGATATTGGCTTTTTTTCTGTTTGTGTGGAAACAGGGCGGTTTTTAGCGCAACGTGCGGGCAAATCAAACTAGGGAGATGCATGAGAGCGTTAGTAGAGAGACGCCTCGCTGCCGGCCCCTGTTTGAGCCTTTAGTGGATCTTTGGTCTATGTCGACCTTCTTTGTCACACAAGTGGTCGTGTCTCGAAGAATGGGTAACTATTGAATAATAGGTATTGATCACAAAAAAGCTCCTAGGCTAAAGTCTCAAATATTTTACTCACTGAAAGTATCAATGCCTTGATTGTACTTATATGTATAGTTGTTGTGTCCAAGTTTGATATTGCAAAAGCGAATAAAAAGCAAAGGATGACTTTGACAACGTGTCGGATAGCTTGGCGTCGAATAGAAGCAAGCAGCATTTTTTTCCGGGTAAAAATATTGATTTTCCTGACTTTCGACGCAAATAAATCGCAAGCTCACTTCTCAACAAACGACATATACCCGTTTTGTTTTTCCGGTTGCTCACGGTTCGTGATTAAATTTTGCTTTTGTGCCTCCTTGTTTGAGGTTGGTTTTGTGTTTCAACGTTTGCAATTGTGATGGGCATGCATTATCTTTAGATTTCGTTGTGATGATTATAATAATAATTATTATAATATAAAACTTTAATGTAAACATAGCGAGTTATAGCAAGTGTTAGTAAAGAAGATTTTCTATTTGTTCCCATTTCAATAATAAAGTTTTCTGTTCTTCTTTTTACTTAGTGCGTGCCACCGACTGAACGTCTCGAATTTTCCTCGTTTGAAATGCCCGAAAAATACGGATTTATAGAAACTTCGAACCAATAATGTTGTTCCAACGTACGTAACTTTGCAAATTCTTTCTTACATTTTTGTATATTTGTAACGCTTCTCTTTGTAGAATCGGCTCGGTAGAGATAATCTGATTTTAGACTATGAATATTGTATTATTCCAATGAAATTTCAAATAAAAAATATTTCATCAAAGGGAAATATTATTGATATGAATTAGTAGATCTAAAAGCAGTTTTGACCTACGTTAAGTTTGATATTTTATATTATTTATTTAAGTTAACTTGAATCCAAAATACTTGACAAGTCAACGCATGCACAATTGAATTACCTAGTATATTGGCGCCGGAGAAAAAAATGACGAAATGTTTTCAGATGAGACTCATGAAAAAATATTTCAAGAAACTTTACGGTGCCGGCGTAGAAAAGTTTTGATTGAAAGAGGAGAGGGTCAAAGATGGCTGACGTAAAAAGGTATAAAAAAAAACATTTTAATGAAGCAACTTTTTTCGAATAAATATCTAATAAGTATTTTGGCTATCGCTCTCCTGTGGTAGGGAGTTTTCCAATTGAGAATTCGGCAAACTCTTATCAACTTTCTGAAATGATTTAATAAATAACGCCAGAAAAAAATTGTGGAAAATTTATTAAGTAAGTAAGTATTACAGAAAGAAGTAAAATGTGGTGGATTGTTTTGGTAATGGAATGATACACTCCTAAATACTTTTGGCAATTAGGTAGGTGAATTCCAATTTAGAATTACAGGGGCTCGCGACCCATGCTTTAAAAACCACTAATTTAGTGTACCTAGAGAAAATCGTAACCAGCCCCCTTAGGACGCTGGCCTTTTGTCTACTCTCAACTGTCACCTTAGCCACTGTTAACTGTCACCTCAGTAGTGTTAAGTGGCTAAGGTGACAGTTGAGAATAGGCAAAAGGTCAGCGTGATAAGGGAGCTGGATACATCAGAAACTTTTCAAACAATCGATATGTTTAAAATAATTTCTAAATCTACCGACCTTTGGCTTAAAACCGCTACCGTCAGCAGGAAATTGTGCTAACTATCTCAACCGAAAATTACGGAACAATATAAACTAAGTATCTCAACCGTGGATTACGGAACAATATAATCCCTGATCTAAGGGCTGGAGCGCAAATATTATGATATCAGATTTGTCAGTGCTATTGCGGGTGCCGTAACAATATTGTGAATATTCAAAGTAGTCAAGTTCTAGTATAAACGAGCTTGTCGACATCAAGTGCATGTTCAGATAAACCTATAGATACATATCATTTAAGGTGCGGACACTAAGGGTGGCTTTAATAGTCGTCATCTCAAGCTCGAGCTCAAGTAGGTGAATTCAGAAAACAAAATCACCGACTTGAGACCTTGGCTAATGTCAATGTCATGCTCAAGCTAGTGTCTATTAATATGCTGACTCAAGCTTGAAATTAACCAATTTTGTTTTCTGATATCACCTACTTGAGCTTGAGTATGAGCTGACGACTATTAATGCCACCCTTAGGTACCTACTTTAGTCTTCTCCATACGAAAGTTTTATAACCATGACACAGCGGACGCCACTTGATCAAGTAGGTTGTCACAAGACAACGCTCGTGTCATTTCACAGCTTCAATTTTGGCCAAAGATTCCGAATCACACTGTATGCCGAACCCGCAGCGGTGCAATGGCCGCTAAGTGACACAGGAAGTAACATAAACAGGAAGTAACATAAACGCTGCAATCCGTAACAGATATTATTATGAACTCAACGCTCAAGTCTTTAGATAGCTTTTGTAACTAAGCATCAGCTGTATGAATAGTTTTTGTGTTATTTGTGAAGAAACAATAGTACGATCGGCCACAGTCTAGGATACCCCATGGCAGCTCTTACCGCGTGCGGCATAAGGGCGCCAATCGAACAAAAAGGAGGGTACCTATTCTAGCGTGTCATGTGGATGACTGTACAAAACTAATGAAGCTAAATAGTGCATTCTACAATAAAGAGAGCCATGAGAAACATGAGATTCTAGTACACCTATACTATCCGTTTACATATTACTACTTTGTATTCCATTATTTGTCCTCCGACGTCCACACATACCCTAGCCCTAGCTCTCTTTCTCTCTCTCTCACACACGCACACACACACACATACGCCTTGTTATACCTGTGGTCCTGACCGGGATGCAAACTCCATTACCGACCATCCGACCAATAACCAAAATGAAACTGCGGGCGCCCAGCACCTCGTTTATCGGCAGTCTACCCGTTAGAGTAATTATTAGTGAGGCAGAGAATTTTCAGCTGGAAAATTTAATTTATAGTCTGTTTAATTCTAAATGGATTGACGTCTGCCGTCCTTTAAGCATTCTAGAAACAGTGGGGACTATCTCTACATTTTATAGAAGTAAGTCGTTTTTTTATAATATCATCAGCTTAGTCGGCCTAGTCCACAGTAAAGACAAGGTCGAAACATACGGAATGAACTTAACAAACCCAAGCTCGAATAAAATGTAGCTGGACAAACGAAATCTCGACAGTAAATCTTGTTTAACAAAGCAGCAATTTGCATTCGAGTGGTTATTTTGTGTAGTTTGACGGTGAGTTTGGCATACCTAGATGACGCAGTGTAACTGAGTCCGAACTTACTTCCCGATGTGAGAGCAATATTCTTTTCATAACGTACATGCAAAGGGGCCCTAGTAGAGATTATATTTGTTGGGGTTAGTATAGACACACATAATATCCTCAACATAATATAGTCACCCAATGCTGAGTGTAGGTGTAGGTCTCTTCCATTGCACTTATTTTTGTACGATATAGGGCTTTTCTCATCTACTTTTTTCCCGAGGTCATCAGTCCATCTCATTAGTTTCCTGCCTCTATTTCTACGCCCGGTTTTGGTTCCATCATTACAGGACTATCATACAAGACTACACCACAGATGGAGTCTCGTCGACGATGCATAAATTATGATCTGCCCACTTCCGACATACGACATTGGCGCAAGAGACTACCTATGTACCAAAACTTTAAGTAGGTATACTTGAATGTGATGCCTGTAGTAGAGGTTCTGTGTTTGGGTTACATGTGTGTAGAGTAGACACCTTGACCTGTTGCTGTCATAGCACTTATCGGCGGACAAATTGACAATTAAGGGCAGGCTGCCGCTACATAGGTACGCGCTGTCTATGGAAGGAGGTTGCTTTGTTACAGGTGGAGACATTACTACATGACCGTAACTTTTAATGATAACATTCACACAATTTGGTTCGAAACGGGCCAAATCGCGGTTATTTTTGCCCACGGCATAGACGGCACTGTAGAAACTCTGACTCTGATAGGTGTAGAAACTCTGACATAATTTTTAAATTATTTGGGTGAATACCTATCACGAATCATAAATTTACTGTCACATAGTATCGATTGACTTTGGATACCGCTTTGAAACGTTGGGACTTTATGGTAACGTTTGATGATTGGCTATCATGCTAATATTATAAAAGCAAAAGTTAGTGGCTGAAAAATGTGTTTATTATTCTTTCACGCGGAAATGGCTCGACGAATTTGGAATGGAGATAGCTAAGACATCAGAATAACACATCAAATAGATACATTTGTAGAAACCACTAGAAGAAAGTATTTTTTTGTGACAGTTTGAAATTGGCAGTTCTTTATGCAATGGAGCTGGAGTGCCTGTGACATGTTCGTTCATGTCTAATTCAATAAGAATTTAGCAAGGTGATAAAGACTTAAGTAAATTGCCAATCGGTCATGTATACAAACAGCCACACAATAATCTAGATAGAAAGCTTCAACAATGGAGGCACGAGGCGTCGTCACTTTAATCACATTAACGGTAACATACTTAATTAAATTGCTTAGGTACTGCCTGACTTGTAATTCGGAAGGCAAAGTTTTTTGTTCGAAAGTCCGTTATTGGCTTAATCTTATCTTTAGACAATATTGAGAAACTAATTTCAATATTTTTTATTTTGGTCCAGTAGTTTTGTTTTTATGCGCTAAAATGTTTTGTTCCTATGACCGCCAACAGTATGCAGACCGCCGCGTGACGTCATAAGACCGTATCTTTGAAACGTTGTAAAATCCAAACTACTGAACCAAAATATAAAATATTGAAATTAGTTTCTCAATATTGTCTAAAGATAAGATTAAGCCAATAACGGACTATCGAACAAAAAACTTTGCCTTCCGAATTCAGATTTTTTTCTTCAGCATTAAAAATTCATTCTACAATAAATTTATCTAAAAAAGTTAATTATTTGTTTGATAAAAACACAACTTGTATAGCCAGAGAAATTATGAAATTACAAATTGAGTACACAATACAATGTGGATAACTAGTGCAATTGTTACAGGCGCTATGCAAAACCATTGTTTCCTTTCCGGTGAAATTGAAAAGCAAAGAAGCAAGGCCGTCCGTTGTTTATCTTTAATAACTACTCGATGAAGAAAAAGCCTCTGTAAGATAAAAAAAATGCCTCCTATCATGAGAAGTAGGGCAAGGTATGATGACACTCAATAACGTTAACAGGAACGAACGAAGTTTATTTTAATAATAGAAAGGGCCCCGTCGGCGGCCTCAAATTGTTTATTTATGAACCCTGCGCGAACCCTACTGCGAGTTTCACATAACACGTACAAATAACAATATTTCTGAAAACTGTAGAACTTCTAATAGTAAACGATCAAAATATGAATATTCTAGTCCAGCCATACTCAAAGTGTGTTCCGCGGAACCCTAGGGTTCCGCAAGAGTTTAGAAAAAATATTCAAAACACCTTTCACTGGTAGATCGTTCTGACGCGGCGTATAACGATTCACGGGGAGCAGCCAAACTTAGTCATAGTAGGTATAGTACATACACCCTTACATACATACACTCGAAAAACTTAACCCTTTCTCTGGGTGAGTCGGGTAAAAACTATTGTTTTATTGTAGGGTTACGTCAAGTATTTTGCTTTCCAAAAGGGTTCCGTCACCAAAAAAGATTGAGAACCGCTGTTCTAGTCACACGAAGGGTAGTCTTAGAACTGGTGATAAAAATAAAATATGCCTAGTACAAGAGCGGTTGGCGGAGGCGATATCTATAATTATAGGTTTACGATGTCTCTATCCCACGTTCGTTTCACACATCCAACATACAGGGTGTTAAAAGACCGCCAACAAAGCGGGAAACCACGTATTGTCCTCATCATAAGGATCATTTTTGCCCAAGGAACTAGGCCTGGGAAATCAACGGTTTCCGAGATAATGAGGTTCAAAGTCGGACTTTTCAAAACTTTTTTTTTGCAGAAATGCATTCAGTATCTAGTTCTTAACATACCTTTTCAAGAAGCCATACCAAAATTATGAATATTTCTTACAAAAAACGACGCTGAAATTGCAACCCGCAATGTATTCTAAACATCGGCACCTCGAGCGTAAGTAGCCTTAGTTTACGTCAACGCTTGCGCAATATGACTTCTCTGCGTTACACATTCACAACGCGATAAAATATTTTCCAAAATTATAACCTAAAAAACCAAAATTATTTCCCAGCAATAATTTATCGAAAAAGTACTTTGTTTTGGTGTCTAGTATGCGTACCTTTCGGGTCTGTTGGCGGTCTTTTAACACCCTGTATAATGGGTTCATCCATTGGTAGAGCGCCTGCACGATATGCAAGAGATTGCGGGTTCGAGTCCTGTTCCGAAAGAAGTTTTTCAACCTTATAATCAATATTTAAATTATACAGATATAACAGTTATACAGATATAACTATAAATTAATATTAGTAGAAGATATATCAGCTGCAGAACAATGAGGTAACAGCTGAAGTCGAATAGGTATCCTAGTTGACATTTGCGCGAGGTCCGAATCGACATCGCGTCACAACGCCTGACACTTTACATTTGCATCGTTACTTCCAACTCGCGGTATAACCACAGCCAGGGTGCTTTGGGACGCGACGCTACTTAAATGTCACTCGCAAAACGAATCGGACAGCTAATTTCCTGCCCACAACCTGGGCCTCAAACCCAACTTTAATATTTGTTTTAGCAGTATCGTTCTGCACGGCTTTGAGCAGTTTTAATACCGCTGCTATCAGAAGTTCTCAAAGATTTCACATTTGTGATACTTATGGAACACTGCTCAGTGCTCATCGATGAAAAACTGCTTCTTCTTGTAGTCACGACTCCTATCAGAGGTTGGCAATCATCTTGGCTATTTCTTCCTTTGAGGCTGCCAAACGGAACAAGGAGCTCGTGGATTGTTGGTACCAATAGCGTAAGTTTTCAAGTCATGATACCTTGGTCAATCTATAAACAGATGAAAAACTACTTATTGATAATATGACAACGTCTCTGAAAAGCCTTTAAAAAGTCATTGAAGTTTGACTCTCCAAGGGGATGGTAGGTGTAATGGGGGTTTTTCCAAGTGTCAAAATTCAACTTTATATGGAAACCACAGATTAAAAGACTGAGCTTGACAGGGATTGTAAAAATTTTTGACACTTGGCAAAATCCCCATTATGGCAAAAAACGAAGGCCTTTGCATCTACGTAATGAGATGATTTATACAGCGTCCAGTGGCACCTTCACTCACACTAGATGGATTCACTAGATGGGTGAAGAGACCACTCGGCGCTGCAGTGCCTGGGACATTGTTTTAGATGGAGTAGGCTTGCCCAGCACCTATACCATCCTGACAGCTTAGTCGACCTAGCCCACAGGAAAGACAGGTCAATACGTGTGGAGCCAACTGAGCCGCGGGATTATGGCAAATTACCAATAATAATAATATGTTTAATGTTTTCAACGCGGTTTATAGAAAAAATAAATGTAAAGAAAGCGTTAAAAGTCAAAGCAAATAGCTGCACAGAATAAAATTGAATATTAATCGTGTTTGATTCAAATCTCAGTGAAAACTTATTTCTATTGGACTGCAAAAACAAGTGAAAACAAATAAAAGCACATCTTTGGTTTCCACAACTTTTATGATGCGACTTATAACTCAAACTGAAACTACATTAGTAATAACTAAAATCTTGCAACTTTTCTAAGGCAAAAAAAATGATGTAATACAAATAATTCTCGATAGAAACTCGTAATCTGTTAAAAAAGTGGACCATATTTTTAGATAACTCTGTGTGTTTGTTCAGTGGGACACGGATATCTTACATTTTACCCGACTTCAAAAAGGAAGAGGTACTCAATTCGACCCAAATGTTTCTTTTAATTTTGTTTTTTGTGAGTTGCCTCACGGTATTGACGTAACACAAGATATTCTAGGTAAATCAATTTTGATATTCATTTTTTGTTTGAAATGTGATCCCATAAAAAATGGTCAAGATCTGATGAAGGAAATCCTCAACGGACAGCAGCAAATCACTCCAAATCAATGCAATAGCTTAATCTGTTTTTTTTTTGTAATTTTCTATTATTATTTACTCTAGATATTCAGCTCGACTTCTAGACGTATTTTATTTTGCGTTCTATTAGACACGGCATGCGAAATTTAATCTCAATTCCAACGCCTGAGCGCACGATCTATTTTTGCGCGAAATAACTCACTTTACAAGAGACTCTGAAAATTTAATTTTGAAAAGCAAAATGCTTCGAGCATTTTTTAAGAGTCATCTTTTACATTTTCTGTTTGCTCCCGAGTTACGTCATGACCATGAAAAATCGTGTACTAAATATATTCGGACTGATTTCACTCATTGCCACCAATTATTTCCAAGGTGTTTTTGTTCACGCCAACTCTTTCTTTGCACGCTTACGCTCTCTATTGTTCTTTACTTTCAATAACATACTGTAAACATAGCTTTCCACATCTAAGAATGTATACAGCGTCCAGTGGCACCTCCGCTCACACTTATAGATGTGTAAAGGAACACATCGTGCACGGTTTAGTTGCCTTTGCACGTATTGACTTATTTTTCCTATGACAGCCACAGATAACCTGAGAGAAGAGTAAAGGGGTACGCAACATACTATACTTACATACTATTAGGATGGATATTATGAGATGGAATTTTTTCGTACGTAAAAACGAATCAGGATTCCGTACATACATCATTTATTTTAGTTCGGAATAACAAGTCTCAGTTCACAGACACCATAGAGCAACATAACATAGAGCACATAACGCAACGCAACGCGCTGCTGAACGTTACCCGCTTTGTTTTTCTCCCCTCTCTACTACTTATAAGGAATACTCTATTAGGAATTCCGAGTGTAATGTGTGATTGGATAAAAATTTACTTACATCAAATGAGCAGATACATACACCGTGGAATTTTAGTGGTTTTAAAGCCGAAGGTATTTTGTTGCACTGGTGATTCTGAGCCAAATTACAAAATTTCATTCCAAAACGCGCGAAAAAAAGTCACTTCTCCATACAAATGGTGTCGATTGGCGATAGCCGTTTGTATTGGGATTTTTTTTTTTTCGCTCGTTTTGAAGTAAAATTTTGGAATTTGGCTGAGAATCACGAGTGAAACTAAATACCTTCGGCTTTAAAACCACTAAAATTCCAAGGTGTATAGGCCTTTAAATAAAAGGCAGGACCTTCGGTTCAAGTACGGGTCTTCCAATAAACGCCACGGAAACGGCATTCTGAATCCTCTCGAGTTCTCGATTGATAATCGACGTTTTCTTTGATGAGGAAGGTCCGATCCTTGTCTGAGGACTGCAAATCTTCGCTTTTTTTATATGTAAATTAAACCACGCGATAGGTCCAATTAGAAGCGATGAAATTGCAGATTTTGCCATTACAAAACTGGACATTGTGGTTTAAGAAAAAAATATAGTAAAGACTAATTAAACTACACTTTTAACGGACACTCTTTAAATAAAAGTTAATTATAACGAGTTTTAAATTCTAACTAAAACCGAAATAAGATTAGGATAGTCCCCACCAGCATTACAGTACACATAGCGGTTAAGCCTTGAAGACAACCTCTACAGTTACTATAAACCTTTGAAGTCAGGCTTGCAGCCCCCGTCCCGGGCTGTTTATTTATAGACTCAGGAACCTCGGCCACAAAATAAATACACACGCAGATGTACTACCAAAAACTAACTAGGGCTTTTGCATCTATGTAATGAGATGATTTATGCAGCGTCCAGTGGCACCTTCACTAGCACTAGACATGCACGTGCACGTGCTTGCGTGCATTTGTGAATTAATTTCTAGTAACAATATCACGGGGATTGTACCACAAGGGTGCTAGTAATAAAGGGCTCTCCGCTGAGATCGAGTTCTTGAAATGCTGTTTATACAGGGCAATTTTTAAATAGCTTTTATCCTCAGACACCCCAACTCTCAAATGTGATTTCCGACAACTTTTGCTCTACGACTTTGGTGAAGGCGCAATTTTTTTCTCCATACAAAAAATTCAATTTTATTGAAACATTTTTTTTTTTAGATTAGAGTAGCAAATAGGAGCAGGAGAGGCTAGAAAGGTGGTTGAGTGAGAGTGGAGTGGCATGAAACCAGAAATGCACACTTTTAAAGGATAAGAAACTTTAATAAAATAAAAAGTATCGAGCTTTTCGAAAAGTCGTAGAACAAAAGTTGTTGGAAATCACTTTTAGAAGTTGACGTGTCTGAGGTTAAAAGCTATTTAAAAATTGCCCTGAATATTTAAAAAAAAACCCCAAAAAAAACTTTGACTTTTATCTACGTAATGAGAAGATTTATACAGCGTCCAGTGGCACCTGCCCTCACACTAGTAGATGATTGAAGGCACCACTCGAATGCTGCAGTGCGTGCGACTTTGTTTGATGAGTAGGCTTACCCAGTACCTATACCATCCTGGGGGTCTACCGGCTAAGACGAAACCGATTACTATTGGCGAAAATCGAAGTTCGATTTATGAAAAATGAACTGCCACCCAGTTCATTTTACTGCCATCCAGTTCAATTTTCATAAATCGAACTTCAATTTTCGCCAATGGTAATCGGCTTCTTCTTAGCCGGTAGACCCCCTGATCGCTTAGACGGTGAAGGAAATACCCCACAGCAATAGGAAAAAACGTTCGCTGCCCATTATCTATATTAGAAAAACAGCCATGATTTACACAGCAAATATTATGAACACACTATCTACACAGTAGATGACGTTAATGACATATACTTATTACTGTGCCATTTCCAGAACTGTTTGCATTTCCAGGTAAGGTAGATCCTTCTGTAGGTTTTATTCTGTGACACGATCTTGACCTGGACCCATTCAGCGCTACGTATTGACCTGGTTTTGTGAATACGCATCTCTCTCAATGTGATTCGATCATTAATGGTACTCAAGTACAGCTCAGAACAAAAGCGGCTCAAAATAGCCTATGACGTTGCCAGAATACATTAAACAGAATAAATAAGTACTTGTAAAGGACTTGAAAATGTTGATCATGCCAAAACCCGCTTAATATATAGGTACCATATATTTTTTTTAAATCCAAAAATCACTCTCGCTTTAAATATGTCCTTTACTCCCTCGGATAACAATTTACTATTATGATATTTCTTGTTTGAGATCGTAAGAGATAATGGTACAACTGGATCAGTGTAAAAGATGAAAACAAACTTGAATTGAGGATTTGTTAGACTGTCTTCTCGAAACGTTTACTTATTTTTTCATTTTTAATCCGATCGCATCAAACACTAGAATCCTTCAAGTGTAGAATTGGGGGCGATTGCTAGTGTATCAGTAGATGTGTCTGAATTGGTTGTCACGGGAACATCTGGGTTGCTCGCACTTTGCTAACATGTGTGAAATCGAAATGAAATTGGGCGTTTGATTTTGATACGAAATAAATAGGTATAACGTGCTGCTAGGCACCTATCACCTTTAGGCCACATACTTGGATAATACGAGGATGTAACAAAATATAAGAATTAATAAAATAATGCAAAATAATTAAGCAATTTGATGTATTACATGATTATTATTAAAAAGTTGTCGTATAAATTTTGTGAAAATTTTCCTGCTCAGAAAATGTTCATCTTAACAATATAATATTAACTTAGGTTTCAATTCATAAAAAGTGTAAATTTGTAAAAAAAAAATGTGAAAAAATATTGAAAGGTTTGATTGATTACAATTTTATTATGTCTCGAGGTAGCCTCTAGAGATTAAGTAACGAAGATTAAGAGATAGGAGAACAGCACAAAAAAAAAATCCTTAATAATAATAATTTATTTATTAAACAGACAACAATGGTCCAAAACAGTTAGTATGCTTATCCTATGTTAGTACTTAAAAGTTAGATTTGTTTTTGTGGTACGCACAAAGTGGTACATTAAAGGGCACGCAAAATTATCAGATATCGTTTTCAGGATGCTGTTGCTACTATCCCTCACTCTGCGACGAAGTGACGCCGTTTTTTTACGATAATTAATAATTATGACAGCATAATATTATTGACGCATATTCTATCATGGTACAATTCTCCCGAATGCGTCATTTCCGAGAATTGCTTCCCAGAGCGTACGTATATTGTGCACTGTCTCAAGTCATCAGCCACCACCACAAATATCAGGCGAACCACTGAAACAACGCGACTGTACTTTGCGAGAACAGGTGCGATCGATTTCACGTTATGACAAAGACGTATTGTTTCATTGTGCAGACAAAGGTAGGTAGTAATTTTGGTGGAAACCTCATCGTGGCATTCCGAATAAGGTGGACCTTAGTATATTTTAGAACTTCGCTGATACTAAATATAGTAAAAACCAGACCTAATTTGCCAGTCCATCCGACTGTCGTTACATCAGTACTGCTTCTTGCCTTAGTGACCTACAAAAATCTGTTATTTTGAAGCCAGATTATTGAACGCCCGGTCGTGTACCGCAGGGATCTTTAGTTATTCTATTGTTTTAAAATATCCGTTGCTCAAGCGAATAATATGTATAATAATACAATAACCGAGTTAGTTTATACAAAGACAGAGCTAAACTTTAATTAAAAAACCGAGTCCACGGAATGACAGTTCACAATGAAAGACAGGAATGACTGACTAAGCAACTGTCATTCCGTGGACTCGGTTTTTAAATTAGAGATTCTACCTCACTGTCACTAGATTACTCTGTCCTTGCTAGGAACATTAGCCTCGTCTTAATTAGCATAAGTAGTACTACCTGCTCAAAGTTTAAATTATACATAGGCATTTCATGATGCTGGCAAGTTCACAATAGTCTAGGAATACTTGGCTCGAATTTCTAACCTAATTAAAGTGAGAACAGCATAGCTCCGACCCAGTGCACGCTTCCCGTAAACATTAGCGTATTGTCGTTGTCAAACTCTATTTTCTTATATTATTTTACTAGCTTTTTCCTGCGACTTACTTTCTTTTTGCTTAGCTAAAGAAAATTATTTAAAAAATACATATATCTTTGTAGGCGTTACTACAGCATCCCACCAAAATATCATGGTAATCAGTTTAATGGATTAGAAATCCATAAAAGATAAACCTACAGATCAACAAACAAAGGATTAGCGTGCATGAAATAAAAATGAGTATGAATGGAACACAACTAACATTGTAATCTTTAGTTGGCCTAGAAACCATCAACGTCGAAAATTTATGGCTTCTCCGATTTCATGTATACAGGGTGCACTCTAAGTCGATAGCGGAACTTTAAGTAGGCTGTCTACTGATCACTACAAACAACTTGTACCAGGTGGCGAATAAAATGGAGCGAAAAAAATATCAGCTGTTCCATACAAAAGGTCAACTCAGTACTGCACCAAATGTATGAAACAGCTGATTTTTTTTCGCTCCATTTTTTTCGCCACCTAGTACAAGTGGTTTGTAGTGATCAGTAGACAGCCTACTTAAAGTTCCGCTATCGACTTAGAGTGCACCCTGTAGTGATATACATTGACATGTTTTTGGTTAGTGTGGCTTCACTCGCATGATAGTGTCGCGTACTTAACCATCTTCCTTCCGCCATTGTTTGCTCATTCTACCATGACAAGAAACGCCGCTAGGCAAGCAAATCGACTTTTGATCTTGACAACCATCTCAATTCAAAACCTACCAAAAGTCCATCGAAAACAATTTCGCATAGTCTCGGCAACATTAACGAATTATTCCGCAATTCTAACAAAATAGAACAATTAACGTTGCACTTACATTGTTCTTAAGTATGAGAGAAACTTCAAAACGAAGCAAATAAATCTTTTGTACATGCTGTTCACTTCGTCTAACTTCATAATTGATTTCGAAAATCAATAAAACATAAATTACTGACTCTTTTTCTGTCTCTGATATTGACAAAAGAGATAACGTAAGACAAATAAAAAAATAAATGAATATAATCCTTTGCTCACAATTTTTCAATTGGTATCAGAGTTTCAAGCATAAAATACAGCTGATGAAACGATAAATAAGCTTTTTATTCATCCAGTCCAAAATTTGTAATCAGGTGCATCATTCTTATCAAGTTCTTATCAGAAGAGTTTGTTCGTGGTTCCTTACAGAACCTTTCAAGTTCCATTATCGGAGCCGTAATATTTGTTTTGCTAAAAGGTTTTTGCATTTTGCGCAGCTATAAAAAGCCCGTATTATTGGAATATTTTTACGAGTAGGTGTATGATGGTGGGTTGTATACGCGCATAAAGCGTGCATGGTCCATATTTTTTTGTTTCTGTTTATATCTTAAACAAGTTTGAAAATTTTACTATACAGTTGCTACGCCACCCTCGCACTCACTCTCTACGCCACCGTAGCACTCACTTGCTACGCCACCGTAGCACTCGCTCGCTACGCCATCGTAGCACTCGCTCGCTACGCCACTCGCTCGCTACGCCACCGTAGCACTCGCTCGCTACGCCACCGTAGCACTCGCTCGCTACGCCACCGTAGCACTCGCTCGCTACGCCACCGTAGCACTCGCTCGCTACGCCACCGTAGCACTCGCTCGCTAAGCCACCGTAGCACTCGCTCGCTACACCACCGTAGTAAACTTCAACAAGTTAAACTAGTTATAGTAAAAGCAACTTTTGCAATATTACGTTATTGGCTATCCAGTTTGTGGAGTAAACCAAATGGCGTCTGAGCGTGAGCATACATCAAACCATTAAAAAAAACGTACTCTCGTATTTATAGAGAAAAACAGAAGACGATGTTAGAGTATAAACACCACCTAGCGTGGCCAAAGAAGTGTTTGTTTTTTTCATATTTAAAGGGATAGAACACTTTTTCATGTGGCTGTACAGTGTACAGTAAGCGCTATACACAGGCAAGTTTATCGGAGACCTGTTGCGTGGCTCCCCAGACGCGGCCATAATTTTCCTTCGCCACTGCTGTTTGCTAAGTCGTAAATATTAATATTTACTTTCATTTTTCTCCGACCGCTTTGCGAATATTGTTTGATTGGTTGCGTTGTGTTTTTATGTTGGCTAGGATTTTCGCCGTCGTTGGTGGTTTGGTTTTATGACGAAGCGGCTTTATATGGCTAAAATAAAAGATTAAAGACGTTGTTTATGTCTCTTAAATCACCGTTTAACTTAGGTACCTTTCAAGAAAACATGAAATTATGTTTCGTAGTAGTAATTCACATGAGTAACAAAGTCCCCACTTCGAAGAATAATTCTCACATGAGTGGTTACTAGTTAGATATTATAATTAAACGTGGTAAGTTTCTAATTGTTCGTAATAAGTAGAGACACATGTCCTTAATTACTGAGACCGCAACCACGCGTTCATTATTCAATTAGACAGATGTTGTGGTAGTGGAGAGCCACAGTCTGAACTATAGCTTCATAAGATCTGAGATCGTATGGATGGTATGGATTACTTGCTGAGCTGTGGAAATACCATTGATGACCTCATTGCTAGACACCGGCGTAAACATCATAGTTTGAACTTTATGGCTTCGGAATAGAGTCCAAAACTAAAGAAAATGCTGGCCTACCTCTGCCGTAGGATTAAATGTACTTTACAATGAAACAATTTTACAACGATTTTTGGCATCGAGCTTTATTGGCAAATTGGAGGGCTGGATTATTGAAATACACCTTGAAAATATTCCATGCATACGCTATACACAATGTATAACAGATTGCAGAACACAATATAATTTTAATTGAAAACCCAATAATTTCAATGTAGACTCTGATATTAACAATTGAAGTGCCTCGTATCGCCATAAATCCACCAACGATGTCATAAAACATGCCTTGGGCGCAGAATTTCATTTAACAGAATACTGGCACGCCTGGCCGCAATTCGCTTACAACAAAAGGTTTACTTAGAACTTTTCGATAAGGTGGCAAATACGTTTCAAGTCCTCTATACACTACCAAATCAACGATGAAAACACGTTGGCTCTACTCACAGCCTAAATCAGGAAGATAATGTTGAAAAAAAATATTATTATTTACTTCAAAACCAAACCTCATAAGTAGTAAAAAGAAACTTAATGCCGCCTAAACAAAAAGAAGCGGGGCGTTATATTTAATCAATTTTGTTTTTGTTTTGAACTTTTTTGTGTAATTATGTACTTGTGTTTTTTATTACTTTTTTTCCTTGCCCAAATATTTTGACGAAGCTTTGTGTGATTTTTTTGTATTTCAATATTGCATGCATTTTCTTTTTTGGCAAATAAATACTTGCAGTAATTAGAAAGGTTGATACAGAAGTAGGCTAGTGACTTTACTTATTAGACAAGTTTTTTAGATCAAATAAATATTCAGTTGGTGACCTGTCTGGTCTGTTAGGGCTTGATGTGGCTAGATTATATAGTTAACATTCTGTTGTAGACCTTACATGCCCCCGCACCCCGTATATCATGTTACACCGATTTAACAATGCGAGGCACTGATTTGAAAGGCACATGTAGGTACACAGCAAGAGATATACCTTCGGGGACTGGTAGGCAGCCGGATACGTATTTGAATTATTTATCGAAGCTACGAGACTGGAACATATAACATTTGATTTGAATTGTTTGATATTTAATTACAGACATCGTAATTAATTAGAGCATTGCATAGTATACTATTTTTTAGCAATTTTTCTAAATGGCTATTGCATGTTTTAGGGTTCCATACCTGAAGGGTTCTAAACGGAATCATAATACTCTCCGTTCACAAATTTTCTGCCCGTCTGTTCAATAATTAAAAGGCATTATTTTCCATCACATATAAAGAAAATAGGTCTTCTTAGCCTTGGACAAAACACCGGTTTTTTTTGTCTGTAAATAAATAAAATACAGCGTGTTACAAAATGGTACCGTCGTACTCAAGGGGGTCATGTTAACTTAGAGGCCCCCTCAAGTATGACGGGACCTTTTTGTAACATCCTGTATGCTCGAGGTTTTGATTTCTTTCTATGAATAAAAAGTTCAAAAAAAAAATTTTTTTATGGTCTTATTGACCAATATCACTTATCCGCTAAAAGTCCTGTTATAAATCTGCTGAGGAGTCAGGGTTTTGACAAACGCTCGGGGGCATATCTGTTGCAAAGGATTGCCTTTGCTGTGCAGCGTGGTAACGCCGCAAGCGTTATGGGTACTTTTTCGTCAGAGTCCCGGGGTGGTCTATTTTAATAGTTTTTTTACCTAATTTTTGACTTTATTTTAATTTTATTAGTTTAGTTGACGATGCATTTTGTGATTATTTGTTTATTTGTGTATTTTTTGTGGTGTTTAGGTTTAATTGAGTGCTGTTTATACAGGGCGTCCCACGGCTATGCCACATGGAGGGAAAGTACCTTGAATATTATAGATGGAACATTTTACTGAAAGAAGACATTATTTGAATTTAAAAAACAATTTAAACTGCATTCATAGATATCTAAATAATTACATGGTTGAACCGGGAATCGAACCCGTTACATGAGAAAAATAATTACCCTGTAGTTTTATCATACCGACCGAAAGGCTTTATCATAAGTATTATTTTTTGCTAAATAACGTAGTGTCAGAAATAAAAGGAAGACCATGAATTTTAACATTTTTAATACAAAATTAATCAATTTATCAATGAAAATCACAGTAACAAAAGAATAAAAGTTTGAAAATGGAGCACATTTTTGAATTATTTCTTTATAAAAGCCAGCCGCATTGCGATGGACAAAACAGGCGTCTTTCGGCTCAGTATGCTTAGCATGGTCGTTTTGACACTCTCTCGAACTCGGGTGACAGACGTGCCATGTCTATTGTGCGAGCATGGCAGGCGGGACTCGAGATGGCAATAGATTAGGGTCATGTCGAGCAAAAAGTAGTTATTGCCATTCTAATAAAAATGTTGTATTTTTGTCTCCATCGCCATGTTGGCGTAAAGCCAACTCGAGCCCGACCGACTAGTTGACAGTTTTGCATAGAGAAGGGCCTATCTCGGGCTTACCATGCTGCCCGTACAGGATACGGCTCGATTTGTTGCATACAACCAGGTAAATGTTAAAATTCATGGTCTTCCTTTTATTTCTGACACTATGTTATTTAGCTAAAAATAATTCTTATGATGAAGCCTATCGATCGGTATGATAAATCTACAGGGTAATTATTTTTGTCATGTATAACGGGTTAGATTCCCGGTTCAACCATGTAATTATTTAAATATCTATGAATGCAGTTTAAATAGTTTTTTAAATTCAAATAATGTCTTCTTTCAGTAAAATGTTCCATCTACAATATTCAAGGTACTTTCCTTCCATGTGGCATGGCCGTGGGACGCCCTGTATACGTATTTTGTCTGTGTTTTTTTTATGCATGAATCAATCTGCTGTGAGTTTCACTCGTTTCACATTCAAAGTTGCCAATTTATTTGGGCTTTCTATTGCGCAAAACTAACGAGATTTTTTTGTTCATTCCCGCAGCAACGGATTTGGTCCAAAGTGTCAAACTCTATTATAAACAGGCACCGGCTTACCGGTGAGCCTTTTTATAAACTCAGTCCGGCTAGGATGCGCCACGACGCGACTTTTATGTATGCTTACCCGCGAGATACTTATGCGTTCTATCTACGGGAAGTCATGTTATATTACTGTCATGTCTTTCCGCGAAACGCGCTTGAAGTTTATAGTACTTGCCACTTGTAGACTGGCTTTTGACACGTCATACACGCCTTTGACATAATAGAAAAAAGGTTCGTCCTCATCAAGAAAGTGAAGTCTACAAAATCGCGGAGAATAGCCATGTTTGCGACATATTTCACATCGGAATCTTTTTGCACCGTGAATAAAGGCGGGTTGCGCATCATAGACGGGCAGGAAACACTGCCCCAGTTCCAATTTTGTTCAATAGCCGCGAGTATTTAAGGCTCGGTATAAGGCTAACTAGCGCCACCAATGTAAAAAAAAACATATCTTCCTTTAGAAGAAGTTTCTGAAAAAATCCTAAGATGAGCCTTTGCGCCATGCTTTTCTAGATTTTTAAGTGTAGATACCCTGTACGAAATTTACTTTTAAGCTAAAAAAATTTCGATAACCGCCAAAAGCGGCCGTTTTTGGCGGTTATCGAATTTTTTTTAACTTAAGACTAGAAATTGAGTTGGGTACCTACACTTAAAAATCTAGAAAAGCATGGCGCATGAGCTCAGCTTAGGATTTTGTCAGAAACTTCTTCTGAAGGGACATATGATTTTTTCAACATTGGTGGCGCTAGTTAGCCTTATACCGAGCCTTAAGTCGCATGAATGATGCGCGCGTAAATTTCGCCGTCGCTTCGACTAAGCGAAGTAACCGGCAGCTGTGATTTATCCCACCAACTTGGACACAGAATGAAGAACGTAAAGAAGTTCTTTTTGAGTTTTGCAATGTTACTGTGGGTCGAATGTAACTCGAACAGTGTGGATGGGACACGGGTTTGTGTTCGCGCAAAAATCGACAGCCGCTATAACAGCGTTAGCGCAAGTCGTAGCGTTACAAGTAACTACTCATAAAGCTCGTAGGTATGTCGTCCACGCTCCGAATTTGCGTTGCATTAAGCAACACGCATCTAGACCTGTATTTAGATCTTCATGGCAAAGTGACAATGCATTCAAGCAAACAAATCTGATAACACAAAATCCGACTGATATCATGACTAAAGATACGAAAAGAAGAAGTTATGAATCCCCTGAATGACGCTGAATGTTGGGCATTTATTTTCATGCCAACCTCCGCTGTCTTCAAAGTCTTATTTCAAGTTATTTTTGTATCACAGTACGTAGATGTAAGACAAAAATTACTTGGAACAAAAAATAAGAGAAAGCATATTGGGATGTGATCAAATCACAACTTTTGCTCGCGTGTTTTCGCTTATTTTAGGCACCATGAAAAGGGGGTTAGGGGAGTTTGGGGATTAATTCTGCTCGGTGGTAGTCCTTTTAAAGCAGGTAGCGAAAACTTACCTATAGGTCTCTTTATTATTGATCAGATTAAAGCAGGTATTTCGGTAGGGTGTTTTGGGCGAGGGGAGTAAATTTTAGGGGAAATATTTCGGTGAAGTAACGCTTCCTTTGCCTGTAGCGCTGCTTAATGATACGAGCATTGCATAATATGGCTTTGTAAGCAAAAGGCAAAATCACCTGGCGGAGTAAAGGTAGGTGAACGTATTTCCCCGGAATGCAAACGTCAAGAAAAAAAAGTTAACAAAAGTAAGTGCAACCGTTTATAAAAACTAAGCAGTGCTTAGGAAAGTTTAAGTGTAAAAACATCAAGTAAAGTAAGTGTAACATCATAGGTATTACAAAAACTAATTACTAGGATTTTAGACACATAGATCCTGCTTGGAAATTCTGTACAGAGTCAATAAATAAATAACTCATTACATAAATAACTAACTTGGTTCATCTATTCTGAAAGATGCAAAACGAAACATTTTCTAAACAGCATTTTTTTTATATTTGATGTGGCCGAATGTACCTTACTACACAAAGACGTATTTAATCAACTTTTATTATTCAGTTACTTTAAAGATGGTGGTGTTTTTCTTTCTTTGTTATTACAATTCCACGATTTCACTCTGGCTGATAAATTGACCGCATAATTTTCACTTTACGCTTACACTTTATCTCTATTCTTTCTTAGTTAAGTATCTGTTTTTGCCATAGATATACCATGTATTGTGTTATAAGTACATGATCACTACATCCGTCCAAATTCTTTAACAATTATGAAGTGACACTGATAAGGCCGTCTTGCACCACTTCTTTTTAGAACCTAAGGTGTATAATATACAGGGTGTTAAAAGACCGCCAACAAAGCGGGAATCCCCGTATTGTCCTCATCATAAGGAACATTTTTGCCCAAGGAACTATGCCTGGGAAATCAACGGTTTCCGAGATAATGAGGTTCAAAGTCGGACTTTTCAAAACTTTTTTTTTGCAGAAATGTATTCAGTATCTAGTTTTTAACATAATATCTTCTCAAGAAGCCATATCAAAATAATATGAATATATCCTACAAAAATCGACGTTCAAATTGCAACCTACAATGTATTCTAAACATTTGCACTTCAAGCTTAAGTAACATAAACTTATACTACGCTTGCGCAATGTGACTTCTGTGCGTTACACGTCCATTACGTGATAATTTTTGTTTAAATTATAACCTAAAAAACCAAAATCATTTCCCAGCAATAATTTATCGAAAAAGTACTTTTTTTTGGTGTCTAGTATGCGTGGCTTTCGGGTCTGTTGGCGGTCTTTTAACACCCTGTATATTATAGATTCTGGCATAAAATATAATATAAGTTCCTGTTGACCAGCAGGTTACACCTTGCAAAAAGAGTTAGGATCTTGCATATCTCGTACTTTTTAAATTGAATGCTCCAACTAGTATGCAGATTCCTCACAATCAATCTCGGTTATTTTGCGCCGTATCTCAGATCTCTTCAAAAAGTTTCAGAGTAAAAATAATACTTACGTATCAATTCGGTGAGTTTTCTGATTCATTTAATCTGAAACAAAATAATACATTGGTTAGTTTTGTTGTAATGACAGACAAGTGCCATTTTTGTAGATACAGTCAGTATAACTAACACTCTTATTAGACATGAAACTATAACCTTAAACGAACTTCGCTATTCATAAAATTATGACAAAACCTCTGCCCTGCGGATGTCAATACAAATTAAACTTTCCAATGAATAACCTACTTGAGGGATCGGCTTACAAACCGATGTCTACAAAAACCAGTTGTACGGGATCACCGTACAAGTAGGTTCAATCCGCGGCGTCTCAGCACTTTGCGGGACCGATGTTTAGTATACTTAATTTACCTAACTTCAGTTCACACTCAACCATCAAAGCATAACGCGTATTAGCAAATCGGCCGAATATCAATAACAATGTATCGTGTGCTATCAAACAAATAAACTATATTTAGTGTCTATCGAGCTCTATCATTTATAAACTAAGCTAATCAAATCATATGTTGGTGTACGGGGAAACCCAAACCAAATACCAGTCGTCTAAGTAGGAAACGTGCACCGAGGGTTCCGTACAAAATTATAGTTCGATTCTGTGAGGAGGTCTGAGCCTTTCTATAACGCCATATTGCTAACTGATCGGCGGCAGCAGCGTAGTAACTGTTATAATATTTGTGGCAGCGGTCAAACAAAGGTTGAGCACTTAACAAGGAAAACGCATTTTCTCCACTACACTCTTAAACAACTAAGTTGACCCTCGTCAAAACCATTGTTTGAGACCTATTAAAGTATATTCGACCAACTACTTTGCTTTTGGTGACCTGCGAATCAATACTGTTTCTATCAAGCATTAGGTATCAAATACTTGAACGACAGTGTAGTAAATCAAAAATTCAATACCCTGCCTCAAACCCTACTCATCGATCGTTCAGACCCTTTGAATGAATAGAGTTTTTAGGCCGTAAAAGCAAACATTCTGTTGCGGTTTGACTTCTGAAATCTATCTATACTTATAATAAAACTCTAGCGAAGTCAATTCTGTACATTGAAAATTTTTAGAAAAAAAATAGCAGGGGTTACTAAGTAAACTATACTGAAAAAATGCAAAAAAATCGGTCTATGTCTGTCTGTCTGTCTGTCTGTGTGTTACCTCATCACGCGAATACCGCTGAATAGTTTTCAGTCAAATTTAGGACCGTGATAAGTCCTGGTTCTGGGCACAATCTAGGCTATCCGATGATCAGAATACATTGCGGGTTGCAATTTTAACGTCGTTTTTTGTAAGAAATATTCATAATTTTGATATAGTTTCTTGAGAAGATATGTTAATAACGTGATACTGAATACATTTCTGAAGAAAAAAAATTACGAAAAAAAAAAGTCTGACTTGGAACCTCATTATCTCGGAAACCGTTGATTTCCTAGGCATAGTTCCTTGGGAAAAAATGTTCGTTATGATAAGGACTATATGTGGTCTCCCACTTTGTTGGCGGTCTTTTAACACCGCTCGGCATTCAATACAAGCACTCGCCGCAAACAATAATTTTGCATTCTTGCATAACAAATAACTATTGTTTACCTTTGAGCGGGATAGACAGAGTTATTAGCCGTATATTTTGATTGCTGGCTTAGCATGAGAATGAGTACGACCTTATCTAAGGGCTTATAACTTTATCTATCCCACTCTACGTCGAGGGAGATACATATAAACCCCTTTACTTCCTAAGCAATTCTTATGCTAAGCTTCCTTATCACGGGCGATACCTTAATGTAAACAATACATATTTATTATTAAATTTATAAATGTATTGTTTAGATTAGGGTTTTTATTCTATTTTATTCTATTGCTTTTGAGCCCTGCTACTGCAAGTTAGGAAATAATAACTATTAAATTAAAATACCCCCGACATTTTAGCTTCAAATAAGCATATTTAATAAAAAGCTGAACCAGTTTTGACAAAACATAACTAAGAAAATTCGCTAGAAAACCTGCTTTCAAATAAAAAAAAAACCTAAAGCTTCCAAATCTTTCACCCATTTAAGAGCTGCGGTGCCATAGTCAGACACACCCTCATAAACACATACCTATACAGACACACTCACAAAGCTCTCAAACTTATAACACCCATCTTTTTTGGTCGGGGGTTAAAAAAAACCTTCCTTTTGACTTTTCCTCCACAGTCGAATTTAAATTAAATGTTTAATGTGTAAAAACGCATACGAAGTCGCGGGCACAACTAGTTAAAAAATAAATACCAAGTAACATTTTGTTTTAGGACTCTTTGGTGTGGTTTACTTTGAGTGAGATCACTTTGTTTTTTATTTCCTATCGGTTTGCTTAAAGTGTAAAAAATGTCACCGAAACAAACACCGTGCCCTTGAAAATTGTATTGTCTACAATAGCATTTTTATGTTAAAAAACCGGCCAAGTGCGGGTGGGACTTACACACCGAGGGTTCCGTACCACCATTCTATGCATTGTGTCGTATCTTTTGATTCCGTTAACTTTAACTTTGATTTTCTTTTAGGGTCCAATGGACTGCAGACCAGAGAATTTTGATATTCAACCTGATACCTCCACGAGTTCTCGAAAAAAAGGTCTTATAAGACAGACAGACGGACAACAAAGTGATCCTTTAATCATTTTAGGATAATGGTATAAATGTATAATGGTAGTATTATGGTTCCGTTTTTCCTTTTAAGGTCCGAAACCCTAAAAATAATTAAATGCCCTAACTGCATTATCATCAAACCCAATGTTAACCAACTATTTGCCCTTTCAATTTAAAAACATATAAAAATATACAAATTTCAAGTATGATAACTGATGTTTTCCACAATAGGGTAAGTTTGTGGATTGATATCAGCTGTTTACAAGGCTTAGAAGTCATCTTGCAAGTTGAAAGTCAAAACTCTTAGGTTGATATTGATCTAAAACTTAGAAAAGGTGAAATTCAATGAGCTCAGTAAAATTGTCAAGATTATCATTTAATTAACTTGTCCCTGATATTAGCCAATCCCCTCTAGACTCGAATTTGTCAAGGAATTTCAATCAAATAATTTAAAGCCCGTTTGATTTATATTTGATCGATTCAAAGTTGATATCAATGTTAGATAGATTAACAGATAAATAGATAGATAACTCTTTATTATTCACCAAAAATACCTTCAAGTATGTTTTTAGACTTAAATGAGTACAATCGGCGGTCTATTTTGTGGTAAACAGATTTGCTGGGTATTTTCAAATGATTATGACGATAAATTAATGTCTAATAAGAACATAAAAAAAATACATTGTTAAATATTTTAAAGGAAAAGGTCAGCAATTTACCTCTCGTCGAGGGTAGACGAACATCAAACGGGACTTAATCCTAAGGTTCTAAATCTTCGTCACAAAAATTAGCTTAATTAAGCAAGCTAAGGGCAAAATTTAGACACGCTACTCAAGGATTCGTCGCTGGCGAGTATCGGAGAAAAAAAGACATTTTGTTGTAAGTAAAAAATAAGTAACATTTAATTTAAATACATTTTTTAACGGATTTAACACTCAATATTTACATTATTAACTTTTTAGATTTTCCAACGTTTCGGAGTTAATAAACAGAGTGTTAAATCCATAAAAAAGGGGTTTAAATTATGTATAGTGCCCGTGCAAACCTAAGAAACTATTAAGTTATTTTTTTTATTATTTTATGATGTAAAAATTACCTTGTTGAAGTTTTTCTATAATAACCGCGACGTGCGGACACGGGTCCGCCTTCTCAAAGCGCGCGCGCGATGTGCTGCCTTACTCGCCGCAAGTAAAAGTAAGAGGCCACAATTTGATTATTTTTGGGTATTTATCACTGACATATCGATGGCTCCTACGTAAACTACCGTATGTTCAAAAAGCTAACTTTCCAGGAGAGCCATTTAAAGATGTTTTCTTTAACCGTTCTTTTGATTTTAAAGCTTTTGGTTTGAATTTTTTACCATAATCAGGTTATTTTGGGTTCGATTTTTATGTGCTAAAGTAAAAGCTGTATTTTGAATGCTTTTTGAGATATTGTTGTTACGATTCTTTACGACGGGGTAACGAAGTAAGAAAATATCGTATGTTAATCTTACAGTTTTTTACGGCGTGGATGAGGTGACTGAAAATATCGTATGTTTCACATACCATGTTTTACATGGATAAATCGCAGGTAAAATTACATGTATGTGGCACTTACAGTTTTTTACTTTGTAAATCATATGAAAAATAATATGGTATGTAACATTAATTCAGTAAATACATGGGGAAATATTAAAATTTTAAATGGAACCAGAGGTTTATCTAAGTGATAATTAATATTTACTTAATTCATTAGATTTAGTAGAACCTAAACCAAAATTTTAAAGAAACATTTATATGAAATAACTTTTTATACTTTCTTATGTTCCATTCCACTAATAAATTTGTATAATAGTTTTCCTATTTTCCCAACTGTCCCCTTCGAAACAGCCATCGGGGTGGGGACTTGGGTAAAATTAGTGGCGTTTACCACCCTGGCAAATAGTAATTTTATTTTCAACAGTTCCCTTGAAGCTCACGACCGAATCAACTATTTATTCTTTCCGACTTCAAGATATTTAATGAAAAAGTACTAGACTTACATAAAGTGGTAGAAGCCCATTGAAGACTCTCTGCCTCGGTGCTTTTCTCATTACATGGGATTTTTTTTAAAGGCTTGCATAAACTCTAAAGAGGCCTACTTTAGGCTAACCAACCCCGATATTATCCGTTGATGAGCTCAAAAAGGACGGTTGGGAAATAAAATTCATATTTGCCACTGAGGTGGTAAACGCAGCAATTTTTTCTCAAACACCATGGCGGTTACAGTTTTGAAGAGGACAGTTGGAAATAAAGACTGTAAATTAGGAAGATATGAACAATCTTAAGAATTCCTGTAAATAACGAATCTGTATTGGAAATTCGTATTTGGAAATTTAGGATGATGTTGTCACATAGTTATTCTTCAGTGCCGGGTTTCGGGATAACTTGTATCAGCCATTTTCCTATTCTTACTCAGGACATGCAAAAGGCTAAGAGCTAAACTTTACCTCAACTTTCAAGCTTAGGAGTCCATGATAGTTATCCCAAGAAGACTGCAGCAGTCACTCAGACTCAGACGTGTATTTTCTTTGGCGTAGATTGACAGATAGAATACTCTTTGGTTGTGGTGGTTGTTGGTTACTTTGTGATCCAAAGATGAGTCAGACATTTCACCTATTATTATACAGACTTAGTCAAAGAAGCCAAGCCAAACCTGTACCTTACGCACCAATGAAAGTTTTGGAATATACAATACACCACGCAGATTGGAGTTTCAGTATGGCTTACTATTGTGTTTATACTTAGAAGCGTTCATATACTGTCTATACAAAGGCTACTGATCCATTAACATCTTCTCGTTACCACGCACATGAACACTGCGTGTCTAGGAACTAGACCAAATGAAATTAATGGTGACGGCTGAGCTTGTCAAGCATACAGACACAGTTTTCAACAAGTCTTGAGTCCATCCAACTGTCCCAAAGAATTCATTCAGGATAAATACAGATTTATCTATGATTTTTAAAAAATGAATGTATTAACTTACAGGCTATGAACAGATTTTCAGTCTAAAAGTCTGTTGAAAACTACCCCAGGATTAGGCCTTTTTAAATCCTTAGGATCTAAGTTTGTGAGTATTTGATGAACCAAATGAGGATCTCTTAATCTTTGTTTTGAAGCTCCTTTATGGAGAGTGTTTGTATCTTCAGTAAAAAATATATTTTATAAATGAATTTCTTGTTACCTTCATGTTTTTGTTGTTCAGCTTCTATTGGTATTGATCTGCCTACGCCGAGTTGAGTCTCGGAAATTTAGAACCCGGGTTACTGAAATTTCATCGTCAACCAAAGAATAGAATAGAATAGAAGATGTTAAGCGATGATGTAAAAACGGTTGGTCAGTCTATAAGAAACGACATCCGTGTTTCATTTCAAATCCTCTAGTGAAAGTGAAGGTCCCAAATAGTAGTGTGTTATTTACCATCATGAAGTAAGTAGGTATGTTTTCCACCATACGATACACAAAGCGGAAACATTTAGGGTATGGTTTTGTTTTGATTTTTAGTTTGTTCCATCCGTTTTATAAGTAATCGATTTCAGTGATAGTTTTGTATTAAAAATATTTTTCTAACATAAAAAAGACGTTAATATTAATCAAATCTGCTTTAAGTGGTACAAACAATTTGAATTATTTGAATATTTGAATAAACGATCTAATTATTTTTGTTCAACCTCCATGCAAACTATCGTATCTGTAAGATATTTTCATAAGCTCAGCCTAATATTGCAACGTAAATAAATCTAAGTGACAGATACAATAGTTAGCAGGTTCATATAAACCAAGTAAATAATCGTACGTGTTACATACGATACAACATCACTTTGTATCGACGTCGTACAAAATGGTATGTGTAACATACTATAGCATACCCCCTCGAAAAATCAACGTACGGAATCGTATGTGTTACATACTATAATTTTAAACAAGGTAGATAGAAAACGCAGTAAAACTAACAAAACTGAATACTTAACATGTTTAGTAAGAACATGCCTCATCACAAAACACAAGCTCAGATCTACGTACTTCCCACGTAGAGAATGGTAAGATATACTTACGATAGGCGTAGCATGCAATGTGTCCCACGTAAACTACCGCAAGTGGTCAATACGATAGTTTACGGCGCGCCCGTGATCAACATACGATAATTTACGTCTGAAAAAACCTTCATTTTTGAATATTATTAAGTTTTTGTTTTTGGGATACATGCGAAATAATCATCCAATGACGAAACACGAAAAACATGAAAATCGCCATTTTGTGGGATACGGTAGTTTACGTAGGAGCCATCGATATATGTGGGATTTGCACGTGAACACTGTGGCAATCTATTTTTTCAGCTTCGGAGCACATCATAATTTCTTCAAACGTCAGACTCTTTTATTTTTTAATTCAAGGTTACCATTACATAAAAGTAAAAATGTGGCCAGTATCTAAGACAAAATAACTAACTAAATCAATAATTATCCCACACGGCCTTCCTGCTCTTCATCCGTCCCGGATGAATCAGAGTTTTCTTCATCAATCCATGGTTTCATCATGTCCGCCGAGCTTGTGGTATTAATTGGACCTTCTCCATAACCAATTTTTCTGAGGCTATATCTCTCATTAGGTTTCGTTTCAGTAATCTCATAGGGGCCGAGATATTTTGGATAAAGCTTCGCACCTTGGGCAAACTGGGTTCTTTTTATCGCGACAAGGTCACCTTCTTGGTACTGAGTGGCTTCCTTTCTCTTCCGGTTATAATACTTTCTGTTTTCTTCCTGTATCTTTTGTATAGATAGTCTTGCATTATTTCTTAGTTCTGATCTAGCCTCGTTAAATCTTTCTATAATCTCTTCGTCGATTAATTTTGATAGTCCGGTATCTTCGTTCTTCATTTTCACTCCCATCAGAAGTTCGAATGGTGACATGCCGATGCTTCTTTGATAGGTATTATTTATAGCTCTCTGTACGTTGCTGATACGCCGGTACCACTTCGTGGGGTCGTCTGCGCTCATTTTGCTTAGTACACCGATGATAATCTGATGGAGCCTCTCGACTTGTCCATTGCCTCTGGGTTGGCCTGTCGTAATTGTGTATTGAGTAATACCTTCTTCAGTGCAGTAATCTTTAAAGTCATTGGACGTGAATGCAGCGTTGCGATCTGTAATGATTCTGTGTGGAGAGCCAAATGTCTGCTGCTGAGCTTTCAGTTTCTCTAGCACTTCTTGGGTTGCCAGTGTCTTGGTCGGGTAAATCCATGAGAATTTAGTAAAGCCGTCTACCACTGTCAGAATGTACTTATAGTTTATCTTGTCTTTATCTATCTCTTCATACTGCTTCCTCTTAATCAAATTTACATCACTTCCGGTGTCAATCAATGCTCTAACTTTCAAATCGTTTATAGAGATGTCTTTATAGGGAGAAGCACATACTGTCTTATCTTGGATCCTTAGACTCTTGTTGTTTTTGTTGCAATCGTTTGACTTGTGTCCGAATTCGTTGCATCGGAAACACTTTACTCCTTTCGTGCAAGTATTAATCTGGTGGTCTGTATCACCGCAGTTATAGCATCTGTACAGACGAACTTTTTGCTGTCTACGTGGCGCGGATGTGCTAGGTTGGGAATTGCTTGAACCTGCACGAGGAGGGGTAGGTGCACTCTTCTTTTTTATGTCTTCGTATATCTCGAGCTTCTTCCGGAACTCCTTAATCGTTTCAGCGCCGTACAAAATGGCTTTATTTTGTTCGGTGTCGCGAATACCATCGATCACATACTCCGTCAAGGCCTCGTCTTCCACATTTCCGTGTACGGCGATTTCCCTCATATGTACAAAATATTGTTGGTATGTCTCGTCATCGGCCATTTTTCTGGAGGATAGCTTCTTGTGGATCGTTGCACTGTTAAGTTACAGCCGAATTCTTCCAGCAGCTCTAGTCTCAACTCTGTCCATGTCTTGACGTTCGACGATCGGAGAAACAGCTTGGCAGTTCCCGTGAGAAGTCTTTTAGCATAGATTAACTTCTCGATATCTGTCCAGTTCATCATAAGAGCAGTCTCGCTGAATTCTGTTAACCATGTTCTTATTGGGTATGTGTCATCACCAGTAAACGGTATCATGGACTTCTCTAAATCGTTAAAGGATACCTGTGGACGGCGGTAGTCGATAGCGTCATCGAAATCTTTTTGGGAACATGTTGCGGGGGAGTCTTTTTCTTCATTGATTTTCTTCTTTGGCGGCATCTTGAATCTTCAAAATCTTAATCTTCAAAATCGTAAATCTTGATGTCGTCATTGAAAAATACTCACAGAAATAATTCCATAATTCTTCCGTAGAGTGTCCCGCGAAATTCGGTTTGGGTAGAAATCGTATGGTAGAATGGTAAATTTTATAAAACGGGTGTCCGGCAACATTCGATTAGCACATGGATCGACATTTTTTCTTACGGTCGTTTCTTCACTCAATTCGTGTTGATCACTAAGTGTTCTTCGTTTTTTCTCAATCCCGGACGAGCCCCCAAATTAGTTGTGGGATTTGCACGTGAACACTGTGGCAATCTATTTTTCCAGCTTCGGAGCACATCATAATTCAAACGTCAGACTCTTTTATTTTTTAATTCAAGGTTGCCATTACATAAAAGTAAAAATGTGGCCAGTATCTAAGACAAAATAACTAACTAAATCAATAATTATCCCACATATATTTTTGTTATTTGGCTTCAGTATAGTGTAAATAATCACCCCTGAATCGGGTGTCACTTTACAAAACAACAGCTTGTATAAGAACCAACTTAAAGTTGTCTACAACGTCGTAGCACATCCACGCCGTAGCACATCTACGATGTAGTAGCCTCTACCTTGACAACTAAAGTAGAAATTCTTGAATTCTTATCACGGATTTTTCCCCCTCTGATTATTAAAGGTTTAATTAAGTACTGATCCTCAAGGCTTGCTTTTATAGATTTTTGCCGAATAATAGTCTTCACGTTTGTGTAAAAATTAACCAACTTAACTGCATGTGGCCAATCACTCTAGACGCTGCAGAGCGTTGTATTGAGCGTGCATTGAAACGCTCAAACGATGTAAACGCTGCTATAGAAACCACAATACAATATTACCAGATACGGTTTCGACCCTACCTCGCAAGGAAATCAAAAACTACTAGAATCATGAACTTTGGCAAGAAGCAATCGCACAAATTACGAAAACTGCAAAATTTTAATTGTGTTACAAATAATGGGGGGTCCAAATTTTAAAGTGATGTGACCGTATCTGGTGGGATATAGTATAAAAGGGCTTTATTAGGACAAGCTAACAATAAATAAAAATAAAAAATACGTGCTATTTCCCCCTTATAAATGCTTGAGTCCGACTCGCACTTGGCCGTTTTTTATCTCCAACCAAATAAATGCATAGAATGGTGGTACGGAACCTTCAGTGCGCGAGTCCCACTCGCACTTGGCCGGTTTTTTTCCTCAAGGGTGACTCAACAGCAAGAGATCTGTAGTGGTAACGTCTAATTAAGCGGGACCTCTAGACTGTCGTTGAGTCTCTCTTTACCCGCGCTCGAGTCGAGGTGGGTTTTATTACACAGGCAGGCCGTTACAACGTGTCTAAGCGATATTTACAGATGGTTTGTGGTTACTCAGGCTGTAAGGTACTACTTGGGCCCTTAAACCGTCTGTGGTTTAGAAAATCAATCCCGAATCCAAAACAGAACAGTGACTGACAGACACTGCACAAACGAAATTTGAAACCTTTTTAAGGTGCACTAAGAAAATAATTACTGGAACGCTATAGACAATAATAAATCTCTATCAGCTGAGCGTTCTATTTATTTTTGCACCCTGCTCTTACCTTAAGAATCAACAGAAAAGGATCATCAAAATCGATTTACGTAGAAAAACGTTCAGAGGTAACACACATAAAAAAAAACTATTTGAATTAAACCTCCTCCTTTTTTGAAGTTGGTAAAAAAAGTTGAGAGAATTTTTGGCAGATTTGTTAAGAGGGAGAGAGAGAGAGAGAGAGTTCAGGCGTACTACTTTTGCATTGAGAGATTATGCCTCAGACCAGCCTCAGACCCTCAGGTTTCCCCAAGATGTTTCATTTACAATAAATTAGCTAGTGGTATCGCCACTACATACCTAAAGTTGTTGTTGTCAAGACAAGACATCCGCAGGCATCATGAAATGCTACAGTTAGACAATCCGTCATGACGCAACCATAAAATAGTTCCTACTACTTCTCATCTCATTGCTTTGTTAGGTTAGGTTATCGTATGATACCCTAATGATACCTCATTTTACAGGGTGTTAAAAGACCGCCAACAAATCAGTCCTCATCATAATGATCATTTTTGCCCAAGATACTATTCCTGGGAAATCAACGGTTTCCGAGATAATGAGGTTTAAAGTCAGACTTTTAAAAACTTTTTTTTTGCAGAAATGTATTTAGTATCTAGTTCTTAACATACCTTCTCAAGAAACCATATCAAAATTAGGAATATTTCTTACGAAAAACGACTTTAAAAATGCAACCCGCAATGTATTCTAAACATAGGCACTTTATGCTTAAGTAACATAAACTTATACCTACGCTTGCGCAATATGACTTCTGTGCGTTACACGTCCATAGCGTGATAAAATATTTTTCAAAATTATAACCTAAAAAACCAAAAACATTTCCCAGCAATAATTTATCGAAAAAGAATTTTGTTTTGGTGTCTAGTATGCGTGGCTTTCGGGTCTGTTGGCGGTCTTTTAACACCCTGTATACTTCTACAGGGTGTTAAAAGACCGCCAACAGAGCGGGAAACCACGTATTGTCCTCATCATAAGGAACATTTTTGCCCAAGGAACTATGCCTGGGAAATCAACGGTTTTCGAGATAATGAGGTTCAAAGTCGGACTTTTCAAAACTTTTTTTTTGCAGAAATGTATTTAGTATCTAGTTCTTAACATATCTTCTCAAGAAGCCATATCAAAATTATGAATATTTCTTACAAAAAACGACGTTAAAATTTCAACCCGCAATGTATTCTAAACATCGGCACTTCTAACTTAAGTAACATAAACTTATACCTACGCTTGCGTAATATGACTTCTGTGCGTTACAAGTCCATTGAGTTATAAAATATTTTTCAAAATTATAACCTAAAAAACCAAAATCATTTCCCAGCAATAATTTATCGAAAAAGTACTTTGTTTTGGTGTCTAGTATGCGTGGCTTTCGGGTCTGTTGGCGGTCTTTTAACACCCTGTATACTACCGTGGCTACCCCTAGTGTCAGAGTTTTTAGCCCACCTGACATGGCTTAATGATTGTTATTAATCATCAACAATCGGGACCAATTAAATAGCTAAACGTGCCACAGAAGCGCTTAGATATTATTGCCACTAGCGGTCACCCATCCATAGACTGAGCGCGCCCGATGTTGCTTAACTTCGCCAGTTGATTAAGAATGGCTAGTCCAACTATAATAATATCTCCGTCTAAGTCTAACTCAGCGGTCTAACTAAAGTCTCCGGAGATATGATCGAGAAGGACTTGTGTTGTGTAAAGTGATTGAACAACTATTGATTTTGTCACTAAAACGTCTACAATGGTTGCAAGTCTGAGTGGCGGTCATCGATCTCCCTTGGAGCGAATAGATGCATTGAAGAGAAAGGTCTCGGGTTTGTCCGGAGGAAACTAACTCGCGATGTTTTCGAAAGCAATCCCAATTCTTAAAGTAAATAATTAAAGTTTATACGATATCAAAGAGAGTAAGCAATTTCCCGACGTCAAACAGCGCTCCGGCCGGGATCAAAGAATGAGCGGACTCTCGCTCTCACGAGTGCGGCCTTATGATTAATTTGCGCGATTTCTTTGGAAAAACGCCTTTTGACGATGCAACTTGACGCTGGTTCCATGAGAAAAAACTGGCGGATTGAGGTGCTCTCAACTTGAAATTTACAGGGTGTTAAAAGACCGCCAACACAGCGAGAAACCACGTATTGTCCTCATCATTAGGAACATTTTTGCCCAAGGAACTATGCCTGGGAAATCAATGGCTTCCGAAATAATGAGGTTCAAAGTCAGATTTTTCAAAACTTTTTTTGCAGAAATGTATTCAGTATCTGGTTTTCAACATACCTTTTCAAGAAGCCATATCTAAATTATCAATATTTCTTACAAAAAACGACGTTAAAATTGCAACCCGCAAAGTATTCTTAACATCAGCACTTCAAGCTTAAGTGACTTAAACTGAAACTGAAAGTCCATTGAGTAATAAAATATTTTTCAAAATTATAACCTAAAAAACCAAAATCATTTCCCAGCAATAATTTATCCAAAAAGTACTTTGTTTTGGTGTCTAGTATGTATGGCTTTCGGGTCTGTTGGCGGCCTTTTAACACCCTGTATACAGAGTTACTAGTTTACTACCTATGCCTTTAATTTAATTTAAAGTTACATACGTTTGTGAATTTGTAGGAGCAATACCAAACGCTAACTGTGAAGGTAAACATCGTGAGGAAACCAAAGCGAATTAGGCATAAAATTCTCAACGTTGGTAGGTAGTAGAGTGTCGTAAAGAGAACTTTTTAAAGAAATTTACATCCTGACAGTTGCAGGTCAATATATCTACGCCAACATTATGTATGCCAAGAAACATATTGCAGAGTTCGATACATTAGGTAGCCATCATAATATAAATACTAGGAATAAGCACAGGCCTGCTATTCCAACTCTGACTTAAGAAGGCTAGGAGCTCATTTCTCGGAAACTGTATCCGCTTCTATAATAAGATCCCAACAGATATCCTAAGTTTACCAGAAGCCCGATTAAAAAAATGTGTAAGGCACACGCTTTGCCAAAAGGCCTATTACATAAATATGATTATCTTAAATCTAAATGACAAAGAAGTCTGGCACTAAACCAGTTCAGCGCACGATCACCACCTTGTTATTTACATTACATAGGCCCGGTTTCTGAGTTTTACTAAGCACATACTTACGTATCGCTCTGTCGCGCTCTTTTGTGAGAAATCTGCAGAGACAGGACGATACTTACCCATTTGCTTAGCGAATTTCTCAACTCAGAAACCGGGCCATATAGTATTTTTTTTAAGCACGAGATCCTTGGAGTTTCTTTACCATGCTTCTTCTCCAAGAAAGATCAGAGCTAGTGAAGCTGGAGAAAAAAAGTAGCTAGATACTTAGTATTAGAAAGTAATAAGTATTTGATTTATATACTTATTTTACTTTTGATAATAATTTGACGTGCAATGTAAATAATTTATTTATGGCGTATTGAATAAAAAACTTTGACTTTGACTTTGGCAACGCGAAAGTCGTCAATCCCAGTGGGCTCGCGTTTCTCTCTCTTTTCTGGGAAGTCCCAACTCAGTGTGATATTGTATAGATTACATATTATGACCCAGCTTCCGTTATTCGAGCTTCAATTCATTCGACTTAGCGTTATTCGAGCTTTAGTAAAGTATATTCGAGCTTCCGTTTTTTCGAGCGTCTGTACTTGGCTAACCCATTACTTGGCAATTCAAAGTTACGGGCTGAAAAGTTAAACAACTATGCAACGTGATGGATCGAGTTGTGAGAGAATGAATGTTAAGATTATATTATAATGATTGATTGAATTACTCATAATATAATTAAGGTGTTAAGAATCAAAACGATTTGCAAATGTAACAGCGAAATTTATCAATTTCATTTTCGTAAATACCATGCCTAAGGTTTTACTTTAAAATTCAAATAAAGAAAAATCTATAATTATATATTTTGTAACAATAACACATACAACAATTGTAAGAGTTGTTAAAAATTAAAAGGTATGAAGTTTCAGGAATAATTAACCAAATTTGCAGAATAATGCGAGAGCAAAATCCAAGCATAATAAAGTAAAAAGATTCGGATGATTAAAAAAAAACACGATCAATCTTGCCACCTTTTTTTTCGTTTTAACGACCCCTTTTCAAATACCTATCTATGAAAGGGTGAACGTTTTGGCTTCTTCTTTTTTGCGAGAAATGGCTAAAAATGTCAGCTCCGAAATTAAATGCTCAATAAACAATCTCTTCTCTTTATCTCTGGGTGATTCTTTAAAGGGTCGATTGGATGAGTCACACCCTAATATCTCCTAAAGTATACAACACACAGTACTGTATTAGCATTTAATCGACTTCTTAACTAACGCACTATTGAGGCATATCTATAAAAATCAATATTTGATTGAAGAAGTACCTTAAATATTCCATTGAAGCTGGAAAATTGGGTAATTTTGTTAGTATTTTGCTTGTCACACGCGCGGCGCCTGTTTTGTTATTGTTTATGGTTTTACTCACAAGTACAGTACTGCTATAATTTATACTTTTCTGAATACCTAAAGAGTGCCTCTATCACATTATGTATCCATCGTTCTACTAAAAATAAAACCCTTGTGTCTGTAGAGGTTCAAACTAATGTCACGCGGCGAGAGAAGTTGAAACCGCGCGACAAAAGTATGCTTTTAAACATACTTGAATACGCGATAAGTGTCTTGTGATTGGTGCAAAATATCGTCAGTTACACCACGGTTCTAATATGGGACGGGTAGATCGCTAACTTTCGCGCAACACTTTGAGGTAAGTTATTCACTTTTTTTTAATTTTGGTTCGGGAGGGTAATTGAAACTCGTGGTTCATTTTGCTAGTTATCTGATACTATTTGCACTTAACTATCCAAAGTACATGATTGCGTATATCCCTGAGTAGGTATTGTCATCAAAATAAATACGATAGCTTTTATAGTTAAAGAGAAACAACGTCACTTTTAAATTTTATTGATATCCATGGCCATAAAATCCATGGATTTAAGCCATGGACATCACATATCGGCCTTGGATATCAATTCAATGATCTTAAACTTCACTTGTTTTAGCCGAAAAAGTGCCAAATAAGACCCTATTAATAATCCAGTATATGTTTGCATGTCTGTTTGCTTGTCTGCCTTACGTTTAACGGAGTGTTGTTAACTTTAAATATAATTGGTTGAATAATAGGCAAGGAATTGAAATTTTCACAGAATTTGTGCATAAGAAACATTAAGTTGTGTTGAAATTAAGGAGAATTTATTAGACAGTAAACTTTTGCACTTGATTGGTTTTACTCTCTGTTATAATTATGTACTTTCATAGGTACATTATGTCAAATTCATTGTAATTATATGGCTTAATTTACACAAGATTAATAACAACCGGCCAAGTGCAGGCCGGATTCACGAACCGAGGGTTCCTTACTTTCTTTCAAAGAGGGATTTATTTTATTTGTAAAGTACACAAAACAGAATACAGTCAGTAAGTACATTTAAGACGAATCAGCACTAGCACAGAATATACTCGTATAAATTTACAAGGCACTAGCACGTTCAGATCTGAACTGCAGTCCAAGTTATTAAAATTTACTTATTACTAATGTGAACGAACGTGCTTAACGAACAGTGTTTATAAGGAAAGGTAATCTAAAGCTAAACTATTTTAATTTCTTTGAACAACTGCTGATGTCTGATTTAGATGTTAGGGGTATAATATTATTTATGAAAATTATTTTCCAAATACATGCAAAGAATTGTCATTCTACTTTTTATAAAAAGTCAAAGAGGGATTCTTCCAAATACATGCAAATAATGGTAGAATTAACAGAGGCAGAGTAATAGAGTCCCGTTTAGCACCCTTCGCGTACAAATAAGTTCCTAAAATTTTTCCTTGTTAGTTGGAGTCGCGTACCGGTGATACCGTACCACCACCCAAAGTAAGGGGAAAACATAATTTTAAATAATTACGTTTACACAATATGTTGTGGTGGTACGGAATCCTGAGTATGCGAGTCTGACTCGTACACACACGACAGCTTAAAATAAAACTATGATAGCAATTGAAAAAGTTTAAAAACTTCTAAAATTTTACTGTGTTTTCTCAAATAAAACTTTGATTAGGTACTTTGTTTTGATTGTTATGATGATTTATTTATATATTTTTCCTTCATTTAGGCCCTGTTTAAGTCCGTGACAGTTTATGAGTGACGATTAAGCTAGTGCAAGCATTATATACCACTGAACTATACTGTTTATATGAATTTTGGACACTATTTGATATCCATGGCAATTTTTTAATATCCATGGCCTGCCAAAATAGAAGATTTTTTTCTGATTAACCTATAAAGCCTACAGGTGTGCCTCATCGACATATTAGCTATATAGTTTTTAAACCCTTTTTTCCGCTGTATGTTTATTTTTCACCATTGATGAGAAAAAATAAAAGCCATGGATATCAACGAAGAACGCTTTTTTGAAGAATCATCCCTCTACAATTATAGTAGGTATGCAATCATTGAGTGATCGGATTTTTTCGATGTTCGATGTTTATGAAAGAGATCGGCGAGTTATTGACTGTGAGTTTATTGTCGAACTTAACATAAGTACATGCCTATTAGACATACCTACATTGCCGGACTTTTTCAAGTAAACTCTCACTTTCACGCAAATAAGAACCAACCCTGCACAAACAATTCAGATAACAGCCAATTTAAAATCTTAGCTAGGTATATTTCATTGCAACAATTCGGTACGCAAAGTTTTTTGTTCGAAAGTCCGTTATTGGCTTAATCTTATCTTTAGATTAGACAATATTGAGAAACTAATTTCAATATTTTTTATTTTGGTTCAGTAGTTTGGATTTTACAACGTTTCAAAGATACGGTTTTATGACGTCACGCGACGGTCTGCATACTGTTGGCGGTCATAGGAACAAAACATTTTAGCGCATAAAAACAAAACTACTGGACCAAAATAAAAAAATATTTAAATTAGTTTCTCAATATTGTCTAAAGATAAGTTTAAGCCAATAGCGGACTTTCGAACAAAAAACTTTGCGTACCCAAAGATACAAGCAGATCTATGCAACTTGCCATGCTTTTAATATTATGCCGATTGCAGACTTACTGATTTTGCAGGTTATATTTAAAATTCAGGTCACGTTTTATCTAAAAATATACGATGTAGTATGCTCTCTTCGATAAACCGCTGCCTATGCCTATCTGGGTATATCAATACTACTTATACGCTATCGAGGTCTGTGGGGTCCTTTTAGTTAGAGAGCTGGTGACCAATCGAGATATTTTTTCGTACAAGGCTAGGAGTTGGTAGGCTGATAGAGTAGACTTCGCTGAGTGTGGGAAAAATATTTTTTTGGCACGGTCGCGGTTGAAAGTTAGATTTTTTCGACTTTGAAAGTTTAAATGTATGGGTTCAGTATATTTTTTTTGTCGTACAAGGCTAGAAACCTCTAGGTTAGTTGTTGAGACTCCGTTGAACAAGAAAATATTTGTTTTTTTGGCCGAGCGTGGTTGATAGTTTGATTTTTATAACCCAAAAATTCACACTTTCTAGGTTATAAAAAACAATATTTCTACCGCGTTTGGCTAGTAATAAATAGTGATTTCGTGATCAGCGGAGACTAAAAAGGCAGCCTAAAAACTCCCAGCCTTGTAGACAAAAAAGAAATGACTCAACCCATACATTTAAACTTTCAAAGTCGAAAAAATCTAACTTTCAACCGCGACCGGACCAAAAAAATATTTTTGCCAGACTCAGCGAAGTCTACTCTATCAGCCTACTAACTCCCAGCCTTGTACGAAAAAATATCTCGATTGGTCACCAGCTCTCCAACTATTTATTTTGGGCGTGCTGGGACACGGAAATGGATTGCTGCCCGCATCATTGATTGGTTATCTACTAACAAATGTGACCATTTCTCTCTTTCTGATGCTAACATTGATACACTGTGCTCCATAACGTAAAAAACTTTAATTTTTATACATTTATTTTATGTTTATTTTGTTGTTCGTGTACTTTTTTTTTTTTTTTGTTTTTCTGAGGTTCATATTTTCCTATTATTTGTTTAAAATCATCCATTGCATTGAACAGAGTCTCAGCGCTCTTTTTACTACTACCATTTTCGCTTCGTGTTCGACTCATCATCATCATGATCATCAGCCCGTTGACAACCATTTCTCAGTACAGCCCCTGTATTCTTTCAAATATCCACCTTAAAAATAACCGTTTTTGAATGTCGAAAAAATATTGTACATTTCAGTAAGGGCTATTTTGAGTGTATTGACGCTCAAAGTTTGCGTGTTTTTTTTACATAGGTAATAGACCCACAGGCCGCTTTGTGTAACAAAATCGATACGAAAAGTTCGCAGAAAAAAAAATAGAAGTTAAAAACTAAAACCCGACTACTAAAAGGCTTAAAACAAGACCGGCTTATCCTTAAAATAGATTGCGGCAGCGGCCATCTTGTTTTTTTTTCAAAATTAAACTATCCTATGTTACCTGGGTGATTAAGACGAATCCAACGACACCTCATTTGTTGAAATAGTAGCTTAGCCTCTGCGAGGGAACAGATGAACACACAAACATACATACATACATACCCACATACATACACACATACATACGCTGCTAAAAACTGGAACCTAAAACAAAAATTATTTTGTAGCAATAAAACAAAATTCTGCGAATTTCTTGCAAAGTATGCCATCAATGGCTGCTCAAAGCGCTCGAAAGCCTCTCCGATGAGTAACAATGGCTAGCTCGCTACAAAAATAAATAAGTTTTTCCAATAACGTGGAAACAAGACAAGGAAGTCGATTTTTAAGCTCTTCTTTTACAAATGTAACGGCAACTTCAACTGATGTACTTAAAATGTAGTACTGGAAGCGTTGCGCAAAAATAGGTTATTATTTGGTCCATACAACCACTGCTTTCCGGCTACTCGCTACTCAGCCTGACGTCTGCGGCCAGTGGTCTGACAACTGATCCCATCGCTACTTTTTAGGGTTCCGTACCTTAAAAGGAAAAAAAATAACCATTATAGGATCACTCGTGTGTCTGTGTGTCTGTTTGTCCGTCTGTCACACCCAATTTTAATTACCGAAACTACTGAACCAATTGAGTTGATGGTACACATACATAATATGTCAGTCGTTGACCCAAATATGAACGTGTAACGTCCTAAATAGAAGAATTTTGATTATGGGGGCCATTTTTGGAGGATAAAAAAAAAGTCTTTTCAAAAAGTATCTTGTGACACATCGAATGAAAGGGCTCATTTTAAACTTAACAAACATTACATTTATAATTTTAAAATAAATAGTTTTTAAGTTATTTAAGAAATAACTTTTTTTATAGAAATAACGGGTAAATTTATCATTCCCCCTTATTTTTCTAGTAAAACACGGTTTTACTCACTAGTATTTTGTCGGTGTAGCCGACTAGCTACAGTGAGGGATCAGCGGTGGCAGAGCGGCTACTCAAACGCAGTTCAAGACTAGCCGTGGCGTCGCGAGGGCCGTCTCGTTCTCCATGATTAAGGTCTCCGAATGAGAACTGAAACTAGTCGGCTACACCGACAAAACTAGTGAGTAAAACCGTGTTTTAATTCCCCCTTATCTCCGAAACTATTGAGCCTAAATTAAAAAAAAAATACAGAAAATAGGTATTTGCCTATAGATGACAGAAAATCTGGTATTAATAGTAACAAAAAGAAAACATTGTTTATAGTATATGTCTGTATGGAACCCATAGTGCGCGAGCCCGACTCGCACTTGGCCGGTTTTTTCATCTGCAATTTATACAAATTGAATACAAAATTGAATAAAGCTTACCAAAACGCTTAGTTTAAACGTCGTTCATGCCTAGGACCGCCCTTGGAGGCTTGCAATAAAAACCGGCGGCGGTTATACGTGCCGAATCGTGCCTTCGTCGTATCCTAGGTAAACCATACGAGGCACCGTGAACCCTCCTTATTGGCACTCTTTCCGGGAATTTGTGTTTATTTGTTTTGTAGGGGAACGTAATAGAGGACGTGTAGTGGTAGTGCCAAATGAAAAGTCACAGAAATCGGAAAAAAAATGCAACTTACGTATTTTCTAAAAATCTACTCAGTGTGTTTTCCCGTCATCAATTATTTGATAACCTTTTTAGACAATTGAAAACGGGACTTGATTCGCAAATAGGTTTGCAGATATGAATCAAGTTTTTATCGTGTTTGCTTTGGGGTAAACAATCAGGAAGAGACGGCAAGTCCTTTGCAGTGGCAACGGAAAAATGGACTCGACTGCAAACATTTTCACAACTCACACACCTTTAGCACATTGAGTGACGCGAGTGAAAGAGATAGAGCTATAAGCGAACAACAACAACAATAATAATAATAATTAACCACAATAATTACACAGGCCAACCTCCGTACAGATAGCTTTTGTTTGTTGTTTAGAATAACGGAAACTATAGGTACCTACAGTTTTATTGTCGTAAAACAAAAATATATCACAGTTTAGACACAAAGTTTAAAGCTGTGAAAATTTTGCATTTTCCACCATGCTATTTTCGTTGAACCTTGAGTTAAAATAATCCCGTGGGAAATCGTCTTAATTGAATCTTGTGATTCCTGAAATTCAAAGGAGAAACTGAACAAAGTTAACGTAAGTGTTTCAGACCTTGGTAGTTTGTAAGCAAAAGCGTTGAGGGTAAAGTATTTCATGATAACTTTAACTTTAAAAGTAACACTTGACCTATTTAATTCCATCAACACTTAGCAATATGACGGTAACTTATTTTAGCTACGAAATAAGTTGATGTCTTATTGAATAGAATAGAATAGAATAATACATTTATTGAAACACCACAACCACACATACAATTATAAAAATTATAACAATAGGTTGGTACCTTCATAAAAACATTTTAAAATATAAAATAAAATAAATATTGTGGCATTTACAACTTATTTGTTTACTTTTGTTGGATTTTCGCGCTTTTTTTTTAGTTATCATGCACGATGTAGGCGGTTAGAGGCTATACAGGGTGTTAAAAGACCGCCAACAGACCCGAACGCCACGCATACTAGACACCAAAACAAAGTACTTTTTCGATAAATTATTGCTGGGAAATGATTTTGGTTTTTTAGGTTATAATTTTGAAAAATATTTTATCACGCAATGGACGTATAACGCACAGAAGTCATATTGCGCAAGCGTAGGTATCAGTTTATGTTATTTAAGCTTAAAGTACCGATTTTGAGAATACATTGCGGGTTGCAATTTTAACGTCGTTTTTTGCAGAAATGCATTCAGTATCTAGTTTTTAATATACCTTCTCAAGAAGCCGTATCAAAATTATGAATATTTCTTACAAAAAATGACGTTAAAATTGCAACCCGCAATGTATTCTAAACATCGGCACTTCAAGCTTAAGTAACCTAAACTTATACCTACGCTTGCGCAATATGACTTCTGTGCGTTACACGTCCATTGCGTGATAAAATATTTTTCAAAATTATAACCTAAAAAACCAAAATGATTTCCCAGCAATAATTTATCGAAAAAGTACTTTGTTTTGATGTCTAGTATGCGTGGCTTTCGGGTCTGTTGGCGGTCTTTTAACACCCTGTATAACCCACTATAGACGTCAAAAATGCTGATAAACGGCCATTTTGTTGGATAAATCCGCCTCGATAAAAGTCATGCTACGGGGACTGGTGTCCGTTAAGTAGTTCCGTTCTGCATCTTCGAAAATCTTCATTAGATCTTTAACATTTTATGGGATTTATATAGTTTTATGGGACCACACGGGAAGTATACATTTTGAACCTTTCAATCAAAAAAAGAATCATCAAAATCGGTACCTAGAAAAAAGTTCTGAGTTAACAAACATTTAAAAAAAGTATGGGTCAAATTGACTACCTACCTCCGCCTTTTTTCAGATCGGTTAAAAACAAAGCACTGCATCACAACAACAAGTAAGCATTGAAGGAAAAGCCAGGCCATTGTTCCTTCGACTAGAGTCTAGACAATAAAGACTTACATAGTGTTAAATAGCATGATATTAAATTACGCTATTCTGAAGAAGCTTTTGTGTGATACCTGTTTATTTTGTCTTCGTTTATTTAAATTGAAAGTTGGAAAGCCCTGCAGGCTTCGCAGAAAAACCAAGCGTTCTAGTTTTTACTTTTGAACCTATATATCTACCTATCTTCAATTCTAGTAGATTTTTTGTGATAATATGCAGCTTGTTGCAGCATACCTACCTATTTTTTTATAGGTTATTTAGACTGACATGAAAACAATGACCGAAACTGTTCTAGAACCGCCTTGTGTCACCACTTGTTTACATGAACGCCCCAGGAAAATATTGGGCGTGTTTTTGTACTGTCCAGCATCTTTCCTTACATTGTAGTAGGAAGTAGCCGCAATATATTCTGTTGTGGGTCCTTCGTCACACCCAAATCCCAGGCACTCCCACGAGCAATTAGTGAAAGTATCGGAAACCCTAGATTTACCGAATCGTAAGTATTCCCCACCCACGATCGAGGATCGACGTCCCAAGCCCGTTAAGGACGTGTCCGGAATAAAACAGGACCCTTACTCCGAAAAAGCAATGTTGACGGCGCATTATACCTACAACATAAACTGCACATTTTTAACTAAAATGAGCTATTTTTGTTTCGCTTTAAAAATTAGTGTCAAAATACGTTTATGTTACTGCAACAATTCGTCTAATAGTAATGCTAACACGCCATTGGCCGCTCGTGTCACGCAGCTGATGTAGCTCCTCCCAATGTAACAGTATATTTTCCTTTTATTGCCGGCAAAAAATTGTTCGCTGCTCAAATGAATAAAAGCTGCATTTTACTGCTAAAGTTATACTACAGCCAGAAAAATTACTTCCTATATTTAGTCACAGTGCTTTTAGCTTCTTATATGTTTCAACCAGTTAAGCATAGCAGTTGTGCCTAGGTACAACCGTCGATTGGAGTTTTTGTAAGTTGAGCCATGGGTACATTTTTTTTCCCAGCAGACCAATCAGCTGTACCGAAGGGAAACAAAAGTGCCCACGGCACAACCAGTTGAGCATAGCAGTTGCGTCGTGGGTCCGAGTTGAGTCGTTGGTAACTCAGTTGAGCTGACGGGAAACAAAAGTGCCCATGGCACAACCAGTTGAGCATAGTAGTTGTGCCTAGGGTCAGAGAGGGTTTGAACGTTGATGATGTAATGGATAGCAGAAAAACAGAGGTAGGCAGTGGATAGCAGAAAAACAGAGGCAGGCAGTTCACGAGATGGTAAGATGCGATAGTGGGGATGGCAGGAACTTGGATCAGGAGAATACCTACTTAATATCTTCTTCTGTACGGTTAACAAGTACAAGTATGAAATTATTAGGCAGTCACTTTTTGAGTAAGGCCCCATGGCGTTTCTATTTGTACGGATTTATCTGCTAACGCCCGCTTTTTGATTGTTTGTTTAGTTACGGCGTAGTGGCTATTAAATGGAATCGTTGTTTATTGGGTTTAAAAAGAAGATGGGACACCATTAAACAATTTACTCAATGGTTGCTTTCATTTCAATCTTGGGTTTCCAGTATTTTTAAAACTAAAAACCACATTTAATTTAATGAAATTAATGCCATTTAAATGGTTATAAAGAATACCATAAAACAAAGAAACCAAATAGTTAGCGGCCTTATTTCTAAAAGCAATTTCTCCCAGACAACCCATGATAGATATTTGGCGGTTGGCATTGCTTAATTTTTCTGACACTCGGATCGGAAGATTTTTAGGAACTGTCGGCCACACGCTAGGATACCCCTTTTTGTTCGATTGGCGCCCTTATGCCGCACGCGTTAAGAGCTGCCATGGTGTATCTGTGACTGTGGACGACCGTGCATGCAATAAAATTACTTGCTCTTAGGTGAAGATGGGCATAGCATCTAACTGGTAAGGCGGGAAGACGAACGGTGGACAACGCAGTCACTGAAAGATGGCAATGAATGAATCAACGGTCAGTGGGTAGACTAAAAGGTCGATGGATCCCATCCCTAGTCGTAGCTAAACGTCTAACAGCGCGAAATGTCCAACTCGCAGAATGTCCAACTCTCAAAACGTCCATGTTGCAAAACGTCCAACTATCAGATGGTCTTTAATTTATAAAAGACGTTCAGCCCACATAAAAGACAAATTTAAATACGTGCGGAGCCAACCAAGCCGCGGGTTTCTTCACGATGTTTTCCTTGACAGTTAGCAAGGGTACTACAAGTTCACAAACTTTGAAAATAAACAAAGTCGACCCAGAGGTCTACTGAATAGATTTAACGGTGGTATTAATAGTCGTCAGCTCAAGCTCGAGCTCAAGTAGGTGATCTCGGAAAACAAACATGCTAAAGCCTTGGCTTAATGTCAAGCTTGAGTAGCTGTCAGCATATTAATAGACACTAGAGAGAGCTCAAGCGGTTGACAGGGTCTCAAGTCAGCGATATTGTTTTCTGAGTTCACCTACTTGAGTTCGAGCTTGAGATGACGACTATTAATGCCACCCTAAGTGCCAAATCACTATTCGAAATGAAACAGACCGTGAATCATTGACTTATTACATCGACTGCGACGACGGGGAGGAAATCAAATGCCATAAAAACACACCGTAAACCGGATAAGGGCTCGTTAAAACACCTATTTGAGCTCAGTTCGAAGGCAAACTGCCGTTTTAATTTCCATTTGGTGTCCCTTTTACAGCGCTCGTATTACGAAAACCGAACTATCGCCTACAGTGTTTGAAAGAGGCAGTCCACTTTTGCATAATATTCTTGAGGCATTTTTGCATTATATTCTTCTTTTTTGCGTGGCATCAGTCCTATCGGAGGTTGACGATCAGTGAATCATTTCATACAACTACAATTGAATTGTGAATTGTAGTCTTATGAAATGACCTACAGTTTGGCTGTCTCGTCGTTCGAAGTTTCCAAACGGAACAATGAGGTGGTACTTCGCATGAACCATCCGCGAAGGTTTTTGAGTCTACCTAGTATTTCACATAATTATTTACAAAGAATACAGATGAATGTATACATAAACATTTATAATAAGTTGAAAAAATTCACTCGGGACAGCACGGGTTAGTGCTTTAGAAAAAACAAAAAATGTATTCTTACTTAAATTTATTTTCAGAATAAGCATTGAAATATAACTGACTAAGGGTGGTATTCTAGAACGCTACTTAAACTCAGTTTAAACAGAGTTCAGACTGTCGATAAAACAGTGCATGTTTTGATATGAAGGGAGGGATATTCAAATCAAAACATACACTGTTTTATCGACAGTCGACACTACTAAACTCTACTTAAACTGAGTTTAAACAGAGTTCAAGGAGCGTTCTAGTTTGAACTGAGTTTAAACAAAGTTTAAGTAGCTTTCTAGTTTGAACTGAGTTTAAGTAGCGTTCTAGAATACCAACCTAAAACTTCCATTGAATAAATCAATATTAGGTATTTTTTGAGATGCAGTACCTAAGCGTAACTGTGCAGCGCCAATCCTCTCAACTAACACAATCTGGAAATAAGGTTCCCAACCTGACATGACGTACTCATCATTGTTTTCAAAGGCTTTTGATGCAGATTGCATTTGCCGGCCGTCATCCGCTCACACGCTCACACGGCTTACGTGTTTCCAAGGTCTCTGAATCTGAAGCTTAAATACATTGAAGCTATTGAATTCAGCTGCTCTGGCCAGAGGCCTTTGAAATCACAGCTTTTCCTGCTAATATCTCTAAGTCAGTAGCTAAATCTGTGACATATTAATTTAAGAGGATTGCTACCGCGCAGACGTCCATTAAGGTGAAATACGTCTCACAACTAGCGCCGAAAATGGAAAAAAAATCATATCTTTTTTTTGGATGCGTTTCAAAAAACGCTCGTGCGATTTCTCAACGCGAGGCTTAACTATTTTTAGGACCTAAGGTTTGGATTCCAGATCCTAGAAGTCCTGGAATCCAAACCTTAGGTCCTAAAAATAGTTAAGCCTCGCGTTGAGAAATCGCAGGAGCGTTTTTTGCTAAAAACTTATCAAAAAAAAGATATGATTTTTTTCCATTGGCAGCGCTAGTTGTGAGACGTACGGCGTCTTAAAAAATGGAGAATACTTTTAGCTACCCTTAAATATTATCGGATTTCATTGATTTCGGTGTCAGTCGTTTTTAGGGTTCCGCTCCTAAAGGGTAAAAGACCCCATTACTAAGACTCCGCTGCCGTCCGTCTGTCCGTCTGTCACCAGGCTGTATCTCATGAACCGTGATAGTTAGATAATTGAAATTTTCACAGATAATGTATTTCTGTGGCCGCTATAACAAAAAAATATAAATATAAAAAAAAACTACATACAACAAACGTGTTTTTTTTTGCCGTTTTTATAGTACGAAACCCTTCGTGCGTGAGTCCGACTCGCACTTGGAAGTGCGAAAAAGAAGATAAGATTTAAATTTTTCATTAGCTGCTCTACTCGTAGTGTGCCGTGACCGTTAGATACATTAAATGAATTTGCTGAGCTGTAAAATTCACCACGTTTTAAACAAAACCAGCCGGCATCATTCGTATCATGAGAAGCGTTAACTTAATCTAAAGTTGTTCTATCCGATCGAATTCCCAAGAATTATCCTTGAAACGACGAAGCTTAGAAAATAGACTCCAAGTAGGTACATTCCGGGAATAATTCCCGATGCTACATAACCAAAAGATAGAGGTATCACTCCACTTCTTCATCTTCATCCCATCGCCACTAAATTAATGCTGAGTGTAGGTCTCTTCCACAGCACTCCATTCTTTTTGACCACAAATAGTGGCAAAAGGGAAAGTTTTGCTATGGAGGTCAAGGTGCACGTCAAGGTCAAGGTCAAGGTATAAGATGCTCCCTACAGTTCACCACGGTAACCCTACTCTACGAGTAGGTACCTATTGTACTTTTTTAGCAGACCACTTTTTGCATAGATAATTCTATAAACTTTGTCAATATTGATTCAAAGTTGGAGTTGGAGATAGGATTTGAGCCTGTCTGGAGGTTTTGTAACATAGTTATTATACAAAAACGTGTTGTAGCAATGTATTTTTTTATGATTTCCGACTGTACAGTTTTGTTGTGAAACACGTGCCACGAAAGATGAGTCTTGAGACACCACGTGGTTTGACATAGTAATACGTAGTGACGATTTATAGCCGGTAATGTCTAAAGCGGGAAGGCACCTTGGCTTTATAGGACGGACGGCGGCGGAAAAAGTGCGGGAGGCGCGCGAAGTCACATCTTTCGTGGCGCATATTGTAACCGAGTGGAGCGCCTGCGTAAAGGCCTGCGTGGTGCCTAAGGCGGACTTGCGTCAGTCAGGGTTAGCTAACTAACTCTGAGTTAATTTGACATTTCCATACAATTTGACGTTGACTCAGAGTTAACTGGCTAAGGCCCGGTTTCTGAGTTGAGAATTTTGCTAAGCAAATGGGTAAGTATTGTCCTGTCTCTGCAGATTTCTCACAAAAGTGCGTGACAGCATTTTGCTTAGCAAAATTCTCAACTCAGAAACCGGGCCTTACCCTGGTTGACGCAAGTGGACCTTAGTAAGTTGTAAATGTACTAAGAAGTAGGACTTCCGTTTGTTCCGCGTCAGTGCCCGCGCAATCTGTTGCTTCAGGATCGCGTTATTGGAACGGCCCCGGCGTTTATTGTCGGACCCGTTTCGGAATGTGCGGATTGTCTTGTCTTGTTCGCTTCCTATTTATGTTTTCGCAGTTCTTTTTATTTGACAGTAACGCGTGTGGTGAACGACGACTCTTTTAGTACTTTTTGGAGGATAATACTTATCCTTTTTTTTAATCTGTGCTGCTCGCCTATTTTGCAGAGTCTACGAATGCAGATGAGGTGGAGGGTGGCGCAAGAGGGAAAAGGCCTACAGGGGTGTTACCCTTGACGCCATTGCGTTCATATTTACAAAGTTTGAAAATTTATTTCTCTTTTACATCGCATAGTCATCCTTTGATTTTATTCAAAGGTAATATACTATTTTGTACAATACCAATATAAAATAAGTCTTAATTCGTGAAATATTGAATTTTATAAATTCCGCCATAATGAAAAGAATGCGTCAAGGGTAAAGGGGCAGGTAGGTACCCAAAAGCAGGCTAAAGGTAGGCTTCGACAATTTTATTGGTATCGGGAAATCAAACACGGTCGATTAGCGGATAGGCCAGTTGAAGTTGGACTGGAGATTTAAACGACACAGCTGACCTACCATTTTAGGAAAGTATATAATAGTAATCATTATATTCTGCTCGTTCAATCCATGTCCATTACAAATCAAAATTTAATTGTCAATATCGCAGTTTACGTCTGAAGTTTCCACCATAACATTTTACGACAGGAGACAGCCGAGGGCTACAATAATCAAATGTTACTACGCGCATTTCCTGGCCTCGGTGGCACGACGACGCATCGATAAACGTTTTTATCTATCGAGTCGCGTCATTTTGCTTTAAATAGTTAAATAAAGCAAGTAATAGTGGTGGCATACGGCACCATGCCTGACTTATAGGTATAAAAAGCTTCTATGGATTTCTATGGATTTTATAATCTTTAATTATACAAGGTGTTACAAAAGTACCTAACTCTTTTTACAGGGTGTAACCTTCTGGTCAACAGGATGTGAAATCTGTAAAAAAAAGTTGAAAAAAACAATTTTTATTTTATAACCTCAAAATTGAAATTTTTTCATAACTTTTTTGTTTTTGTTATTAGCTCAAATTTAAAAATATGAGTGTGCGTGTAGGTGCCTTTACATAGCTTTAAGTTGTTAAAACATTGTGAAAGTCAATGAAAATAATATTTAAAAATACTTTTCTCCCGCCACATCGTTCACATTTTATTAATTTAAAAATTAACGGAACGTCATTGAGCAAAAAAAATATTTAGGTTGTGATCCCTATCACCGGGTGCTATTACCCTGTAAAAAGAGTTAGGTACTTTTGTAACACCTTGTATTAGTAATCAGAAATAAAAATATTTCTAATTTTTAAATTTAATTTAATAAAAAATATTGCGTATAATGGCATCTGCAGTCAAACTAGCTAGATGAGCGAAGCGACCACTCGTAGGTACTCAGACGATGCAGTGCCTGGGACATTGTTTAGACGAAGTAGGCTTCCCAAACATCTATACCATCTTAGTCAGCTTATTCAGTCTAAGCTGTGTAGTCTATGAATAACATCAGCCCCAGTATTGTCTAAAATAGATAGATAGATAGATATAGCCTGTACAATTGTACATGTCCCACTAGCTGGGCAAAGGCCTTCTCTCAGAAAGAGAGTTCGAGCTTAATCACCACGCGTGCTCAATGCGGGTTGGCGATTTTTGCGTTGAGGGTATAATGCCTCATACGCTCAGGTTTCCTTACGATGTTTTTCCTTCACCGTCAGCGAGTGGTATTGCTACTACAAATTTTATGCAGTTTGGGTGCTTATTTAATGATTTTCATCACAAAATCATTGTTTAAAAACTACCCCTTTTTGGGAAAAAAATACACAGAAATTTGAAAAAAAACATTTTTTTGTTTTTTTGAGAAAAACTTGAAAACAAAAGTGCATGTTTATTAGTAGTAAATTTTATCTAGAAATGAGTTTTGTCTCCGTCAAGGCTGTAATTTAGTCAAAAAAGAAGAAAACGCAGTTTTAGTGTAGACGGGGAGAACGGGAAGGGCATGTTGTGGCGAAACCGCCGCGAGCTTTCCACTGCGCGCCATTTTGTTTTTTTCTTATCGCCACTGCTGAGGGGTTAAACAAAGTCATAGATACATGCCCGCACTGGGAATCGAACCGGGTACCTCTTGCTTCAGAGTCCACTGTTCTACCCACTAGACCACCACCGCTTTCTAAAATAAGCAGTGAATATTCCTTACCATTATAAATGTTGTCTTTGATCTGAGACTTGTCATTTATGTGTGTGATGTAAGTACGGAATCCTGATTCGTTTTTACGTACGGAAAATTCCGACTGTATGTGGCCGATCTAAGGGCAATTTTCCAGCAAATAACGTTTGACGGTTGACGCGTGAGTGGATTTTTTAAAGTAGAGTACGTTGGTCGCGTTTCGCAAGAAGTCATGACCTCCAATAAAAAGATCCAGACACGGCCAGCCATCTTAATGCTGTGATTTGACTTCTGTATGATGGATCACACAATCACAAAGGTTCATGCCTGCGCGTAGTAAAGGACGGGAGATAATTGGACGGGAACATAATAGCTCGCATCAAATTCATTTGCGAGAAAGCTCTTTGCCCTATTTAGTCCATACAGAGAGATGGAGCATCCCAATCTGCGGTCTTCTAATACAATTTCCAAATCGAATTTGATCAAATTACTTACTTGTTATTATTAGGGGTCAGCTGCAGCCACAGCTCTCTAAAGGTCAAAGGTTCAAAAGGTGGTTGTGTTGATTGATAGCTAGAATTAGTTTATTTTGACCAAGGACGAATAACCTTGATTTTGACTAATATATCTGAATACAACACAGAGTAAAATTATTAACGCTTTTTACGTCACATCGATAGATAAAATTACTAGTAGTTACTAAAACTACTAGTAATTACTAAAATGCCTGGCACTATAAGCTAGAGATTGCGGGTTTGTTATGTCCTGTCTTGAAATGTTTATCTCATAATTCATGTTTCCCTACCACAGGTAACTTATTAAAGTCATAGAGTCGTGCAAAGCTAACTTTGCAGTGGAGCATCCGAAATAGTAATTTCCGTACGTTGCAGTGGTACATGTTACAAGTTCTACAAGTGGTAGGTACATGTTACGTCAGTTATTGTCTGTTACAATTTTGTTTTGTGGAATACATTGAAAATATGGTGAAAACATACAAAAGCAACGTACGGAAATTACTATTTCGCATGCTCCACTGCAAAGTTAGCTTTGCACGACTCTACAGGGTGCACTCTTAGTCGATAGCGAAACTTTTAGTAGGCTGTGTACTGATCACTACAAACAACTTGTACTAGGTGGCGAAAAAAATGGAGCGACAAAAATATCAGCTGTTTCATACATTTGGGGCAGTACTGAGTCGACCTTTTGTATGGAACAGCTGATATTTTTTTCGCTCCATTTTTTTCGCCACCTTGTACAAGTTGTTTGTAGTGATCAGTAGACAGCCTACTTAAAGTTCCGCTATTGACTTAGAGTGCACCCTGTAGTTAAATATGTTATTACACATATCTTGTCATTCAATAATATTATAAACCCTTGTCATATTTGATTAAAAATAATAATACTCATACTCGACCCTTCTCCATATCCCTCAGTAGGCGAGTCCTATAAAATCGATGATCCCTAACGAGGAACGGACTATAAAACTCGCTCGAATATCTAACCTTAGAATAACACTTGGTAACAAGGTTCGTGCACAAAAATGTTTGTGGACATTATAATATTTGTTTATTCAATTACAAAAACGCACGTCAATTACAAATTACAAAATATTTTATTAAGTTTAGAACAATGTTTTCATCAAATTTTCTAAATAATAATGCACTTGTGTGTGTTATAAAACCCCCGAAATAATAAGAAAAGAGAATAATAATTCTGGAAAATGAAATACTATTGAATTACCTACCTATTGTAAGATAAAATCCCACAGTGAAATAAAAGGAAATTCAGTTTAACAATATCGAATCTATTCAATTTACTACTTTTAAATCAAGGAAATATCAATTTATTACTTTATCAATAAATCAGTAAATACAAATGAATTTATAACTAAACTGGGCTGTTATAAATTGATACTAAAATAGGAAGGGGTTTGGAAATAAAAATAATGTTTAGCAAAAATACCGTTACGTGTTTTATTTCAAAAATATAGGAAACTCAATGAGCAAATTGTACTTTTTCTTGGATCAAATACTTATTTAGCAAATATCAAACATTTTGGAAATAAAAATAATGTTTAGCAAAAATAACCGTTACGTGGTGATTTTATTTTAAAAGTATTGGAGACTCAATAAGCAAATTGTACTTTTTCTTGGATAAAACACTTATTTAGCAATTATGAAACATTTTAACACTTTTACTACATTACACAGCAATATTAAAGTACTTATCTTTTTAGCAGCCAGGATGTCGACACAAACCAACAATTCGTATGGAAAAATACAGAGAGAAAGAGCGCCGCACCACGCGGTGGCAGCTTTTTATAGGGTACCCAACGATATTTTTTTTAAAAGTGTAACAGTGTTTACAGCTTACCATGATTTTATTGGCAAAGACTAAGATTAGAATCGAGAGACTAATATTATAATCGAAATAATTAATTAATATTCAAGTGAAAAACTTTGTAAAAATAACCAGTTTCTCACACGGCCATACTGACCATACTTCGCTCTCGAAGTAATTCGATCTACATTTACATTGAAAAGGATTGGTTTGGCATCTTATAACCAAAAATATTTTATTGTTATTATTATAATTTATTACGAAGCTTTCGTGAATTGTTTGTTTTTTTTTTTTTTTTACACAAAGTTATGACTCTATGTTGCTTCTAACCTACACACAGACAGAAAAAAGAAGCAACAAGAAAACCTGTCTGGAATTCCGGATATTTCTTTATCTCGATGTTTACAATTTTTTTTTTATTTGTTTCTATTTTAATGTCAACTGTGATTGTAGTTTTAATTTATTTTGGAATTAAATCAATTTTTTTTAATTTATTACAATTTATTTGAATTTATTTGAACTTATTCAATTTATTTTAACGTATTTTGGATTTATTTCAATTTAATTTGGATTTGTTTTAATTTATTTTAGATTTATTTTAATTTATTCGAATTCTATTTAATCAAATTTAAATCATGTTATAATTGAAGCTGAAATAAACTTATTATTATTATTCATACGCTGACATAATTGAAAACACTTGAAAGTCCTACTTACTTGGTAATTCAATCTTAAAAAATAATATCTACTAATGTGAATATCTAACAAAAATATAATGTTTACAGCACTGATATAATTGAAAAGACTTTGCAAGTCCTAATTATTTGGTAATTCAATCTTATAAAATATCTACTCAAGTGAACATCTAACAAAAATCTAATGTTTACAGCACTGATATAATTGAAAAGACCTACTTATTTGGTAATCCGATTATCAAAATTATCTACTAAAGCAACAAAAAGCTAATGTTTACAGCATTTTAATGTTTTATATTTACTAAATCGCTACTATACTCAAAGTTTACCTAATTATTTAACTTATGTAAAAGCTAACCTTCATATCACTGAATTGGCATCGGGTTCAAAAGTAATTTACAGACTTAATTTGACAAACAACTAGTTTCTAAAAAATACAGAAATATGAATCTGAAAGTACAATATTACGCCGAATCTTAACATCATTCTAATCATCATCTTAACCGTTAAATCGATATAAAAACCATTCTTATTTGCTGGAAAAACTGGATTGACGAAATAACGTCGAATTTATTTTTATAAAAATGCCATAGATTCAGAGATTACAAAAATATTCACCTATTCGAGAAGCTAATACAAGGCTGAATCTTTACATCACAATATCATATTTAAATAATGTCGGATTAAATAAATATTTTTCGATTTAATTTTACTAAATTGCCATAGTTTCAGAAATTACGGAAATATTTATCTATTCGATAAGCTAAAATAAGGCTGAATCCTTATATCACAATGTTATGCGAAAATAATATCGGATTAACGAAATATTTTTGGATTTAATTTTACCATGTGTCAGAAATTACAAAAATATAAACATATTCAAACAGCTAAATAAAGGCTTAATCTTTATATTACGACAATATCTTAAAACTTTATCGGATTGACGAATTAATATCGGATTGATTTTAACAAAAATGTCTCAGAAATTACTAAAATATTTACATTGGTGAACAGCCAACATTATGCCGAATTCCTACATTACTATAACATTCCAAAATAAAAACGGATTGACGAGATAACTTCGGATACAATTTCACAAAGAAATAACTTTTAACATTTTTGACAACTCACCCATCGAAAAATACCACTACCTTCAACCACAGGAACGGTTGGTTCCGAACATTGACGATAGGTACCTAACCCAATGGTTGATAGGTACATCATCGCCTCTTCAGTTAGTTTCGAACAGCCAGTCAAACTTCTTTGTTTGATCTAGGTATATCTGCGAAAGAAAAATCTACGCAAAGTATCTATGTCGCTCGGTCATACCTGACCAACAATTTGGTCAAACTCTCAAATACCACTAGGGAAACTCAGTAATTTTAAAATAATATCAAAGTGGGTAGGTAATATTAATTTACCAAAGTAACAACAATTAAACTAGGCCCGTTTGATCGTTATTCAGTAACAAAAGGTATCATCAAATTAGTCTAATATTCCAACCGAGTAATGCCAATAATACCCAAAAGTTACCAACATTTGAAAACAGAATAAAAAGAATAAAATCATATGTGGTTATTATAATATGGTCACAGTCACAAGTTACACGTCACAAAACACCTGTCGTGATCCACCGCATTACCTACTGTAGGTACGCTAAGCTTCACACCAGGTTAAAAACCAGCAGTTCAGGTCCTACCTGTCGTGATGAGTCCCATCATTTCTGCCATGATGTCTAGACTTTACACCAGGTGGACTTCAACAGCACACTACCAGCAGTCAAAACGTAAAACACCAGGTCACACCTGTCGTGATGAGTCCCATCACTGCTGCCATGATGTCTAGACTTAACACCAGGTGGACTTCAACAGCACAGTAATAAAGTCGTAGTCATAGTCATCATCACCATCATCGACATCATCATCATCATCAACACCAACATTTTCATCATCAGCATCATCATTATCATGATCACACATAAAAACAGAACCGTCTTACTTATCCCCCGGGAAGAAGGAAATTTCCTTTGAGGAGGAAATTACCCTTGTCTTGACTTGTCCCTACCGTGGGCCAGGCCGATCAGGCTTTCAGAATAGTAAAGGTACTGGGCAACGTCCCAGGCACTGCGGCAACCAAATGGGCACATTACCCATCCAGTGTGAGTGAAGATGCCACTGGACACTGTATAAACCATCAAGTAAGAGGATATTACCGGGTTTTCCAATGGTTTTCCGCATCCACACTATGTTTTCCGCTCTTTTCGACTCCAGGCTGATGTGATTCCAGGCACTCTGCGTCAAATACTGGCTCACGATGCCAGTCAGTGCTCTGCTTGGCAAACGAGACAGCAGCTTACAGCATACCGCATGTCCATCATCAGGCCAAAACCGGTTTTCAGTCTTTAAAACTGAAAGAAAAATAGGTGTCAGTAGGCAATAAAGGCTATTCTCATCCCACTTCTGATGTTATAAAACCCCCGAAATAATAAGAAAAGAGAATAATAATTCTGGAAAATGAAATACTATTGAATTACCTACCTATTGTAAGATAAAATCCCACAGTGAAATAAAAGGAAATTCAGTTTAACAATATCGAATCTATTCAATTTACTACTTTTAAATCAAGGAAATATCAATTTATTACTTTATCAATAAATCAGTAAATACAAATGAATTTATAACTAAACTGGGCTGTTATAAATTGATACTAAAATAGGAAGGGGTTTGGAAATAAAAATAATGTTTAGCAAAAATACCGTTACGTGTTTTATTTCAAAAATATAGGAAACTCAATGAGCAAATTGTACTTTTTCTTGGATCAAATACTTATTTAGCAAATATCAAACATTTTGGAAATAAAAATAATGTTTAGCAAAAATAACCGTTACGTGGTGATTTTATTTTAAAAGTATTGGAGACTCAATAAGCAAATTGTACTTTTTCTTGGATAAAACACTTATTTAGCAATTATGAAACATTTTAACACTTTTACTACATTACACAGCAATATTAAAGTACTTATCTTTTTAGCAGCCAGGATGTCGACACAAACCAACAATTCGTATGGAAAAATACAGAGAGAAAGAGCGCCGCACCACGCGGTGGCAGCTTTTTATAGGGTACCCAACGATATTTTTTTTAAAAGTGTAACAGTGTTTACAGCTTACCATGATTTTATTGGCAAAGACTAAGATTAGAATCGAGAGACTAATATTATAATCGAAATAATTAATTAATATTCAAGTGAAAAACTTTGTAAAAATAACCAGTTTCTCACATGTGCATATCAGCGATCGTCAAGCTACGTGGCGGCGCTCTCTCATTTTGTGGTGAAATTTTGTATGAAACTAACTTTCTATGGGTTCTTATTCTCAGTTTCTAGGTACCGAGTCAACTCTGACCGTCAGCCCTTTTATCAAGCTAAACACATTCGCACGCAAAAAAAAAAAAAAAAAAAAAAAAAAAAAAAAAAAAAAAAAAAAAAAAAAACTCAGTACCTAGCACCTTTATGGGTATCCTATCTTCATTGTTACAAAGGTTTGTACATTTTTTTTCTGTACCTATTTTAGCGAAACGTGAACTTTACGTTTCTGCTAAGGTAAATCGATCGATACTTATAATAAAACTCTAGCGAAGTCAATTCTGTACATTGAATATTTTTAGAAAAAAACTAGCAGGGGTTACTAAGTAAACTATACTGAATCCAAAAATGCAAAAAAAACGGTTTATGTCTGTCTGTCTGTCTGTCTGTCTGTCTGTCTGTCTGTCTGTCTGTCTGTCTGTCTGTCTGTATGAACACGATAAACGCGAACACCGCTGAATAGTTTTCAACCAAACTTAACATGGTCGTAACTCACGTTTCTGGGAGTAACTTAGGCTATCCGATGTTTTGAATACATTGCGGGTTGCAATTTTAACTTCGTTTTTTGTAAGAAATATTCATAATTTTGATATGGCTTCTTGAGAAGGTATGTTAAGAACGTGATACTGAACATATTTGTGCAAAAAAAAGTCCGACTTTGAACCACATTCTTTCGAAAACCTACATTGCGGGTTGCAATTTTTAACTTGATTTTTTGTGAGAAATATCCATTATTTTGATATGGCTTCTTAAGAAGGTATATTAAGAACGTGATACTTAACACATTTCTGAAAAAAAAAAAAAAAACTGACTTTATTATCTCGGAAACCGTTGATTTCCCAGGCATAGTTCCTTGGGCAAAAATGTTCGTTATGATGAGGACTATACGTATACGTACGTATACGTGGTCTCCCGCTTTGTTGGCGGTCTTTTAACACTCTGTATAATAGCACGCTACGACTTTTGGCATTTGGGGCGCATATTGTAAATGAAAAATCGGCATTTGTTTTTATTTTATTTTGGCGGAAAATGTTAGTTCTACAAGCGTAGCATAAGGCCGGGTTAGAGCGTATCTATGGGTTTAAAACAATAGGTATCTCACTCTTTTGTTTGACGTAGAGCGGGATGGATAGAGCCATAGATACGCTCTAACCCAGCCTTATGATGCTTGCTGGAGGGAATTGTGAGTGGTTTTCGGTGGAGGTCGGACAAAGTTCATCGATGTTAGAAATGTAGTACTGTTGCGTCGCGGTCGAAATCTTCTGGGTTTGAACCCACGCGAGGTTGAAATATTTTTTTGTGCCTTTTTTTAAATATTTACTCTACTGAGCCCAACTTGATATTAAAAAAATATATTTTGTTTGCCGTAGAGCGGGATAGACAGAGTTATTTGCGGTAGATACCAACCTTATGCTTTGCTTGCTGGCTTAGCATGAGAATGGGTAAGACCTTATCTATGGGCTTATAACTTTATCTATCCAACTCTACGTCGAGGGAGATACATAATAAACCCCCATACTTCCCAGGAAATTCTTATGCTAAGCTTCCTGGTATCTTACACGGGCGATACCTAATCTAAACAAAACATATTTAATCATAAATGTATTGTTTAGATTAGGGCACACAAAGACAGACACACAGACAGGCACACCCTCATAAACACATAAACAGACACACACACAAAGCTATCAAACTTATGACACCCCTCTTTGTTGGTCGGGGGTTAAAAAAAACCTTCCTTTTGAGTTTTCCTCCACAGTCGAATTTAAATTAAATGTCAAATGTGTAAAAACGCATACGAAGTCGCGGGCACAACTAGTTGTATATAAAAATCTCAATATTTCTGTTTGTTATTGCATGTATGATTTAAAATGCTTCTAGCGTTTAGGGAATCCGGGTCACATCAATATTAAATGACAGCAAAAGTAAACAAAAATCCTCTTAAGGAGATGGGAATAAGCGGCAGAAGATGATGGTTTACTGAATAATATAGCATTCAATACATGTAGAAAAGTAATTACGAAGGGGCGTTTCACGGATTAGGGTGACTTCACACTGGAACGACACCACACCGATATTTGGATAATTAGAATAAGAATGAGAATAAGTTTATTTGCGTGAAAGGTGGTATAAACAGTGTTGCAGAAGTATTTTAACTAGGTGTAGTTGCTCAGGACAATAGTTTAGCTTCTGTTGCTGTGCTAGACTAGAAATCTGTATTACAGTAATCGGTGCCTACCTATTCTAGCTATTCACCACCGTAGTCTCAGGGGGTCTAGTTTTCAACAGTAAGTTTTTCTTTACGTTTCAATTTAGTGCAAGTTATTATTTAAAATATAATAATATAATAATAATATAGCCTTTATATCCCGAGACTCCGTTTTGTATGTAACTTTATTTGTTTCTTCGTTATGTTTCTTTTGTGTTTTGTTATAGTATGTCCCGGAGTTCGGTGTGCCTCTTGGCAAAGGCCTCCTCTAACGATTTTCACTGTTTTCTATCTCTAGCAATTCTTCTCCAGTTACAGCCTACTGTTAATTTAAGTTCGTCCTCCCATCTTTTGCGTTGTCGACCTCTGTTTCGTTTTCCGTCTCTAGGGTACCACTCCGTTACGATTTTGCTCCATTTATCGTGTGGACTTCGTAGCATATGACCGGTCCATCTCCACTTCATTTGGTCTATCTTTGTGAGAATATCGGTGATCACTCCTGTCCTTTTTCTTACGTATGTGTTTCTTAACTTATCTATTCTCTTTATTCCCAGCATGCTCCTTTCCATGGCTCTTTGGCAGTGTTCTAGCAAGTTATTATTTAGGATGTCTTAATTTAATTTAAGTATTAACATTTATGTCAAAAAGGATTTTTTTGGTTACGAATTTAACACGACGTTCTGCAATTTGAGCCGTTTCAAACCAAATTATGAGTTAATTAATATCGAATACTAGCTGACCCGCTGAACTTCGTATCACCTGATATAGTTTGACTGTCCGCGCAGATGACAAAAAACTGATCTATTGGAGCGTCGGACTCGAGCAAAGGGTTCCGTACAAATGTTGGCCGTTATTATTATTATTTGTTGTAATAATAGACAGTACCTATCTAAGCCCTATAACCACGCTAAGTTTGATTGTGTGTAGGTATTACAGTTTTCACGATAGAGCAAAAAATATAACCACGTATTTCGTATCCCCCCCCTAATGTGTTTTGGGATTCCGTAACTCAAAAGGGAAAACAGAACCATTAATTATTTATAATCACTCGTGTCTCTGTCTGTCTGTTCTTGTGTCACATCACAGCCAATTTGCTCCGAAATTACTGGATCGATTGGATACACATAATGTAAATTATTTGTGGTTGTGTCCCCCATAATAACATTGAAAAATCAAATCATGTGACAAATCATCATCATCGTCAATGGCCCATTAACACCCACTGCTGAGTAAAGGCCTCTTCATGCTCTCGCCACCCGTCGTGATCCTGTGCCAGACGTAACCACTGTTTTCCGGCTACTTGGGCTATGTCATCGGACCATGTGGCTGGTGGTCTGCCAACCAATCTCTTGCCCTCTCGAGGTCGCCATTCCGCAATAGACTTCGTCCATCTGCCATCGGTGCGTCTAGCTAGCCAGGTGTCCTGTCCACTTCCACTTCAAAGACGATTTGCGTTGTCCGACGTCTGCCACTCTTGTGCGGCTTCTTATTACAACGTTCGGTATATGGTCCAAGAGCTTAATACCGATCATTGCTCGCCCCATGGCTCTTTGGGCAACGTTGGCCTTTTTTCATAACATCTCTGGTAAGACTCCATGTCTCAGAACCATAAGTAAGAGTGGGCAGTATACACTGGTTGAAAACCTTCGGTTTGGATTTAAACACTTCCTCAAGTTTGCCGAAGGCGGCCCATTCCAGCTGCATTCGCCTAGCAATCTCTTTTATCTGGAACTGTTGGCCAAAGGACAAAAGACGTCCAAGAAAAACGTATTTGTCAACCACTTCGATGGGGCAGTTGTCCACGGTAACGTTTACGCTTAGATTGTTAGAGGTACCTATTGTCCGACATAATCTTGGTCTTGAACAGGTTCATCCTCAGGCTAACCCTCAGAGATGCTTCATGCAATACTGCGAGCATACTTTGGAGATCATCAGTGCTCTCAGCCACCAGACGTCTATGTTTTCTATTTTAGTCCCCCCCACTATACAGGGTCTTCTGCGCAATGCTGGCCTTTGGTTACTTTATATCTCTGCAAGCAGAAGTTATATGTCCAGCCCAGCTCCACTTTAACTTCGCTGTTTGGACCCCTACATCGGCGCGTTTTGTAGCGCAGTGTCGTATTTCTGACATGATCTGTCCTCTTGAAGCTTAACATACTGCGCTCCATTGCTCTCTGGCAAATCTTGAGTCTGGAATTTTGCTCAGTCTTCTGTACGCTGAAGTAGAATACGTTTCACATATCAATACACTTGAGTTGCAAATCGGTCAAGCCATTTCTTATTAGCGAGACTAATGCACCGATTCATTTTTATTATAGATGGTGGAATTATTTAGTAGGCGACAGAATTTTAAAGTGCACACGACAGCACGTCAGAGTGTACACTTTTGTTTTAAAGTCGCCCGTAACCTAACCGAGTAGAGTGCTAGCGTATAAGCGTCTACGTGCTGTCTTTTGTACTTATAAGTTTGAGTAATTTTTTTTTCACTTACGCCATCTGTTGTTGAGAAGTTGCTTCTACTATAAAATTTTATTCACTGTTTCCAAATAACAACTAATGCCATCTGTTGTTCAGTAGCAGTTCTAATAAAAAAAATATCCACTGTTTCCGTATAATAACTAATGCCATCTGTTGTTCAATAGCAGTATCAAAAGACATAACACAGCATTTTTTTAAACCACCCACTTCTTCACCGATGTTCAAAGTTGGTTTACAATCCAGCCTTTTGGTAGATCAAAATCCAACAAAGTAGTTTTTTGATGGATTTCGGCGAGAGTCAAACAGCTGTCAAACGATATGCCAACGAATGTCAAAAATGGCGATTCCAATACAAAATTACCAATTTTTATTTCTTCCGTTTTTCAGCTAATCGTTTAACTTTTCCCATATTTCTTTGCTTTTAAACCTACCCTGAACTATGGTGAACAAAACAAAACAGTAAATATGCAAATCGGTCAAGCCGTTTCTTAGTTTTAGCGAGACTAATGCACGGCGATTCATTTTTATATATATAGATATATATAGTCAAGAAAAAAAAAAGAAAAGTTATTATTCATGTGGTTCTTTAAATAAGTATTTTTTATATTAATCTTTGAATTAATACTTCACACACCATTTTCACATTCACATACCTAATAACTCGATTACTATCGTTGATAGGAACGTAAAAAATATATTACATTAAACTCAGAGAACTTTGCTCGTTTCGTTCGCTAGTTTTAGAAGCATTTTTTGGAAATTAGTTTGAAGGTATCTTTTGGGTAAGGTACCTAAGTAACTACAAAGTAGCGACGAGCACACAACTAAGATAACTACAACGAGCAAAGTTCTCTGAGTTTTATTTAATATAATTTTGCGATAATAACTAGAACGTAATAAAATTTAGTAGATGAGTGAATGAGACTAAAATATTTTTAAGTTCGAATATGAGCCAAATCGGTCAATGGGTTGTGGGGTTGTAAAGTATCTACAACGCAAGTTTGCACTAAGCAGCAGCATCTATCAAGTGCTGTACTTATCACATTGCATCTTAATTTTTTTTTTGGGCATGTATCCCGACATTACAGCATCTCCGATAAACGCATGCATGTGGGAAAACCCACAAATGCGCTAGACTGACCAAATTAAGTTTGTATAGTATGGCGGGACACTGTGAACGCATCCAAGCAACCTCCGACCGAGAGGAAATAGCAAATAATCGCAAGGTGTATCAACCATTGATGGTACCTACTTACAACATTGTAGACAACGACTGCTCCGACAAGACTGACACAAAAAAGAAAAAGAAGGAGCGTTTACATTTCCATCGTCACCATCATACATCGAGTAAGTAAGTAAGATATAGCCTGTACAATTCTACATGTCCCACTAGCTGGGCAAAGGCCTTCTCTCAGAGAGAGCGTGCTCAAAACGGGTTGGTGATTTTTGTGTTGAGGGTATAATGCCTCAAACGCTCAGGTTTCCTCACGATGTTTTCCTTCACCGTCAGCGAGTGGTATTGCTACTACAAATTCACAAATGTACGTAACTTTGAAATTAAACAAAGTCATATATACATGCCCGCACCGGGAATCGAACCTAGGACCTTTCACTTCAGAGTCCACTGTTCTACCCACTAAACCACCACCGCTTATTCTACTAACTAACTTTAAACAATGCCTAAGCATAATCGTGCGTTAGAAACCTAAGCTAATAGCGCCAATAATCACCACAAACAAGGTAATCCGAGCGTGGCATCAACATAGCATAAATGGTAGTAAAGTAGAAGAATCATCTTATCAAATTATGTATGACTGATAAAGGTTCTCAGAAGCAGCAGTTTATTTTTATTTTGGTAGGTATGTACAGTCGGCCACACGCTAGGATACCCCTTTTTGTTCGATTGGCGCCCTTATGCCGCGCGCGGTAATAGCTGCCATGGGGTATCTGTGACTGTGGCCGACCGTACGAGTAGGTTATGTTCGGTTATTATTACTTGTGACTTCGTTGTCCAAATGAATTTTGAACTATCAACGCCCAAAATTTCACGTGAATGAGGTGTTCAAAGGAATTTGCTTCACACTGTCCCCAAACTTATTTAAACTAGTAGTTTGCCCCGAACTGTGAACTCGCGATGTGCAACATTTTGCTTACACCATTTGCGCATTGCATGTAAACTTTACAACTCCATACATATCTCGGCAACCCCTCGACCAAATTTGGTTCATGTTCGAATTGAAAAAATCTTTCAAATTATTTACCCGCTTACCAAATTTCATAATTTACTAAAGTTAACGTCGAACGAAAATTCAAACATACACACATACAAACACCGGATTGCGCAAGTAGACTCGGAGAACGTCGCTCGCGTCGCTCCCACATAATTTGCCTACATGTAAATGTAAAGGCTGCACTTCTGTCGAACCTTCTCTGTGGTCAATTTGCATGCAAATAGGCAAAACTGTCGCCCGCTGTAAACACTTTAACGTTCAAACGTTTAAAATCTGTAATTTGATTTTAAATTAAATCCCCTAGAATCCTTTGAGGTCTAGATAAGAAATTGTAGAGTAAACTAATCGACCAGCAACCAAGAATATTGGTAAACTTGCTTCGGTAAAGCGTTGATTTTCTCGTCGCTTCTAAAAGCACAGCTATTTTAAGTCTTCAGAAGAACTTTCAGTTTTTAAACAAAGTTTCTTAAAAGGAAATAGATAAAAGACTAATTTTAAAATAAAAATATGTATCTTGCTATGCGGCTAAATGTTTATTTTTAATACAGTTGCTCAAAAAGTGGCGTATTGCAGGGACGTATAGCGTTCGGGATGTGGGCTATTACACACGCGTGCTTTTTTTTTACCTTTCCCGCACTCGTGCGTTCTCTTTCCCAACTGTCAAAATAATGTCTATTAAAAAGTAAAACCAACCATGAAGTTTTTACTAAAAAAGTTTTTATGATTCATGCAAATATATTTGTGCAAGTATATTTCTAAAAAGAAGCTACTAATTTGTTTCAATATCAGATTTAATGATTTGATTGAATGAGTTTGGTTAGGTTTCATTTCATTTCATCTCATTAAATTTCATTTTCATTTCATATCAATAGAAAACTTCTACTGAAGACTTGGCTGTATGGTCATAGTTGCCTTTGCCTACCAGAATGGGTGAAGAAAAAAAAAACTCTGCTTATATTGTACGGTTGGCGCCATTTTGATTTTTCAGAAGTTTTCTTCGCGAGTTTAGTTGTTTTTTGCACAAAATGAGTAATTTCGACCCTAGTTTTTTTAAATTAACACCACCGGAACTCAGTATAATTGCACAAAATGCTTCGGAGAACATTTTACCGGAAAAGTCAAAAATGTCAAGTTAGTTGAGTTTATTGTGTTTTTATTATTTTATTAAATTGCTTAATTTTTTCGCAACTGTATTAAAAATAGTCGTTCAGTACACGTGCGGAACCGTCATTGCAACTTGTTCCGACTGTCAACCCTCGCCTTCGGCTGCGCCTCGGCTCGGGTAGCCATTTGTCGGAACTCGTTGCAATGACAGCCTTTCCACACTTGTAATGAAATATACTATTTTTAAACCTTTTTGAACTCAGAACCACGTAGGTAGCTATTTTGATACTGTTTAGGTACCTAGATACATTATTTGCAAATGGTGTGAAATGGGTCTTTATGACTGCAAAAATCTCTGAACAAACTTACAAAGTTGAACACAATAGTGAAAATATTTTTTACATTTCCACCATGTTTGTTTCTCTTTTAGAGGGAAAGTAAAATACATTCACCTAGCGATTTGTACGCTGCACTGCTAAGGTATAGCTACTTCTATCTAACGATGTACGCTGTTTTTTTTTTCTATTTCACCGGGAACCGCGTAATAGAGTCACAAAAACTTCTCGAATAGAAGATTAACTTAAATTAACTCTCCATGAATCGAATATCTTGTATTACAAGACCTGCAAATGCAAAATATGACTCGAAACGTTGGCTCAGTGAAAATATTTAATAAATCAAGTGTTTATTCCAGTTTAAAGTGGTATATTAATTATGTTAAAATGTAGTAACGAAATAAAATAATAATAGATGTACGATATTTTTTCTTGTACTTTTCCTTTGCTTGTTGCTTATTTGAACTACTAGCAGGTGTCTAAAAAAAAAGAACTAATTTGTGCTTCTGTGGTGAATATTTTATGACCGAATGCCCCCTGAAGGCACCAAATTGGGTCGCACACATTGATGCTACACGAAACTGCCACATAAATATGATTCAATTTGTCCTCTAACGGGTTTTGGGATAATATAGGAAGAGAAAAGCACAGAGAGTCAGCCGTATAAAATTAAGACTGCTAATATTATAAATTCAAAAACTATAAAGGCGGTTTTATATTGGCCGTCTAACATACGTTTTGCACATTGCACACTACATTAATTATGCGCGTTTGGTATTTCTGTGCGCGAGAGTCAAATTATCATTATTTACCGTAACGAATTGATTGATTTATAGCAGCAAGTAACTAATTTCACCAATCCACTTTCTTCTATTAGTTACTAAACATACTTGGTATGTTTGGGACGTCGGTCTATTTGGAATATTGATATCTATTCATGCAGTTTCGGTAGCGGACTTACACAACTAAGCGCGAACCGACCCAAAACTTTGCCCCCAACCTTCATCATTCGGGAAACCTGTCTTGTGTACAGTCAGTAGTAATAAATAATGCTGTATTCATACTTCATGTATAATATCACAAAATAAAATTATGACAACATCAAGCAACAAGTTATACATGCGACAATTTTTTTTTTCAGGGATTAAGGCGCGTCCCTCCGCTAGCTACGAGTAGGTAGTCTAAATTAAAAATCCAATTTTCACGTCGTAGCGCAGTTTTGAGTTGAGAATTTCTAAATCCAAATTGAACAAGGAGTACCTATAATTTTATTATTTTTGTGGTTTAAAAAAGAGAACAGTCTCTATCCGCTTTCAACAAATATAGCAACGTACCTAAACCAAACAAAAAGACTTAAGTAAGTAAACAAAGCTACGGACATAATATGCCAAACTGGGCTATATGATCTAACGAAAACGTAGTTACATCCAGATATAAAAATCCTCCTTTTTAGGTCAGTTAAAATATACTTATACTTAATTATCTTATATAGAATGAAGTTCGTATTCGTTTCGCTTTTCTCAGTTGACAGCAGATAACCTTTACAAGTTTACATGTTTGTAGCCCGTAAGGAAAGCGATGCATGCCCGACTGTACAGTGTTCGTACAAGTTTGTATTACGTAGGTACGAGGCGCGTGCCTTTCTAACCATATATTAGGGCACTCCTATTGTGTAATTTCAAAGTGAGTAAAAAAGGGCCCCTTTTGTACCTTAGTCGTAGGCTTTTTGTTGATGAGTAAACTTTAGATTTTTGTGTTACAAATTATAATTACTGAGACGTCGAATCATAGCAGCAGCATGTGTTACTTTAATTTGTGAATTATAACATAATAATATGTTAAAATCCAAAGTTTTCTATTTTTATGGTCATTAAAATCTTGCTGAATTTAAAATGATTCGAAATAATGCAAGGTACCGAGTGACTCTATTACCTACTTGACATGTAGTTTGCTGTACCTAATTATTAGTGGTATTACACGCCAACGTATGACTGCCGATTTTTACGAAATGAATACATAGATGGACTTCCATATCAAAAGCTCACGTCTCAGCAGAAAACCTATGATAAAAAGGGTGTTCAACGTAAAGGATGAAACTTATTATTAATTCGAGTCTGTGTTTAATGTTAGACGGTGCCTTTTCGTAGCTACGACCTCTGCGCCTTCGGGCGTTCAACTAGAGAAATATTATCATGTTAACATTTGCCGAGCGAATACCAACAAAGTTTTATGTGGAGTTGATGCACTTTAACCTTCGAGTTCGTTTGTTTTTTGCTCAATTAAAAACATGAATTTACAACTTACTATTTATATAATTACTTAATTTTATCTAAAGTGGAGATAAAACGCTTTTTTCTGTTATACAAAACTGAAATGTACACAAAAAATGCAATGTTTAGCTAAATAAATTATAGTTTATTATATTAAAAGCTCTTTTACATTAGAGTTTCTTTCTTTACTAGATTTTTCATAATTCCATAATCTACAAAAAATTTCTGCTTTTCAAAGTTTGGACATCCGTCCATTCAGATGTTACAATCAATGACATTCTAAGTTACAATAATACATTTTCTCCGAGACTGTAAAAATTAATAGAAATTGTATCTATAACACTCGTATTCATAAAAATCGTCAACCTTGACTTAATTGCGTCGAAAGTAGAAGGGCTGATGAAGACTTGTAGCCAACCTACCAAAGGGAAGTCGTTCGGAATAAGAGTTAACCTTACAGAAAAATATTTTTTTCTAAAATGTGATCCCTTTAGGGCCACAGGCTATTCTATCAAGCCTTAATTAAGACCGTGACTGAAAGCTGTAGTAATAAAATAAAAATTACCGACAGAATTCATAGCAAGGAAAACCAGTTTCGCTTCTTTGATGTTCAATGAAAGGTTTATTTAATTAAAATACTACGGCCAGGGCCCTTAGCCTGTAACACAATGGTGCCAAAATGGGCTGTCAGGTGACGACTTCAATTGCGATTTGCTAACGCTGTCTGTCCTTTTAATGTTTTTGTAGTACAGCAAAGAATATTTTGATTCTAATTCTTGAGGATTAGTTCTCTGGTTGTAGGAGAAAAACGAGGAGAGCCCGGTTTTGTCCTTCTGCCGGGACGCCATTGACCCGCCATTGCGTTGCAGGCTAAGGGCCCTGGACGGTTGTTTCGCTCAACCTTTCAGAATAAAAAGATTATTTCATTACAGTAACGGAGGAAAACCATCGAAAATGTGTTTCAATAAGAAAAAGATGGAATCCTCTAACCGGACTACAGCGAAGGATCATTACAGCGAGTTCCAATGTAATCTTACTTTCGATTCTTGAAAAGAGGTCAAAAGGTCAACGACAATGACCATAATTCAATCGGTTATTTAAGAAAGGGTTCAATTCTGGACCCTAATTCTGTTATTTCTGACAGCGGTGTTTTCGCATTGTCTATAAAAAAATAAAATCGTAAAATCGTCATTTGCGAAAAAACCTGACTTGTTCCCTTTCTTAATAAAAGATTCAATTTTAAGGAGGCTGAAAATACGTCAAACATTGAGCAACACAAAGTCATAATCTCACACAAAATATGTGAATCGAATTTGTGATTCCTTTACACGCCCCGAAAAGAAGATAGCAATATGAAGAGCAAATAGAATAAAGTATTATTGAGACCCAATTATGGGGATTGGGGACGTGATGCAACATCACCCTGAGCATCTTGGGGTTTCTTGTGTCACTAACAATATGTAGGTATGCTGAGTCAGTGATAAGCTCTGATAAGTCAATCATACTGACATTCTTGTACACGGCTGTAGGCTGATTAAGATGAAATACGTCTCACAACTAACGCCGCTAATGGAAAAAAAATCATATCTTTTTTTTGGATGCGTTTTTACTAAAAAACGCTCCTGCGATTTCTCAACGCGAGGCTTAACTATTTTTAGGACCTAAGGTTTGGATTCCAGATCCTAGAACTTAAGAAGGCAATCGATTCTCGATGAATCGATTGCATTCGTAGGAAATCCAATCCTGGAATCCAAACCTTAGGTCCTAAAAATAGTTAAGCCTTGCGTTGAGAAATCGCAGGAGCGTTTTTTGGTAAAAACGCATCCAATAAAAAAATACATGATTTTTTTTCCATTGGCGGCGCTAGTTGTGAGACGTATGGCGTCTTAAGTAGATTTCAGTGAGTCTGGGAAAATTGTCTTGCAGGTCTGTGAGTACAATCGACAGCACGTCGACCCATGCATTACAAGGGGACTTTGAATGGAAACTTAAAATACTTTACTTAGATACGAGATTCACACTCAGATTAAGAAAATCGTTATAACGTTCACTCACTTCAAGACAATTAAGTACACCAATCACTCCGACTAAACTTACTAAATGACATCTCATCATCCCAACACGCATGGAGCGCTTCGGACAAAAACGTACCTACATGAGAACTACTTCCATTAGGTAATTGAGCCTGCGAGCTTCATTGTTGGCGAACTGTTGCGATGCCATGGCCTGAATAAGCCGCAAATATAATGGGCGATTTTCTGACAGCTCATGAGTTGTAGTTCCAAATTTGTAACTAGATGTCGCTGACGAAACAAGGGTTCTTTTTTTAACTGGCATATATGTTCCTACTAGCTGGGCTATTGGGATTGGGCATAGGCCTTCTCTCAGATAGAAAGAGAGAGAAAGCATGCCCGCTGCGGATTGGCAATATTTGCGCTAAACAAAAGAAGGTCAACATAGTTTTTTTTTTAGATTATTTCTGTCAAGTGGTTTGGATCGTAAGTGGATAGTTTATTTATTAGAAATTCATTCAAAAAGACTTTTCACCAAATAAAGCGGTTTATACGGTCGGCCACAGTCACAGATAACCCATGGCAGCTCTTGCCGCACGCGGCATAAGGGCGCCAATCGAACAAAAAGGGGTATCCTAGCGTGTGGCCGGCTGTACCATCTATCGTTGTATTCCATTGCAACAGTTCGTAAGACCTTTTTTTCTTTACTGAAAGAGGTTACAGGTACTTACGTGCTAAAGTGAAAGTACTACAATGTAGCGAGAGACTTATCGAGAAGAAACTTGTTCATTAAACACAGCTGCAAAGTTAAAATATTCCAGTAAAGAGCAATCTTTGTTTATAAGCGACCTCCAGATTTCCCTATAAAAGCATTTACTTTTGTATAAGTTTTGTGGTTAAGCACTTTCTTTATAACTTTGTTTGTTGTACTTACAGTCGGCCACAGTCTCAGATACCCCTTTTTGTTCGATTGGCGCCCTTATGCCGCGCGCGATAAGAGCTGCCATGGGGTATCTGAGATTGTGGCCGACCGTACCTATTCTCACTAGGAGATATTTTTGGTGGCAAAAAGCTAATACTCGCCCGCCCGTTTCGAATACAAATAAAATTATACTAGTACTATGCAACCAAAAATAATTAATTATCATGAGCTTTTCTTGCCTTTCTTAAACTATGTATAAAAAAAACCTCTACAGTACAATTAATATCCCATTTGACCGTCTACTACCTCCTTTGACAGAAAGGCAGACAACAAGTGATCCTATAATGGTTAAGTTTTTCCTTTTAAGGTCCGGAACCCTAAAAAGTCAACATACGTGCCCTAAGTTGCCATTTATGTTAGCTTCAAATGTTTCTGAGAGCACGGGCTTATCCCAGCTATTAATCTTCCGACCAGAGAAAAAACGTGCTTAGATCACATTTTTGTAAAAACCAAACACTCAATACTGGCCGTTGTATGTAAAACTTCAGTGTGCGACCATGATCTCCCTATGTTATTTATAAACACACAAAAATCTAAAAAATCGAATCGACATAATATACTCAAGACAGATTATGCTGCTGTAGCTGCTGAACTTGACAACGCTGACTGGTCGGCTGTACTATCTTCTCTTGATGTTTCAGAAGCTACCACAATTTTCTCAGACATAATAAGTAACTCTATTGAAAAAAACACAAACTCGATCACAATTAGTCGCTCAAAATTTAATTATAAGCCTTGGATTACTCCCGGTCTTATCAGATGTATGAGGCATAGAGATCGATTGCACCTTAAGTGCAGAAAATCACCGAATGATCCCATTGCTAAACTTGTTTATACAAGGTACAAAAATTTCTGCAATGACCTTCTACATAAATTTAAGTCCAAATATGAAAATGACCTTCTAGCTAACAGTAAAGACTGTCCTAAACAACTGTGGAAAGCCATTAAGCAAATTTGTGAATTTTCTCCTAAAATCAACACATCATCCGAATTACTAAAAAATACAAGTTCTCCTAAAGAATCTATCAATATTTGTAACAACTATTTTACTACTGTAGGCACAACATTAGCGGATAAAATATTATCCAGAATAGGCAAAACTGAAACAGAGTTAGCTCTTTTAGCAGAATCCACGACATCTCCTCCTTCTTCTTTTTTCTTTCAACCTACTGACCAATATGAAATTTCGAAATATATAAAACAGTTAAAAAACAACAGCGCCCCTGGTTTGGACGGGATACAAAATATCTTAATGAAAAATATCGTAAAGTCGTTATTATACCCTCTTACTCACATCTGTAACCTCAGCTTGTCTACAGGTTTGTTCCCTGACACCTGGAAAACAGCAGCTGTCTGTCCAATCCATAAAGTTGGCGACAAAACCCTACCATCAAACTACAGGCCAATCTCTCTTCTATCGGTAGTGTCAAAACTTTTAGAAAAACTAGTAAACAAGAGGCTAGTTAAATACCTGGAAGAGAATAAGTTATTATCTAATGTACAGTTCGGTTTCCGCCAGGGCCGCTCAACCGAGCATGCTGTATCACAGATCTTGGACACAATAACGTCCCTCCTAGACGAACAAAAACCTTGTTTAGGGGTTTTCCTCGATCTAGCGAAGGCGTTTGATACCGTTTCAGTGCCAATCCTTCTGCAAAAACTGGAAAACATGGGTATCAGAGGTCATGCACTCGAATGGTTTCAAAGTTATCTAAGCAACAGGAGACAGCAAACAAAAATAGGAAATTTACTCAGTGATCCTATGCCAGTTCGGTTTGGTGTGCCACAGGGCAGCCTTTTGGGCCCAACTTTATTTATAGTGTACATAAACGACATAGCTACATTATTACCATCATCCCACAAAGCGGAAATTGTATGCTACGCTGATGATACCGCCATTATTTTTACAGGCTCCAACTGGGAGGATACCTTCTCGCGGGCAGAAGCTGGTCTTAAAATAGTGGACAAATGGCTATCGAACAATCTCCTAACCCTCAACATTTCCAAAACCAAATTTTTAGCCTTTCATGTGTCCAAAGCATCAGAACCAAACCTAAATCTTCAACTATGCCTACACTCCTGTGAAATGTTTCGAGGCCCTTGTACCTGCGAGAAAATTGAAAGAGCCGCCAATATAAAATACCTTGGTATACATCTAGATGAAAAACTAAAATTCAAGAAACACATAGAAACCCTTGCGAATAGAGCTAGAAAACTAATAAACATCATGAGGCTACTTCGAAACGGTGCAAATAAAGAAACGTTAAAAAGTGTTTATGTAGCACTGTGCCAGTCGGTTCTTGGGTACTGCATTACGTGTTGGGGAGGGTCAGCAAAAACACAAATGATCTCACTAGAAAGGGCTCAAAGGTCAATCCTAAAAGTTATGCTTAAAAAACCTAGAAGATTCGCAACCACTGACCTTTACAAGGAATCCAAAGTTATGTCGGTTCGAAAGCTTTATGTTTTTAGGACCTGCGTCAATACCCACCGAAAGGTCATTAACTCTCCCAACTACACACAACTACTGACTCGCAGAGTTTTTAGCTGGCCAGTAATTCGAATGAACACAAAATTTGCCCAAAGATTCTCAAAATTCATGCAACCTCATCTGTATAATAAGGCTTTAAACCATTGTGATATTAAGCATGCCTCAATGACTGAGGCAAAGAAAACTCTCCAAACATGGCTCGGAAATTTGGACTACGACGAAACTGAATCTTTAGTGTACATTTTAAAAGCTCATGAATCTATTAAACCGTAACTGGTTGGAATTATATATAATAGTGTCAATTATAATAAAATTATAATAAAATATAATATGATATACTATATTTATACATATAAGTTCTATTTATTTATTCACCATTTATGTATTTATCATAAAAATAAAATAAATAAATAAAAATAAGTAAGTATATGTATGCACGATATATATGTAATTATTCATGTATTTAAAAGTAAACTAAGAAAACCTACAGTTTCTCAACTTTATATTCTTTTTGTTATTTTATAAGTCGTTAACAAATACAAAATTTATGATAAATACTTAGTACTAATAAAATTATTAGAAAATGTAGAAAATATAAAAACACGCCACCTGTTAATTGTTAATTTGTGTTAAACAATCCCGGTTGCCCACGACACAGGCCTAGCCTAGTGTGGGGACACTATTACACCAGAAGTCAATCTGTTAACAATGTTAGCCTTAAGAATTTTAAACTATTACTTCACTTGTAAAATTATTTTTGCCTAATAAATATATTTTGATTTGATTTTGATTTTGATTTGAATGTTTCAAATGTTGCCTATATTAACGCTTGAAAACATCAACAGGCGATCCGCGCGCAAATAACGGCATAGTTAATTATACGAGTACTTTCGGCGTCTACTTGATTGTAAATTTTTGCCTAAATGTATTGCTGGTGGGTATTTTTTATTTAATTTAATGAGTTGTAAACTTACTCTCGGGATAGTTTCATAGTTAAGTTGCATCGGGCCCCAGTAGTGTTGTCCATGAACAGGGCCCTTAGCCTGTAACGCAATGGCGGGTCAATGGCGTCCCGGCAGAAGGACAAAACCGGGCTCTCCTCGTTTTTCTCCTGCAACCAGAGAACTAATCCTCTAGAATTAGAATCAAAATATTATTTGCTGTACTACAAAAACATTAAAAGGACAGACAGCGTTAGCAAATCGTAATTGAAGTCGTCACCTGACAGCCCATTTTGGCAACATTGTGTTACAGGCTAAGGGCCCAGTAGTCAACCATAGGTAAACGTAAAATACTGGGGACGGGTTAAGTACAGCACTAATGACACTCTAACACACATGGTAGCACGTATCGCGCGCGGCATAAGTTATTTAATCAAACAAAAAGGTGTATCCTAGCGTGTCACTGACTGTACGCTACCCACTTCCTATTAAGGTGGGACGATAGCAGCGTGGCGGGAAATTCTCAGTTTTTTACATTTTGTAGCTAATCTGAGCTATTTTTGATAAGCGATTTTTCGTTCGCGGTAATAACATAGTATTCCATTCATTATTGTAAACAACAGAACAACAATAATTCAGCCGATTATGTGTTCTGGTCTACGAAGCAGTGGCACTGCCCAAAAAAGTTGTCGTAGACCAGAACACATAATCGACTGAATTATTGTTGTTCTGTGGTTTACAATAATGAAAAGAATACTATTTTATTTACGCGAACGAAAAATCGCTTAACAAAAATAGCTCAGTTTAGCTACAAAATGTAAAAAACTGTGAAAACTTTGAATTTCCCGCCACGCTGCTATCTTCCAGCCTTAAGTACGCTCTCGGTCTGCTGATATAATCCTACGGCCAGGCAGTCTGGCCCGTCCATATTTAATGTTATAAGTGCTTTTTCCTGTCCTTATACGCCAATTCTGACTCGGTTGTATAGTCTCGAAAATGACATTGTAACATGGACTTATAAATAGTGTGATGTAGGTATGCTTTTCTATTATTTACCAATGAATTATGCTCATACACATGAATTTCCTTACGCAGTACGTAGAAAAGGGTCAGAGACGTAGAACATCATTATTTATACACATTTTATACATATTTCGGTATTCCTCCTCCTTAAATCGGTAGGTACTAGAAGAGGTAGTAAATAAACTAGCTAATCAGCCAGCACACAATCAAACGATATATCTCAGCGTGTCACTGTGCCTACTAGTTTCCTATATTTATATTTATTTAGCAACGACTATTGACTACACAGAGCGGAGTAAAACTTTTACGCAAAGCAAAAATACCGCCGTGTCATATTACGCGCAGGTAAAAAGCTTTTACATTGGTTTCGTTACTCAGCCTTTCTATTTTGGTATTGAACTACACCAGACAAAGCTTCCGCTTTTCAAACTGCAAATTTTTTTTTTGTCTCTGACGGCTTTTCATAATTTGCAAAAAAATGGGTGCGGTATGATTTAAGCGTCATCTTCTTCTTATTCGTTTGAGAGTGTCAAAATTATAAGGCATGCAGCCAGTGCTTCACGACCGCTATGGCTCTGGGTATTGCTTTCAGCAGGTCTTCGGTGGTGCACGTGAATGGAGAGTCTGGGCTCTCATCTGATGATGATCTGATCTGATCTGATTTCAGCTCCATATTATGTGAACACTTCTGAAGCAGTCATAAACTGAATTCTTCTTAGCATTGTGATTAGGGAAGAAAATACAATGAAAAAATATATACGTTCTCGTGTGTTGTGTCCTCGGAAAAGGTCAAATGTGGCCTGAATGATAAGTGAGCCATTTTCTGACTGAACCGCTTGTTTGTTTATCCTTCATATTACTAGTATTTATTCAATTTGCAAAATTCGACTGGGATGCCTCTCTAAGCAGTAGATTGATCAACTAACGTGACATACAGATATAGATACTTTTTGATGTTGCAAGATTGTTCCTTCTCGATTTCCAGGAAAAACCGTCTTCGTCCTCAAGAAAAAGTGGTGAGAACATAGAAGAGTATTAAATCGTGGGAAAAAATATATATTCAAAGTTGTTTACCGCGTACCTATGCAAGGTAATTTGATGGCCAATTTATCGCAGTAATAAAAAAATATTTGCACCACTTGTAACACTCGATTCCCCTCAATTGGAACCAGAAGTGGTACACTGGTACCTAAAGCCGAAATGAGGTGGAAATTAATAAGCTCGAAGCTCATAACTTTATTGCGTACAAATAAACGTAACATTTTGTATCTTTTTAGAGTATCATACCCCTACCCTGAAATCATGGCTTAAATATTACAACATTAGCAAAAACATCTCAGATACTTGTTCAAGATTAAGTAGTGTTAACCGCACTCACGCCTATACCAACAAAGAAGTCGTATTGCTACCCCTAAATATCATCAGATTTCGTTGCCTTTGGTATCAATAGTTTTCGTAGATTTTGTTCTATTATTTGAGAAATTAGCTTTTTATAAATTAGTTATAGTAACCTAACCTGTACAATTCTGATGTCAGTTGTACTAGCTAAAGAGTATATTTTTTTTATTTACAAAAAAGGAAGAAGCTTAGAACTATATAAAAATGTACAAAAACGATTGACACCAAAATAAACGAAATCGGATAATATTTTGAGGTAGCAAAACGACTTCTTCGTTTGTATGGACGAGAGCGCGGTAGTCAGAAACTCCATTTGCAAAAGCCATTCGTACTGTAGCTAATAATCCAAATCCATTGGGCGTTGGGTTTTATTGTCTTAGGTCCGCTAAAAAGTGAATTCATTCGATTCGACCTCCCAACGTTGAAAAGAAAACAATGTTCCACGTCACTCATGAATATTTTAAGGGGCAAGGAAATTGATAAAGCCTGTTAAGCTGAAACACACTGCGTCTTTACGGTCAGATTATAACAACCTACAGAAGGGTAGACCAGCCCGTCTACAATCCATGGACATTTTTATACAGGGTGGATTTTCAAAACGGGGCATAGGTTACAAAAAGGTATTTCCTGTTACAGGAAAACATTCCTAGGAGACCATCCATAACATTTTGAGATATTCTGAACTACGAGTACATTCACAGATTTCGGGAAAATCACAATCAGCGAATAAAATGCTAAAATACTTTTTTTATGCCAATCGATGCTATTTCGTGTAGAGCTCAAAAGATTAACTGATTTTTTTTTTGTATTCTATCTCTTGCGGATGAACATTTTTTTCTATTGAGTCAAAGGCGATTATTGCGTAGACAGAACCAGTATCTCGCGGGGCATCCAACCGGCCTTCTTCTTACTTCTTTCTTGCCCATCATTGATTATGGTGTGAAGCAGGCAGCAGCTGCTGGTATCACTGTCATTTAAAATAGGCCAACGTTATTGCTCTCTTCTTCTGTCGCTACCATTCTGTGTATTAACCTAAGAGATTATATTAGGAAGTATACATAATAAAATATCCCTCGTACAATTCGCTTGAGCATTTTCCCCAAACCCGGCTTCTCGGCCGAGGAAGTATGAGTAGCTTATAATTTCTTGTTGTTTCGCTTTCCCGTCTTTGGCAGAAATAAGGTTGCGTTGATTCGCCGGAATATCCGTGACGTTTCTACAAAATATTATTATTGATGATTAATTATACAAAAAACGAAGGCCGTAATGACATGATTTATACAGCGGCCAGTCAGTGGCACCTCCACTCACACTAGATGGGTGAAGAGACAACTCGGCGCTGCAGTGCCTGGGACATTGTCATTGTAGTTGGAGAGCTGGTGACCAATCGAGATATTTTTTCGTACAAGGCTGGGAGTTGGTAGGCTGATAGAGTACACTTTGCTGAGTCTGGGAAAAATAATTTTTTGGCCCGGTCGCGGTTGAAAGTTAGATTTTTTCGACTTTGAAAGTTTAAACGTATGGGTTGAGTCATTTCTTTTTTGTCTACAAGGCTGGGAGGTTCTAGGCTGCCTTTTTAGTCTCCGCTGATCACAAAATCACTATTTGTTACTAGCCGAACGCGGTAGAAATATTGTTTTTTATAACCTAAATAGTGTGAATTTTTGGGTTATAAAAATCAAACTTTCAACCACGTTCGGCCAAAAAAATATATATTTTCTTGTTTAACGGAGTCTCAACAACTAACTTAGAAGTTCCTAGCCTTGTACGACAAAAAAATTATACTGAATCCATACATTTAAACTTTTAAAGTGGAAAAAATGTAACTTTCAACCGCGACCGGGCAAAAAAAATATTTTTCCCAGACTCAGCGAAGTCTACTCTATCAGCCTACCAACTCCCAGCCTTGTACGAAAAAATATCTCGATTGGTCACCAGCTCTCTAACTATTGCCTACTCCATCTAATTATACTGCGTGTACTGAAATTCAACTAAAGGGCTTTATTTCTGAAAAAAGCCACATGGGTTGCAAAAATGTTTACTTCCCTCCCTCTCTTTCTCTGAGAGAAAGCCTGTGCCCGTAGGATATTCGAAAAAGGCCCTCCGGCAACTTAGATCCCATGTGTTCGATCCCATGGGATCGAAAGACATTTATTTTTCCTTTTGAATCCTAGCGTACTAGACCTTTTTATTGAATCTTCAAGGAGGACTAAGTATGACAGGATGTTTTCTGATCTGGTGTTGTATGACAGTTTAATGCATGACATTAACTTGGACGTTTGTTTTCAGGATTCCGGACCTCAAAAAGAAAAACTGAACCAATCAGATTGTTAAATTAATGTAATCTAACTTAACTTAATTTAACTGGTAGCCTTTTTTTTCTTCCAAATAAATTTATACATAATGGTGGTACGGAACCCTCGTTGCGCGAGTCCTCCACGCACTTGTCCGGTTTTTTCACTTATTTGGTTAATTATAATCGAGTACCTACTAACATACAACATACTTACCTGTCAACCATAGTTTTATTGGTGAAGAAAAATTTCTGCTGAAACTACGAGTATTTATAATCAGAACATCGGTTACCTGTAATAAAAGACATCACATCTTTAGCAAAGTATACTTAAACAATTGTAAATATAACTTGGGATAATTCTCAAGTTACAAAGTTATTAGAGGATGGAAGGTTCAACTAAAGATGGACAACGTTTAGGTACCAGCTTACCGCAAACTTTTGGTCATGCTCCATTACCCATATCGAAGAACAACGTTTGCTCTAAATATTTTGGTTCAAATAGCTTTCCTCTTCCACATACCCTTTTTGATAGGTATAGAATATACAGAGTGACGCGTCGAGATGAGTCAGCGGGGGGAAGGCCGAAACTATCACAGATACGATAAAAAAACTGAATTCATAAAATTTAGAAAAAAAATCATCACTTTTCGAGAATACACTAGCTTGAGTTTGACATTGACATTAGCCAAGGTCTCAATTCGGTCATTTTGTTTTCTGAGATCACCTACTTGAGCTCGAGCTTGAGCTAACGACTGTTAATGCCACCCTAAGTCTTATTAAACACTATGGTTTGAGACTAATCCGAGAATAGGCATCTCAAAACGCCCTGCTATATTTTATGAAAGTTTGACATACCAGTTTTGACGCTTCACATTTAAAACTTGAGCATCTTGTTTTTCAATTAGCCTTTTACATTGTTCTGAAGAAAAAACTTGTGAACTACCAGCTGCCAGGTACTTATTTTATCATCTTATTGTTCAGTTTCTGAAACTTTTATTGTTCTTAACTTAGTTGGCTGCTTTAGAAGTTTTATTTATAACAGTTCGCTGCTGGCCAAAGTGTTTTGTAGAAGTAAATAGTGCATACATAACCGAGTTTCTAAACATCAATGTACCTACACAGTTGAGCGTAAAAACCTTCTAGGTTTCGTATACAAGACAGCACGTAGACCCTTATACGCGTGCACTCTATTCACTTACGTTACGGGCGACTTTGCAACGATAATGTAAGGGTCTACGGGCTGTCATGTTTACGTGAGTGCGAAAAACTATTAATGAATGCCCGAATGAATTTCCGTCGATGGCGTCGTAAAACTATTCGTCGGTACCTCATTTAGTAACTTTTAATGATACACAATATTCACACAGAATTTTGGTTTAAAACGGGTTGAATTGCGGTTAGTTTGGTAGGTAAATGTATAACCGTTATTGTCCCGACGTTTCCTCATACCGGCATACCTCATTTCCCTGACAAAAATATAAATCGAAGTTTTATTCCTTTAAGTTCAGTCCGCTTGTTGTACTCCAATATCAGTCTCTCCCACTACACGATATCCTACGCTTTTCTATTTTTAGCCACCCCCGGATATTCTCATTTACTGCAACAATCTGCTTCAGTTTGTCGTTATTGAGAAACTGAAGCATTGTTGCAGTATATGAGAGGCTTGAGAGCCGCCTACGTCACCGATTTAAAAATAAAAATGAGCCTTCCTCTCTGATGTGGTGGAATCAGAATCAGAATCAATTGTTTTTATTCAATATGCCATAAATAAATTATTTACATTGAACGTCAAAATATTATCTAAAGTAAAAAAAAGTATTTAGATCAGATACTTATTACTATCTAATACTAAGTATCTAGCTACTCTTTTTTCTCCAGCTTCACTAGCTCTGATCGTTCTTGGAGAAGAAGCATGGTAAAGAAACGCCAAGGATCTCGTGCTTAAAAAATAATACATTTTTCATCTCCCATGCTCGGAAAGTTTGCTGTTACTAGCAACTTACAACCGTGTAAAACCCGAATTTAACCAATCTGCATTTTTGTGCGCTTCGAAATTTAAACGCCCTTGTTCTGCACGCCCCATGATGTAAAAAAAGAAAAAACACTGGCCGTTTCACTAGATGCCGTATAATTTCATAAAAGCATCAGAAAGAAGAGCCTCGTTTAGACGCGACTCTCCACGACAGTGCCCATTTTCTATACAAAACTGTGAATGCAAATGAGGCATAGACATCTAAAGTCATGGAATAGAACATTCAGAAACGCGGTTTCTTCTTACAGTCTTTTTAATATTTTGTACACTATATTTATTTTTAATTACAGTACATTAAAAAAATGCTCCGCTTCTGTTTTATCAATCAGATAATTATGGGTTGGTTTGTTAAATACATTTTTTCAACCGATATAATTGAATTTACTTTTTAACTCTAGAAATTTTAAATTTATATGGTAAAAGTTCAGAATGCACCCGGAAAAAAAAACATTCTTTTAATTTTCATTATTTTTGTGTCTGGATAAATAAACTTCAGGAAATTATTAATAAAACGAATGGTTTTAATGCCAACGAAGCTGAAAACTTTAGTGCGGCAGCCGCAACTACAGTAAATTATGCTTTTAAAAGGAACTTATTTGACTCACCTGTTTTGACTGTAAGTAGTTGTCTACTTTGTTTGTCCCGCTTGGCTAACAAAGTGATTTCCTCGCTTCTGTGAGATGAAAAGTTTTGTGTTTCGCACGAATGCAATATTATTTGCGTCTCGTGCTTCTGAATACCTCGCTACGCTCAGGTTTCTTTTTTTGAACCACTCGCTACGCTCGTGGCTCAATTTTAGAAACCTTCGCTAGCTCGGTGTTCAATACAAGCACTCGCCGCAAACAATAATTTTGCATTCTTGCATAACAAATAACTATTGTAATGCAGGTAGGTACTTAAAAAATAACACATTGGTAAGTGTGGTGATCGTGCGCTGAACTGGTTTAGTGCCAGACTTCTTTGTCATTTAGATAATCATCTATTCTGTAATAGGCCTTTTGGCACAACGTGTGCCTTACACATCTTTTGAATCGGTAGTAGCCCAGTGGATAGAACAGTGAACTCGAAAGCTAGTGTCATGTCCATTCATGAATATAGTCCACTCTTGAGCAGCTTTTTTGTGCCTCTGGCACTCGATACTTCCGGAGTTTGGGGTGAACAGAGCAGCTACCACGAGTGCTTACTGTCACTGTCACTGAAAGTGATAAGTTGGATAAACAACCTTACTACTATAGTATTAGGATACAAGACATGACAGACGTCTAGCAGACGTCCGGAATAGCTTTTTCGCACTCGTGGTAGCTACTCAGGGCAAGTGTTTTATTAAACAAGGACCGTAGGTATACTCTGAGCCTAATCTGGTAAAGATACACACAATTTAAAGCCGTGTTTGGCTTCTCGTCTGATCCCTGATTAACTAATCAAACAAGAATGACAACTATGCATAAGCCCGAGGGTCTAATCGTTAATTAACATTTAGGTATGCCAATTTAACGATGGGTTTGTCGAAGCACATGCAGGGCTTTATTTCGGGACAATCAAAAGATCTAACTATTGAGCTGGCAATGAAGAATGTCCGTGGGTCGGTTAAATCACTTGAAACTTTATGACCGTGTAGCCTACAAGTTTAGAAATACGCCTGTTTTTGTTTCATTCAAATCGAGCCAGTAGTTTTAAAGTTACGACGGTTTTAGTTTCCGTCCTTTTGGAGTTTTTCGCGCGAGCGCGGCAAACTCGCGTGACGTCACTAAACAGCTGGCACCCGACACATACACCGTAAACCTCATTCAAAGGGCTGTATCTTTGGAACCGTACTAAATAGCCAGTTGAAATTTTCAGAGATTATGTTTTAGTATAGTGGATTACCCAAAAAATAATAAAAATAAAAAAATATTAAAAAATAAGAGGGGTCCCCATACAAAAAACGTTGTTTTATACTTCTTGCTCTATAGAAAAAACGGTAAGGCAAACAAGCATCAAACTTGGTATGATTATAGGTCTTACTCCATAGTATAACAAAAAAATATATAAAACGGTCAAGCGCGACTCAGACTCACGCGCCGCGGGCACGGATAACCAGTTTTTTTATTGTATGGCGGTACGGAACTCTCAGTGCGCGAGCCCTACTCGCAATTGGCCAGTTTTTTTTTTCTGTTTAATCAGTGTCACAGTAGTTTTAATATAATATTATTACTTACTTATTTATAACGTTACAAATTCGCTAGGGACAGGTTTTAAAGCCGCAAGCTATTCCCTAGTACGGGTTAGTTAGTGCTATAAAAATAAAAACGTATATTATTACTTAGCTATAGATGTGGATGACGGCTTTGAAAAATGACAATCCGATATAGCTTTATGATAGAAGTAAATTAATATTAATAAGTAATAAAACTAGTATAACGTAGGCATAGGTACATTTTTACTCATAAAAAATTGTAAGCAACCATTAACTCATCTGTTTTAGGTAAGTTATCGGATTGTCATTTTTCAAAGCCGTCATCCACATCCATACCTAAGTAATCATATATTTTTTTGTTATTTTTAAAGCACTAACTTACCCATGCTAGGGAATAAATAGCTTGCGGCTTTTAAACCTGTCCCTAGCGAATTTTTAACGTTATAAATAAGTATAATTATATTAAAACACTACTGTAACACTGACTAAACACTCAAAAAAACTGGCCAAGTGCGAGTAGAGCTCGCGCACTGAGAGTTCCGTACCGCCATACAATAAAAAAAAACTGGTTATACGGACCCTCGGCGCGTGAGTACGAGTCGCGCTTGACCGTTTTTTATATTTTTTTGTTATACTATAGTGTAAGCCCTAATAATCGTACCAAGTTTGATGCTTGTATGCCTTAGCGTTTTTTCTATAGAGCAAAAAGTATAAAACAACGTTTTTTGTATGGGGACCCCTCTTATTTTTTAACATTTTTTTTATTTTTATTATTTCTTGGGTAATCCACCATAATAAAACATAATCTCTGAAAATTTCAACTGGCTACCTAGTACGGTTCCAAAGATACAGGCCTTTGAATGAGTGTTACGGTGTATGTGTCGGGTGCCAGCTGTTTAGTGACGTCACAGCAGCTGACGACCGCGCGCTCGTCGCACAGCTAGTTTAAAATTAAATATCTCGGGAACTATAAGACGTATCAAAAAAATTTTTTCACACAAAGTTTTCATTTTTAATAGAGTGTATGGTAAGGTAGAAATCAAAAGTTGATGGTATTCTTCATTGTTTCAGTTATCTAAATGGACCTCGTACTCTATGATCTTTTGACATATGACTAAACACAATACAAAAAAAGCTGCATGAAAATTGTAATTAATGTGTAATTTCGCTACTATGAAATAGATTTTGTGAAAATTGTCTTACAAATCTTATAGGAGTCGCGGTCAAAGTTCGGCCATAGTTAGCACAAATACAGTAAAGCCAATTAGGCAGTATACGAATATTGTATGAGCCGTGGTATAAAATATATTCTAGGAACTGTACTACACCGTGTAGCACACGCTACGAAGTACTACGCCGTGCGCCGCGTAGCACACGCTACGAAATACTACGTGGGCGCCGCGTAGGAAACGCTACGAAGTAATACGCCGCGCGCCGCGTAGCACATGCTACGAAGTTCTACGCCGCGCGCCGCATAGCACACGCTACGAAGTACTACGCCGCGCGCCGCGTAGCACACGCTACGAAGTACTACGCCACGTGCCGCGTAGCACATGCTACGAAGTACTACGCCACGCGCCGCGTAGCACATGCTACGAAGTTCTACGCCGCGCGCCGCGTAGCACACGCTACGAAGTACTACGCCGCGCGCCGCGTAGCACACGCTACGAAGTACTACGCCACGTGCCGCGTAGCACATGCTACGAAGTACTACGCCACGCGCCGCGTAGCACATGCTACGAAGTTCTACGCCGCGCGCCGCGTAGCACACGCTACGAAGTACTACGCCGCGCGCCGCGTAGCACACGCTACGAAGTACTACGCCACGTGCCGCGTAGCACATGCTACGAAGTACTACGCCACGCGCCGCGTAGCACACGCTACGAAGTTCTACGCCGCGCGTAGCGTAGCAAACGCTACGAGTGCTACTGTGTACTACTTTTATGGACTTTTTGCAGCTTACCACTAATATAAAAGGTCTGAACATATCTTACAATATAATTTAGTCCCTCTGATATCTGATCTAATATTCGTATCTACAGTATTAGTTCTGAGTCTGTAATTCGACGACCAAGATTACAATCTCCGAAAATGTTTTTCCAGATTACTAATTCGAAACATGATAGCCTGGGTAGTTTTCACGATGTTTTTCTTCACCGTTAACGAGTGGTATGGCTACTACAAATTAACAAATGTGCGTTTGTTTGAAATAAATTCAAGTCATATTATTATGTACGTGCCCGCACATAAAACCGCTCGCTTCCAAGTCCATTGTTCTACCCACTAGGCTACCGCCACTCTTCTTATTTGACTAGTGTGCAATAAAGAGTTCTCTCTCTTTCCCTTCTGTGTGAGACAAGGCGGACGCTCGCTTTTGGTAAGTATATTCAGATGTCAATAGCAGAACTGGCTGACCCGGGGCTCAAATGTGATACGAGCTTCCAACAACAGGGTTCTACTCACTTGCTGTGCAACAAATGGGCTATTTTTGTTACCAAGTATCAGTAGGTAATTTCTCCCGTTGTCATGACATTTTAAAGCAAATGAACAAGTTTTTAACAGACTATCTCTACCCTCCTGTCGAGTGAAAACTTTTATGCATCAGAAGTCGAATTGTCATGACATTTCGATGTTGTAATTTTTGACTGCTCGCAATTTTCGTGCTCGTCGAATTGTCACCTGTCCTTATACAGGGGTCAGTGACTGTGGGGCCAGCAAGTTAAATTTCCGAGTAGCCCTCTGCGGCCTACACAACACACCTCACAGGCTTGCGAGTAAATAATAACGTGGAGTCAAACTGTTTCGCCACTTTGTGGTTAATGGAAATGCGGATATGGATTACAGGAATATTGAAAACGGATCAGTGTGCTGAGAAAGCTTTGGTTTGGTCAGGATTACTAAGAAGTATTATATACTTGTAGTGACTATGCACATTGTGATAAGACTTTGATACTCCAGCAAATAAAAATCCTACCAAACATAAAAAAAAACGAGATTGATTTCAACTTATCAACGTTTATAAAAGTTTGTCTTTTTAGACGGTCTTTAGATTTCTATAGAAACCTTTAGAAAATGGGATTATTCCATCTCCCAAACCCCTTACAAAACGATCGCTGGAACGATAAAGAAAACAGTCGTCCCTCGTAAATCTTCCTGTGAAAAGTTTGTTTAATTATTGCCCGAGGAGATAATTTTGGCCGCTCTCGCTTAGCCCAACTTGGAAAGCAAATCGAAACAACGATTCATAGTCGTTGCATTAAAATTATTTGTTTTGATAATTATTTTTTGAAAAATATTTAAGCAACGTTCCTAATAGCTACTCCGAAACTCTGGGCATTGCATTAATTAGTCTGAGTTTTTACTATTATAAAAAACTTGTGTTCTTGTTATGGCCTTATCAGGGCTGAAATAAATGTTTTTTTTTATTTTAATTTTATTATTGTTATTATTTATATCTCTAATTTTGGGTATTTACAATGTTTTTCAGATTTTCATGAACTATCCCAGCCCTCGAGTTTGGACTCAAATTGTTGGTTTGAAAATTCAAATGATCACTCAGACGCCGTATAAAGCTCAGCTCAGCTTTGAATATGTTTCAGATGAAATAGGCTTGCCCAGCATATTAAGCATTCTCAGCTTAGTCAGCCTAGACCACAGGAAATACAAGGCCAAACACAGCCACGAGGGTTACAATAAGTAAGTAAGTATCTAATACTTTTGCACAAAACTTCTTCCGCACCATTCGGGCTGGGGATTACTGTGGAAAGCACTCAATGTCTTAGGCCTTGAGGAGTGTAATGGTGGGTGAAGGTCATCAACTTGTAATTTAGGAGTGCGGAAGTGAACTGGGTTTTTGTAGCGTGTGACCTTGAGCCTGATAGTAAGTAGCTGAAGCAGCTGAAATACAATACAGTAAGATACAGCTACCTACTTAAGTAATGTATGATAGTTTATAGCCCAATTTCTGAGATGAAATAAATTGCTAAGCAAGCACTTAAGTATCGTTCTGTCTCTGCAGATTTCTCACAAAAGATCGTGACAGAACGATACTTAAGTATTTACTTCGTAAAATTTTAAATTCAGAAACCGGGCCTAGGTCATTGTTACGTGATTTTAGTATGTAAATAAGATTTGATATTCACAATTTAAGTTTATGTTACCTAACTAATTATAACGAATGTTGTACGAGTTGGCTTACCTTACTTAATATATAAATAAAGCGTAATCATAGAAAACTGGTGTTTATTCGTAAATGGCAGGGCATACAAAAATTTCAGTATATCAGGATGATATAAGAGATCTTCGTTGGTCTCCAAGCATCCGGCTCGATTCGCTCTATGGTACAGCGGTATGGAAAGATGTAATGTTTCCTCCATGATAAAGATAGAGGACACTAGTAGTGATCATACAATGATAACAATAAAGTGTCAATGTTTGAGTCAAGTGGTTGGCTGCAGCCGACTTTGACAATGTTAAATGCCGCGTAAATCAAACACTGCGTAAAGCCATGTCAACAAAAGGATTTTTTATATCACCAAAGTTTCCAAGAAAATGTGACTTGCCGCAATATATCAACATCTATTTCATGTAGGCACAAATATTGCTGTACGAAGCGCACCCCTAATGGAGGATAGACCACTGAAACAGGTTTTGGCACACAATAGAATGTACACGTTTGGTACCGCCAAACCTTCGGTAGCTCTTATCACAAAGGTTCAAAGGTAATTTTGGCCTGTGCAAAGTGTAGAATCAACGTGGGAGTACAATAAGCCAGTCAGCGGAATTGGAAGATTGTGTAATTTTCACCTGAGTCACGCATTCAGTGTGTGCCGTAGTATCTAACTCGGTGGAGAGGTTGGCTAAGTAATTAAAGGGCAAAGGTCGATTTGAAATTATGGCTGAGTGGAGGAGATAAAACTTGAGAGATGTTTCCAAAAAACATAAAAATTAAAACAAGTGAGAGTTTATATGACTGGAATAAAAGAAAGGCATAATACATTCTAGTGAGTGGTATTACCTCATCCGCTTCAAAATAAGCCCACACGGACTGCAGAGTAAAGGGCTCTTCATGCTCACGCCACTTCTCATGACCCTGTGCCACGCAGCCACTGTTTTCCAGCTACTTGGGCTATATCGTCGGACCATCTGGCTGGTGGTCGATCTTCGAGATCGCTACTTAGCCTGGTGTCCAGTGGCCCACTTCATAAAACTGACTGATAATTCAATGTACATTTTGTAGCCGATTAGGCATTAGAAAGGTTACAAAAAAGTTTAGGTTCCTTACTGACATATACACAGAATTTTCATAAATTATTGTTTTATGAAATGTCCCACTGGTGATATTATCTAAGTTTTAGCAATACCCTTTTAGAAACCAGCTATTTTCAGTAAAAAATTGAGCATTGCAAGGGTCACCCACTTACCTATTTTTCCGAAAACGTAGGCGCCATGAATTTAATTATAATAATTAAATGAAACGTGTCAGCAAGAAAAGTAGGTAAACTGTGGAATATGGGTTACCGAATTTCGTATAATAATGAGGGGGCTTGAGTGATGAGGGACATTTGGAAGTGGGTTCTTTCACAATGCTATTTCAGCATTAAACATCCTAAGTAAACATTTCACCATTGGGCGGGTGTTTTTGCGACATTGTTTGAACTTCAACAGTAATTGGAAGCTGTATCAGTTAACACTTCTAGCCAAATTCTTACATACCTATTCATCCCAAGAATTGCATACTGGACTAGTCTACAAATCATACCGAGTCACCGACCTACGCCACCCTGTATAAATGTAAGGACCATCATAATATTCATAATAGTCTTCTATTCTATTCTATTCATAATAGTTAACAAAACATTTACTAAAAGAAGGGCTTTCACCGAAAACAATCTACGTTAAAACAAGTTTTGTATTAACCATTAAACCAATGGACCTAAGAAAGTAAGACATAGCCTGTGCCTATATACATGTCCCACTAGCTGGGCAAAGGCGTGCTCAATGCGGAATTGACGATTTCCCCGTTAAGGGTATAATGCCTCATACCCTCAGGTTTCCTCTCGATATTTTCCTTCACGGTTATCTTGAGCCCCTTAGCCCCCCCCCTAAATCCGTTAGTGCAATTACCTACCTACCTACCATTAGCTTCCAAGCACGGGTCTAGAGTAAATAGTTTCACCTGTGTTTTAGGGTCATCTGAATTCATGATACTCGTACATCGACTCGTAAAGTCTGCAGAAATATGAAACTAAATATCTGGACAAAAACAGTCATTTATATAGACAAAAACAGTCATCATAACAGCGTTGTATCGCATCATAGGAGACGGGCGCCGCCATTACATTGACTAATTAGTATCTTACAAGGATAACGTCTACTTAAACCAAAGTCAACATGGCAGCCCTTATTCCTACAGCAGTAAAGCTTAGGGTCTCACTCTCACACCGCCTAAATAGAAAATAGGATTATAGGATAGCTGTTTCGTAGTTCGTTTCAAGGTTCAGTTTTCAACTGATTTCTGTAGTCTCGACTGTAGTGACTGTACGTGAGGTGACAGGAAAACTAAGTACTTAGTTGTTGTAGATAGTGTTGCGAGAAACCACGTTCCAAACAAGGTCTAGAATAATTAGAGGGTTACAGCTGTGGATGTATAATATATTTGGGTATTAATTATTTTGATCTGTCGAGTGATACATCGGTAAACGGTTCCAAGTTTTTGAATAATATTAATCTCTCTTTCTCCTTTTTCGACATCAACAATTATTTCCAGCTGCCATGGTGCAACTAACAAAAAGTACCAAGCTTGATATCTGGCATGTACCCATTAAAGCCAATGACTTGTAAGTTATTTTAACGTTTGCGATTTTGCAACAGTTAGGCCAGGTTCACCCGGCATTGTCCTGCATGTTTTTTTTTGCAGTATACGTCTTAACGAATAAATAGTGGTGCGTACAATGTACATAGAACCATTCACACAGGTTCTATGTACATTGTATGCGCCACTATTTATTCGTTAAGACGTAGGTATACTTCAAAAAAACGTGCAGGACAATGCTGTGTGAACCTGGCCTTACCAGTAAGCTCTTTGTACCGCTCGTTGTGAATCGTTGTATCGTTCTTTCCACGGTTTGAGGGCTGACAACTACGGAAAATTACTTTTTCTGTGAAGAAACCAAGCGAGCTGTGATTTAATCACATCAGTGGTTGATAATATATGGTGTTTATTGTGTTATGACTGAATCCGATCCATCAATTTATCTATATGTCCTTTGCTGAGAGGAAGCCTCTATCTACAAAGTATTACAAAAGCACCTAACTCTTTTTACAGGGTAATAGCACCCGGTGATAGGGATCACAACCAAAATTTTTTTTTGCTCTATGACGTTTCGTTAATTTTTAAATTAATCAAATGTGAACGACGTGGCGGGAGAAAAGTATTTTTAAATATTGTTTTCATTGACTTACACAATGTTTTAACAACTCAAAGCCATGTAAATGCACCTACACGCACAAACATATTTTTAAATTTGAGCTAATAACAAAAACAAAAAAGATATAAAAAAAATCAATTTTGAGGTTAAAAAATAAAAATTGTTTTTTTCAACTTTTTTTTACAGATTGGACATCCTGTCGACCAGTAGGTTACACCCTGTAAAAAGAGTTAGGTACTTTTGTAACACCTTGTATACCCAACAGTAGGTATTGTAGAGATATAATATAGGCCGACCGATTATGTATGCCCATGCGATTACATTGTGTTTATAACGTGGCAATTTGAGCACAATAGCGTCTCACGTCGCACTAATATGCGTCAGTCACTTTGCGGTACTATTGTTATGCTGGTCACGAGCCTGTTGTACATCGCCCTTGGCCGTTTCTCCTAATGGCCTAGCTAGGCGATATATGATTCAGTTTACGCCACAAGGGGTTACTAAGCACAGTTTCACTTTAAACGCATTTTCCAACGCTTTTTAGACTGTCTCTTGGTGTTTTCTGTGAAAACTATCGTTGGAATGACTGCATCGAAGACGACAATACACCAATTGGCAAAGAGGGGCAAGGGCCAGAGACGAATGAAAGAAAACTGTGGAGGAGGCCAAGACCCAGAATGCGCAAAAGGAAGTCAGAAGTAAAATACGCTCATTTACGGTAAAGTATAGCGCACTGCGCAAGAGATCTCGAGGCAGATATACAACCAAAGCTAAGCAAAGCACATTTGTAATACACGAGCGTATCCGCATCGAGTTAAAATGAATGAAATTTCAATGAAAAATGCTTATAGTTTCTGAACGAAGCGACCAGGTTTTTTAATTTATTTTCTCAGTACCGTTATGACCTGCCCTTTTACCCTGTTCCCGCTTGACGTTGAATTACGGGTCACCCTGTATACATTAACAGATCCAAACTTTCTACCTGGCAAAATATCCAGTAGGAGTTACATAGTCTAAACCCGTCGACCCGCGTAATACTCAGGCATTTTTTTTCACTTTTTTTGTGTCTGAAGCCATACTGCCTTTGACTTTGCTTCCCCGACTACGGAAAAACAAGAAGGGTAATGTCTTCAGCCAGCTTAGGGCTACTACGGCTGTCTGGCAAGATTATTGTTAGGCTCCTAACCTAACTGGTAACTTTCAAGAAGTAGACGTTATACAAGGTTTTGTTTTGTAAAGTGACATTTAAGCGACTAAGGGGTGATTATGAAAGGGGTGACTCAGGGGTGATATGAAATAATGTCAGTGAAAATTACCCAAAAATCCTTAAATTGTGGCCTCCCTTACTATTACACTAACGCTTGCAGCCGCACTCGCATAATCGGGCGCCAAATCACGGGCGCGCTTTGAGATGGCCTTCATGGGGTGTCCGACCCCATGAACACACACTGACACCCCATGAAGGCTATCTCAAAGCATATAATATTATCAAGATGACTAACTTCTGACTTGAATTGACTTAGATAGATTCGGTTAGTTGCCCGCCGCAAGTGCACAATGCACAATGTTTTTCGAGCGTATGCACACTCTACAGTTTAACTAAACCGTTTAGTTGCAGTACGCTCGCCAGACCAGACAGACCAGACTTACCAGGCCAGGCCAGACAGACCAGGCCAGACTTTTTATGAGAATTCAACCCACTCAAGTTGGTTTTTGTATAAAAATATGTGTATTCGGTGTACCTAAACCATGACTGAAGCCGGTGAGACATATTAATAAAATAAAAAAATCAGGCGAAGAACGAAACTATTTTTGCGTCGGCGGAAAAGTTTTATTTCTATCCGTATTCGATTCGGTTCGGTCGCCATTTCGATGTGTATTTCGGTATTTCCCTGCCCACCATCACTCCAACTTTCTCTATTGAAACCTCGTCCATTGTGTTTATTTTCTGTTCAGTATTTTCGCCTCGAAATGGAATATTGTTCGGCATGTCCACGGAAGGCCTTTTAGCCGAGGTCTCTCGCTGTTTCTTTCAACTACAAAATGTGTGAAGCAAGCATTCTTATTTTAGACAAAGCGCATATTTACTTTATGTATTTCTTCGCATTTTTACTTTTCCTCAATTTTGTGTATGTTCGAGTACCCACAATGCGTTAACCAATTATTTTACCCTAAACCACCTTGAGATTTTCACTATCCTCACATAATATTTTTAACCCGGGATACAAAAGAAGGGTGTTATAACTTTGACCGCTGTGTGTGTGTGTGTGTGTGTCTGTGTGTGTGTGTCTGTGTGTGTGTGTGTGTGTGTGTGTGACTGTGTGTCTGTCTGTGGCACCGTAGCTCTTAAACGGGTAAACCGATGTGAATGCCGTTTTTTTTTATTATCCGAAAGCAGGTTTTCTAACAAGGGTTCTTATGTTTATGTTACTATGTTTTATTAAAATCAGTTCAGCCTTTTAGGAGATAATTTTATGCTAATTTCGAGCTAAAACGTCGTCGGGGATATTTTATTTTTTTACTCATTAGTAAAGTTATTTTCTCTTACTGCGTCATAGTAAATCAAATTCACAAGTCAAACTACCAAATCACTTATTCACCACTAAGTACAAGCGAATTTCGTTCTTGATCAACAAATAATAAAGATAAGATAAACGCTGGCTTTAGTTAGTCACTCGGTAGGTCTATTTAGGTGGGTGACAATGTTTGGCCCCTGTTGGGTAAATGGGTCTAGTTTCAGTGGAAATTGGCTACAATTTTAGTCTAGGATAAGGTTACTTTGATGACAGGAGTATATTTCGTGCTTAAATTGTTTGAGATTGCCTGTATAACTGTGCTAACAATCTATACTTATAATAAAACTCTAGCGAAGTCAATTCTGTACATTGAATATTTTTAGAAAAAAACTAGCAGGGGTTACTAAGTAAACTATACTGAATACAAAAATGCAAAAAAATCGGTCTATGTCTGTCTGTCTGTCTGTCTGTCTGTCTGTCTGTCTGTCTGTCTGTCTGTCTGTCTGTCTGTCTGTCTGTGTGTTACCTCATCACGCGAATACCGCTGAATAGTTTTCAGTCAAATTTAGGACCGTGATAAGTCCTGGTTCTGGGAACAATCTAGGCTATCCGATGTTCAGAATACATTGCGGGTTGCAATTTTAACTTCGTTTTTTGTGAGAAATATTCATAATTTTGATATAGCTTCTTGAGAAGATATGTTAATAAAGTGATACTAAACACATTTCCGAAAAAAAAATTGAATTTCCGGAAAAAAAATTGACTTGGAACCTCATTATCTCGGAAACCTTTGATTTCCTAGGCATAGTTTCTTGGGCAAAAATGTTTGTTATGATGAGGACTATACAGGGTGTTAAAAGACCGCCAACACCCGAAAACCACTAGACACCAAAACAAAGTAGGTACCTACTTTTTCGATAAATTATTGTTGGGAAATGATTTTGGTTTTTTAGGTTATAATTTTGAAAAAATGTTTTTCAAAATTATAACCTAACGCACAGAAGTCATATTGCGCAAGCGTAGGTATCAGATTATGTTACTTAAGCTTGAAGTGCCGATGCTAAGAATACATTGCGGGTTGCAACTTTAACGTCGTTTTATGTAAGAAATATTCATAATTTTGATATGGCTTCTTGAAAATGTATGTTAAGAATCCCCTGAAGCTCTGCAGCCCTCTCGCTCGCACTTTTTAACATTTTAATTTATTGTAAGAGAATGATTCAACTTTGGACGATAAAATATAGTTGCGGACATAGATAATAAAGCTATCGATATGTAGACATACTTTAAATTTCACATTCATAGTTTAAAAAATAAATATTACTGAACTACTACTTTTAACCAAAGTTCTGTGATATTTTTTTTATTAGTAGGAATATGAAATCAAAAGTGTGTCCACATGTCGATAGCTTTATTATCTATGTCTGCAACTATATTTTATCGTCCAAAGTTTAATCATTCTCTTACAATCAATTAAAATGTTGAAAAGTGCGAGCGAGAGGGCTGCAGAGCTTCAGGGGATTCTTAAGAACTAGATACTGAATAAAATCTGCAAAAGAAAAGTTTTGAAAAATCCGACTTTGAACCTCATTATCTCGGAAACCGTTGATTTCCCAGGCATAGTTCCTTGGGCAAAAATGCTCCTTATGATGAGGACAATACGTGGTTTCCCGCTTTGTTGGCGGTCTTTTAACACCCTGTATGTGGTCTCCCACTTTTTTGGCGGTCTTTTAACACCGCTCGGTATTCAATACAAGCACTCGCCTCAAACAATAATTTTGCATTCTTGCATAGCAAATAACTATTGTTTACCGTTGAGCTGGATAGACAGAGTTATTAGCCGTATGCTTTGCTTGCTGGCTTAGCATGCGAATGAGTAAAACCTTATCTATGGGCTTATAACTTTATCTATCCCACTCTACGTCGAGGGAGATACATATAAACCCTTTTACTTCCTAAGCAATTCTTATGCTAAGTTTCCTGGTATCTTATCACGGGCGATACCTTAATGTAAACAATACATATTTATTATTAAATTTATAAATGTATTGTTTAGATTAGGGTTTTTATTCTATTTTATTCTATTGCTTTCTTTTGAGACCTGCTACCGCAAGTTAAGAAATAATAACTATTAAAATACCCCCGACATATTAGCTTCGAATAAGCATATTTTATAAATAGCTGAACCAATTTTGCCAAAACATAACTAAGAACATTCGCTAGAAAACCTGCTTCCAAATAATAAAAAAAACCTAAAGCTTCCAAATAGTTCACCCATTTAAGAGCTACGGTGCCACAGACAGACACATCCTCATAAACACTTATACAGACACACTCACAAAGCTGTCAAACTTATAACACCCCTCTTTTTTGGTCGGGGGTTAAAAAAAAACCTTCCTTTTGAGTTTTCCTCCACAGTCGAATTAAAATTAAATTTCAAATGTGTAAAAACGCATACGAAGTCGCGGGCACAACTAGTGATAATATAAAATGCGATCGTACAGTTGTTCCAGTTTTTGTTTTCAGTGCCATTTAGCTATAGGTACTAATATAAATTAGATCAGCCAACATAGCTATTGGAGTAGAAATTATTATTATGAATTGAATGTGAACAAAAAAAAACAATTTTGCGCATTACCTATCAAAAGCCTCAGAAAAAACGTTGATCACTAAGTAATAAAGTCTACCATTTCTTGGCGGCAAAGTCTAAGCTAACGTATTTTACCTATTCATTGTTCTTAATTCAAATATTTATCCGTATAAAGTAAAATATAAGTCAAGCATTTTGTCAAAGCGCCCGCCGACGCGGGAATTTTTAATAAGCAGGAAGAAATTAAACTTTGCCTCGACACAATCTCTCCATTTCGTGAAGATTTCCGAATTTCCTTATCCCAAGCCACGGTGCAAGGAAACATGATGCAATCTTCTAAATGTGCCAGTTCAATTTATCTGTTTACAGGTTGTTACTCAAACTATCGTCGAGTCGGGTGTCACTGACCAAAACAATACCCTGTATATCTCAATTAAAAATAGCTTGAAGCACTCGGCGATAACGTAGCTTCCTATTAGTGAAAGAATTAAAAAAATCGGATGAGTACTTTTTGAGATTACCACATACATACATACATACAAACTTTTCCTCTTTAAAATATTAGTGTAGTAGTATAGATTACTTTCAATGATGAAGACATTTTCAGACACAAAACATGATTTGATATACAACGGGAGTAAGTTTTTAGCAAATCAGTTTCTATTTTGGGGTAGAGGGGGTCTCGTTTTATTAGACGCTTCACTTGGCACGCTTGCACATAATTTGACAGCGTAAATTAATACTTATTAAACCCCCATGCCGGTAAATACCGCATTAGGGGATGCTAAATTACTCTGAGAAGTTAATATGGCAGGTGGTATAGCTAATTTCATGAGACTTTATCCTGTCACTCTGATACTCCGGTAGGCGAAGTAAGGTAAGTAGCAAACAACATTAAGGGTAAGTTCAGATGACAGGCGCTTCAAGCGTCGAACGCGCGCTAGATATTTGTATAGGGGTCATTCTTTGAGAGGTCGATTTTTTTGGTCACACCCTAGTATCTACTAAACTATACATCACACAGTACTAAATTAGCATTTAATCGTCTACTTAACTAACGGTCCATTGAGGCACATCAAATAAAAACAATATTTTATAGAGGAAATTGCCTAAATATCCCTTTGAAGGTCAAAAAATGGGTGATTTTGCGAGTATTTTGCATGTCACACGCGTGTGGGCCTGGTATGTTTTTGTTTGTGGTTTTACTCATGTGCCCACTACTATGCTAATTTATACCTTTCTAAATGCCCAATGAGTGCTTCTATCCAATCGTATATCCAGCATTCTATTAGAATGAAAACTCTTGGGTCTGTAGACATTCCTAGAAATGTCACGCGTCGAGCAAAGTTTAAATCGTGCCACGAAAGTATGTTTTTATACAAGCTTAAATACGCGGCAAGTTTCTAGTTACTGGTGCAAAATATCGTCAAATGGTCCTTGTCAACTATTATGGTTCGTATGTGTCGCTATCTTTCATGCCTAAACTTTTACGTAAGTTCTTGACTTTTTTTAAACTTTGGTTCAGTAAGGTAGCTGAAAGTAGTGGCACGTTTTGCTAGTATAGTAAACAAGACTACACTAAACTGTTCTAAGTACATGAATGCGTATATCCCTGAGTAGGTATTGTCGTAAAAATAAATACGATTGCTTCTATAGTCTAAGAGAAATAGCTACATTTTAGTTATTTCTGAGATCGGTGGCACTGAGATCGGTGGATTTAAGCCACCGATCTCAGTTATTAGCCAAGGATCTCAAAGAAGTTTTCAACATATTGTATCAATTTCACAGATTCTTTAGTACCACACCGAACGAGATGCTATGACTAATTCAAAATTTATCAGTTTGTTTCTATGGACTAAAGTTTAGACTTCATTTAAGCTATTAAGGTACTGTTTTTTGCAAGGAAATGTAATTTCACGCAAATAAAAAGCAAAATCCGTATAGACAGACAATTTTAGTGTATAATTATTACAGTCACACATATAATAGAGCATTGGTCGCCGATGCGAGAGAACCAGGTTCGATTCCCAGCGCAGACTTTATTTCTTTTCAAAGTTACATAAATTTGTAAATTTGAAGTAGCTAAACCCCTCCCTAATGTGAGGAAAAACATCGTGATGAAACCCGCAACTTAGTTGGCTCCACACGTAATGACTTCTCTTGTGGGCTAGGCCGACCAAGCTGTCAGGATAGTATAGGTGCTGGGCAAGCCTACGCCATCTAAAACAATGTCCCAGATACTGCAGCACCGACTGGTCTCTTCACCCATCTAGTGTAAGTGAAGGTGCCACTGGACGCTGTATAAATAGAAGCGAAGGCTTGTTGACTATAATTTTGCATGTTTAGCTTAGGAATTGATCTTTTACAATGATTTTATGAAAATAAAGATATGATTTTTTTGATATTTTTATGATGTTTAATAGAAATTTTTTGCTTAATTTAGCCCCCTTTTATCTGTATCAGTTCATGAGTGACGTTTAAATTTAGAAAAAACGTTTATTATTCACTGTAATTACTGTTTATAATAATTTTAGACACTATCTGAGATCGGTGGCCTTTTTGCTGAGATCGGTGGCTTGTCAAAAAAGAAGATTTTTTTTTCATTAATCTATAAAGCCTACAGGTGTGCCTCATCGACATATTGACTAGTTTTTAAGCCATCTTTTACGGTGTATTTTTAGTTTTCACCTATCTTGCCTAAAATAAAAGCCACCGATCTCAGCGAAGAACGCTTTTCTCAGGAATGACCGATAGTGTTCATATGACACGCACTTGTCAGGCGATGAACGCGCGTTGCCACAGCCACCTTGGTTCAGTTTACAGATGATGGACTTCGAAAAACCTATTAAAACCAATGATCTCAAAGCGCGACAACAGTCAAGCGTTAGCGCAGCGTTCAACGTGCGCTTTATGAAAACGCGCAGTAGCATGTGTAGGTATACGGCCTGAATAAAATGTACGAGTATGTAGTTCTAAGCGCCTCTTATTTGAACTTATTAGTACTTTCTAATCTGTGAATCTGTGGGAAAAAGCGTTATTTAACTGCCGTTATGTAGCCGTATTTTCTGCGCCATCTAGCGAGCATTTTAAAATCAGCTTTTAACTGTCAGTTGAACACGGCTCATTCTAAGGTTATATCGATTCGTTTAGTGTATCTGATATAGGAATTAATTTTGTGTATTTATCTTTGCGCGCGGGCTTTTCACAGTTTGTATGGGCGTGAGCGTGGTAGCCGGCGTTATTGCGTTTGCATTATTGCGATATCTGTTTTCAGTACATTTTGTATTAGGATGACCATGGTTACACACAACTGCTACGGTAATAACGCCGCAACGTTCCTAATACGAAATGTACTGACAACAGATATTGCAATAACGCATGCGGTAATTACCACCGCCACCGACCGATAAAACGCGCCTGTGTGGTCCCCCACGCCTCCCGCCTTTAAGGTTTTCCGGGGTTTGACGAGAACGATACCTACTGTAAAGCCAGTGCAGAAAACTGACGAAATTGGCTCGGATCGGGGTGAAAGGAAAAGCCCCAGAGGGGACTCTTTAGAAAGATAGATAGATGACCGATTTTCGATCAGCCAAGTTACCCTCTAAGCAAGTACATTACCTAGTCTCATTGAATAGTACTTCTTGCAACGTCGCAAACAATCCCCTTAATTAAGACGCCATAGGTCTCACAACTAGCGCCGCCCATGGAAAAAAAACATATCTTCTTTTTGAATGCGTTTTTAGCAAAAAACGCTCCTGCGATTTCTCTTACTTGGAGGCTTAACTTTTTTTAGGACCTAAGGTTTGGATTCCAGATCCTAGAACCTATGAATGCAATCGATGAATCGATTGCATTTGGATCTGGAAGGATCTGGAATCCAAACCTTAGAGGTCCTAAAAACAGTTAAGCTTCGCGTTGAGAAATCGCAGGAGCGTTTTTTGCTAAAAACGCATCCAAAAAGAAGATATGATTATTTTTTCATTGGCGGCGATAGTTGTGAGACTTATTTCATCTTAAAAGGAATATAAACATTTCTTAAGCTAAAGTAAACAATAAGAAGATCTTCTTACCGTACGTATCGGTCGCCTCAATCCTTCGGGAATAATGTAAAATATTGAGAGGCAAAACAATTTCGAACAAGTAATAGTTAGAGAGCTGGTGACCAATCGAGATATTTTTTCGTACAAGGCTAGGAGTTGGTAGGCTGATAGAGTAGACTTCGCTGAGTCTGGGAAAAATATTTTTTTGGCACGGTCGCGGTTGAAAGTTAGATTTTTTCGACTTTGAAAGTTTAAATGTATGGGTTCAGTATATTTTTTTTGTCGTACAAGGCTAGAAACTTCTATGTTAGTTGTTGAGACTCCGTTGAACAAGAAAATATTTGTTTTTTTGGCCAAGCGTGGTTGAAAGTTTGATTTTTATAACCCAAAAAATCACACTTTCTAGGTTATAAAAAACAATATTTCTACCGCGTTTGGCTAGTAATAAATAGTGATTTCGTGATCAGCGGAGACTAAAATGGCAGCCCAAAAACTCCCAGCCTTGTAGACAAAAAAGAAATGACTCAACCCATACATTTAAACTTTCAAAGTCGAAAAAATCTAACTTTCAACCGCGACCGGACCAAAAAAATATTTTTCCCAGACTCAGCGAAGTCTACTCTATCAGCCTACTAACTCCCAGCCTTGTACGAAAAAATATCTCGATTGGTCACCAGCTCTCCAACTATAAGTCGAAGTTAGGTTGGGGCTCTAATTGAAAATGGAAAACGTTTTGAAATGATCTGCCAAATAAGTTTGTTCAACGATTGACAAGTCGCTCTTATACAGGGTGTCCAGTAAGCGGTGCAGTAAGCGTTCCTCGACAAAGGTGAGTTTTTTTGTACTGCTTACTGGATACCCTTCTGTATAATTTTAAGGGCTATAAGCAGAGACGGAAAATCATTTGAAGCACCCACGGAAAATAAAGATGTTCAGGTTCAGGCTAACAAAACACGTAGCCCTAAAAAGACAGGAGCAGTGCCCCAGCTCAAAGTAAAAGTGAAAGAAAAACAAAACTCGTATCAAAGGCATGGAGCTGTCCACAAGAAAACGGGCCATGTGCGAGACGGACTGCCGCGCCGAGGGTTCCGAACCATCATACTATTAACTGTGGTATTATGTTATATTTACAAGAAAATAAAAATGGTTGTGGACCCCCTAACTCGTACTTAACCATTTTTACTTTTTGTTGTTACACAGTAGGTAGACTTATTACGTTACTGTCACACAATTTAACGATTTCAATAACTACTAAATTAAACATTTAAAATACCTCCGACATTTTAGCTTCAAATTATCACTAGTTGTTCGCCCCGAACTATGAACTCGCGACCCCATATCTCAGTAACCCCTCAACCGATTTGGCTCATGTTCGAACTTAAAAATTATCTTTGCCTCATTTACCCGCCTACCAAATTAGGTGACGATTTGACTTCATTTACTCAAGTTATCGTCGAACGAACATTCATACATACATACATACATACAAACGCCGGATTGTTCCAGAAGACTCGGATAACTTCGCTCGCTTCGCTCGCTCGTTTAATACTAGTGGTTCGCCCCGAACTACGAACTCGCGACCCCATATCTCAGCAACCCCTCGACCGATTTGGCTCATCTTCGAACTTAAAAATTATCTTTGCCTGATTTACCCGCCTACCAAATTTCATAACGATCCGACTAAGTTTACTCAAGTTATCGTCGAACGAACATTCATACATACAAACATACAAACATACATACATACATACAAACGCCGGATTGTTCCAGTAGACTCGGAGAACTTCGCTCGCTTCGCTCGCTCGTTCAAAAATCTCATAAACGGATGAACAGATTTTGATAAAACATACCTTTTATCTAAGAACACCCGCTAGATACCAGCTTTCAAATAAAAAAATATCCATCCAAAAAGGTTCACCCGCTTAAGTGGTAGCACTTAAACGGTGCCACAGACAGGCATACAGACAGACAGACACACCCTCACATAGCGGTCAAACTTATAACCTCCTCCCTCTTTATGTATCGGGGGTTAAAAATTCAGCCCTTTGAAGGTAGTCTAAGATGGGCGGACGAACAGACCCGTAGGCAAAGTAATAGGGTCCCGTTTGGCACCCTTAGGGTACGGAACCCTAAAAATTCTTTAACATGGGGCGAAGGAGGACGCATCAAAGTGTAAAAATCTGTGCGTTGTGTATTCCTACAGATTTTTACTTATACTTGTACTGGCATTTTATTTCTTAATGCTTTGAGTTATTAAATCGTAGATATTAGAACACGCTTGGAAGATTTCTGGAATGAACGTTTATTGTTCGATTTAGATGGGAGAGGAAACACAATAAAATTACGACTGAGAGAGTGCTCAAATACAGTAAGTTCTTCGAATCATTCATTTTGCAGATAATTGAAGGGCTTGTTAGCAACGACACCGACTGGCGCAGTTTTGGCAATGTTAGCGAAAATAATGTGGTTGGAACAGCTGATTTATTTTTGTTATAATTTGTTTGGTCCCATGGTAAAAGTTGTTTGTGCTGGTGAGTAGAAAGATCCCACAAAGTTTGGCTGGTGGGTGACTAATGTGAGTTGAGAATTCTACTAAGCAAACACTTAACTATCGTTCTGTCACGTTCTTTTGTGAGAAATCCGCAGAGGCAGAACGATATTTAAGCACTCGCTTAGCGAATTTCTCAAATCAGAAACCGGCAGTAAAAAGGGTAATTTTCCCTTGAGACCTTATTTTATAGACAAACAAACAAAGCGTATACGAAATCAAACATCCGCGACTGCAATATCCTGATACGTAAACTCGTATGTTTGTATGAAATTGTCAATCAGATTTTCCTGCTGGCGATTGAGGCACGCCGCATCGCGTCCGCTTCCAGCCACACGCTTACGTGTAGGGCGTCAGCCTAGCGGCACCAGCAATCAGGGGCCTTAGCCTGTAACACAATGGCGTATCAATGGCGTCCCAGGTAGAAGGACAAAATCGGGATTTTTTCCTTGTTCTCCTACAACCAGCGAACTAATCCTCTAGAATTAGACTCATAATATTCTTTGCTGTACTACAAAAACATTAAAAGGACCGACACTGGACCGACAGCATAATAAATCGTAATTGAAACCGTCAACCGGGAGCCCATTTTGGCACCATTGCGTTACAGGCTAAGGCCCCAGCATTCACGTGTGCAGTTTTTTATCAATTTATCCATTTATTGGAGCGGTGGAAGCCCGAAACCTTTTGCTTCTTCTTCTTTATGTGCCATCTCCTATCGGAAGTCGGCAATCTATCATTACGGCCACTTCGGCCCGCAATGTTGCGTTTCGGAAGAGTTGTGTGTGGGTTCATGGCTTGTGTTAAACCATTCAATTTTAGCTTACATTAAAGGACTAAGACCTAGGTTAACTCAGCTGTATCCTTAAAATAATTACCCCCACCCGGTCGTTCCGGACCGGACACGACCAGCAAGATCGTCCCAAGTAGAGAAAACTTCTTTGAGCTCTTTGTCGCTCCTGAGGGATAGCAGGATTTAAATCAAGTAGGTAAGTCACCCGGTCGTTCCCGCTCGCTCAAAAAATAGCGAATACCTACCACCGTTAATGAAAAAAAAAAAACCTTTTATTTATTGTCTTTTATAACTGATTATTGAAATTGCTTTTACCAGTTATCACCGTCTAAAAAAACGCAGAACTAACAATGTATTAAGTGTTAAGCAGTATTAAAACAATACGCTAAAAAGCTCAATCAAAGTGGCCCGCTTCTGGGAGCGAGAAGTATGATGAGGACATCGATACGAAAACAAAATTGTACAATATCCTTTCCTGTGATCCCGCTAGCCTGATGCACACACGCTTCCGCTCCCACAAGTGACTGCATGCAAAGATGTAACGTCGGCGGATTCGATCTCTTCTCTCGTAAAATGGCCTCGGTTTTATTTAACTCTTGCTTGAAAGAATATTGCGGCTCAGCGCTTAGACTTTGCATGTTATGAATATCTGTTTATTCACTTTTACCACACTCTAGAAGGCTGTAGTGTAGATAAAGATACACAGTAAAGTAAAAGTAAAAAAGTAAAAATCTTTTATTGCTTCCGACAAAAAAAAAATGCGATTACAGTTAGGAATATTAATTTGTTTACAAGTAAGGGTAGCAAAGGGTGGCTTGCCCAGCATGCCATCCAGGCATGAATACAACTGGATGGCGCTGGTTTTCGGAACTCACCTTAGGACATACAACTAGACTAAACTTAACTAAACTATACTACAAATATGTGTGTGTGAGTGTGTGTGTGTGTGTATATGCGAGGGAGGCTGAGTGTGAATATTCATATCAATCCATCCAACCTTAGCCAATATCGTTCGGTCATACGTTATGCCGATCTATAGTTTGTCGGTCCAACGTTCGGTCGGTCCAACGTTCTGTCGGTCCAAAGTTTGTCGGACAACTCCAACGGTTCCAGAATCGTGATAGTGAATACTCTCACGGTGCAGTGGCTTAATGGGGGATTTTCTGACAAATAAAAAAAATTAAAAAAAAGTTTTAAAAGCTGTGACAGATGGCGTTGATCCGACATGGGGTCTATCACAGAGTAAATTAATTAATGCCTATAAAGGAGAAAAGTCTTCTTCACTTCATTGTTCTGTGACTTCATCTTTCATCGTCGTAGACGTCATTCCATTTTAGTACATGAAAAAGTGCACGACTTTGTTATTGTTCTTGTATGAGTGAATGGTAAAACCGGAAACGCTTCATTTTGCTCCACTAATAATATACCTAAATGTGTTTGGTCTACGAAGGCCAACGAGCGCGAACTGGCAATAAAAAAAAAACTTGTCACGTCAGCGACATCTAAGTAGGTAAAATTTGGAACTACAACTTATGAACTGTCAGAAAATTCCCCATTGGGTCTTACAAAATCGACGGTGAATCGACTTTCAGTGTTACTCGCGAGTATGTTCCAGACAAGGTACATTCCGTACACAAACATGTATTTGGTATAATCCGCAAAGATTTTAATTAAGCCTCCGTACCAACGGGCGGGGAGGGGCAGGTTTCTAATTATTTTGCCGTTAGCTGTCGCAACAAGCCCTTGGTTTTAATTTAGATGCTGTGTTTTTTTTCGTTCACAATACAGGGTGTCACAAAAAGGTCGGGTTTTATGGTCAAAGTGAGCGCGTCATCGTCAAAGTCAACTTAAACCTTTTGATTGGTTGTTTAGATACATCCCATCAAAATGCCCGTGAAAAGGAGGATTCAAGCTGAACTTACCAAAGTTACCAAATACAAGTATGTAGGTATGATGGGGCCAAGTGCAAAATGTAGAAATATCAGTAATGCTCCATATAAATGTATACTTGTAGGCTTCGAAGATAGAGATTTTAAAGTATTACGAGAAAATATTTAAAAATTATTGACATTATTGTTTTTTTTTACGAGTAAATAGTTTTTATTGATGGGTAAAGCGACTCTCGAAAGTTTAACGGGACTCTTTTTTTAACACGCCATATATTTCATATTCTATCTTTGTACACACGACGGCACGTGAGAGTGTAAACTTTTGTTGTAAAGTCACCCGTAACGTACATGCATTATGCAGTGAAAAACGTGTACCTACTTTCAAAAATGTTATACTTATTGTTTTTCTAAAGCACTAGCCCGTGATAGGGAACATATTTTTTAAGATTTAGGTATCGGAAGGTTGCGATCATTGGACCAGAGCTTTGATTGGACCACTCAATATTTTTTTAAACATTAATTAATTGGTTGCTATATTTGGACCACTGGTACATAATGCACTAAGGCCCAGTTTCTGAACTGAGAATTTCACTAAGTAAATACTTAACTATCGTTCTGTCACGTTCTTTTGTGAGAAATCCGCAGAGGCAGAACGATATTTAAGTGCTTGCTTAGTGAATTTCTCAAATCAGAAACCGGCAGTAAGTACATTTATGGCAACGTTGTGGTCCAATTAAGGCGACGATGGTCTAAATAACGACTACCAAATAATTTTATTTTTTTAATTTATTTCCTATACTGTTACCCCAAGGCCCCTTCTGATGTTAATAAAGTTGATGAGTAATAGAAACTATACAGTGGTTTCATTTCAACTCGTAAAGTATGGATTACAATAGGTCAGAAAGTTATGTGGTCCAATCATCGCAACCTTCCCCTATTATTGCGCCTTCCCTCCGTCCATACGACGAAATAAAGTAGGGGTTGGAAAATTCGCATCGACAGTTACTTGGCTTTGGTACAGCGGCCTGCACGGTATGCAATAGGTTGCGGGTTAAAAAAACCGTTGACGTTAACGGCGGGAGTGGATTTTTAGCGAAAAGGCACCTCGTGGACTGTCATCGACTTATTAGGCCCATTTTTGAATTGATAATTTTAAATCTCTCATAAAAGAATGAGACCGAACGATGCATTAGAAACAGAACGATGCCTTAGAGTTTACAATAATATTCATAAACGGGCGGCGGTAACCAAAAACCACATAATGTCATTCAGCTGAAAAAAGGTTCGCGTTCAACTCTATAAGAATATCATTACGGAGACCTATTTTTATGTGATATGGGTGTGTTCTGAAAAAGGTCAAACTACATAACGGCGGGTCCATTTATTTGGCAGTCACACCCTTGCGATTATAACGTTATTGTTAACGGAGGTTCGTCGTGTGGAATGTGTTGAATGCAAAATGATTGAGTAGTTTTTAGTTATGGCCCCTAATGTATGTTATTTAATTTTTGGGTCATGCAATTATCGGTCTTAGGGTGGTATTCTAGAACGCTACTTAAACTCAGTTTAAACAGAGTTCAGACTGTCGATAAAACAGTGCATGTTTTGATATGAAGGGAGGGATATTAAAATCAAAACATGCACTGTTTTATCGACAGTCGACACTACTAAACTCTACTTAAACTGAGTTTAAACAGAGTTCAAGGAGCGTTCTAGTTTGAAATGAGTTTAAACAGAGTTTAAGTAGCGTTCTAGTTTGAACAGAGTTTAAGTAGCGTTCTATAATACCGCCCTTACTGTTTTGTGTGCCTGGGCCTCTCTCTCTTCCGAGCTTTAGTCCCACACTTCGCCTGTTCTTGGTGTCGTCTTCAGAGGCTCCGCATTCTATGAGGTCTTTGTTGCCCACGTCCATCCACCTGGTTTTCGGTCTTCCTCTGGATCTCCGCCCGGGTTTCCGATGTAGTCAAGTGGGTTCCGCTTTACGTGCCCTGGGCCTGGGATAGGTAATTATGTTTAGATGGAGTAGGCTTGCTCTGCACCTATACCATCCGCTGCAGCGTCCGTATTGTCACTTCACCCTTTGTTATCGATGCAGCCTTGTGGCAGCACTGGGTTGTGTCCCGCTCACTTCAACTTTTTATAAGAAAGAAGACTTCTAAAGTTTTTTTATAAGGATAAAAAAATCGCTCGGGACACGACTTGAAACCGCATACCGTGCAGACGCTCTACCAATTCAGCTACCGAGTCAAGTAACTGTCGATGTTCCGTAGCACGGGTTAGTGCTTTAGAAAATACAAAAAGATGACTTCTGTATCTGTATTTACTTAAACAATTCGTATACACGTAGGTATACATGTGTGTGTATCATCTTATTTGCTTGTGTCTCAGCCTTATCAGTACCGTTTAAACAAATAAGTACACATAAATGAAAAGCCATTTTATTAACAAGCAGCGTATTAAGCGAGTTTGTTAAATGAGGTCTGAACGTAATATGAACGGGGCGCGCGCAAATAATATTGAATTTTATTAACAAAGTTGCTCGAACCAGACTATTATTCTAGAGAGCGATCGCCAATGCCCGAATTCCCCTGTGGATGCCAAACGTTCAGAATTTGAGATTAATTAAAATTTGCCTCTTAGACATTTTTTTTTGTACTTTTATTCTGCTTGGAGCGGTAGGTACTGTCATAGGCTTATTAAGGGCCCTGTCTTGCCGGCACCTTTCTCGAATTCGCACGCACACAGCAATCGACGCGCGGCCGACCGCTCACGCACACTCTTGCACGGTCGACTGCGCGAATAGTGATGTAAAATTGAAGAATCGAAAATGTACTTTTTATTTCAAACTAGCATTTGCGCACGTTGTTTACCCGACTGTCCAAAGGAGGGTTATGTTTTTCACGTTCTGGAAATTATGGGAATTATGAACCACCTCCACCTCTCACGATCCTGTGCCAGACGTAGCCACTGTATTCCGGTTACCAATTCTATGAATAACCCATATCTCCTAAACGGCTAATGCTAAACCCATGTTCGTTCATGGTACCTACATACCCTAAGAAAAGGACTCGACAAAATCTACCCGATTCAAGTATCAAAACTTTAACTGCCCATATCTCCTAAATGGCTAATGCTAGATAAGTCTAAGCTCTACCTCTACCTGATGATAGAAACAAAAATAACTAGTTGTTCGCCCCGAACTATGAACTCGCGACCCCATATCTCAGCAACCCCTCGATCGATTTGGCTCATGTTCACACTTAAAAATTCTCTTTGCCTCATTTACCTACCGGTGTGAAGTTAGCTGACAAAACTTGGCTGACAATAATAATTATAATACTGCTAAATTAAGATGGTAATTTTTTTAATGCATTTTTCAGCCCTTGTAAGTATCCTGAAAGTCAGTAACTGTAAAAAATGATTGCTCAGATCAAAACGGTCAATTTCGAGCCGGAATCAAATAGTTTTTCTTAAATATGTTCTCAGTTCAATCTTAATTTTATGCAAACCGATTAAGATTCCAGGCAAGATTAGTTTTTTACCACTCTTGACGCTATGATTTTCTTTAGCACATACTACAATCTGTCCAACAACACCAAACTCAGGCTTGGATTCCATTCAGAAGTACTCAAAAAAATTAGCTGACAAAAATAATTTCACGGTTTTTTCAACTATTTTCAGTTTGGTCAAAATTAAAAGCCGCCAGAGTTTTTTACCACTCTAGACGCTATGGTTTTTTTTAGCACATACTATAAGCTATCCAACAACACCAAAATCAGGCTTGGATTCCATTCAGAATTGTGTCTAGAGTTGTAAAAATTGTGACGGCTTTTAATTTTGACCAAACTGAAAATAGTTGGTAAAATTGTGAAATTACTTTTGACATTAAATTTTTTGGGTACTTCTGAATGGAATCCAAGCCTGAATTTGGTGTTGTTGTATAGCTTATAGTATGTGCTAAAGGAAATCATAGCGTCTAGAGTGGCAATAAACTCTGGCGGCTTTTAATTATGACTAAACTGAAAATAGTTGGAAAAATCGTAAAATTATATTTGTCAGCTAACTTTTTTGGGTACTTCTAAATGGAATCCAAGTCTGATTTTGGTGTTGTTGGATAGCTTTTAGTATTTGCTAAAGGAAACCATAGCGTCTAGAGTGATAAAAAACTCTGGTGGCTTTTAATTTTGAAAGAACAGAAAATAGTTTTGGAAAAATAGTGTAATTATTTTTGTCAACTAACTTTTTTGGATACTTCTGAATGAAATCCAAGCCTGATTTTGGTGTTGTTGGATAGCTTATAGTATGTGCTAAAGAAAAAAGTAGCGTCTAGAGTGGTAAAAACCTCTGGCGGCTATTAATTGTGACCAAACTGAAAATAGTTGGTAAAATCGAGAAATTATTTTTGTCAGATAACTTTTTTGAGTACTTCTGAATGGACAAGCTTGATTTTGGTGTTGTTGGATAGCTTATAGTATGTGCTAACGAAAAGGATAGCGTCTAGAATGGTAAAAAACGAATCTAGCCTGGAATCTTGATCGGTTCGCCTAAAAAAGGTTGAACTAAGAACAGTCATATAAAAAAAAAATACTATTTGATTCCGGTTCGAACAATATTTTTAACAGTTACAGGCTTTCAGGATACTTAGAAGGCCTGAAAAATGCATTAATAAAAAATACAATCTTATTTAGCAGTATTATAATTATATTGTCAGCCAAGTTTTGTCAGCTAACTTCACACCGGTCATTTACCTGTCTACAAAATTCAATGCCGATCCGACTAAATTAACTCAAGTTATCGTCGAACGAACATTCATACATACATACATACAAACATACATACAAACATACATACATACAAACATACAAACGCCGGATTGTTCCAGTAGACTCGGAGAACTTCGCTCGCTTCGCTCGCTCTTTCAATAAAAAAAAACGTTCTACCGCGTTTCGGCCCTAAATCTTGCCGATTATTTTCTTTCGACACGGTCATAAAAAAAATACTTCGTAATTAATACTTCCATACATACACGCGAAGAACATTACGTGACATTAATTACCCTCCTTTACTTGCGTAGAAAAATCAGTTTGCAACTTTGATGTGTAGTAGTTCACGAAAACGCGTGGACCAGTTAGTCCTACGAGTCTGCAGTTTTTCGTTTACTTATGAACACGCCTTCGCGCATTGCAATAACTATACCACGAAGCAACTCTTGAGTCAAGCGACAGCATTCCATTTTTGAAAATCGAATCCCGCGCGAAAGCAAACCAGCTTACGTTGAACCTTACATAGTATGTAAACCTACGTGCCGGCAGTCCTTCATTTATTAGTCCACTTTTGATACAATTTGTCCCCACACTACAGTGGGGCGAGGTCGCGCCACCAATCAAGTCTCTCGGTGGAATCTTAAATTCATTGTATTAAGAACCAAAATGCTTTAACTCATCGGTCTTTTTTCGTGGTGCGAGCTATATTCCTACACATCGGGGCCTCGTGGAGCCGAGCGACGTGCTCTCTCCTCGATGGCACGCAGCGATCTGAACTCCGAGACGGGGTCGACGCTTGCGTGAAAACAATTCCGTACTCCATACTAATTCGTATGGAGAAATCGCACGCAAAATTTGGTTATGTTTGACGAATTAATGCTCCAAATACCTTTTGTTTTTTGCAAAAATACAAGGTTCACACTATTCTATATATACTCATAACTTACAGGATAAATATTCAACTACCAAAATTATCTGTGGATTCTTCAACGACACAAACTTTAAGAGCAGTTTTACGCGTTTTTTAGAAAATTTAGATATTTTTTTCTAGCTTGCTATCAATTATATGCCAAAATCAATTGTTATGGGGTGTAATACAACTCTTCAAAAACTTGTGTAATTATTTAATGGTCATAATACTAATATTTTCTGTCATGAACCACACAAACTGTGCGGTACGTTTAAGTACTAACCCTCCTTAAGGTGAGGTACGAATCGAGATTAGCACACACGAGGGAATATCGCACGAAGGATCATCGATATAATACTAGGAATAAGTTGCACCGCAGCGTGGCGGTTATGACGCTCTCGTTGGATTTTTTAATTGTTTTTGTCACTTTACATCAATATGAACACATTCAGAGGAATATCCTTTGTCAATCCAGCGATATCTAGGAACAAAAAATAGAGAAATTACCTCTCTTGGCCACTCTCTAAACTAGAAAACTTATACAATTCAATGTCAAACGTCGAAAGAAGTGCTCAGCCGACACACGGGCAAAACCGTAAAGTAATAAGCCCCTTTTCTCAACGCGAGATTCGTGGCGATACGTAGGTATTCATAATTAAAACAAATGGAACACTTTACTCTTAATGTTTTGGCGGAAAACAGCCGCCCACTGCCCGCTACTACTGCTAGAGAACGAAAGAACGTCTTTGGCTTTTGGTTTTTGTAGGGCAATTTTTTGAAAAAAAAAAAACCTCAAAATTCGAATACGGTACGTAATAAGATAAGGTACTGCGTGGATACTGCTCACACTTCTTCACCACACTTAATTTGTTAATAATAGATGGCGAAAGCCAAGCGAATTAGATTGTTAAACTAAGCTATTTACCACATTCTATTAATTTGTTAATAATAGATGGCGAAAGCCAAGTGAATTAGATGGTTAATCCATCACTAAGCTATTTACCACATACTAAGAATGCTGAGATCGTCTCAACCAGAAAGTTCCAGCAACACCTAGGTTTGTGTGCGTGAACTATTTTGCTTATTTCGATCCGTCCTTTTGTAGTAGCTTAGGAAGGTAGTTATATTCTCCAAAGTGCTGACAGTCAACGCAACGTCAGCACCTATTGCTACAATGTAATAAGTTCTCCGAAACGGATGTTTTGTCTATCCCCACTCTGTACAACCAACCATGGACTTTCCTTTGTTACAATAAATCAATCGAGCTTCAACTCTCACATCGGGTGGTCGTCTCATTCACTAGTTTTAAGTTAGTTTTAGTTTTTTTTGTCTTATTTAAGCTTTTTAAAAAAGCAACGTTTCCATCCCAAAACTTGTCTGGCGCAGCCGGTAGGATCGCGCGTTATTAAGGCTGCGAAGACCCCCGCGAAAATCGAAATAAAACTCTTTCGTTCCGCGAGGTGCTCTCCGCGACAGAGCTTTCCGCGATCCTCGAACCAAATAAATAAGACAAGTGCCCAGTCGCAGCAGCAGCCACCTATAGACGTCTTCGAAACGGACCAGCGTGAGCAGCAGCAGCACTGGACGGAAACACGAGCATGGGAGTGATTGGTCGGTGAGTGAACCTTCTTGCCATCCTTTCTCTCCTGTTCCTCATCCTGTTAGTGTGTGATCAAACCTCTCATGTGCTAACTTAGTTAAGTAGATTATAAGTAAAAGTGTTAAAAAGAAAGTAAAATCATAGTTTTAGGTCGTTGGCGTAGATAAAATTCTCTCCCAACATAGTTAAGCATTATTTTATAGGTCGTTGGCGTAGATACAATTCTCTCCCAACTTAGTTAAGTTAATATTAGGTCGTTGGTGCTAATCAATCTTTTACCCAACTTAGTTAAGTTATTATAGGTCGTTGGTGCTAATAAAACTTTTACCCAACTTAGGTAAGAAAAATCGCTATTAAACGCATTAAAAATGGCACAATTAATAGCGATTCCGACCGAAATGGTCAAATTAATACCCATGTTTGAAGGCGACAAACGCCAACTAAATCTCTTCATAAGAAAAGTAGAATATATCATTACGAAGTATGCAGGTGACGATAATCAAAACGAGTATGTATACCATACTATTTCAAGCCGTCTCTCTGGAGACGCCGCCGCGCTCTTGTCGGAGCGTGAAGATATCACGACATGGGCTGCCCTTAAGGCATTGTTTATACAACACTTTGGTGATCCGCGTAGCGAAGAATGCGTGGCCATAGAATTGGAAACTCTCAAAATTAAGCAGGGTGAATCATATACACAATTTTGCAATAGGATTCAGAGTGTTAGGTCTGTACTCATTGCCAAAGTGAATCAATTGCAAGACCCTCACATCAAAGCAAGTAAAATAGCTATCTATAACAACACAGCTCAGAATGTATTTTTACACAATTTATCCGAAAATATGGTGAGAATTGTACGATTGAAGGGCCCCACAACTCTTGAGGATGCCCTCAGCATCGTACTCGAGGAAGTGAATTTCATGGACCAGTACCATGCAAGGAATAGGCTTAATAATAGGCATAGTCCTAATACTCCAACTCAGGCTCAAGCTCAGCCAGCTTTGATCCCAAAGCCATTCCATCAATTCGGCTTTAAGCCTCTACCGACTCCGAACGCCATTCCAACTGGCTATCGCCCAAACCTTCAGCCCACGGGCTTCCGCCCTAATCTTCAACCAACGGGTTTCCGCCCAAACCTTCAACCGACGGGTTTCCGCCCTAACCTTCAACCTACGGGTTTCCGCCCAAACTTCCAACCAACTGGCTTCAGGCCAAATCTCCAGCCTCAAGGCTTCCGACCCCAATTCGGATACAAACCCCAGTTTGGATTCAAGCCATTTCAAGGCCAACCTCAGGTGTCAACTTACAGACCCCCACAGGTAGAAAATGACGTGTCAATGAGAACGGCAAGGCCAAGGCTTCCGATCAACGAATTGGACCTTGACTATTCGTATGAGGGTCATCCTTACGAAAACTTGTCTGACGCATACGACGAACAGTATGCATATTACGACCAAGAGACAAGTGAATATGAAGAACAGAAGGACCAACCCACTGAAACCAATAATACTGAAAATTTTCAGGCAGATGCCTCACAACAACCCCCGAGATAATCAATTTAAACTATAATGACAACCTTAATTTGCCTTACATTCATTTACCCGAAATTAACGCGAACTTTATGATAGACACGGGAAGTACTAGGTCTTTCATAAGCCCTAATAAGGCGAACCAATACTACCGTGCTTACAAAAGGCTCGAACCATTTGAAGTTATTAGTACTCATGCAACTAGCAAACATAACGAGGTAATAGAAATCCCTGTTCCGAGCACCTTCTGTGTTGACGGATACCACAAATTCTATATCTACAATGTAGACACTAAATATGACGGTCTCATAGGACTCGATCTCTTGCGAGAACTCGAAGCGTCAATTGACATCAAAGCTCAAGTGCTTCACACAAACTATACGTCAATCCCAATACATTGTAACACGGCCAAGAGCCCTTACAAAGTAATTATTTCACCACGGAGCGAACAAAGAGTTCAGCTGCCGACAGATTGGTATACAGGTCAAGCGATTATAAATTATACACAGTTCGCTGATGGAGTGCGTATGCCCAGCGCAATTGTCCAATGCGACAATGGTTACGCAACCACTGTTATTCAAAATTCAACAAACTCAGAGTATACCATTACCATCACTAGACCCTTTAAAGTAAATCCGTATGAAAGCGAAGAATGTGTGAATTTCAGCATAAATGACGTGGAAATGAAAGACTTGGAAGTTGATGACATGTTGACTGAAAACTTGAACAAGTTACGTATGGAACACATGAACGATGAAGAACGTGAACGCATCAGTAGACTCTGCAACGAGTATAAAGACATCTTTTACTGTGACAAAATACCCTTGACATTTACTAACCAAGTCAAGCACTCTATTAGGACAAAGAACGAAGACCCGATATATGTAAAACCATATAGGCAGGCACCAGCTCAGGCAGCCGAAATTAAAGAACAAATCACGAAGCTGCTTAGAGACAATGTAATTCAGGAATCACATTCACCATGGAGCGCACCAGTGCACCTGGTACCAAAGAAACAAGACGCCTCTGGTGAAGTGAAATTCAGAATGGTGATAGACTACCGTAGACTGAACGAGATAACAGTCGATGATAAGTACCCATTGCCCAATATTACCGATCTCTTCGACAAATTAGGCAAAAGCTGTTACTTCTCTACCATCGACTTAGCGAGTGGTTACCATCAGATTGAAGTAGACGAACGCGACCGCGAAAAGACCGCTTTTACTACCCAGCATGGACACTATGAATTTAGCAGGATGCCCTTCGGGTTAAAGACAGCACCTGCCACTTTCCAAAGAACCATGGACAATGTATTACGTGGTCTACAAGGAATACATTGCATGGTATATTTAGACGATATTATTGTATTCTCTAAAAGTCTTGACGATCACGTCCAACAACTCAAAACCGTGTTTGACAGACTTAGAGCCACAAACTTAAAAGTCCAACTCGACAAAACAGAGTTCTTAAAAAAGGAAGTGTTATATTTAGGACACACCATCACCCCATATGGCCTTATGCCAAATGAAGACAAAATAAATGCTATTCTAAATTACCCAATTCCGAAGACAACAACCGAAATTAAAAGCTTTTTAGGACTGATTGGTTATTATCGCAAATTCATCAAAGACTTTGCAAAAATAACAAAACCCCTAACTAACTGCCTAAAGAAACGCAATAAAATCGTCATAAATAAAGAGTACATTGACGCATTCAACCAGTGCAAGGAGCTCCTTACAAATGCTCCTTTGCTGCAATACCCTGATAATGACAAACCCTACATCCTCACCACGGACGCTTCAGCATCAGCTCTAGGCGCCGTATTGTCCCAAGGCCCAGTCGGAAGTGACAAGCCAATAGCGTACGCAAGTAGATCCCTCTCGGATACAGAGTCAAAATACAGCACCATAGAACGAGAGTTACTAGCCATCGTATGGGCAACGAAACACTTCAGACCTTATCTGTATGGACGTAAGTTTACCATTTACACCGATCACCGTCCCCTAGCGTGGTTACACTCACTCAAGGACCCGAGCAGCAAGCTGACCCGCTGGCGACTACGTCTACAAGACTACGACTTCGATATAGTCTATAAAAATGGTAAGCAGAACACAAATGCAGACGCCTTGTCCCGCATAAAGGTTAACGCAACAGGCGATGAAGACATCTCGATGAAGGTAAATGTAGACAAGAAGGAACAAGCACTGAAGTCTTACCTGGGACAAGTCACGAAGCAGATTCAAGATCTAGCAGGAAACAGAAAAAGAAGTAAGTCTTCTTCCACGATATCGATATCAGATGATGACAGAACAGCATCGGTAAGTTCACCAATAACTATAACTGATTCGTTATCCTCGAAGAACGACGGCGAGAAGCAGTACCCTGTACCATCACTAACTTCTAGCAACAACACTATCCATTCAGCTAGAGACCTAGAATCCTTAGGTATTCCCATACTAAACGAAGCAGTCGATACTAAACCAAACCAAATTTTAGTACACGTCTGGTTTAAAAACGAACTACAAGTACAAGACTTGTCGCGAGAAAAACAAAAGGTACTTCAGATTTTCCTACCCAAAGACAACGAAGAACTCATAAAACAATTTTTGAAAGAGTATGTTAAAAACAAGACAAAGTATTTCATCTGGTTTGAATGTGAAGAACATAGGAAACAGTTTTCGAACATCATTATTAATCTGTTTAAACAAAATACAGTTGAGTTCTACGAGTGTACTGAAAGAGTAATGTTCATAGAGGACGAAGAAGAACAACGAGCCATAATACTGAAACATCACATAGGAAAAACCTGTCACAGAGGTATTAGAGAAACTGCTATGAGAATACGCAGAAACTATTTCTGGCACAACCTGCAAGACACAGTTTCGGCAGTATTAAATGGATGTGAAGCATGTAAAAGAATGAAGTATGAAAGACACCCAATTAAACCAATGTTACAGCTTACACAGACACAAGATGCCCCATTCCAAGAAGTGTTTATAGACCTATTCTCAATGGAAGGTAAATCCTATCTAACCCTAGTGGACGCCTTCAGCAAACTAGGGCAGGCTTTTGAACTTAGTAACAGATCTACCCCTGAAGTCTCGAGAGCCTTAATAAAATACTTTTCCTTTTACGGAACCCCCAAGAAAATCAGCTGTGACCCTGGCTCGGAATTCAACAATGACCTCATGAAAGAACTTATGAATATGTACAAAATTCAGTTGCACATAGGCACCCCGAACAACCCCAACTCAATGGGCATTGTTGAAAGATTTCACTCTACATTAATTGAGATCTACAGACTTGCGAAGTATGAACAGAAATGTACGGACGCAGCGTCCATAATGACGTATTCCGTAATGGCCTACAATCACACCATACATACATCTACCAATTTAACACCTTTTGAAGTAGTATTTGGCCATACAGACTCTGGTAAAGTCTTCGATGTAGAGTTTGAAAGACAGTACACCCAACAACTCCTAAAGGACCATGCCAAGCGAACACGGCATTTGTATAGTCATCTGGCACAAAAGCTTTTAGAGCAAAAAGTGAAAGTTAGAGAAAAGAAAGGTGGTGAAGCCGACAGAAGTTTCCCCGAAGGAACCTCACTTTTCGCTAAAGTCGTTAACACGCGTAAAAGCAAAGACAAGCCCCGCTATCACAAGGCCGTAGTAACGGGCGAGGTCGAAAGAAATGTTGTTCCTGTAAAGATAGGCACAAGACCGTCGAAGGTCCCTGTTAAAAACATCAAACGCCCTCCACAGGTGGTGTTGGCTCATGATGGCCACAACGAGCCTCAGCCTGGCCCTTCATCTGCAAAAGATTGACCGAAATCCTGGTATTCTCCCAGTGAAAGAAGGCCAAGCTTGTGTGCAGCAAGATAAGTGGACGATCATTAAGATCTTAGATTTAAGCGGCTTAGACCGAGATTTAGCTTTTAACATTTTAAAATATAAGGAGTATGATAGACTCATTAATGTCGATAAGCCTTATGCTTACGAATTTGTAGGATTAAAGGCACAAGTAGAGTATTTATGCAACATAACCTCTTATAAGTTTCAACAACTGGTTCCCACAAAACGTTTCAAACGAGGACTCTTAGATCCCCTAGGTTCCATAGTGAAGCTTATCACAGGCAATTTAGACCACAGCGATGCCATCAGATATGACACCCTGATCTCTAGTATGAAATCCCAGCAAACTAGCATGGCTAACAAGCTAACCCTGGTCACCAAAGTCTTGGATAGCTTCTTAAACAGTACAAGTGCTCTTAACCACAACTCAAAGCTTTTAGACGAAAGGCTCAAAAGAGTCGAGAAAATGATAACTGTTTTAGCCACTAAAGAAAATAACGCTATATACTCTACATATGTGTTAGGATTGTATAACCTATTTATAAGTAATTTTCGTACTATTTACATTAAGTTGAATGAGATTGAGACGGCACTAGCCTTCAGTAAAGTATCTGTATTACACCAATCAATTGTTAATTCCACAGAATTACTAAATCACCTTGAATTAATATCTGAAACTGAAAACCTAATGTATAAGGTAAATTCAATTAATTTAATCAAATTGGAAAACACTATTACTGTAAAATCTTATATGAAAGGTAGTGAGATAACATTTATTTTGGAAGTACCATTAATTAGTAATAATACTTATAATTATTTTAAGCTCTATTCCCTACCTATATTTTGTGAACCTGAAAACCAAACCCTTATAATCATCCCTAAATACCCCTACCTATTGGCAAAAGGTTCCGCTTACTTACCGATCGCAAGGCAGTGCAGGCGCGTCGCTGAAGACCAGTTCCTGTGCACCGATGAAGACCGAGTCGTCTACCCCAAGGAGACCTGCATAGAACAGCTCATGAGGTTTGACGCCAACCCTGACCGTTGCCACCAGGTTACCGTGCGCATCGAGGACACCAAAGTACAGCAGTTTGGGTCAAATAGTTGGATACTGTACACGCGCAAGAGAGCTATACTTACGCGTAAATGTAACAATGACGTCACAAGAGAAACTATAACTGGCACCTACATACTAACTATAGACGAGCCCTGTGACGTACACATAGATGACATCCAACTACACCGTGGTCGATCCTTTGTAGAAACCATGAGCTACATGAAGGTCCCAACCATCGTCTTACCTGACCTGAAGCGTGACAACAGCAGTTCCAGCAGTTCCAGCTTACCTGCAGTCAACATGGAAGATGTCAACCTGGACGAGTTGAACTACCTGTCCCAAGTGTTACGCCAGAAGGACCCCTTCAGTGAAAGTGATAACCAAAGTGTAGTGTATGTGCATAGAATAAGTCTCGCTACCATTGTCCTATATGTACTTCTGTTTTTAATTATTTTGTGTTTAATATTAACTTACTTTAAGAAAGAATTAATTCAAAAATGTTTGCCAAGTAGCACTGATCACCACCAAAATTGTTCACCAGGTGATCATCAATTGCCAAATCACACTGATCACCAGCAAAACTGTTCATCAGGTGATTCAGCTCTTAAGGAGGGAGGAGTTATATTCTCCAAAGTGCTGACAGTCAACGCAACGTCAGCACCTATTGCTACAATGTAATAAGTTCTCCGAAACGGATGTTTTGTCTATCCCCACTCTGTACAACCAACCATGGACTTTCCTTTGTTACAATAAATCAATCGAGCTTCAACTCTCACATCGGGTGGTCGTCTCATTCACTAGTTTTAAGTTAGTTTTAGTTTTTTTTGTCTTATTTAAGCTTTTTAAAAAAGCAACGTTTCCATCCCAAAACTTGTCTAGGTATACTCCGGTACCCAAATATTTTGGCGTGAACTGAGATAAATGGTCGCTAGATACTTTTGTTGCTTGACTGCGGCAGTTTGTTGCAGGCGTTTTTAATATTGTGCCACGTAAATATTGGGCACTTTATTTCCTTTTTAAGGTTTGACGATAGCAACGTGGCGAGAAATTCAAAATTTTCAAAGGTTTTCACATTTTGTAGCTAAAGGGAAGTTTTTGTCGTGGAAGAGAGACGATGCTCGCAGCGTCGCAATCGATCTCTTACTCAATACTATTTTACTTCATGCCAACCAACCAAGACCCCATATCGGTATTTTCATAGGTATCTATCCAATATTCACTGCACTATTATATATAACTTATTCGGCACTGCAGCGCCGAGTCGAGTGGTCTCTTCAAGCATCTAGTGTGAGTGAAGGTGCCACTGGACGCAGTATAAATCATCTCATTACGTAGATGCAAAGGCCTTAGTTTTATTCAACATTATAAAGAATTGCCCCCCTGAGTACCTAATTAGTGAGTAGGTACATTCAACGACACTTCTAACTCTTTGACGAAAAATATTCACCTGCTAACTTCAAATTTTCATAAGCGGAAAAGGTACTAATTGTTGTCGCGCCTAAAAATGCAGCCACAAAAACCCTTTCTACAGATTTTTTGCGTGAATTATGAAGCTCCAAGCGTGTATGTATGGTGCCCATTAGCAATGTGTATAAAGGGGAGTGCCCGGTTCTCTTATTACGAAAAACGTAAAAGATGTCAAAACGATAATTTCTATAATTTCGAATATTACTATAATTTCGAAAAAAAAAAGTAAAGTAACGACATCTCTATGTAATTTCAATTATGAGTGTGAAAATTAAAGGGATTGACTGATTTTTTTGAGTGTTTGTCAGTTTGTCACTGATTTTATGATTATTCTGGTCTGTTTCCATTTTGACATAGGCGCGGGTGGATAGATATTCTCTGGGAATCGATCCTGGGCTCCGAGCTCTGGCCTACCACCGCTTCGTCTTGTCTTAGAAATCCATTCCCAGACGTAAGTACGTAACCTCATTGCTTGAGAACGGCTCAAAACTGTTTTTTTGTAGGTATTCTCTTTGTATGAAATAAATACTAATATTCCTCTGGAAAAATCGCACATTTCAATGGTGTTTTTTGAAACCGAGAAGGGCCTCTAGTAATAACTTAAATCAATTCCATTCAATTCAATTTATTTCAGATTTGCATCCATATTTTGTTAGTATAATCTTAAGAGTTACGTTAGTACAGCAAAACCTAAAAATAATAATTATTAATAAATTCATTCATTCATTTAATATTATTTACTAGCTTTTGCCCGCGACTTCGTCCGCGCTGACTAAGATTAACAGTTGCAGCTCTATTTTTCCCCCGCCATCGAAGTCAGTCAGGGGAAAAGCTACTTAGCAATTTATAGCTAGTGCCCACGACTTCATTCACGTGGATAAAAGAAAAAGGATAAAAGTTTGTGGTGACTTAGCAATTGTACCTAGCATTTTTTACTACCTAGGTAGTATTAAATGTACTTATAACCGACCCCCAGCGCTATCAGACTTCGCTCCCGTGGCCATGCGTTGTTATCTGCTTCTTCCAAACTCAACGGAGTAAAGATGCAGATACCTACTGTTATCGGCATCTAACTGATTGAACATGGGTTACCTACATTTCAAGACACACTCGAATATTTCGACTCTTATTTTGAGTCCGCTAATCTGTTTAATTGGTCTCGCCTCAAGTCTTCGTGCCTTTGTGGCCTATATGGACACTGCCTCTCCCGATGTTAGAGACTCAATGCGTAGTTTGAAACCCAAGTACATCTCGTTTGCTTGCACAGTTGTGTGAATGAATATATCAGGATTCAGCATTCGATGCAGTAGGTAGGTACGTCACAGGTCTCAACATCTGACTGGCATTCTAAAAAACTGTAAAAGATCTCCAACAGAGCTAGTTAGCGTTACCTACTCTTATTACAGGCACGAAGTTACTTAACAGAGAAAACTATATGAAAATTCGTGTAGTTTTTTTATATGTATATTTTATTTTGCATCATGCTATATCAATATCAGAAAAACTTATCCATATTATGTCTATCACATTGAATAGTTATTTTTTTGAAGCTGCCCTTCTGAAACACCAAACGCGTCTTCTTAGCGTCTACGATACCATAGTCTGAAACAACGGTTTTAAATTGTCGGTCTTATTCTTCTTCCGTGTTGAAAGAGTCACACTTTGCCGTCCCAGAAACGCGCTAACTTGAGCGCGCTGGGGTCGCCTCCAGGAGATCCTATCAGCTGCACTGTGGAGCATCAGGACAGTTATGACGATGCGACCTTGTCGGTACAGCTTAAGATTGGCACGAAACACCTCTTCTGGCTCTATTCGCAGGCGGTTCGGGGATTTTCACATGCTCCAATCTTCTCGTCAGTTTGAACTTCTGAAGTATGTGGAAAGCCTATCAGAGTTGTCAACAATGAATAGGCGACTATGATATTATGTAAAAGTGCCCGTGTCTAGTCCTTCTAGGTACTCAATAGGTACTTAGTGGAAATAAAGCGGTAATGTTGCTCATGTTACACCATCACTGGCTGATTTTATGCGCCTTTGGTGGCTCAAGACTCTACAATGTTTTTCATACTTACAATGTTTTTCACACAGTATGTACACTCAGCGGCTTTTTGTGGTCGGAACATCGTATCTTTAGTTTTCTTCGAGGTCTGGTGCATCCTTATTCTTCCCTGAATAACTAGCAATCAGCAATGCACTGAACGGACATTCCATCTCGTCTGGCCAAGAGATCTCAGGACGGTCGTCGGAACGCAACTTTGTAAAGATCTTTCATAAACACTGCTGGATGCAAAGTTTTTAAAGTAAGGATTTACTTATTGGCTCTTTCAGTTTGTAAGTAGCTATCACTGAAACAATATTTTTTTGCCTGTTTTTTATAATTACACAATGTTGATTTCTGCTGTATTGCTTTCTTGATACCATTTTTGTGACAGTGACGGATGACAGCAATAATTAAAAACAACTTCTTCATTGTTGCCCATCGTTTGATTGTAATGCATAGTTGCGGCACATTTCGGACTTTTTGGTAGATCAAAATTCACCGTTATTCAGTTTTCGATGGATTTAGGAAAGTAAATAGCTCAACGCTACGTAATGACAGAGGGTCTATGGTAAATGGATTTGTCGTTCACTTTTATACAAATGGCCACTATACGATAATCTTTGTGTATTTGCTTTGCTCCTAAGCGCCAAAGCGTGATAATATGTAGCCTATATGTTATTCTGATGTCTCAGCTATCTACGTTCCAAATTTCATCCAAATCGATACAGCGGTTTCAGCGTTATAAGGTAACAAACACACTCACTCACTCACTCACTCACAAACTTTCGCCTTTATAATAGTAGGAAGTAGGAAGTAGGAAGGAAGTAGGATATATTTACAGGGCAGACATGATGGACTCTCCCCTCCGCGGACACGATCATCTCATTTAGTTTTCGAACCAAATCCAAAGATACGAAAGCTCACGTGTAAGCAAAACACCTGTAGCACATTGGCCTCTTTTCCCTTCACCCTTCTACACGGGTTTAGCCGTCATCTCCCCGTAAATAGAATAGAGCGATAAACATTTTCAACACACATCATGCGGGCTCTTGTTTCGTGCGCGACATATTTGTGACAGAGTCACGTTATAATCTATTTCCCGGTGTAACATTACCTACCTACCCTTATGCTGCGCACGTGGGTAGGTAGAAGTTAAACTCCAAACTTGATAGACTGAAATCTAAAAAGACTAGAATGTTTATAGATGTCATCTTCGGGTACAAGTAGGTGTCGGATCACATGTATGTGATATGTATGCTTAAGAAAAATACCTCCTTTTTGCTTCGCGTAGTAAAAATTTCAAAATGTTCTCATATCTACAACTAAACCTACTCATTCGAAGTGACGTCATACACCGGATGATGTCCGCAAATATGGTGCCTGGTGTCGGCGAAACGTGGTATCGGCGAAACGTGGTGTCGGCGAAAAGTTGTGTCGGCGAAACGTGATATCAGCGAAACGTGAGTCGGCGAAGGGTCGATGAAACGTTAATCAGAGAAAAGTGCTGTCGGCAAAACGTGAATCGGACAATCGTGCGCCGATGAACCGTGGTAAATTCACTGCAAAGTGAGCTCTTTTTTATCATCTTGACGCATAATTTATATTATTATTATTTTATATTATTTGTTGTTAATATCACGTCTTTAGAGACTCACGTCTTTAGAGACGTGATATTAACAACACGAACCTGGTAAGATGTGTAGCCTGTACAATTGTACATGTCCCACTAGGTGGGCAAACGCCTTCTCCCAGTGCTCAATGCGGATTGGCGATTTTCACGTTCACGTTTCATCATACGCTCAGGTTTCCTCACGATGTTTTCCTTCACAGTTCACGAGTGATATTGCTACTACAAATTCACAAATGTACGTTACTTTTCAATAGGTACATTTTAAAATCATAGGTAGATACATCCCGCTTCCGAGTTCATTGTTCAACCACAGGCCACCACCCCTATAACAAGAACATACTCCATCATTATTTAAACCTGTGTACTTATTGACCTTGTAGTGTACCTACCGCCCCTTTGGTAGAATTAGTGGGCGACCGCGAGTATGGTGGCAGCGTATAATACAGGGTGTTAAAAGACCGCCGACAGACCTGAAAGGCACGCATACTAGACACCAAAACAAAGTACTTTTTCGATAGATTATTGCTGGGAAATGATTTGGAAAATATTTTATCACGCAATGGAAGTGTAACACACAAAAGTCATATAGCGCAAGCGTTGCAATAAGTTTATTCTACTTACACTTGAGGTGCCGATGTTAATAATACATACCCAGTTTCACAACTCCGTTAAAAAAAAAGTCTTAGTAGTAAATTTTCCTTTTGGCGTAGATATTTTTATTTTTTTAAAGTTTAATTTCGATCCCTCAGTATCTTTTTAGAAGCAAAAGCCCAAAAGCAAGAACTATATGGATGTTCACTCTCCTAGGTACTTATGAATTAACTTATTCCATAAAAGGGCACAAAAAGGGTCCGCCTACATCCACATTTTGTAATGTGTTTCGTGCTCTCGTATAATACATAAGCGAAAGTATACCTTCCTAAGCGTATTATTTTACGAGGATGTCAAGTGAACATTCTTTAAAAATTTACCCCTCTCGACCCTTGGGCAAGCTTTTTGTATTTGTGACTTCCGTCCCTCAAGCAGCGAATATTCTTTTGTGTAATACAGTCGACAGTTATCTACATATTTTTTATCTTCTTTACTACATTTAACGCTTATGAGATGTGGGTGGACTGACGAAAGCTCAAAATCTCCTGGGTCCAAAAATTCCGCAATACCACAGTGATCTAGACTCCAGAGGACGAGTAAAGATAATGAAGCCATCAAAACGCAATATATTGCGCCTAATCTTCTTCAACTTGATCTCAACAGGAGGAGACATGGAGGACCCAAAATATCTTGACCCAAAATATCTTGACCCAAAATATTTCGGCCTGAGAATTAACTTTCGTCATTGGTTTCAACAATCCACGAGCTCCTTGTTTCGTTCAGACTGCTGTAGTAGGTAGGTAATCGTAGGAGGTAGTAGCCACCCTTGGTGTTAGAGTTTTTAGGCCGCCCAAAAACGCTGTAGTGCTTGGGATATATTTTTAGATAGATGAAGTATGTTTGCCCAGCATCCATAGGTGCTACTCTCACAGCTCAGTAAGCCTAGTCCACAAGAAAAATAAGTCCAGTACGGGCGATCCAATTAAGCCGCGAAAAAACACCTAACAAGGAAAACAAACAAACAAATACCTTCCTGTCCATCAAGACTTACGCACGCAATCCTACGTAACCCACGTGTGGACAGTTAACAGAATACTCGAGTCCTATTTGTCTTATTCATGTTAAACATGTTCCCATTGTTCTGTTATGTGCTTTGCCATGAAAGGCAGGTCGACTTCTTCAAGTGACCATGATGGGCACGATTGAAGGGAAGAGGCGTGCTGGTAGAAGAAGGAAGTCGTGGCTCAGAAACATCAAGGAATGGACAGAGATAGCTAGTTTCAAACATCTATTTCACTTGGCAAAGAACAGAAAATAATTTGAAGAGCTGACGGCCAACCTCCAGTAGTGGAGAGGTACGCCAAGAAGAAGAATTGTCTAACTACAACATCAAGCACTGTCCACAATTGGAAACTTGAAAGATGTTGACATTGCAAGCTCTCATTTAAAAACGAAAGTTTTACATGGCTACATTATAAAGATTTTTATAAGGTTAAAAAATTCGCTCGGGACAGGATTTGAACCCGCAACCTTCTTGCATTCCGTGCAGGCCGCTCTACCATAAATGTAATCTAATGTTTATAAAGTTCCCTAGCACGAGTTAGTGCTTTAGAAAATACAAAAAATGGCTACATTAATTTTATCAAGATTATGATACATAATCAGAAATGTATGTTTAAGTAGAAAGAGTTACTTTTGTCCTCGGTCTCCCCTACTTAGATCAAATTTTTCAGATTGTGGTTTAAAAGTTGGACAAATCTATTTATTACCCGGATTAAATCACGATTCACGAACGAATCCTTTGATAGACGTTAAAGTTTTGCAATTTAGGTTGATGTGGTAGCATTCGAAGAGTAGTGCTTGCAAAGATATACTAATAAGCACATAAATAAGCTCAGCAAGTCAGCAGTGCTCGAGCCTTTTAATCCTACTTCCTACTAATATTATATTTGCGAAAGTTTGTAAGTGTGGATGGATGGATGGATGTTTGTTACTCTTTCACGACGAAACAGCTTGACGGATTTGGATGAAATTTGGAATGGAGATAGCTTAGACATCAGAATAATACACAGGCAGTTAGGGGTAATGTAAACCACTTTTTTTTTTCTGTAGTTCACGCGGACGAAGTCGCGGGCAAAAGCTAGTACCAAATAAAACCATCTTCGCTTGCAGTTTTGTTTGTCTTCACTTCCCAGTTTGTTGAGAGTACTTGCCTATGTAAATAATTCGTTTGGTGTACAATATTCTATCTATCTACGATCCGCCACTAGAAGGCGGAAGAGATCGTACTTCAACAATAATATCCAACTTAAACTTTATAAGTGGGAGTTCAATATTCAGTTCATACCTTAATAATTTGCATCGAGTTGCGAATGGCACCAGTCGTTGTTTATTTGCATTGAAGTGAAAAAGAGAGAAAAATAAAAGCTTTTGTTGTAAAAACACCTAATTCTAGGGTTTGGTGTGTGAAAATTTTAGATTTGTTTAGTGTATTTGATACAGGAATCGATTTAGTGCATTTTTCTTTGCGCGCGGGCTATTCACTATGCACGGCGCCTTAAGATAAACAGATTGGGATCGTATAGCGAAATAAGTTTAGACCAAATTGAAATACCTATTTTTAAAAAAATCTGCCTACAATATTTATATTTTATTTTTTGATATTTTTTCACAATGGAAATGTCACTCGTAAGTAACGTAGTGTTACAGTTTTCATAGTGTTTAGATTTGAAATAGGAGGACGTGCTTTTAGGAAACTCTTTTTTAAGCAGTACCTAATCTGTGGATATAGTTTAAAGAAGATGAGAATCCCTGTAAAGACGCATAGATAAGTACCTACCTATTGATGTTTGAGAGATTAGCAATTTTGCATGGGTTTTTGTCGTAGCACTGTGTGTCAGACTCACAGTAAGTAAAGTTATTGCGTTATTTTTTTACTCAGGAATACTGAGTCCTGTACATATCTGCTCTCTTTGATACAGCTTGCAAATCACATTAATTGTGGGTCAACGATGCCAGACGGCGTGTTATTATTAAAGCAACCCTCTGAGGGCTTGCCCACGCAATAACATTTCGATGCAATATTATAGCTACTTACTACCAAAGCATCTTGTGACAAGATACCTATTAGACTTGCCCTTTCTCTTCTAGAACTAGTTATCCCACCAAAAACATTTTCAGGTAAAAAATGGTGCCAAGACGAGACCATACACCTCGCACTGGCAAAAAGCTATCAGACAGATCTCGTGTAGAGCCAAGCTTCTAACTGTACACCCCTAACTCTACAAGCCCTAACTTCACAAACTCTACACCAAGTCAAAATACAAGGTGTTACAAAAGATGCTAACTCTTTTTACAGGGTAATAGCACCCGGTGATAGGGATCACAACCTAAATATTTTTTTTGCTCTATGACTTTCCGTTGATTTTTAAATTAATAAAATGTGAACGCTGTGGCGGGAGAAAAGTATTTTTAAATGTTGTTTTCATTGACTTTCACAATGTTATAACAACTCAAATCTATGCAAATGCACCTACACCCACAAACATATTTTTAAATTTGAGCTTATACCAAAAACAAAAAAGTTATGAAAAATTTGCAATTTTGAGGTTATAAAATAAAAATTGTTTTTTTCAACTTTTTTTTACAGAATTGACATCCTGTTGACCAGTAGGTTACAACATGTAAAAAGAGTTAGGATGTTTTGTAACACGTTGTATTATGTGGCTTACTCCATATAGGTACTTAGGTAACGTGTAAACTCTAAAGTTTGATAAAGAGGTAATGTGTAATCTCTTTATGACATTGTTTTGTCATAAGCATTTTTTTTAAAATCATAAGTGAAAGTGAAAGTGAAAAAAACTTTATTGCCGAGACGAGAACACAAGAAATAAAAAATAAGAACCTAACAAAAATTCCGAGCTGAGGTATAGATTTATAAGGTAATATTTAGATAGTTACTTAGAGCTATGCTTTAGTTAGGCAAATGGACTCATGCTCACTCAGCGTGTGCCGAATCGGTGACAAGTCACAGCTACGCCGTGCTAGCAAAACAGTAATTTCGTCCGATTTTGCGAGCATGTAAAACAATCAAATGATATTTAAAAGTGATTAATATTAAAAAATTTTTTTCTGAATGCCCACTTGACGCTGTTTATATCATAGATAGCTTTTGCCCGCGACTTCGTCAGCGTGGACTACAGAAAAAGGATATATGTATGCTTTACTTTGCTCCTAAGTGTAAAAGCGTGATAATATGTATTTTATGTGTTATTCTGATGTCTAAGCTATCTCTATTCCAAATTTCATCCAAATCCGTTCAGCGGTTTCAGCAGAAAAAGGATATATGCTTTACTTTGCTCCTAAGTGTTAAAGCGTGATAATATGTAGCCTATTTGTTATACTGATGTATGCTATCTCTATTCCGAATTTCATCCAAATCCGTTCAGCCTTTTCAACATAAAAATGATCTATGCTTTACTTTTCTCCTAAGTGTAAAAGCGTGATAATATGTAACTTATGTGTTATTCTGATGTCTAAGCTATCTCTATTCCAAATTTCATCCAAATCCTTTCAGCCGTTTCAGCGTGAAAGAGTAACAAACATCATCCATCCATCGATCCATCCATACATCCATCCATCCATCCATCCATCCACACTTACAAACTTTCACAAATATAATATTAGTAGGATAGGATAGGATGCTTCAATAAATGTAGCAGAGGCGTCCCAAATGATCATTACTGACCATTTGCTTCCAGCGTAGCAAAGGTGGAAAATTGCATTAGATGCACGTTTTATATCGGAAAGAGTGCCCTATTGACCTTTTTAGATCAAGGTAGTTGAACGAGCGAGCGAAGCGAGCGAAGTTCTCCGAGTCTACTTGAACAATCCGGCGTTTGTATGTATGTATGTATGTATGTTTGTATGTTTGTATGTTTGTATGTTTGTATGTTTGTATGTTTGTATGTATGAATGTTCGTTCGACGATAACTTGAGTAAATTTTGTCGGATCGTCATGAAATTTGGTAGGTGGGTAAATGAGGCAAAGAGAATTTTTAAGTTCGAACATGAGCCAAATCGGTCGAGGGGTTGCTGAGATATGGGGTCGCGAGTTCGTAGTTCGGGGCGAACCACTAGTTATTTGTGTTATGTGATGTATTTGCATCTACGTTATGATATAATTTATACAGCGTCCAGTGGCACCTTCACTCACACTAGATGGGTAAAGAGACCACTCGGCGCTGCAGTGCCTGGGATATTGTTGTACAGTTAAGCATCAATAAATAGGCGAAAACCACTAACTAATTGGATACTAAGTAATTGGGTGGCGATAAAATATGTACCCCATTGAACGTTCAATCTTTATTAAGATCAAACATGTCATTCCCTTTCTCTGTTTCCTGCAAAACGAACTAGCCAACCCCGAGGGTGGTTATTATAAAGAATCACTATGCATTTTCGAATAAAGGTTATACATATTTGTATACTGATCTGGGAACCGCTACAAAACAATGAAACAACAAACCCACAAATAGATAGAGGATCAAATTAGATTGCCCCATTGTCTCCAACAGCGTGTACGAATGAGTACGAATGAAACGCGATGCCTCGGGCTGCGTAGCGCAAGCAACAACTTACTGACGACCCTTTTTATACCTTGGGGATGGAGCATCGTCTAATACCTACTCGTACTACAGTAGTTTGACGTTGTAGCGTCTGGATGGCAATAATACGGAAAAGGTTACAACATCATGCGCAGTAAATAGTAGAATTTCAAAGCAAGGAAAAATTCAGGATCGCCGAAGATCCGAAGAGCTTTTTTTATCTTAAAAGATATGTTTAAACTAGTGGTTCACCCCGAACTATGAACTCGCGACCCCATATCTCAGCAACCCCTCGACGGATTTGGCTCATGTTCTAACTTAAAAATTATCTTTGCCTCATTTACCCGCCTACCAAATTTCATGACGATCCGAATAAATTTACTCAAGTTATCGTCGAACGAACATTCATACATACAAACATACATACATACAAACATACAAACATACAAACGCCGGATTATATTTTAAGGAGACTCGGAGAACTTCTCTCGCTTCGCTCGCTCTTTCAAATATACGTATTTCAATGAGCACCTACTTGTGTGATCCAGCGTAGCAGATGATCAAAATCGAAATCAAAATGAGTGAGCGAGCACACAATAAGCAGAGCGGTGAAACTCCTATGAACACGATTTGCTCGTTTCGTTTTACTATGGACGGAGTCTTTATCTTTGCCTGAGATTTTGTGTTTGGATATGCTCCAAAAACTTTCGTTTGCCTTTTGATGGGTTTATTTTTATGACTCGTCTGTGAGGAAAATAAAAATAATAGACATCTTCATGTTATCTTTTCACCTTCCAGGTACGCTCGCTACACACGTCGGCGGATTAACACTCTCATTTTTTTTCCAGATGATTCGTACTGTTACACCCTAACAATGTTTGCAAAATCGCTGACTGGGGTGCCTGCTCAGCACCCCAGACCTGAGGCCCTGCGAGGCGCTCAGCTCACCACCAGTTCAATATCGGCACCCGTCTCGGTAGCATGTCTCCATCTTTGTCTCGATTCTATATCCAGTTTTTATTCTATGTCTGTATTTTCTATGTGTAAAATAAAATCCTTTTTTAAAAGGCTCTTTCTATCCTCTCTTATAACAGTACTTACCGGGTTGACAGAATAAAATTTGGAGCATCATTAAAAACTACATTTAAAAAAGGATAACGTACCTATAGCTACTCAATCTTTATAGCATCCTTTATATTTTCAAAAGCTGTTCAGATGTTCATACTCTGGGACCATAAGACCGGACAAAGATAGGTACTACTGGTACTACTGACAACATAATCTAAATATACTAGTGGTTCGCCCCGAACTATGAACTCGCGACCCCATATCTCAGCAGCCCCTCAACCGATTTGGCTCATGTTGGAACTTAAAAATTATCTTTGCCTCATTTACCCACCTACCAAACATGACGATCCGACTAAATTTACTCAAGTTATCGTCGAACGAACATTCATACATACAAACATACGCCGGATTGTTCAAGTAGATTCGGAGAACTTCGCTCGCTTCGCTCGCTCGTTCAATAAAACAAAGTCGTGTTAGTTACACCATTTATAACTCGAGAACGGGTGGACCGATTTTTATGATTTTTTATTTGTTGGATTTCTCTCCGCCCCGAATAGCAGAATAACCATTAAAACAACGGAAAAACACACGATAAAAAAAAAGTCTGCGCGGACGAAGCCGCGGTCATAAGCTAGTATACAATAAACATCATAACGGTTTCGCAGTTTCGTCGGTTAAGCCCGGCCACATACGAGTACAGACGGATTTTTTTTGTTCGGAAAAACGAACCCAATGCAAACTGCGTAGGTACTTGATCTATGAAAATTCCGGACGGAAAAAAACCGTATGTGTGAGGCGGTCCATAGCCTTTGTATGGAGTGATCGGAATCCCGATTCCGGTTTTTTTTCGTGAGGAATTCCGTCGGTGTGTGGCCGGCCTAAGAATACGCAAGGCGCATGCATGACACATAATCATTGTCATTCATAGGTTAAAAGTCCCCTTCAGGACCGTGGGAACTCAGTGACGCCCAAGCGCGTGACACGCTGTTTTCTATAGCCGTTTCACCCAGAGCGAGACGGGGCGCGGAAAAAGTGAGAGGCAATGCGGCTGTATGAGTCTACGTGTGTTCGTGTCCTTTCGCGAGTAACTAGTTGTAGTTGTAATGTAATAGATCTATTGTCCCAAATTTATTCGTAATTCAGCTGCCATTTCTATATTTTATTAGGTATTTCAAAAATATATTTTTCTGACAAGTACAACACATTATTGATGTTCCCAAGGTATTTAGACTCCAAACAGTGTAATAATGTAAGTAAATAACAGCTGAAAGTAACCCCTTTTTCGGCGCGAAAAACGCATCGCTCTAATTTCTTTCAGGCTATATTTCTTATCATAAAAACTATTTGCTAACCTCCGTATTGGTCATCTACTGATATAAACTAAGTTTCAGCAAAATCCAGCCTGTAGTTTAGAAATTAAACCGGAACTACGTTTGTATGGGAAAATGGTGTTCTAGTACCCTCTTAAAGGAAAAAACTCAAAATTAATACAGTGTAGATACATGGTTATACACAGATTTGAATGCCCAATTTCTCGAGCGATTGATCATCCAAAAAGCTTAAACTTTTCCTCTTCGCTTCTTTTCATTACCCAAATTCTACGGTGAGTTAATATTTTAAAATATGCCACGTTCTATAAGAAAAAAAAGTTTTAATTAGCGGCTCAAAGGCTTTATTACTCTGCCTCGGCTGCTTTTTTTACAATGAAACTACACAAACAGAGGCTTTTTCATTACCTACCTCGCTAATTGATTTGCCCTACTTATTTTTAATTTTACACCTTCAATATGCTTTGCGGCGATCTCTGCTTTCTAAACATACTTTCAAATAAGAAAACTGCCTCTAATAATGGTACCTATTAGGTATGTGCGTTAATAATAGAATGGAAGTCCGCGTCCTGCCAAAATAATATCATACTTAATGTAAATCTACTTACATCTAAATGAAATATCTAATATTGAAAAGACAGATCTGTCTCGTTCCACCTCAATACATAAATATTGGGTTAAATACATAGGTATATTGAAATAAATAAGTATCTGTCATAATAAACAACATAAGCAAAGTAGAAATAAGCGCGACTTACTACGTCAGTAAAAGCGAACATTATGACGTCACACAGCCTCTAGAGACGCCAAAAAATTGTTCACCTTTCTTTTGAATAAAATATAACCTAATGTGATATTTTTTCGACGGGGCCTTACTCAAAAGAGACTGATTCGATTTAGGTTTAATTTTCTATAAATAATGTACAAAATCTGTGAGCTGAAATTCTCTGGAGTTAGAGCATGGATACCGGTTTTCGGTAATACCGAAAAACCGGGATCCCGGACTAAATATCTACATTTGAAAAACCGGTATTGTATTATCTTAATACCGGAATTTCGGTATTTTCGGTATTACAGATAAAACTCTGAAACAAGTGTGGAATATCAAAATTTCGCGCGCATGCGATGCGTGCGAGTGCGCCGTGCGGAATAGTGATGTGAACCGGTTGTAGAAACCTAAAAAAAACGTTTTTTGTAAAAACCTATAAGTATGAACGCCGGTTTTTGTTTATTAATTAAAACCGATTACTTTGTTATTTTGGACTGCAGTCCAGGGGCCTTAGGCTGTAACGCAATGGTGCCAAAATAGGCTCCCAGTTGACGGCTTTAATTGGGGATTTTCTGACAGCTTTAAAAAATAAAAAATAGTTATAAAAGCTGTGACAGATGGCGTTGATCCGACATAAACAAAGTAAATTCGTGCTTACTACAGCGAAAATACTTTTCACTTCATTGCTCTGTGACTTCATCTTTCACCTCATTCCATTTTGTACATGAAAAAGTGCACGACTTTGTTACTGTTCTTGTATGAGTGAATGGTAGAACCGGAAACACTACATTTTGTTCCATCACCAATACCTAAATATTGTGTTTGGACGTATCTACCAAGCCCAACGAGCGCAAACTGACTTATAAAAAACATATCTCGTCAGCGACATCCAGTTACAAATTTGGAACTACAACTCATAAGCTGTCAGAAAATTGCCCATTACGATTTATTAATGCGGATTGCGGACGGTCCTTTTAATGTTTTTGTAGTACAGCAAAGAATATTCTGATTCTGCAACTTTTTCTCCGAGTGCGCGGACAGTTTGTGAGTGAGTGAGTGTGTGTATTTGTTTTCACGCTAGAACTACAGGACGAATTTGCCTGAAGGAATGGAGATAGCTTAGAAACCAGACTTACATAGACTATAAATTACGAACTAAATTCGTCTGGTAATGTAGATAACGGAAAAAAAGTCTACGCGGACGAAATCGCAGGCAAAAGCTAGTATAAATTAATATTATCGTTCAATTAAATAAACTCACTTATTTTTCTATTTGTCTATTTTATAACAATTCAATATTTTTTAATATTACAAAAATTTAATACCGAAAAATACCGAAAAACCGGTATCCCGGTATTTAAAATCTTGATACCGAATGAATACCGGTATTGGGAAAAGGCTCCGGTATTCCATGCTCTATCTGGAGTAGTCTACACTTTAGTATGGACGGATGACGTTTGGGTAAAATCACAAAATAAGTAGGTATCATGAAGTTCACAACATGATGTGTAAATTTTTTTTTTCAGTATGCTCGCGTATCGATTGATGCCAGAAAATTTTACTTTTTATCTTTATTTTCGACGGTATAGTGGATTTTATTCCCATCCATTAAGTATTTTTTCCGACACTTTGTGTAACACAAAATCGTAAGAAGGACTAATAAAATAAATTAGCAATATCACCCGCAATATTATGTGAAAGGAAACGTCGTTAGAAGACCCGATGCCATGTCCCGGCCACATAATAGAGGTCGTATACTCGCATCACCCATTCTATTACGGCAATTTGAGTTCGTTGAGGTACTTTAAAAATAAAAAAATAATACATCTAAGTATACTTACAACGCGACGCCCAAGTTTTTTTTTTTTAAATCTAGGGTTGATTAAAGTTCTGACTGAAAGTGAAAATAAATACCTTCTTAGTTTTCAGAGTAAGGGCTTCTTGTTTTCCACTCACTTTCTTCGTTCCTAATCGTGTTAGCGTGTGTCCCGCGAGAGAAACCAAAATGTCTTATTTCAATGTAATATTTTTTTGTTTTGTTTTCGCCCTTATTTTGTCAAATTTCTTTTGGCGTGGAAGGTTGATGTGTGCAGTTAAGTAGGGTTGTGGGTTTTGAGCTGTTTGCGTACTACGCGGTTCATTAAACATTGTCAAAGGAAGCGGCTTTTACAGAAATGAACAATGTTTTCGTTAAAATGAGGACAATATCATAAATCATTAACCTACTCATATTGCTCCGCGGTTATTAAAAAAAATAACAAGCTGTTAAGGTACACACGACAGCATGTCAGGCTCTACACTTTTGTTGTAAAGTCCCCCCTAACGTAAACGATTAGAGTGCTAGTGTGTAAGCGTCGACGTGCTGTTGTGTGTACTTAATGGTCAGGGCACACTAGCGCCACAACCAATGAAAAAAAAAAAACATTTTCTTTTTGGATGCTGTTTTCGCTAAATAAAAAGAGTCGTCAAATGAAAATCTCTATTTTTTTCATAGGTAGCGCTAGTGACGGGTGAATCCTTCTCTTGACGAACTGTTGAAGATGCTAAAGTAAACACAACTAGCGCCGCCAATGAAAAATAATCATATCTTCTTTATGGATGCGTTTTTTGCTAAAAACTCTCCTGCAAAATCTCAACGCGAGGCTTAACTATTTTTATGACCTAAAGTTTGGATTCCAGATCCTAGAACCTATGAATGCAATCATTTAGCGCCAATAGTGGCCACTTAGCCCAGTGGGCCTACTACTGGGCCTTAAATATTGTTTTATTTGTATGCTGATGTACCGTCATCGACACACTAGTAGATACCTAATTACCTAGCCCACGGAATAAATGTGTGAATCGAAAACAAAATCCTAGCGTGTAGCTGTTGGTACCAACCAACTGACGACTGAAAATAGCTTATTATTCAGGGATGTACAATTTTAACCGGGAAACCATCAAGCCTTTTACAGAGCCAGTCGTTACGATATGTTTTTATTTTATTTTATGGAGGTCGCGATTGCCGACTAGTTTCACTTCTCATTGGGACCTTTACAAGAAACTGCGTAGTCTAAGTAATAGGGTCCTGTTTGGCACCCATCCCAAAATTCCAAAATCAACTAATTATAATAAATAATGTGTTAACTTCAGACTTTGATGACAAATTGAAGCATCGATTTTTCCTGAAAACACTTCTATTAAATCTAGTTAAAAAAAAAACAAAGTATTAGCTATTAAACCAATGACTTTCCAAATAGTTAAAAAATTTTTTGTCACCATCATGCGTCAACCCATTTTATTTGATTTTTATTTCATAAAACGCTTCAAGTTTCATACGCTCTGAAAGCTAAACCGTGTTTTCTCCATAGTACGTGCAAGTTGACCTTAGAGCTAGACTCTTACCTGAGATCGGGAACACTCCACACATAAAATATTATTACTTATCAAGTTTTACAGCGACGTATATAATAATTTGATTTAGAAACGGATACAAACATCTACAATAGATCAACAGGTAACGTAGAATCGAGTAGTCAACAACACTTTACAATATAATATTCAAAAGTTACAATGAGTTAACCGCCGACGGATTGTAAAACGCCTACCTGTTACAGGGAGACATCTCGGCCTCTAACAATAACAACACTGATAGGAAGACTGCGAAGAGTTTTGGAAGGGGAGCGAAAACTAACAGGCATGGTACCTACACAATTTTTTTTTTTTTAGAAAAATAACGCACCTTTTCCGCCAGCTATATGCGGCGTCTATGAAAGGATCAACAAGTGGTTTGCTGTGGCGGAGGCAGCAAGGGCCGCCCGTCCTGACGGCAGGACAGCTTGCCCGCCAATGCCGCCCCGCCGGATCGGAAAATCTATCCAGCGCTAGCAGCGGGCGAAAAGCGCTCGAAGCTGTGACATTCACGGGTCAGGCCAGTGCTGGATTCAGCTCTATGTTTAGACGTCTTTTTTTACGCAGCCCGTGCAGAAATGCTTTGTCCAACTTTACCTCTGTAGGGGGTTGTTTTATTAGTCAATGCCAACGACCTTTTCTGTTCAATCAATATTTTGCGAGTGCACCAAATTAACGAAGCGAATGAAACCTATATTGGGGTTGTCCTCATACTAGAAGTTCCCTGTACCTCAATTATGACCGGATCTCTCTGTCTTTGTGTGTCAGTAGGTATAATGGTTAGGTAGGTAGGTACTGTCTTAGAATTGGCAAAAGTTTCGCCTGGCAAAGACCAGAATATAATATGAAGCATCCACTTCCATTAGTGAAGAGGCATCTGAAGACAAAGTAGAACTCTCACAGAGACTAAGTAAAATTACCTCAGAAAGTTGTAAGTTATAAGTCGAGGAAGCGCTAACTTTGCCGCTAGGCGGTGAGCTTTTCACTTGCGCGCCTGCTTGCCAAAAAAGCGCTGGATCCAGTGTCGAAAGCCCTATAGAAGCAGCGTTGCAGCCTCGGGGTGGCCTCCGCCGTCTCCGAAAAGCGCTTACTTTCCCGCAAGGCGCTGAAGATCCTACCTGTGCCCCTAATACACGTAGGTCAGAAGTGCTGGATTCAGCGGCGAAAGCGCTGTAGAGGCAGCACTGCAGCCCCGGCGCGGCCCCCGCAGCCTCCCTGCGCCTGTGTGCGTGAGACAGGTGAGCCCCGGCCGGCCCAGCCATCCCCGCTCATCTATACACTGAGCTGCCAGCTATCAGAGTCAAAATGCCTCACAAACAGTCTTAGCTGGTGAAAAACAGGTTACAAGGTTGGAAAGTATTGTGCAATCAAAGGGGGGGGATTGTTTTTTCACACGTTGGTGTATACGTAAGTTACGGACCATTGCAGATTTTTCTTTACGGTCACAGAGACTGAAGGGATTTTACAGAATGAGGTGTCAAATGAAAGGTTTTGTCGTCTCTAGTTGTCTCTAGTGTAAATTTTCTATTTCCGTGCATAAAACTTTGTGCCCGATTGAGCTCGGGATGAAGAAGGTAATTTTCGCTTGCACGAAGAAATGTCAAAAACCGAATAAACAGGACGAGGGTCAAAATAGCCCTGACCGGCTTAATCCCAGCGCCTGGCAACCCTAAATATACGCCGCTGCTTTTACAATGAAATGGCTCGATGAGCACACACTACCTGCGTATTACATTAGCTCACTAGCCCGGGTTCGTTTCCCTGCCGCTTTGTTCCGGGGAATTTTGTTTCAACTTGTTTGCGGATGTTTCGCCCCGTACCTAAAAGGGTGGCATTCTTCTCGTAAGGATTGTTAGGAACTTTGCCTCCCGCGTTCTGGACTGGAGGTACTATCAGCGAGAGTTGGGACCGTTTTAAGACTATTCCTTGATGCTTTTGCATTTCGCTCGTCAATAATGATGAGCACTTTTATTCTTTGTTTTATTCTTTGTTTCGTTTTCTTTGTTTCTTAGAATCAAAGTTTTCGTGCTGCCAGAGCTTCTTACAAATACAAAATGTTGCAAAGTTACTTACGTAGATTGCAGGCGTAGCCCAACTATAAGAAACTAAATAGAGACCTCATGCTATGGTAGGACCCGCGACGAATTTACTGACTGATTTAACGAGCTATCTTCCAAGGACAAGACAGCTAAATTGATCTCCAACTTCCGATAGGAAACGGAACGCGGAGAAGAAAAAGCCTCTGCACAGGAAAACAACCCTAGCCTCCAAGAAGAAGCAGACGTTGCGCATGAAAATAATCTTGACCTCCATATTAAAACGTTGCTGACGGTACACAACAACATGACTGTTTATCCACCCACGGCACGCAAAAAAGAAGAAGCTTCTGCACAAGAACACAACCATACGGCCTTAAAGACGAAGAAGATGCGCATGAAAATAAATCTTACCCTCCATACCACAAACAACGTTGCTGGCGGTACACACTTACACGACTGTTTATCCGGGCCAGGGTGCGCGGATGTCGAGCATAGTTCGCGCGCGACCGCCAAATAGTCTCTCTATTAATTAGCCGCTGAAATATGCCCCGTGTTAATTATCACATAAGCTTTATTGGCGCGTTGGCATTTTGTAATGGAAATGTTTACCCGACGCCCGGGAGGCTGCGGCGGCGTCCGATTACGTTGAATGAAAACTGAAGCGGCCAATTAAAATAGAGCGCTTCCGTTTTGTTGTAGGCCGGTGCGTTACTTTTTTTTTATTAGTTGAGAGTTGTCGAAAAAGTTTTACAAAGGTTTGTTGGCGTATTTTTTGTCGACACGTATTGCCGCAGGGCGCAGATAGTATACCTATGTAAAATAAAGAGTTGATAGAACTAGGCGGAATTTATTTCCATTTCGTTATATCAGTCTAACTAGACTAGTAGTATAAGAGGAGTGCTCCTCACTATAAAGGGAAATTTCCCGCCAAGCAGATGTTATGCTTGGGGACCGGCCGGGTCCAACTGAACTGTTTATATGTATACTCAGCTACGATAAACATTTTGCTGGTGCGATGCAGGATTGTAGCGAGTAGTGATTGACAGCTCGAGTATATAGCAGTTTCCTGAGCGCCCGACAGGGGTCGCTACAGTAGAACCTCGCGAAAAAGACGCAAAACCAAAATAACTCAGTAGTTGCATCACGTAAACCCTACTTATGGCGCGTTTACACGGGACGATTTTCGCCGCAAGGCTAGTCACCAATCGAATCGCCTGTAAAAATGTCCCCGCCCAATTTACTCGGTCCACCAAAATCACCGGTGTCAAAAATAGAATGGCGACTTAAAATGTACGTACACACGTCAGCACGTCACAGTCCACAGTGTACACTTTTGTTGTAAAGTCACCCGTAACGTAACCGAGTAGAGTGCTAGCGTGTAAGGGTCGACGTGCTGTCGTGTGTACCTACTATAATCGCCTGCGACTGAGCATTTACTCGGTCGATTTTAGTCACCATCCGCATCCGCGTCGCCATGCAGCAAAAGTCGCATGCTAGTCTACTTTGGGAGTTGCGTTTTAGTCACTGCGGCCTGAATTTTATTGTGATTTACACGGTCGATTTTCGCCGTGCGGCGAAAGTTGTGCGGCTAAAATCAACGATAGCAGAGTGGCGGAAAATATATTTTTTTCGCAGTTTTTTTTTTTTTATTGCTTAACTTAGCAGAACAGAACATGACCAGAACCACAGCCTTCTTTAAAGAAGGCTGTGCCAGAACACATAATCGGCTGAATTATTGTTGTTCTGTTGTTTAAAATAATTAAAATAATAATATTTTATTGCCGTGAACGAAAAATCGCTGAACAAAAATAGCTCAGTTTAGTTTTAAAAAAAAAACTAAAACAATTTAATTTCCCGCCGCGCGATTAGGAGGCGAGTGCGTCCGTGCTTTGAGCTACGCTAGGTGGCTACGACAGGCTGCGCTACGCCGTAGGCCGTAGCACCTCCGCGATCTTCGGTGTAGACAGCAATGGCCCGTTTTCTTTTTTCGTAGCCCGTTTCAAACTGACCTAGAATAATTTACGCCCAGAGGCCTTAGCCTGTAACACAATGGTGCCAAAATGGGCTCCCGGTTGACGGTTTCAATGGGGTTTTTGCCAGGCATCAAAAATAGCCCGAATAACTGTCAAAATCAGTCTATTAATCTGTGGTTTCCATACAAACCACAGATTTAGTTGCGCGATAATTCGCGAATCGCTGTCAGATTTGACACTTGGAAAAATCCCTATTACGATTTATTAATGCTGACGGTCCAGTGTCGGTCCTTTTAATGTTTTTGTAGTACAGCAAAGAATATTATGTATGAGTCTAATTTTATAGGATTAGTTCGCTGGTTGTAGGAGAACGACGAAAAAATCCCGGTTTTGTTCTTCTACCTGGGACGCCATTGATACGCCATTGTGTTACAGGCTAAGGCCCCAGGGACCTTTAACACAATGGTGCCAAAATTGGCTCCCGGTTGACGGTTTTAATTACGATTTATTAATGCTGTCGGTCCAGTGTCGGTCCTTTTAATATTTTTGTATTACAGCAAATAATATTATGTATGAGTCTAATTCTAGATGATTAGTTCGCTGGTTGTAGGAGAATAACGAAAAAATCCCGGTTTTGTCCTTCTACCTGGGACGCCATTGATACGCCATTGTGTTACAGGCTAAGGCCCCTGGGGCCTCTAACACAATGGTGCCAAAATGGGCGCCCGGTTGACGGTTTCAATTACGATTTACTAATGCTGTCGGTCCAGTGTCGGTCCTTTTAAGGGTAGACGATAGCAAGGTGGCGGGAAATTCAAAATTTTCACAGACTTTTACATTTTGTAGCTAAACTGAACTATTTTTGTTCAGCGATTTTTCGTTCGCGAGAATAAAACCGTATTCTTTTCATTATTGTAAACAACAGAACAACAATAATTCAGCCGATTATGTGTTCTGGTCTACGACAAGTTTTTTGGGCAGTACCACTGCTTCGTGGACCAGAACACATAATCGGCTGAATTATTGTTGTTCTGTGGTTTACAATAATGAAAAGAATACGGTTTTATTCTCGCGAACGAAAAATCGCTGAACAAAAATAGTTCAGTTTAGCTACAAAATGTAAAAGTCTGTGAAAATTTTGAATTTCCCGCCACCTTGCTATCGTCTACCCAATGTTTTTGTAGTACTTACAGCAAAGAATATTATGAGCTTAGATGAAAACAAAAAAGGGAAGATACGGCACATTCTTACTAGCAGCCGTGAAAAACTGGGCTCGAACGCACTCATGCACATAAACTCACACAGCTTTAACTCGGTGAATAAGCGATACGCTAAACCAACAAGCCCGAGCGAGAAAAGAACAGTGTCCAACCGGCGGCGACTGAATGAAAGTGAGTCCATGGACTCAGTTTTGCAGGACCACGCGTAATGGGTGAGTGCCGTATCTTCCCTTTTTTGTTTTCATCTAAGATTATGAGTCTAATTCTAGAGGATTAGTTCGCTGGTTGTAGGAGAACAATGAAAAAATCCCGGTTTTGTCCCTCTACCTGGGACGCCATTGATACGCCATTGTGTTACAGGATAAGGCCCCTGCCCTCGATGGCCGTTTTAACAAAACTAAACTTGTAGTCTTTATTTGAATCTAATAATCTATTGTAAACTAATTTACTACTTCTTGGTAAAAATCAACAATATTGAAAAAAAAAAAGTTTCAAATGGCAGAACGTTTTGATCTCGATAATGTTGTTGTTCCTTTCTCCCACAATGTAGCGAGAGTGAGAAATAAAATAATGCCAATCGTATGACGATTGACGCCATTCACATGAAGTTCGAATGAAGAAGGATGCGCTGGCTGTCATACCGTTAGTGTTGCCAGATCGACAGTTTATAACTCGTATTTTATTCGTTTAATTTTTGTTAGAAGTGCATAAAATTATTTTACCGACTTCATAATGTGATCGGAATACGGCTGTCAAATTTCGCTTAGCACAGATTAATTTATGACAGTCTTAATCCGGTTCTTCTATCCCCACGCCTGTAGGCGCCATCTATGAAAATTAAATGCTTTAGGAATTTGTGCTGAAAATGGCTCATTTGGTTCTGGCTTTTAAGATAATGGTCTCCTAGTTAAAGAGTCAGGGCTAGCTGTAAACTCATTTCTTTTGCTAAGTGCTAAGAAAAAATTTTCAACCCTTAGTTTTACGACCTAAGGTTTGGATTCCAGGATTGGATTTCCTACGAATGCAATCGATTCTCGCCAAAAGTGGCCACTTTTGGCGAGAATTGCATTGAGATTGCATTCTTAAGTTCTAGGATCTGGAATCCAAACCTTAGGTCGTAAAAATAGTTAACCCTCGCGTTGAGAAATCGCAGGAGCGTTTTTTGCTTAAAACGCATCCAAAAAAAGATATGATTTTTTTCCATTGGCGTCGCTAGTTGTGAGACGTACCTATTTCATCATAAGTAATTATTGTTGTAATGAGGATTTTTCCAAGTGTGACATAAGTTGGAATCGTTGTCAAAATCTGTCTATTACATAATCTGTGGTGATATTGTCAGTTTTGTATATGAGCACTGGGCCCTTAGCCTGTAAAACAATGGTGCCAAAATGGGCTGTCAGGTGACGAATTCAATTACGATTTGCTAACGCTGTCTGTCCTTTTAATGTTTTTGTAGTACAGCAAAGAATATTTTGATTCTAATTCTAGAGGATTAGTTCTCTGGTTGTAGGAGAAAAACGAGGAGAGCCCGGTTTTGTCCTTCTGCCGGGACGCCATTGACCCGCCATTGCGTTACAGGCTAAGGGCCCTGCTCACGTGCTCACTGAGCAGAAGTTCAACAACGAGGGTACAGATGGGTGAAGATATTATTTTCATACAATGGATATGCTCTCTAAAACGACAGTGGCCAACTGGAAACCTGTCAACATTAGTCTATTAATCTGAGGTTTATATGGAAATCACAGATTAATAGACTGAGTTTGAGTTAGAAAATCCCCATTTCAAAATAATTATTCGCAATACTTTTCTGTGGAAGTCTAAATAGGTGTGCCAAATTACACTTTGTAGGGAGGGCGATGGCTAGCTTCGGGAGAGTTGGGGCGCAGGTTGGCCAGTAAAAATGTCCAGAGTACACAGATTACACTTTATTTACACACACAGGAAGTAGAATGAAATTACACACACTTTAGAATATAAGTTACGTAGATAAACTAATCTAATGTGCGGAAGAACGCGAGGGCGCGACGTGCGCTACTTCGTTTTGGACGCACCGTTAGGGGTGCGTGCGTACGGGACGAGGTCGGAAGGGAGAGAGAGCGGGACGCGCCGGGGTCTGTAGGAAGCCCGCGGGAGGTGAAGGAGACGCGGGCGGAGGGGTAGACGCGCGTCCCAAACCAGATGTGCGCGGCTGAGAGAATGTAGCGTTGCCTTCAAAAACTAACGGCGTCACATCCTCCCCCTCTAAGTCAACAGGCCGAAGACGAGGCTGAGGCTGGGACTTAGCTAGTCTAGGCCTACCTCGCATTCGACGTGGTTGCACAGGGTCAACAACCCCATCATCAGGCCCTACAAACGGAGTTAGTTTGAGTTAGAGTGAAAACGACCTACGAAGGCATGAGGAGCAGCTGCTTCTCCAATCTCTTGCTTCATCACCTCCTTCTTTACAGGATTGACCCTGTAAGGTGGTACCGCAATTGGAGAACGGTTCTCCGTATTTTTACGGTGTTCTGCGAAAGGGGTCGGCACTCCCCCTGGCTCAAAAAGGTCCTGGTTGTCGTTCGGCAACTGCAGTATCTGGACCACCTGTGGATTATCAAGCATGGTGCCTTCGTCCGGGTTGAGTAAACTTACCGATGAACAAGCGGACGAAGACTGAGCTGCCACAACAGGTGTTTCAAATTCTAGCGGGTAACTAGTCTTGGAGTCTGAAAAGGACCACGTAGAGGTTGAGAAATTGATAATCAGGCCTAAGGCTTTGATAAAATCAATTCCCAGCAGCGTGTCACTTGCAGCAACATCAGGAAAAATTACAAATTCGGTGGGTATCACTTTAGAGCTTATACTTACCTCCGTTTTAGCGAGTAATACGTCTCGCGGCTCAGCTGTGCCATCAGCGAGTTTAACGTGTAGCTTAGCAGCGGTAAAGTGATGACCCTCGCGCTGCAGTAATGCATACAGACCGGATCCGGCGACACAGCGCTTGGCAGCGGTGTCGATGAGAGCGGTTCCTTTCAAGCCTAATATGTCGATATAAAGTATCGGCCTCGAATTAGTACCGTTGATTTGCCTACTTGAAGGATTTAATGATGATGGTGGGGTTGTTTGTGCAATACTAGATGTTGACAGTTCCATAGTATCGACCTGGCACGCATAGGGCGGAGTATCAATATCGAGATTGGAAAAAGCTACGTTCCGACAGTTTACACACTGCGAACGCACCACGCCAACAGCCCCGCAACCATAACATGATATGACCGGTGAAATATTTACATTGGTAGCTGACACAGATTCCTTACAGTTCTTACTTAATCTATCACAGCTATCACGTGTATGACCTAGTCTTTTACAGTACACACAGAAGTTACGCGCGCGCGTATTACCGTTACTTTCACTATTGTCCATTCCCGGAGAGATAGCGGTCGAAAGAGCGCGCCCGTCAGAAGGCGCGCGAAGCGGTAGAGCGGCGAGCGTCGCGGGACTCGCAAACGACGACGATGACGTCACGTCCGCAGATGGCGCGGGCGTGCGGCGTCTCGGAGCGAGCTGCGCGTGAGACGGCGGCGGCGGCGGCGGCGGGACGCGCGGGACGCGTGCCATGTGGCCGTCGACGGGCGAGTGAGCGGCGGCGGATGTACCTGCGGCGCGCGATACTTGCAATGACGACGTGCGATCTTGGCGTTTTGGACATGCCTCATCTAGCGAGTCTTCAATCTTTCTCGATAACTCGAGCAGTTTTGGAAAGGTGGCGAACTCCTCCCGTCGGAGTCTTTTCCGAATGCGGCGATGTAGCAGGCCATACACCATGTCCAGCTCAACTTTCTCTTGAATATCTCCACGCGGAAGGCGACTCAGCAGCGCACGCGCCTTGGAGACAAATATGTCGGTGGGCTCTTCATGATGTTCCATCGAGAACAATTCTAGGTAGATGCGCGACGGCGGCTGACGCTGGCCGTAAGCACTACGCAACAGAGACAGCGCGTCTTCCCAGCGCTGGACGTCTCTCTTCGCACTCTGCCACCAGATCGCGGCGTCACCAACAAGAAGCATCGAGAGACCGCGTATGGCGCTGGCCTCGGGGACGTTGGCGCATTCCTTAAAGCTCACTGCAGCGTCGATGAAAGCCTCTATAGTACCGGTACCGTTAAAGCGGGCGTCGCACCTCGCGAACGTTGACTCGGCAGGCAGGGCTTGATCGGGTGCACGGGGTTGTTGCACCGTTTTCAGCAGCTTTTCGAAGGCGTCACATTGTGCCTGCTGGAGGGCCGCCATCATGGCGGCGACGTCGGGCATAGCCATGCCCGCAGCAGGTACAACGCGTTGCGGGGTGGCGGCGGCATCGTCGAATTCTTCTTCGACGGCTCCCGTTGCTTCTGCGACCGAAAAGCGGCGTCGTGTTCTCGTCATTCTTGTACTCGTATGTTATTTTGTGCTGCTTTCGTGTTCACTGGCCCTGTAGTTGGGCGGCCACTTGTAGGGAGGGCGATGGCTAGCTTCGGGAGAGTTGGGGCGCAGGTTGGCCAGTAAAAATGTCCAGAGTACACAGATTACACTTTATTTACACACACAGGAAGTAGAATGAAATTACACACACTTTAGAATATAAGTTACGTAGATAAACTAATCTAATGTGCGGAAGAACGCGAGGGCGCGACGTGCGCTACTTCGTTTTGGACGCACCGTTAGGGGTGCGTGCGTACGGGACGAGGTCGGAAGGGAGAGAGAGCGGGACGCGCCGGGGTCTGTAGGAAGCCCGCGGGAGGTGAAGGAGACGCGGGCGGAGGGGTAGACGCGCGTCCCAAACCAGATGTGCGCGGCTGAGAGAATGTAGCGTTGCCTTCAAAAACTAACGGCGTTACAACTTAATATTATTAATTGGATGGAAAGACCTTTCTTATTTGGCCCTTTCTAGGCCAGAGCTCGTGTGTCCGAGCGTTCCCATCAGACACCTCAATCCGAAAGTAAGAAGGCCGAGGCGTAAAAAATATCAGCTCCGTCCGTGTCATGAGGCCAAAGGCCGAGCTTTGAGCGAAGCTCAGAGCGGCTCGACCGCCCCCACATATTATTTCGCAGACTTGACAGACTCGTGAGGTCTACCAGCTCACAGAGCCACTAGTTGTAAAGTTGCCCGTAACGTAACCGAGTAGTGTGCACCCTTGCACGCACGTGCTGTCTTGTGTACCTTAAAAATCAACGTTCATCTTCGAAAGGACCGTCGTATATTGTGATGCTTGCAAGTTTGACATATTTTCGGCAAAATACCACTGGCAACACTCAATCAGTTCACAGACTAGAATTAGGACAGTTAATTCACTCCATTCGTTCGTTTATCTGTTCATCAGCTGTCAAACAAAAACGCTGCATTGGCGATTTCGGCGACTCGTTTGTTGCAGTTTCTTTACAAATTCTTTGTAAAAAGGTCAACAATGATCTATCAAATGTAGTGGAAGCCGGTCGCGCGGAAGCACTAAACACACTCCAAAAATTCCGAGTCCATAAAATGTCATTTGTGAATGTAAAGAAGCATTATTTGGTTATCGCGATGTTAGTGTTTCTTCTCATCTTCATCTTTCATAGCAGGCCTGCTTTCCAGTGCCAATTTACTACAGAAGTGGCTAGCAATCTTCCAATAGTATATGGCATTACACCGACCTACGAAAGGCTGGCGCAAAAGGCTGATCTCACAAGGTAAGAACTTTGTTTAGTCGTGATTCGCCTGCCCTTGATACCTCTAAATTGTTTAGTTAGTTTGAACAAACCCGTTATTTGGCAATGGCACTTGGCAATCTGACTGATAATTAAACAATTTCCGTCAGCGGTCAATTTATCACAGAAGTTAGAGGCGACCTTCCAATAATATATGGCATCACACCAACTTATGAAAGGCTGACTCAAAAAGCTGATCTCACTAGGTAAGACTATTAAATTTGATCATGTTTTTTTGTCTTTTTCATGCTTTTCAGTCTCTAACACTATGTTTTTTTGTGCTTTAATACTGTGTCCATCGAACATGAATGAACCAAGGCGAAATACTCCAACTTGACTCATCTAACAAGTAATTGAACTTTCTGGTTGGTGTGTCAAGTGCAGGAAATCCTAAGATATTGCAAGTTCACCTGTTTTTTACTCTAGAATAAGATCTAAGTAGGTGTTCTGCGCCATATTTCTTTGAGTTTTCACGTCACCCATCTATAATTGTAAGTGAAGGTGCTACCAGGACACTGTATAAACCATCTCATTTCTTAGATACAAAGACCTAAGTTTGTTTTATATTATAAGATTTTCCCATCATTTTCTTAGAGTAGGTAACTGGTGATAACAGACTTGTCATCGTGGCTTCAGTTTGCACTCTTTGATAATAATGATAATAATTGTAAATAAAAAATATACTTCTTATAAATTACTGCCTAAATTGTGTGTTATCTTACAGCGAAAGTGGGATTTCCTGCTATAGATAAAATAACAATATATGTTTGCTTCATTTTAAATATGCACACAAATAAAATTTTATCTCACAAGCTTGCTCAGATAACATTGTACCTATTTCAAATTGGCAAAAGCTCATTGTTGTTTTGAGTTGTACATAATTATTTCAGATCATGCCTTGTGTGGGGGCCACCAGTGTACACCTATATTATCATCACACTAAATCCTTTTTTCATTTTCTTTTATGCGTTTTTAACTTAAAAGTTTAAAATGTGCACTTATGTTAAGAGTTTAGTCCAAGAAAATGTATGTTATATAGAAGACTATCTAGCATGGAAAAGATGCAGTGTTGAGAGCTCCCCGGTGACCAGATAATCTGAAAAATGCTGCTCTGACAACAGTCTGACTATTAACACATTCATGGATACTCCGCATGTTGGCTTTTGATCTACCTATTGTCATCAACAGCTACACGTGGTATGTCCATGAATGTGTAAAATATGATGTAGGCTGTTAGTTATTATTGCATTGACACTAGTTTTTCAAATTGCAGGCTCTCACAAACGCTGATGCTGGTGAAAAACTTCCACTGGATTGTGATCGAGGATGCGGAGACCAAGACCAGCCTCGTCTCAAACTTACTCAACGAGTCGGGGCTAGTATACACGCACCTCAATGTCAAGACTCATAAAGCTAAACACTCTATGGTAAGAATTTTATTTTATTCGTCGACTGGTTACTTCACTCATGTCATCTGATAAAAGTTGATTACTGAAGGCAGATAAAAAAAGAGACCAATAAAAAAACTAAACAGACTTCCACCTTGGTCGATGACAATGATCAACTCGCTTTTTCTGGTGTACCCATTGTTTCTGTTGTTACCGCAATTCGACCGGTTTCAAACCAAAATTTTGTGTGAATATCGCGAATCATTAAAGGTTATTATTGTTTCTGATTTAGAATCCTTGGCTCTAGGTTTTAAAAGTTGCTGCAAAAACATTGTGGCGTTCTTTTTCCACTTTTGAAACTTAAAAAGATGTGTTTTTTTTTATTGGTATCCAGTTAGCAAACTTTACTCTTTCTGTTATTCTGATATTCTTAAAAGAGTGATGATGTTGTTAGATTCACCTAGTAATGGTTCGACTTTGTTGTGAATAAATGTGGGTTTTTAGAACTATTCTCCGCCTCGTATCACCACAGTGAGATTTAATGTGTACCAGTTTAGTTAATCTTAAAGCTTTTGATCACAAAAAAAGGTTTGCATGATTCTCGAAGAAATTTATAAGTACAAGCATTTTTAAAAGTTTCCTAGATGTAGAATTTTTTTTCTAATCTTCTCAGTCCAAATCAGGTAGTTGTATGGAGAATTGTATATCCTTTTTTACATATTTTTTTGTATCATCATCCTTTTATCAAGGCTGTGATCTGCCTGCATCATCTGCAAAAACGACTGGTACTTTCTGACCATTTTTCGTTGCATTGTTACACCGAAAGTTTTGTAATATTTTGCAGTATAGACAAAAAAAGTTATTTGTTAGTTATTCGTATATGATGAAGTGGTATTCTATTTTGAACTCACCTGCTATCAAAATAATGTTAGTGTGGAATGTCTGGGAAATGAATACAAAATATTTACGTTTCTAAATAATTTCAGGTGACAGATATTAATGTTTGCATATTCAAGACTGCAAAATACAACACTAGTTGGTATTGCGTATGTGTTTTTTATAAATAAACAATGTTTTCAGTAGAGTAGATTTATTGTGACTAAAAGTGGGGTTTAGTTGATAGATTTTTTTGACTACAAACATATATTTATTTTCAAAATGCGCCACGAAATTTTGGTTTACTGCCTTTTGTCGCATTTTAAAGATTCGTATTTTTGCAAAGTTAAATCAGTGTAGTTTACCGCTTAGAATTAAACTTATTTTCTGTTTTTTATGTTTTTCGCTTTTCCTCCATCAAAATAATTTGTGTCTCTGCTTACCTGCTAAGGATGAGGAATCATTGGTGATTCATCATCCTTAGTTCGAGTGTTTTATAAAACAACATCATGTTTTTACTGTAACTAACAACCACTTTAATTCCATAAAATATGTTATTAATTTATCTTTGATTACTTACGTATCTCGCAGCTAAGAGCTTGGTAACCCGTCCTATAGCGCCGCCTAAACCACTCTTGTAAATTACAAGCTACAAGAACTTCTGAATTTTATGACAATGTATTTTTGATTAATTAACGTAATTTGAATAAACTTGTGAAATCTTGTAACTTGTGAGCTTGCAGACTTGTAAGTTTGCTAGACCATGGGTCGGCAACGTTTTGATACAATAGAGCCAAATATAAAAAATATAAAAAATTCTTACTTTAAAAGAGCCACAAACATTTTTCGTTAAACTAACATAGTTTTTGTTTTGTTGATTTTAAACAAAAATTTCTCCGATTTCATTCTTAGCTTCCTTGATAGAAATTCACACCGTAAATAACACAAATGCGCCCAAACATTCACCGATTTACCCTTCAATTTAATAATACTAAAGATTTCCTTTGCTGTTACAAAGTGGCAGGCCCGAAAATTCACCTTTCTTGATAGAGATTTCTCAGTTAATTATATTTTTCGAATGTGGAATTGAAGAGCCGCAACCTTCATCGAAAGAGCCGCATGGGGCTTGCGAGCCGCAGGTTGCCGACCCCTGTGCTAGACTAATGCTAGACGAGCGCTTACCTTGCGAGGCTGCTTGGACTGATGAAAGCGTGGGTTGAAGAATCAGAACATAACGCCCTCCCATCTCGATTGCAGGCCAGCGGAGTGGAGCAGCGAAACATAGCTCTGGACTGGCTGCGGAAACACCTGGCGACCTTGGAGGATAGACGGGGCGTCGTCTACTTCATGGACGATGACAACACCTACGCGCTGAAGGTGTTTGATGAGGTACTATTCAAGGAGACAGCCAACAGACGCACGAGGCGCCACGCACGTGCCTTAAGGGTGGAAGATAGCAACGTGGCGGGAAATTCAAAATTTTCACAGTTTTTTTCCATTTTGTAGCTAATCTGGGCTATTTTTGTTCAGCGATTTTTCGTTCGCGGCAATAACATAGTATTCTTTTCATTATTGTAAACAACAAAACAACAATAATTCAGCCGATTATGTGTTCTGGTCTACGAAGCAGTGGCACTGCCCAAAAAACTTGTTGATGACCAGAACACATAATCGGCTGTTGTTCTGTTGTTTACAATAATGAAAATAATACTATGTTATTGCCGCGAACGAAAAATCGCTGAACAAAAATAGCTCAGTTTAGCTACAAAATGTAAAAAACTGTGAAAATTTTGAATTTCCCGACACGTTGCTATCGTCAAACCTTAAACTCCGACCAGCAGGGGTCTTCCGCGCTATTTACATGCCAATACTGTGGAGGTGGCACCCACTCCCGCATCAGGCTTTACAGCCACGAGCAAAAATGCCACAGGGATGCTGTATAAATCATCTGTAATAGATGTAAAGGCCCTTGGTGATGATTCAAGGAGAAAGGTGCCTGCTTCTCTTCTCGGACGTTCGAAGCCGGACTAGGAGTAAAAGGAGAGTGCCAATCCACTAGCGCCGCCAATAAAAAAATATATCTTTTTATGCGTTTTTTTGCTAAAAACGTCGCCTTCATTTGGTACAAAACGGGTTTCTCACAATAGTTTTCCTAAGCTGTTACCGCTACGAAATTGTGGTTCGATAGAATTAAGAAAGTTGCAAGAAAGCTGATTTATATTGCACTTGCATGTTGGTTGGTCGATAGGGGCGAAAAGTGCTTCTTGGACGAATAAAATGTTTCATACCTCTTGTAATTTTAAAAGTGACTTACAAACTAATGACACTAATGTAGATATGGTATCGCATATTTTGTTTTACTACAACAGGCAAACAATTTATCATCCAATAATCACATCGAGATTTGTAACGATCTAACATATTGTTCTAATTATTACAGACTGAAAAGCAAGTAAACAATAACTTAAGTATACAAAAATATATATAAAGCCACCTAAATGTTGTTCCTCAAAGGCTTCCAATTTCCATAACCAATGAGGCGATTTGATTCGCAAACGTTTGTGAAAGAAATGAAGATTACTGTCAATTTGTCATCAAAAACAAGCGTAGCGTGTCCGATACGGTACTAATTTAGGTGCCTACTATGCAGTCCGCTCTTGTTTGATTTGGCCCAGGTTTTGCCACATTTTTAACGAAAATTAAAAATAATATAGGCCAAGCACGAGTATGAGTCGCCCACCTAAAGTGTACCGTACCAACGCTCTAAGTAAGCATAGGATTATTTTTCTAGTTACGGAACCATTGTGCGCAAGTCCAACTGGCACTATCCTGTTTTTGGGTAAAAAGTTAGCAACCTTAGAACCTTTTATTTTACCGCATTACTCGACTTAAAATTACTTCAAATTTTCGCCGCAGTACGGCGATGACGCTATCTAGAGTAAATATTGATTTTATACGGCCAACTACAGGATACGTAGCAACTGTAGAAACCACGTTACTATCTTTGATATGCAAAATAGTAAACAAGATAAACATCCACTTATCAATGACATATACAAAGTGTAATTTCATTCATACAAGTCTAAAGGATGTTTGCTTACTACTTCTGTTCGATTGCCTCCAGTTGTAGAACAATACATTTCCAATGTGATTGTAAAGTAAAATCAATTCTTTTCGCAGAAGGCATTAGTGCGAATATCGTAAGAAAAGTAGTTGTCGTATAAAGCCTGTTATAAGTTCGTTACACACAGAAACCGAAGGCGTTGTGGAACCAAATGCGGTGGGTCCTAATAGATTTGATGACATAAAATAAGACTTTAAAAAAAAAACTAATTGGCTATTCAATGTCACGAAAATAATTAAACGCTATAAAATTTCAAGTCTACTGCAGGTTTCGTCACGATGTTTTCGTGGTAACGGTAACTTCTACAAATTCACAAATAATTAATTCATGCTGCAGTCCTAGTTCCCCCATCTAGTGTGAGTGGAGATGCCACTGGGCGTGGTATAAACCATCTGGGGCTAATCCCTTAAAATTTAACGTTTGAAGGGTGCTGACGAACTTCATCCTGCATTCGTTTGACACAAACTGTCATTTAAGGTGGGACGTTAGCAACGTGGCGGGAAATTCAAAATTTTCACAGTTTTTTACATTTTGTAGCTAAACTGAGCTATTTTTGCTCAGCGATTTTTCGTTCGCAGCAATTATACAGGGTGGCCCAAACATAGACGTCAAGCGAGAAAATCTAGATAGCTGACACCGAGGGCTACCCGAATCACCCCCATGTATGTTCAGCCATTTTTCGTCGTTTAGAAGTTATGAGGCTTTTAAGGTTTTTTTGAAAAAAAAAACCTAGCATTGATTTTTATTTTGTAACTCTTTTTTCTTTTGACTTCTAAGAGATATTTTTTATTCTTTAGGGTCTCAGATAATTTATCTATCACCAAAAAAATAATGATCAGCTATGGACTACTAGAAGTTACCGCAATTTTGATCCAAAATCCAAAAATGTTGTTTTCGAGAAATCCTCACTGAAATAGTTAGTATGGAGAAAAAATTAAGTAGAGGTCTGAAGGACTTTTTTTTTATTACAAAAACTTCCTTAAAGCCTTAATGCTCAGAATAGTACAAAAAACTTGTCACTTTATGGGACTTTTATTCAAGTAATTCGCGATCAAAGTCGAAAAACTGGAGTTGGCAGAAATTTTATTTCAATAGATTTTAATTTATTTTAGTTTGTTTGGACAAAAATCATTGCAGGTAGGCTTAATATCGCCTGTCAGCGTAGCCTGCATTCGAAATTCATGGAAAAAAAAAAATCCTCATTAAATTTTCGGAACTTTTTTTCATTTTTTTTCTAAATTGATTTTTTTTATTATGTTTTGTAAGTGAATTCGGTACTAAAATTACTTAAAATTCAAGTAATGAAAAAAAAAGCCCAAAAAAAAATAAAAATATGTTTTCATTATTTTTTTACTTTTCCGTCAATTTTGAATGCAAGCCATGCTGAAAGGCGATATTAAGTCTACCTGCAATGATTTTTGTCCGAAAAAACTAAAATACATTAAAATCTATTTAAATAAATTTTCTTCCAACTCCAGTTTTTCGACTTTGATCGCTAATTACTTGAATAAAAGCCCCATAAAGTGTCAATTTTTTTGTACTATTCTGAGCACTAAGCTTTTAGGGAAGTTTTTGAAATAATAAAAAAGTCCTTCAGACCTCTACTTAATTTTTTTTCCATACTAACTATTTCAGTGATGATTTCTCGAAAAAAACATTTTTGGACTTTGGATCAAAATTGCGGTAAGTTCTAGAAGTCCATTGCTGATCATTATTTTTTTGGTAATAGATAAATTATCTGAGTCCCTAAAGAATAAAAAATATCTCTGAAAAGTGAAAATAAAAAAAAGTTATAAAATAAAATTCAACGATAGGTAATTTTTTTCAAAAAAACCTTAAATGCCTCATAACTTCTAAACGACAAAAAATGGCTGAACATACATGGGGGTGATTCGGGTAGCCTTCAGTGTCAGCTATCTAGATTTTCTCGCTTGACGTCTATGTTTGGGCCACCCTGTATAGTATTCTTTTCATTATTGTAAATAAATAGAACAACAATAATTCAGCCGATTATGTGTTCTGTTCTACGACAAGTTTTTTGGGCAGTGCCACTGCTTCGTAGACCAGAACACATAATTGGCTGAATTATTGTTGTTCTGTTGTTTACAATAATGAAAAGAATACTATGTAATTGCCGCGAACGAAAAATCGCTGAACAAAAATAGCTCAGTTTAGCTACAAAATGTAAAAAACTGTGAAAATTTTTAAATTCCCGTTACGCTGCTATCTTCCATCCTTAAAGCGATTGAGACAGAGATAGAGATTGCAACTCGATTTTCATATTGTGTGAAGAAAATAGCAAAATCGTTCACACAACATCATTCAATTTGTATGGCGTTTTGACTTATTCGTTCTGTTAGCGATTGCGATTTAAAACTGAAACAATTCCATTCTAAAGTCGCAATCACGATCATGATCCCGATACCATTGAAAAGATCGCGATAGATTCAAAAGATAGACTATTTAGCCCCCCCCCCCCCTAAACTCAGTCCAGATGTGTAGGCCTAAGTTTTTTTTAAAATTAAATTTCAGATGCGCAAAGTCCGCAAGGTGGGCGTGTGGCCGGTGGGCATAGTCGGCGGGATGCGAGTCGAGATGCCTCTCGTGACCAATGGAGTGGTGACGGGCTACAACGCTGTCTGGAAGCCCTTCCGACCCTTCCCTCTCGACATGGCCGGGTTCGCCATCAACGCGACGCTCTTTCTCGAGAAGCCCGACGCCAAGTTCTCGCGCAGGGTGCAGTCTGGCTTCCAGGTGAATGTTTTGATGATAGCCCCAGAATCCAAACAATCAACGTTGTCGTCCTCCCACAACAGCAACGGCAAAGCGACGCATTATTATAGGTTGTTCATCCGGTCATCGACTGGCGCCATGTTGTTTTTATTTTACTACCTAAATAAATATGGCGCGATAGAGGGATTAAAATGTTTATCAATGCGTTGTTCTGCCGCTCAAGGGAGCTAGAAAAAGTGAGATAGAGCTAATTGAGCTCGACGCGAAATTCTCGCGCAGGGTGCAGTCTGGCTTCCAGGTGAATGTTTTGATCATCTAATAGCCTCAGATGGCAAACAAAACTCCCACTCCAGCAATGGCAAAGCGACGCATTATTATACGGTCATCGGCTGGCGCCATGTTGTTTTTATTAACTACCTAAATCAAGATGGCGCGATAGCGGGATAAATTGATTGATGATTCTTATTTCCTCACACCATGAGGCTAAAACAGAATCCATATAGGAACAATTAGCTGTATAAAGCGATGAAATAGTATATTTCGCTTCAACCGAGCTGCTGGCGGCCCTAGAATCTACCTACATTTTCATTAAATATTTCGACGGCAAGCGTAGGGCTCAATTTCGAAAGCACGCATGCTTTTTATCCAGCCCAAGAGCGAGCTAAAATGAGTCTGTATCACTCTTTCTAACTACCTCGTGCGGGATAGACAGCAGAGTCGCTCGACCTGTATACAAACTAGCTGATGAAACCCAACTAGTCGCCGGCATGCGTGTCGAGATGCCTCTCGTGACCAACTGTCTGGAAGCCCTTGCGCCCGTTCCCTCTCGACATGGCCGGGTTCGCCATCAACGCGACGCTCTTTCTCGAGAAGCCCGACGCGAAGTTCTCGCGCAGGGTTCAGTCTGGCTTCCAGGTGAATGTTTTGATCATCTAATAGCCTCAGAAGGCAAACAAAACTCCCACTCCAGCTATGGCAAACCGACGCATTATTATACGGTCAACGGGTGGCGCCATGTTGTTTTTATTAACTACCCAAATCAAGATGGCGCGATAGCGGGATAAATTGATTGATGATTCTTATTTCCTCACACCAAGAGGCTAAAACAGAATCCATATAGGAACAATTAGCTGTATAAAGCGATGAAATAGTATATTTCGCTTCAACTGAGCTGCTGGCGGCCCTAGAATCGGCTATTGTCTACCTACATTTTCATTAAATATTTCGACGGCAAGCGTAGGGCTGCTAAGGCCTCAATTTCGAAAGCACGCATGCTTTTTATCCAACCCAAGAGCGAGCTAAAATGAGTCTGTATCACTCTTTCTAACTACCTCGGGTGGGATAGACAACAGAGTCGCTCGACCTGTATACAAACCAGCTGATGAAACCCAACTAGTCGCCGGCATGCGTGTCGAGATGCCTCTCGTGACCAACTGTCTGGAAGCCCTTGCGCCCGTTCTCTCTCGACAAAGCGACGCTCTTTCTCGAGAAGCCCGACGCGAAGTTCTCGCGCGGGGTGCAGTCTGGCTTCCAGGTGAATGTTTTGATGATAGCCTCAGAATCCAAACAATCAACGTTGTCGTCCTCCCACAACAGCAATGGCAAAGCGACGCATTATTATAAGTTGTTATCCGGTCATCGGCTGGCGCCATTTTGTTTTTATTTTACTACCTAAATCAAGATGGCGCGATAGCGGGATAACAATGTTTATCAATGCGTTGAGCTGCCGCTCAAGTTAGCTAGACAAAGTGAGACAGAGCTAATTGAGCTCGATAAAACCATCGTGTCGCAAAGGCGTCTGTCCGTATTTCTATATCGCATCGAGGTAGTACCTTGAGATCAACAGCGCAATGAAATGTAGTTTAATCTGTTCACGCGCGTTGGACAGAGCTCATTTCAAAGCGCTCTTGAGTCATGAGCCCCATGAAATAAATGAACAAAGATTTATTTTCCTCTGCGGAGCGAGGATTTTTATCCAGCCCGAGAGCGAGCTACAATGAACTCTGTATAACTCTTTCTAACTACCTGGGACGGGACAGACGACATAGTCGCTCGACCCAGCTATTTAAAATAACATGCGGGTTTTCCAAATCCAAATCCCCTGATGGACGAATAAGGCCTAGGATGATGATGAAATACCAAAAACATTAACACGTTTAGGAATGACAGCTACACATTTTTTTTTTAACTTCCCCCTGCATATGGCTGTGTAAGCTCTTTCTGGAGAAGCTGGATGTGAAGCTCTCACGCAGAGTGCAATCTGGCTGTTACTATGATAATCCCCAGGCACTACAGAATCCTAGTGGTCTCTTCATGGAGGTACACATGACAGCACGTAGACGCTTACACTTTCGTCGCAAAGTCGCCCGTAACGTAAGTGAATAGAGTGCACAAGTGACTGCGTGCTGTCCTGTGTACCAAATCTGACTGTTACGATGATAATCCCCAGACACTACAGAATCCTAGTGGTCTCTTCATGGAGGTACACACGAAAGCACGTAGACGCTTACACTTTCGTCGCAAAGTCGCCCGTAACGTAAGTGAATAGAGGGCACACGTATGCGTGCTGTCTTGTGTACCATTAGACGCTGTATAAATCCTCGAACATGGATGTAAAGTGTGCCAAAACGAATTTGAAAACATAAATAATAACTGATGCCATTCTCCCACATTTCAGGAGAGCGAGATCCTCAAGTTCTTCGCGACGCGCGAAGACTTGGAGCCGTTAGCCGAAAACTGCACGAAGGTCTATGTATGGCATACGCGGACCCAGAAACCGACCCTTACCAACCCGAAGAAACTCAAGCGAACGCCGCCTCCAGACAGCCACATTGAGGTTTGAAGGGAGCTTAGTCACTAACGGTACGGATGTAAAGATCAGTTTGCCTTGAATCTTACGCGCACGCTCGCTAAACCACCAGGGCCACTTGTTTGGTTTGAGGGAGAATAGTCACTAACGGTAGGGACGTAAATGATTTGCCTTAAACCTTCGTCGTCATCGAGCGTCATGGCCTCCCGAACAACCACGCTGGGGTTTGAAGCAACATTCTCTTGCACAAATCATTGGGGAATGCTAACTATAGAGATATAAAGGTTACATTGCCTCGTATCTATGCAGGGTGATAGCGGGTGAAAAAAGCTTGAGTCTTGTCTTGGCCCTTCCAAGCTGTGAGGGGATTTAATTGCTGCAAGAAGTAGGTTTGGCCAGTCAGTCAACTTATAGTCATTAATGATATGGGGACAAAGTGTATTTTGTCACGGGATAAAGCCAAGGTCCGATCGCCTGATTATTTAACGGTTTCTAACTAAACCATAACTTTCCTAATCAGTAAAACTAAATAATACGTTGATTCTGGCAATAATAAGGAAGGTACCAACTTTGGATACCTAAAGAACAAATTTTGGTCCAACACTCGATTTATCGATTCGATTCGGTATACGCCATGAGATTCATGAAAATCGAACAAAGAAAATATTACACTCGAATATTAATTATTCTGTAGCAAATTTTCATTGTTATGCCTAAAAAGTGCCTCTCAAACAATCGATCATACGAGGCAATCGACAAAACGAATCGGTGTAACTAAAGTTACATTATGATTTCTCCACAAACAATAAACAGTAGTGTTATTGTATCTTCTGTATTATACTTGATAGGCGTAAGTATTTAAACAAAGTATTTAGTTAGGTGATGCATCAACAACAACATCCATGCAAATCAATGTCTCGATGCTGTGTTAAATGAACACAAAATATAAAGAACAACAATATTTATACTCTTTATACAATTGTAAGCATAGTTAGGTTTGAAAATGCAGACCGACGATGGCAGAACATGTCTTATATTGCATAATACTATAATAATATTACTATAATCGTAAACTCATAGTATTAATTAGAGGATACAAAGACTTATTTATACAATAAGTTACATGGGCAAAGTAGTATACATAACATACCATGTGTAGGAATAGCTAATGTATTATGAAACTATAGCACGGCTAAAGTGTAAGTAAAAAAGATATTTATATCACAGCAACTATATAATAGCAGCTACATGATTATTTGTCAGTTGGGGTTGGCAAGATGATCTAAGGCGACATAGTAACTTCTACCAACATTACCAAAAGGGGACAAAACTACACAATTATATTTTTTAAGGTGAAATCAAATCTTTGCTTTGGTATTAAATCAAATCATGAATGAATCTAAGCAAGTGCTAATACAGGGTGTTAAAAGACCGCCAACAGACCCGAAAGCCACGCATACTAGACACCAAAACAAAGTACTTTTTTGATAAATTATTGCTGGGCAATGATTTTGGTTTTTTAGGTTATAATTTTTGAAAAATATTTTGTCACGCAATGGACGTGTAACCCTCAGAAGTCATATTGCGCAAGGTATAAGTTTATGTTACTTAAGCTTGAAGTGCCGATGTTTAGAATACATTGCGGGTTGCAATTTTAACGTCATTTTTTTAAGGAAATATTCATAATTTTGATATGGCTTCTTGAGAAGGTATGTTAAGAAATAGATACTGAATACGATTCTGCAAAAAAAAAAAGTTTTGCAAAGTCCGACTTTGAACCTCATTATCTCGGAAACCGTTGATTTCCCAGGCATAGTTCCTTGGGCAAAAACGTTCCTTATGATAAGGACAATACGTGGTTTGCCGCTTTGTTGGCGGTCTTTTAACTTGGAATAGCTTGGAATATGAAGTTGCAGATTTCGTCACCATGCTAATGAGCGCAGTCTACTTTTTATTTTTATGTAGCCTATAAAGTTTCCTACTATTGGGCAAATGCCCATACGATAAATATGCAAATACGATAAAAAAGCGAGGAATACCTTCTACGACGAGCCTAGTTTTTTTAAGAAACTACAACTGAAGTACCAGAATTTAGAGTACCACGGGAATAACACAGGATTTTCGATGTTAGAAAGATAGATAGAGAACTCTTTATTGCACAACAGAAAGAATATTATGATGGATGGCGTTATTGACTTGCTTATCTATAAAATTACGAAAATATCAAATTAAGTAGGTAGCAGTAAGCTTCACGCCCCGTGCAATTTTCGTAACTTTCGATTCTAAAAGGAATAACGGTGTATCGGTGCATGCAATCGCGTAGGACAACATTTTTACCACCAATATTTTTTTTTACAATTTCTTTACGTCATTTTGCTAAAGTAGGTGTAGCCCGAGACTGTCTAGCTGCTAGGGGAGCACAATGACACGATAAACGGGTTTATACCACTATCAGATAGCGGCATCTCGCTTTATTTCACTGCGTAAAGCGAGATGCCGCTATCCGAAACTGCTCTCAACTGCTCCCTTATGAATATTTAAAAAAAAATATATATAGAACAAAATTGTTTATTTGTAAAGATCGATACATTCGTAGACCTAATGCCAATTTCACCGCTTTGAGACCGGCGATTAAACGACTGAAATTCCAGATCTAAAACGTCAAACGTAAGTTTCATCGACGATCCCGGAACGGTGGAAACTATATAGTGTCTTGTGCAATCCGTGTCTTTTTACTTGATTCATGGCGGTAATTTTTTTACGGTCGCTGACATAATTAGATTTTTGCAAAGTATGCAATACTGAGCATGGCCTAATTGAAACCTATTTTTTATTCTATTATTGTAAAATCAAACTGTACAAGTACTAAAGTATATAGCCATTTATTTACCAATTAAGCGTAAGTGAATTATGGCCAATGGGCAAGCAATTTTTACTGTAGTTTGAAACATGATGTGACTGTCTACTGCTTATTTTTTTCTTTTTACAATGTAATAGCGTAGGTTACATTGCAGTATAAACATCGTTTCTTGCGTTCCTAAATGCCCTCGCCCAAGGCGACTTTTTGTAGCGATGCGAACAGCATCGCATTTTTTTTTTCATCTTTTTCTTCTTTTGCAACATTGCGATCTGTAGTTATAGGACTTCAATAAGCAACTCAGATTTATTTTATAGTATTTATGTTAGTGCTTAGATTTTCCGGTAGAGTGAGTGAGCATCGCTACTAACGCGCTTTAGTCGCATTTGCAACGCGCTACAGAAGCGATGCCAACGCGCTACTAACGCGGTACAGCATCGCGACTGTATCGATGCAAACGCGCGACCGTGTCGGACGACATCGGGGAGAGCGGAGGAAGGCTGGCGCGTGACGTTTGCATCGCGACAGAAGCGTGACGGTATTGCGTTTGCATCGCGACTGAATGGTTACGGCACGCTAGGTAAGCTCCATACAAAGGCACTCGTTCAGCCGCACACACACAGCCACATTCCGTTCCGCGTAAGCACACGCCGCTTAACGCACACATAGCCGCATCGAGAGGTGTGCCGGAGGTGTATGAGAGCGGTTGCCGATGCGCCCGGCCGGCCGCGCATGATTTTATTCATTCAAGTTGTGACCTGTGTTTTCTATTTAAATAACTTATTGTTTTTTTATGACACAACTCCTACTTATTATTTAAAGTTTAAAGGAAGATTTTGATACGATTTATCGCCGTAAATGAATTTTCTTCACTCCTTTTTTCACTACTGCACTAAACACTAAAAATAACTAAAGCAACGAATGAACTAGGGTAGTTATATTTTATTTCGTAGTAATTTGACCTTGCAGCAACAAGCGGCCGTACGCCCGCGCCTGTCGCTCGCCCGAGCCGCGACAGCCCTCGCCGTTCGAGCATGAGTAGGCTATTATCCGTCGCGGGCGCCGAAGCTTACTTACTATCTTTATCTGTATTGTGGTTACGGTGGGCGAGGGCACACAGCCTAGCGACCGCATCACGACTTTATCGATACGAACGCGCGACAGCATCGCTACAAAAAGTCGCCGTCGTGGGCGAGGGCTCTAAGATCCTTGCCAGGCATGTCAAAAGGCATTGGGAAGCGATACAATCGATACAATCGGTGGTGACATTTACGAGTGTAAGGTGATCTGTAGAAGATCTAGTTTCTAGACTAAAGTGATCAATAGCACAAAGTATTTAACACTAAAACTAAGGATAAACATCGTATACATTATTATTTATTCGATTCTACTGTTAACTAGTCTGCCTTACGTCTTACCATTTTGCTAACACTCAATATTATGATTTAATTTAATTTGAGATTAGGACTAATTGTTTAGTTTATAAATATATTTTGTAACGAACACATTACTTGCTCAAATTAAAAAATCGGTCTAATTATTTTGGTAACTTGAGGAACTTTTTTAAGTTTTTATAAGTAGGTAAGTACTTAATACAAATGTTACAGCTAGCTAAGGTTCAATTTTTTATCTAGAATTTAATTTAAATATTAAATTTATCTTTTTAGTTTGCTTAGGAATATTGTTTACTTTCATATAAGAATATCATTCCTTCTATTTAATTTTATCGATGTGATGTTTGTATTTTTATAAACGAATTCATTTTATTGAAGTCTTGTAAATAGTATACTTGTAGCTCTTATTTATTTATTATTGGAAATAAAGTATTAAATGCAATATGATAATACGCATTTCATTTACTTACCAAAAAACTGGGACTGGGTGTGACTTTTTAGGGTTCTGTACCCAAAGGGTGTCAAATTGACCCTACCTGCTTGCCTATAAAGCCTCCTCTACACGTCAGCAGATGCATCTGCGGACGCTGGCAGATGCATCTGCAGATGAATTTCCACGAGCTGTCCACACGTCTGTATGTCGATCAGTCTATGTTCATTCCCGACAGACGAAACACGCGTTCACCCCTTGAGACAGTAGCTGCCGCACCTATTTATTTATTTAGTAGGTACAATACACCGTGGAATTTTAGTGGTTTTAAAGCCGAAGGTATTTAGTTGCACTCGTGATTCTGAGCCAAATTCCAAAATTTTACTTCAAAACGAGCGAAAAAAAAAAACACTTCCCAATACAAACGGCTATCGCCAATCGACACAATTTGTATGGAGAAGTGAATTTTTTTTTCGCGCGTTTTTGAATGAAAATTTGTAATTTGGCTCAGAATCACCAGTGCAACAAAATACCTTATGCTTTAAAACCACAAAAATTGCACGGAGTATATTTAGGTATAGGTAAACATCATCATAATGTCATGTACTGGTAGGTATTTTAGGTAGGTTAGATATCCAATTAGTTTTGCAGTAGTCTCAATAGAAAAACATAATTGAAATAGCTACTTAGCTAAATTATTATACCTCCTTACAACATTTTTATTTTTGTAATATTTATTTTTTGAATTCCAAAGAAAGTTTTCAGCTTGATACAGCTCAATAAACCTAAAAGTTTCCTCGACGCTCATATTATTAGTCATTTCGGGGGGAATTAAACCACCAGAAGCACGCGTGCACTCTCATTCGCATCTACGATCGAACTGATGCATCGGCAGACGTGTGGACAGACGCCGGAGGTTCGCGCCGAAACCCTTTGATGTGTGCCAAAAAACCGACAACCATCGGATTCGAGGCGGACGCGTCTCCAGACGTTAAATACCTACCACAGATACGCAAATCACCCCCTCTACACGTCGGCGGACGCATCCGGAGATGACGTCTGCAGATGCCTCTGTAGACGTGTAGAGGAGCCTTAAGATGTAGTACGCAAGCTCTAGCGCCACAAATTTTAAGAATCCTATGTTTTTTTTGAGAATCAGTTGTTGTCAGTAATCCTAGTGTATTTTATCTAAACATGGCAATGCAATGCAGCGTCCGAGTCGTCAGAGGTACGGTTGGCTACAGTCACAGATACCCCATGGCAGCTCTTACCGCGCGCGGCATAAGGGCGCCAATCGAACAAAAAGGGGTATACTAGAGTGTGGCCGACTGTACCACTGGACGCTATTGTAAATGCCCTTGGCATTTAAGGGTCGACGATAGCAACGTGGCGGGAAATTCAAAATGTTCACAGTTTTTTTACATTTTGTAGCTAAACTGAGCTATTTTTGTTCAGCGAAATTTCGTTCGCGGCAATAACAAAGTATTCTTTTCATTATTGTAAACAACAGAACAACAATAATTCAGCCGATTATGTGTTCTGGTCTACGACAGTTTTTTGGGCAATACCACTGCTTCGTAGACCAGAACACATAATCGGCTGAATTATTGTTGTTCTGTTGTTTACAATAATGAAAAGAATACTATGTTATTGCCGCGAACGAAAAATCGCTGAACAAAAATATCTCAGTTTAGCTACAAAATGTAAAAAACTGTGAGAATTTTGAATTTCCCGCCACGTTGCTATCGTCTACCCTTAAAAAAATAAATGACCTAGGTTATAGATACATACTACCCCCTACCCCATTGGCTAAAACGTACCGTAGCCCTGATATTTGCCAGCAGATAAATTAGAAGCAATTGATTTTAACACCTGCGCAGAGTTAATCTGGATCCGGGCTCAGTCGGGTTTGACCTGCAAACTTAACTTCGAAGACTTTGTAGTTTCTCCCGTCTTGCGAATAAGGTCGAAAATCACTTAAAGTTGCCAATTAAAAAGTTTGTAAAATGTTAAGCGCCTCCTATCGTCGATTTGATCGCGAAATATATTCCGGTATCATTAGCATTTAAATTAATTTCCCATTTATCTACCTTACATCGATACGTAGGTACAGTCGGCCACACGCTAGGATGCCCCTTTTGGTTCGATTGGCGCCCTTATGCCGCACGCGGTAAGAGCTGCCATGGGGTAGGTATATGTGACTGTGGCCGACGTACACACGACAGCACGTCAGACTGTACACTTTTGTTGTAAAGTCGCCCGTAACGTAACGGAGTAGAGTGCTAGCGTGTAAGCCTCGAGGTGCTGTCGTTTGTACTAAGTACTTAGGTAAACGTACCTATCTACTACGTACTGTCAGCAGCAGGCTTTGATTTTAAACAGCCGAATTTTATTTGCGATACAAACGAATGTAAGTTTTTTTTTCTAATATTTTGCGCAGAATACTAAATAGGAGCAGGCCCTGTATTCTCTAAAATATCCACCGTAAAAATAACGGTTTATAAATGTCAAAATAAAGATCGTTCATTATAATAAGGGCTATTTTCGAGTGTTTTGACGCTCAAAGATTGAGTGTTTTTTTTTACATTAGACCCGGATTACAGGCTGGAAAAGTGGTAGAGAGTGGAGGGGCACGAAAGCTTTGCTTTATCACGCGCGACATAAGTGCGTTATTCGAACAAAAAGGGCTATCCTAGCGTGTCGCTAACCGTACAGGGCGGCAAATTATTTATTACCTTCCTACCTAGTTAAAGGCAATAAATTTTAAAGCCCTCCGCGTTTAATTAATTGTTTTTGTTAGAATAGGTTCGTCGCGTCGGCCGTAGATAATTAGAACGGCCCGGAAGTTGATACTGTATCCGTTTTTTGTAAGGTATCCGTTTTCTATCGCTGTGGTTTTGCCCACTAAAAGGTAGTTAGATTCTAGAAATAAACTAGCTTTTGTCTGCAGATTCACTGGGGAGCATGTTTTTAGGTATTAAAGTCTAGCACTATAATCTACCTATCTATTTAACCCACCTAAATACAGCCCACTGCTGAGCATAGGCCTATAGCCCCTCGGTCGAATGCCAATCTCGTCCATTTGTCCTCCCGCTGTCTAAAGTAGAAAAATGTCCTTAGGTAGGTACCTAGAAACATTGCTATCTAAGTATACGATTCGAGGCCTTACTGCTAAAAGCAATTTCTCCCAGACAAGAATATAATAGAAGAAGGTAGGTAGGTACCTACTTCGGCTATCACTTCAACACGGCCGCTTCTATGCTTACGATTCTACTGTCTGTAGCTAACGTATGCCAAAAGCTCGTAGAATCCATTCAGCGCGCCCAAAGGATATTTCAGCAGGTCCAACATAAGGAAGCACGTAGTTTCTACACCATTAGCGGATTGGCCTGGAGCGGAACGCAACTAACTAAGTAATGCGACGGACGTGAGACGACCAGGAACTGTGCATTTTTAGGGTTCCGTACCAACGGGGTCACCAAAAATATCCTGATTGTCTGACCTTAGTACACACGACAGCACGTCAGACTGTACACTTTTGTTGCAAAGTCGCCCGTAACGTAACTGAGTACAGTGCTAGCGTGTAAAGGTCGACGTGCTGTCTTGTGTACCTAGGTATACGCTTGAAGTTTGAAGTTGCTTAGCATTTTCAAGCAGTTTCCGCTTTAATAGCCTACCTAGCGATTGGTGGTAGGATCTTTTGTTAAACACGGGTAGAGTGTAAGTAGTAGATATCTATCTATAGTAGCACTGTTATAGGTAGATACCTATCTAGTTAGTAGGTAGTAGGTACACACGACAACATTACACGTCAGAGTGTTTTGTTGTAAAGTCGCCCTTAACGTTATGAGTGTTTGCGTGTTTGATGTCTTGTGTAGGTTCAGTCGGCCACAGTCTCAGATACTTACTTACCCTTTTTGTTCCCTTATGCCGCGCGCGATAAGAGCTGCCGTGGGGTAGGTATCTGAGATTGTGGCCGACCGTACATAGGTAGTAGCATGGTATAGGTAGCGTCACGAGTTATGAGCGCTCGATGAAACTGGTGGGGATGTCTGCGAAGTGTGTACTATTCTTTCTGCGACGAAACAAAAAAACGATGTGCGCGACTGTATCCAGAGGCTAGAGCGACTGATCTACCAATCACGTGCCCGCGCTCGCCGGCGATCGCGCCTCTCCGTCGCCCCTCTCGTAACCCGCCAAACAGACCCAAAAAATGACTTCTGCACATTCAAGGTCAGCGTTCATAACTCGTGACGCTACCTGTAAAGAGTACCTCCCACTAGGTCTAGGTAAATCAACAAATGTACAGCATTGCTACTTAGAGCACAGTTTGAGTAGATACTTAAACCTTTCAGTCGAATTTGATAATGCCGCATTTGACTCGTTGGATCCATTATGGATCTAGCCACTGGACCTATAGGGAACTAAGGATTTGATCGGAAAGGAACGGTGCGGTCGCCAGGCGGCCTTATTGCCGTTTTGGGATTATTCATACGCCGACATAAATAACATCGCGAAACAATATTTATTTAAATTACACCTCCCCGGAGTGCTAACCCTTTTCACGGTTGAATATTACATGAAGCGTGGATAGGAGCGAAGTGTTTACGATTACGGGTAGGTAGTCTGCTAGGTCTATCTATGTACCTTTTTTTTTTTTTTTTTTTTTATTTTTTTATGTAGCCTGTATAGTGTCCCACTGCAGGGCAAAGGCCTCCCCCCTCTCAGCCCAGATTTTACGGTCTTGAGCCACCTCCGACCACTCCGGCAAGTATTTGTTTAGATCATCTCGCCATCTTCGTCTTGGCCGGCCTCGTCTGCGGTGTCCGCCGCTTGGCACCCACTCGGTGGCGAGTCTCGCCCACCTATCCGGGTCCATGCGGCTAACATGGCCAGCCCAGTTCCACTTCAATTTGGCGGTCTGAAGGCCCACGTCGGCAATACGTGTTTTTGATCGCAGTGTGGTGTTGCGGACCCTGTCGATCCTTTTGACGCCAAGTATGCTCCGCTCCATTGCCCTCTGGCAAACCTTGAGCTTGTCCTTTTGTTTTTCGGTCAATGACCAAGTCTGGGAGCCATAGGTGAGGACAGGCAGGATACACATGTCGACGAGTTTCCGCTTCAGGGAAAGCGGAAGGTTTCCCTTCATGAGACCCTTCATGGACCAGTAGCACTTCCAGGCGTTCTCGATGCGGCGATCGAGTTCCTTGCCTTGCCTGTTTTCGAAGCTTACTATCTGGCCCAAGTAGGTGTACTCGTCGACATAATGTATTATCTGCCCATCTACCTCAACCGTTCGCTTTTTTATGTACCTAACAGTCCAATTTATATTGTCTAGGTCTGCCCTAGGGCTGTCTGTACCTACCCGTGGCTAAGACAGGCCCAACCCAATCCAATTTGTTGTTGTTATCTGGTCTACCCACACATTATTGCACAAACAAGCAAAACTTAACCAACAGGCGGACGTATTTCTATAGAATTTTCTTACAGCCAGCCCTGAATATGGTGAATTAAGACGAAACGCGGGTAGCCGCTCTGCTCCATACAAAAAATACAAAAAAAGGAGACCTGTTTCCTCCCTGGAAAATTATTTAAGAAAAAATAAGTTTATGCCATTCAATGTATATGTACCTCTGCCATGTCCCTATGTTTTCCTTTTTTTATTATTTTAATAAAACTTATTTAAATAATTAAAATAAGAAAAAAAGTGCACACGACAGCACATCAGAGTGTACATTTTTGTTGTAAAGTCGCCCGTAACGCAACCGAGTAGAGTGCTAGCGTGTAAAGGTCGACTTGCTGTCGTGTGTACATATGTATAGATTGAATGGCAAAAACATATTTTTTCTAAAATAATTATCCAGGGAGGAAACAGGTCTCCCTTTTTGTATGGAGCAGCGGCTACCCGCGTTTCCTCTTAAGAGGATTGGTAACCGCGCGCTCTGCCCCGCTCACGCCCATACAAGCGGAGGAAACGTTTTGCTATCCTTGAATATTATATTATCCGATTTCATTGATTTTGGTGTCAATCTACTCTGCAGATTTTTTATTTGACTGCACTTGACCTGGCCTAGGTAAGTAGCCAGAAAGCAATGGTTCCATCTGTCACAGGATCGTGTGGAGGTACCTAGTGGATACCTTGTGAACATGGGGGCTTTACTCAGCAGGGTGCACCATCAAGGGCATGACTATGACGAACTAATACATTAGGTAGGTACCAGATAAGCAAATAGGTACTAATATTACCTATCGGGATTATCATTTGGCATACCTACCTGCCCAGGCGTTGTTAAAAGGCAAAATGTCTTTGACACTCTACATACAACCTCTAAAGCTGATTGAACGATCGTCCTAACTCAATTGCGGAACAAATTCAATAAAAACTTTTCACTTCGGTCAGACTCTACCAATCCACGGAGAGGTACAAACTGCAATAGTGATTGATTGATTAGTTCGGGAACTATCTCGACGCACCCTCTGACATACTCCGCTAGATTGAATTAACTTTCACGGGAGAAACCATAGAAGACAAACAATGGAAAAATAAATCGATAGCTGAATGGATACTGCATCTTGTCGACTTGTATAGCGAGTAGCGACAGGCGAGCTTATTTAGGTAGGTAGGTACTTACCTACCTATCTACAATTCTACAATTAGGAATTTAGGATGATACAACCAACGACCACAATATCATATTATTGAACGAGCGAGCGTAGCGAGCGAAGTTCTCCGAGTCTACTTGAACAATCCGGCGTTTGTATGTATGTATGTATGTTTGTATGTATGTTTGTATGTATGAATGTTCGTTCGTCGATAATTTGAGTAAATTTTGCCGGATCGTCCTGAAATTTGATAGGCGGGTAAATGAGACAAAGAGAATTTTTAAGTTCGAACATGAGCCAAATCGGTCGAGAGGTTGCTGAGATATGGGGTCGCGAGTTCATAGTTCGGGGCGAACCACTAGTTATAATACCTAGTAGGGATGTAGCGTTTATTTGCTCGGTGAAAGGGATGTCTATTCCGCTCTACAATACTCCGTCTAAACAATATCCCAGGCTCTGTAGCTTCCGAGTATCTACCTAGTGTAAGTGAAGGTACCACTGGACATTGTATATCATCTCATTACGTAGATTCAAAGACCTACGTTTTCTACGAACGAACAAACGAACGAAAACATCCACCCAGCCAGGTTTCCCCGACACAGCCTAGGCCGTTTATACTGTGCTAGGTGTGCAACGCAGGTCTCTGACAGCCCTAGCACAGCATTGATACCAGGTGGACGTGATTGGTGGTGGTTTTGGAGGGGGAACACGTGCTCGCTGGACGGGTAGGGATGGGGTAGTGAATCAGCTGGTTATGCGACCTGGAGCCAATTGCAAAGACCTACGTTTTCTACAATGATAAATACAGGAGACGAAAGAAAGCACCATATTGCGCGCTATTTATCTCTAACATGAGCACGTTACCAATGCCAACATTTACATAGCAGGCTAATCGTGTAATTTTAACCAGAGAGCCCCAATATTGACGTTTAATTACGCAGCTGATATTGGCATACAGAAGGATAGACCAATAGACTATACCACAGACTATACCCACCCAGGTACTTAGGTACCAGCGAATCTTCCGCTCGCTGTTAGGTACTTATAAGTCTAGGGATCCTGTAGGTGGGGAACTACATGTGGTCCTCTAAATAAATATTTTTATTAGTATTTTATCTTTTCTTTACATACCTACCTACATAATATCTACTTATCTGCAAAAAAGTGCATGATCTGAAACGAAAACGCCTAACCCTCGACGCGCGCTAAAAATAACAAATGACTCTCCCAACTACATTAAAAGTACACGAAAGCATGCGAGAGTACATCAACCACGGGACCTCGGCCATTAATGACACCTGTTCCAGCCGTTTGGCTGAAAAGCCTATAAATTCGAACCAACGGCGGAGAAAATGGAAACAAGTAAGTCAACTGTTAGCGATGCAAACTCGACTTTATTTACACTACTGTAAAACCTTTATTGTATTTGAATTCATTATGTTTTTTAATTCTTCTACTGAACAATAGATGGCAGTGGTAGTGGGCGCGAGCAATGGTCGCAAAGGCGATACAGGGGTAAGGGGATGCGGGCGGGGGAACCGTATGTCAATCAATTCAGTCCAACTCGAGCCGCTCGCCCGTGTGCGTAAATTTCTCGCGTTCCGTACCACATTTTGCCGCCGAAAACGACTTTCTCTTCTATTTTTCCGGCTAGACCGGCTACAAAGCTGGTCCTTCAGCCTGATCTGAAGTTAGAACTAGCGAACAGTGCATAAAAAGTGAAAAATAATGGTGAAAACACGAAAAATTAACGGTCAAGAAAAGGCAATACCAATGCAGTCGGGCGCTAGCGATGTGCCTGTTGGTATGGTCGACGCTAACTCAAGTGTGTACGAAAATAGTGGTAAAAGCGAACAAGAACGGGATAATTCTTTGAATCTCACCGTTCTACGACATGGAGGAAGTGTAAAATACGTTTCCACACCGCCGCCGACACCAAAACATACTGAGAAGAGCGTCGATAGAACATCGAAAAATATGCGCGCCAAAACGAACAAAACCTCGAGAGCATCTTGTAAATCAGCACGACGTGCCAAGCTGGAGCTTGAAGCAGCGGAAGCAAAAGCACGAATCGAAATGAGCCTCATTGACAAAAGGCTACTAGCTGACCTAGCCGAGTTGGATGACGAAACGGAATACAGTTCACAACCTGAGGAACATGAAGTGCAAAACCAGACAAATGTTGACGTAGAACAGTGGATGAGCCGCAGCCACCTAGAACTAGAAAAATGGCCACAATCTGCCCCCCAGCATGGCCAAACCTCGGGCAGATTGCCGCCGCCGCCGCCGCCTGCACCTACAACCGCAGAGCGAGTCGGTACCGATGATGGAACAGTTCAACTACTGGCTAGCGCGATCAAGGAACTCGCCACTGCAACTGCTACAGGACCTAACGCTCGAATGCTGAGTCGCTTATCCACGCCGCGAGACTTACCAACCTTCTCCGGCGCTGATCCAATGGAGTGGCTCTACTTTAAGCAAGCGTATGAAGAGTCCACGAATGTTTGCAACTTCAACGATAATGAAAACCTTTGGAGGCTCCGCAAATGCCTTTGCGGGCCCGCGAAAGAGGCAGTCACAGCGTTATTAATTAGTGCTGCATCACCTGCCACGATTATGTCAACGTTGGAGCTACAGTTCGGCAATCCCGATGTAATAGTGATGAGAATCATGCACGAAATCAAAAAGCTGCCAAATCTACCAGAAGAATACCACAGAGATATTGTATCATTTGCGATCAAGATTCAAAACTTCGTGGCAGCGGTCAATGCCCTCAATCGGCCTGAGTATCTGCGGGGAATGAGTATTGTCTCCGTGATTCTGTCTAAACTGCCTACACTTTTGGTCTCGAAATGGACGGATTACGACCATCAGTTAGTCAGCGACGATAACAAGCCAAAACTCAGCATCATATCAGAGTTTTTAACCGAAGAGGCCAAGAAAACAGCGAAGAGTGCAGTGAACTTATTGTGCGTACCGGAGAGCTATAACAGAAGCACAACTCGCGGACAAACCAACCGCCCGGTACTGCGCCAATCTCATCAAGCTATGATTGTGCAAACAGTGCAAAACGTATCCAGCGATGACAACGATATGTGTAGATTCTGCAAAATGTCGAATCACAAACTAAACGAGTGCAAAAAGTTCAAACGAGCGCTACGAAAGGACAGATGGAACTTTGTGAAGCATAACCGAATTTGCTACAAGTGTTTAGTGTCGAAACATAACCGCAATGACTGTAAAGTAGGTGCGTGTGACGTGGACAATTGTGGGTTGCCTCATCACCCCTTATTACACTATCCGCATCCAAACAACATGCGACAACCGAACCAAGTGATTGTGACCCATCCCGAAGAACTGCAACCGGACTCTGAAACCGTGACACTCGTAAAAGCGAACAATAAGTGTAAAGTGCTATTAAAAACAGTGCCAATAAACATTCACGGACCGAAAGGTGTGTTCAGTGCAGTAGCCCTTCTGGACGACGGTTCCTCTGTGTCGTTGATCAGTGGCGCGCTCGCGACTCGCGCCGGGTTACGCGGACATAGACAAGCGATGCGTGTGCGGGGCGCATGGAACGAAGTGTTATGTGACGAGAGCGAAATAGTGAACTTTAGTGTGTCGAACAGAGACGGAAAGATGTTTTCGTTGCAAGCGCGCAGTGCAAAAGAACTGAACTTACCTACGCAAAGCACTTCGTTAGTGAATATTTCGGACTATAAATACCTAAACGAAATAGAAGACAAATTGTGTAAAATCGAACAGTGCAAACCCGATATTTTAATCGGCCAAGACAATTATCACCTAATATTACCTCTAAAAATATTAAAAGGTGATCAAAACCAACCGTACGGCACCCTCACTCCGTTAGGCTGGTGCATCCATGGAGTTACTCGAACACCAGCTGATCAGAGCGCCGCCGTGCACTCAAGTCTATTCCTGATGGAAGACCACGACCTGCAAACGTTAGAATCCGAACGAAAATGGAACGAAAAATCGGAGAAAGTTAGACGTCACTTCAGCATTGTACCCTTGGGCAACTCGAGCAAACCTTGCCAGAACTGTGATGATGTGCGAGCACTAGAGCATCTCGAACGAACGGCAATGCTGAAAGAAGGCTGCTGGTATGTTGGCCTACCGTGGAAGAACGAAGACTGCAAACTACCTGACTCATACCCTCCAGCTATGAGGAGACTTCGCGGTATCGAAAGGAAGATGAAAGCCGATGAAGGCAACGCAGACAGGTGCAACGAGAGAGTACAACGCGTACTACACAATGACTACGCCCAAGAACTTGAAAGGCCAGTACAAACCGATGAAACCGACAAGATCTGGTGCTTATCCGACTTCGGCGTGGACAACTACTACAAGAAAAGACGGAAGAAAAGGAAAAAGAAACATGCAACTTACCTGGAAGCAGGACCTCGGATGGGACGACGTAGTACCGGATGTTACCTTCGAAAAGTGGATCCGCTGGCTGGAACAATTAAAACAGATTCACACGATAAGACTACCTCGCTACTATCAAGGTCAACGCTCTCCCGAGGCATCCGCTACGCCGCTTGCTACGCCACCGCAGAAACAGAACTGCGTAGCACTCGTAGCGCATCTCCTTGCCGCTACGCAGCAACAAGAGTCAACGACCTACCGCGCGGATTCGCCTACAAAAACTGCACATAGGTACAAGCTATAAAAACCTGCAGTTTATTCTGTGACTCCTCGACCCAGACAATGTGTACTGTTGCTTACTGGCACTGGACGGGCAGTACTGGAGAACCACAAGTAGCATTATTTCCAGTAAATGCAGAGTCGCACCGAAAAAAAAATAAACATAAATAAATGCATGCAACATTTTAATACGAAGAAAAATAACGACGGCCTTCGGTCAGTCGACCAGAAATGTAAAAAACTTACCACAGACGACGCATTGATCATGGCCCTGCGACGCCTGGCAGCCAGACGAGGCTGGCCTCAACAGCTGTTCTCCGATAATGGCACAAACCTACGAGGCGCAGACACGGAGTTGAAGCGATCGATCCAAGCACTCAACGAAGACACGCTAGCACGAGAAGCCATTACACATGGCACGATATGGACATTCGTTCCCCCTGCCAGCCCACACTGGGGTGGGGCGTGGGAAGGAATGATACGCAGCGTGAAAGACAGCTTGCGAGTCACACTCCGAGAACGAGTTCCTCCGAGGCCCAGAACGAGATGGCAAGAAGAGCAAAGGCCGCTGAAAGAAGGAGATCTGGTGTTGGTGGCTGACCCTAACTCTCCACGAAATGTATGGCCACGAGGAGTGATCCAGAAAGTGATGCCTGGCAAAGACGGCCGTGTCAGAGTCGTCGAAGTGAAAACGAAAGGGCGCCTAATGCAAAGATCTGCAACGCGCATCGCAAGGATCCCCACAGAAGATGAGTGCTGATGCACTGGGGTGGGGCATGTTAGCGATGCAAACTCGACTTTATTTACACTACTGTAAAACCTTTATTGTATTTGAATTCATTATGTTTTTTAATTCTTCTACTGAACAATAGATGGCAGTGGTAGTGGGCGCGAGCAATGGTCGCAAAGGCGATACAGGGGTAAGGGGATGCGGGCGGGGGAACCGTATGTCAATCAATTCAGTCCAACTCGAGCCGCTCGCGCGTGTGCGTACATTTCTCGCGTTCCGTACCACACTTTGCCGCCAAAACTGATTTTCTCTTCTATTTTTCCGGCTAGACCGGTTACATCAACTTTGCGGAAACAGCACATAGCAGCAGACGTGGCCAGATCGCCAGATATAAAAATCGGCAGTATAAAGGTTTTTCGCTCGCAATAGACGTACCTACACAAGACAGCACGTAGACGCTTACACGCGTGCACTCTCTGCACTTATGTTACGAGTGACTTTTCAACGATAGTGTACCTAAGCGTCTACGGGCCGTGTCGTGTGCGTGTACGTACGTAACTTCTAACAAATTGATCAACGTTTTAGTGATTTTTTTACGTAGCCTCTGCTGACTAAGCGCGAGTGCCATAACTATGTATGCGATATCTCTATCCGATTTATGTTGATTTACGTAGACAGACCTCCGTCTTAATGGGCTCGATACACCTATGTGTAGTTTAGCCTATGGTTATGTGTATTCGAGCCAAGGGCGAGATTGTCAAATTAATTTCTTATTAAGGTTGATACCTCTATCGCTTTTGCGTTGTTATTATTAGTGTGTGCAAGATATCTAATTGAAGTACTTGTTCAGTATACCCATGCTATAAATTCAAACCAATAGTTACTTGCACGTGGGAACTGCCAGGTGCAAGGCGCTATATCGGTGTCTTTACAGATTTCCGGAAGGTATGTATTTGAGGTGTTTGGAGGTAATCATTAAGGCACTTTATTGGTGTGTAGAGTAGGTAGGCATTATAACAAGTTTTATATTTAGATCTAACGGAGTCGTAGGTATTATTATGGTAATAATGATTATTTTTAATAAGGTATTATTAGATAGGTATGTTATGTTTTTTCACAGCAAAATAGCAAACATAGAGTTCATGCCATTATGAAATCTCTTTACATATCTACACTATAGCCCGGAAAAGGCATAACAACCGGTATATCCCGGAAAAGTTATGTAATGTAAAGACATCACTAGGCATGCACAATGTCACGATAAAAGTTTTATCCGTCATCTTGCCATCACTGCGTAGAGCGAGATGCCGCTACAACGATAAAACTTTTATCGTGACGTTATGTGAAATTGTTTGTACATTTAAACCTTTTATCTTTAAATGTACAAACCTTGGACCTAGGTATTCAAAATGTAATGCATGAATAATAAAAACCAACCTTTTAGACCAATGGATACCTCAGCAACAAGCGTTTGCACATCTGCTGGGGTCCAAAAACAATATCTTACCCGGTGAGGAAAGGCAGTTTAATAAAACTGGTGCAGGTGGTTCGCCCAGGCTAGGATTCACCCCTCTAATGGCATACATAATTTGCAATAAGCCCGTCTGCATAGGTACCTACTAAGTCCCAATTCATTATGGGTCAGTAATACCTCTATCTTTGGATGCCAGTGGAAAAACTAATTGGTAAGAATATAAAATGTTGTTGTTTAGTTGTTAAGAATAATGAAAACCATACAATTTTATTGACGTACTTATCAAAAAATATTGAACAAACTTGCTAATTTTAGCTATAAAATTAAAAATCTGTGAAAATTGTGACAGAGAATTTAAGCTGTTTACGAAAACGCTGTTACCGTTTTCGTTTTGGTTTATAATTATTCATTAGGACAGCGATAGTCAGACTGAAAATTAAAGCTTTAACACAGCTTTCAAGCCAACAAACAAAACCTGCGGTACTGACGCGGTACTTTCGAAGCTCCTAGAAGTTTTCAACTCCAGTCTGTCGGTTTAAAACTTTACAACAATAAGTAGTTTGAGCTGATGTTAAGTTTTAGGTTCGCGTATGATGTTCGTTTAAAACTTAGTTTGACAACTTAATTAACAATCTTGCAATGTTTTCTGAAAGCTTTTATGGCGTCGCACGAGACGAGACAACACCTCTCCATTAATGCCCTTTCTTAAACTTTATGAAATAAGTATGTGCGTCTACGTTAAATAAATCACTGACAGTCGCTCGTTCTAATTACGCAAAATGTCGTCGGCCATAAATTTTAGCTTTCGCGCTTTCTGTAATTAAAAAGTGTGATTTATTTATTGCTCAAAAACTGTGTGATTTATTTATTGCTCTAACTAGATTTTTATCTCGCGTTGGAATATTTTCCTTTCCTAATAGTAGGTACACCGACACTGTTTCGTTAACTTACGTTACGGGCGACTTTGCAACGAAAGTGTGTGAGCGTATCCGTACTGTACTGTCAGCGACACGCTAGAATCCCCTTTTTATTAATATTATGATACTTTGTATCGTATGGTACTTTGTGGCACGACCACGACAGATCTAAATGTTTTTATTGCGGTACAAATTCATGATGAATGATGACCGATATGGTATCCTAGCCTGACGCTGATTGACCACTTCGTCAAAGGTGAGTGAAGGTGCTATTGGATGAGTCTGGATGCTGTATCAATCATCAAACGATACATTTAACGATATTGAAAAACAATGGGTAACTCAGTTTAGAATTTATTACTTTAAAATTAACGAAGTACTTAGAGGTAAATAATAATAAAGTCATGTATATAATTATCGAGAGCACATTTACAATTATTTCTAAATAAATCTGTAATTAAACTACCCTAATTATTAACAAAATACATCTTAAAAATATTACTTCTTTGGCATCTCTATGATTGAACTTTATGAAGAGGATAATTCATTACATAGGTAAATAAATACAAGAATATAAATAAGAATTCATGGCGAAGCCACATTCTTATTTTATTCTTATAAGGCAACTGATATAGGTACATAGTTTCTGATTCTGAGGATTGATTTTCACCACAAATATCGAAAACGATGGCTCTTTTCTATCAATATATTTTATTTCGACAGTTACTTACTTATGTATCACTATAGGTACTTATTGGCGGATATTTCTTTACTATGCCTGTAGCTAATGTTTCACTCACACACACAATAAACACAAAATTATCAATTTATCTACACAATTTAGGTAGGTAATTTAGTTTCTAAAAAGCTAATCTTTATTTAATTATCCGTTATTTACCCGAAAAATAAAACATCGAACAGCTCCCGAAGCTCACCAGCAAGCCCCCTTTTACAGCAATATTTAAAGTTCACTCATCTCTACATACAAGTACTCATAGCTAACATAGCTTTCTCAAGCATAGCAGAAGTTTTCTCAAAGGGATTCAAAATTCAATGCCGATAACAAAAAAAAAACGTAAACACTGTAATATTTTGTAAACTGTTTCACTTATTTTTTATTAAGACTGGCTTCGGCGTCACGAGGACCGTCTCTGCTCCATGATTAAGGTCCCCGAATGAGAACCAAAACTAGTCGGCTATCTCGACATAAACAAAAGTGAACAAAAATGTTAATGGTACTAGAAACTCATTGGTTCTACATACGCTATTATACGCAACGTATTTTGGTATCGGGCCGCTGTGAATTTGTATGCCTAGATACACACTGGGCATACGCTACTTATCGCATCGTATATGTCGGATATGTAGCGTATGTGGGTCAATTTCATCAGAGAAATTTATTTTGGTGGCACTTTTTAAGTATTTGTTGGTTTTTAGAGAAATAAAATTTATGACCTTACTGCATTACAGTTATACTCCACTACATAACTGTACACAGTAAGAACATCAACTTAGCATAAACCATGAATAAAAAATGACACCAAAATAAGGTAGGTACCTAATAATTTTTCAGATGAATTGACCCATGTTGGACCAGTGCGTTTCTAGCTCTATGGGTGGACGATAGCAACGTATCGGGAAATTCAAAATTTTCACAGTTTTTTACATTTTGTAACATATTTTGTTGCTGGATTATTTGTTGTTCTGTTGTTTACAATAATGAAAAGAATACTGTTTTTTTGCTGCGAACGAAAAATCGCTGAACAAAAATAGCTCAGTTTAGCTACAAAATGTAAAAAACTGTGAAAAATTTGAATTTACCGTCACGTTGCTAACGTCCACCCTTAAACTCTTTGTAAGTACTTTACTACCAATCTAGACAGAGGAATGTTTTCCGGTAATGACTCCCGTGGTCTTGTTGTATTCGAACTCTTTGTGGCCGCGGTCCCTCTTCGACGCATCGTCCATAGTGGACGGATTACTGCTGTCCCTCAGGAGGCCCTTCTTGTCACTGAAACGGAAGTATTGAGCCTTTGTGAGTTTTGGAACGTTTGGAGAGGTCTTTGATGTCTTGTTATGCTACTCGTAGGTAGGTATTGAGACAATGATTGCAGATTGTTGCCTGTAAGAGATTGGTATTATCAAAAAGGTCGCCAATTGTACCATAAATGTATACTGTCTATCTTTGAAATGTTTTCTAGTACAATAAAGAATATTCTATTCTAGTCTAGATATTCTACGTATACCTACCTATAATACTCGCAAAGGTGTAGTACGGTTGTAAAGTACGGAAACGTACTTTTTGTGTAGGTAATTTAATGGAGAACATTGTGGCCATTTACGGTTTTCTCGTTTGACGTATTACACGAGAATTCCTAATCAAGGCGCAATTGCTTTAGAACCGGGGTTCCCAACCTTTTTTTGTCTACTGCCCACTTTAAAAATAAATTATTTTTTAACGCCCCCCTTTTTAAACATACTTAAAAACCTCTAAGTACTTATAACTGATTATTGAAACGCAACTTTATAGTATTCGGACAGAGTATCTTTTTTTTTTCTGGGTCTCTTACCGCCCCCCTTTAGGCCTGCAGCGCCCACAAGGGGGCGTTATCGCCCACGTTGGGAAAGACTGCTTTAGAACCTACGTAGATAGGTAGGTAGTTAATCAAATGTGGTAGTAGCCGCCCAAAAGGCCACTGGACCAACACGGAAGCGCTCAGCTATTATTGCCACTAGCGGTCACCCATCCAAAGACTGACCGCGTCTGATGTTGCTTACTTTGCCAATCGATTAAGAATGGCTAGTCCAACTAGGCTGTGAGTGCTTTAGAACCTGAAGTAATTTTCAAGTCAACTCATACAAATCTTGATCTACCGTTTGAAGAAGATTTACGCCGGAATGACTAAGACGGGATAGTTTAACTTGAACACGATTTATTTATGAACAATTTTTTCACTATTGAACAAGGAATGTCATTGCTATTGAAAATTAATTACTTAGATTGTAGAAATACTTATTGCGAATTACCTAAACAATGCGGAGCGAGTGGTGATAGATATACAGACAAATCGGAAGAAACAGACCGCCGAAAGATAGATAGTTACTCTTTATTGCACAAAATAAATAATATTACAGATGACTTCTTACAACAAAATATAGTAGGTACAAATGGCGGCCTTATCGCCAAAAGCGATCTCTTCCAGACAACCTTGAAAAAAGGGTTATAGACAGTAAGTTGCAGAAAATATTCTGAACACCGTTCTACCTACATACCGTGAAAGCGTATCATCCTCCTTGGCCTTCTTGTTTTTCCTGTAGTAACATGTAGCGATCAGCCCCTGCCTCCGCCAGCAGAACAGCACGCCGTCTAAGGAAAGGATGCAGAGCACCACCACCACGATGGAGACAGCTATCATCGCCGACGCTGACACGGTCTCTGGGAGCTCTTCTTTTATCGCTGGAAGGAGGAGGAACTGTGGATTATAGGATTACTAGCTTTTGCACGCGACTTCGTCCGCGTAGACTACAGAAAAAGGATATATGCTTTACTTTGCTCGTAAGTGTAAAAGCGTGATAATATGTAGCCTATGTGTTATTCTGATGTCTAAGCTATCTCTATTCCAAATTTCATCCAAATCCGTTCAGCCGTTTCAGCGTGAAAGAGTAACAAACAGGTTATTAGTAGGATAGGATAGGATTTGTGTGAAACTTTGTAATGCATAAGCAGCGTCCACTGGTATTTTTATTTACACCGCAGATGGCTGAAGTGACGACTTGGTTGGATGCTGCAGAGACTGGGACTGGTTTTAGTTAGATGGAGTGGAGTAGACTTTTGGTAAAACGAAATTCTAAAAATACCCTGGGTAAATTCTAGAGACTGAAAAGACGTAACCGTCGTTTACTTTTAACACATTATGTTCATTCATATATCTATACGGAATAATGGACATTTTCCGACTTTACGTCAATTTTTGATAGAGAAACCTGACGAGTTGTCGGACATGACATTTTCTTACATTTTCCGACCACTGGAAAAGTACCTACCAAGTAAATGCAGAGTGTCTATCTGCTAAGTGTCTTACCTGGAGTAGTGACATAAAGTTCGGCAGTCGAAGAGTTGCCCTTAGAGTTGTGAGCGACCAACTCCAGTAAGTACGTCGTGTTAAGATGCAAGTGCACCAAGCTTACTGAGGTGACTAAATTCACCACATCTTCTTTGCATAAATGATGCATTACTTTCTCATTGTACACCTAAAATGGCAAACAAATATGGTGGTTTAATAAACATTCGTATAGACATTGTAATGTTTGTATTGTAATGCGCTCTACATTTCCAATTTGTACGTTATTTACAGTAAAAAGTTAGCGGCGGTGCAGAAGTGGTTTCTCTTCTATAAACAAGACGCCGCATTGAGCACGCGTACTTGGGCGAAAGCCTTTGCCCAGCTAGTGGGACATGTACAATCGTCATCTTACTTACCAACCTTTTTCTTAAATACAGATATCTACATTATTTTTATAGAAAATGTTCATGGTTTACGAATGTTCAAGTTGCAAAAGTTGTTATCCCCTTGCGACCAAATTTGGGTTAGGTTAGGGGTTGATTAACGACCATTATGACCATTTTGGTCGTTCTGCCACTAGAGGAATTATACTTACAATAACGAAAGGTGTTGTTTTTACAATTAATGTTTTGTACTTACAGGGCAATATTTGATGACGTAATAGTCAACGACGTCGTCGTCATCAGCTTCCTTCCATCTCACGATCAGATCGTTTTCTTCAGCAATCTTCACCTTTGCGTCCTCCCATATTGGGGGTTCTGGTATCGTCCTAGAATACAAAGTTTTTTTTTTAATATTGCATAACAGCCTACCATAAGTACTCTAGGTTGCGCGAAACTTCGGTGCATCTAGTGTCCCGACTTCCCTTCACATTCATAAAGTGTAACAACAGAAATGGCTAAATTTGTGAGTTAAATTCATTGTGAGTTAATTCATTATTGTATCTTTTGGTAGGATCAGCGATACGCTAAGATACACCTTTTGCTTGATTAACGCACCTTACGTGGTTAGAAGTACCGCCTGGTTTATCTCAGATTTTCGCTAATGGTGCCAAATCCTCGTCGATCAGGGCAACAAGAAGCAGTCTCGGGGCGAGCATATCCGAGCTTGAGATGAAGGCGCAATCGGCCAGAAGGGAAAACTGTTTTAAGAGCCCTATGTCCCTGATTAGGGATAACAGGAATTGATGATGATAATGTACCAAAGCCTTTTTTGTTGTTTTTTTAACATTACCTCTCCAGAGTCGAAAATGGCAGATAACCACCCCATTCACCGGTTCCGACCTCGTTGATCGCAGCAAATTTGATCAAATAGCTCGTATTTGCCTTCAGCCTATCCACCTGGTACGGCCGGTCTATGGACCATGTTCTGTTCTTATGTATCGTTGTGATTTCATAGTTCCTCTCTTCGTCATACTCGGCTGTGAAACCGATGATGGGAGGGATCGGTATTGCATTCACCGGTGCCTTGATCTCAAATGTCACTGATGAGGCTGTTAGTTCTGCTATTTTGAGCTGTAAATCAATAGGGATAAAGTATTTTATGGGAAGAATGGCGAGGCATCGTATGGCGCGGAACATCAGATATTGATGGCACTACAAGAGGACCAAGGCAAATAAATTGAATTGAATTGAATTGAATACGATACGTAATGAGATGATTTATACAGCGTCCAGTAGCACCTTCAGTCACACTAGATGGTTCAAGAGACCATTCGACGCTGCAGTGCCTGGGACTTGCCCCAGCACCAATTCCATCCTGTCAGCTTAGTCGGCCTAGCCTACAAGAAAGGCAAGTTCAATGCGGGTTTCTTTACGATGTTTTCCTTCGCCGTTAGCTAGTGGTATTGCTTCTAAATTTCACAAGTACACGTAACTTTGAATATAAACAAAGTCTAGGTACGGTCGGCCAGTCTAGGATACCCCATGGCAGTTCTTACCGCGCGCGGCATAAGCGTGACAATCGAACAAAAAGGGGTATCCTAGCTTGTGGCTGACTGTGCATGCCCGCACCAACAAGCTGTGGTAGCGTAGTGGTAGAACAGAGGCGAGATACCTAGGCTCTTACAAGAGTTTAACGAATGACATGAGTTTTCAGAGATCCGTTGAAACGTTAGGAGTTTGGGGGGCACAGGCGAAAACGTTTATTACGGAGTTGGGCCGTCGCTTGAGGGACCGTGGTTTTGACTCTCGCTCCGGGGCATTTTTGATGCAAGAGTCTCCCTCGCTGTGCAGCGCGGAAACGCTGCCAGCGTGTTGGGGACCTTTGGGTCAGATATGGTTCGGGGTGGGTTGTTAGTTAGTTATAGTTTTTGAAATTCCGTATTTTATTTTTATTTTATGATGAATTTTATGATTTTATTTTATTACTTTTAGTTTTAATTTAAGACGAAGCTTTTTTATGAATTTTATTGAAATTTATTGTATTATTTGACTTTTTTCTTTTTGCATGAATAAATATTATCCGTAGTTCATTTGAACTACTCCTACTCCTAAGAATCTCGGTCTTGTAACCAACTTAAAAGAGTAGAGTGCTAGAGTGTGAGGCTCAACGTGCTGTCATGTCTACACCAAAAATGTTATCTAAGGCAACTAAAGACGTCCATAATATTTTTATAATCCAATAGCCTGACTTTCACAAAATAAAGCAATACTCACGTCACTAATGGTGCTTGGTGCAAATCCTTCTTGCAACAAGATCGTCTTGTTAGCTTGACCCTGCTCATTGGTAGCCTCGCACTCGTATTCTCCGTAAATGGACTTGCCACCCACAGCGTCAATGGTAAGGTATTCTGCATCTTGCTTATCTTCAGGAATCAGAAGTCTGTTCATTGCTACTTGCTCGATTGTTGGTATGTTGGTTCCTAGAAATCTGAGATAATATTGAAATAATTTATTGTTCAGAATCCTACAAAAAAATTGTAAAAAAACACGCGCCACGAATGGTGAGACTTGACACTCCACATGGTTCGATATGCTTAGGTACTAGACGACTTATACATATATCTTTAGTGGTATGAGGTTTGAGGGCGAGAAGGCAGTGTCATCGGGCGGCGGAAAGAGTGCGGGAGGCGCGGTAAAGTCTCTTTTTTCGTGGCGCGTAGAGATCTCGGAAAACCGCCAAACAATAACAAAGATCATTAACAAAAGATTTCGGCAGCAAATTTCAATAATCTAACAAACTAAGTGTCTACCCGTATAAACTTATAGAGGTCATCAAAGTCATCATAGAGCATTATAACTGTTATCCTAAATCATCGCTTACCTCCAAGAAATGTTAGAAGGCGGGCTACTATCATGGGCACAACTGAGGTTGACGGTTCTGCCATTCCAAGCCCAGACTGTTTCCTTCTCTTCCTCAAAATAAGGCTTGTATAGCACCTTCAATTCTGCTGTTTCGCTTGCGGAATCAACTGCAAAGAAAACGTCTCAGGGTAAACATATATTGCGTGGGCTATAAGAGGTAAATATGTATTGTGATTTTTCATTGTGTACCTTCATTCTCGGCGTGGCAAGTATAGATGCCTTCATGGGATCTTTTCACTGATGTAAACGTCAAGATAAACATGCTCAAGGTGTCGTTTATCTTTCGTCTGTCCCAAATTATGCTGCGAACAAGATAGTGGATTTAAATTTTAAGTAGGTAGGTAGGTACCGTTTCGTCTTGGGCCAGAGACAGATCTTCCTGATGTCTGACCCGCCTTACTAGTGACCTTAGCCCGAAGATAATATCCGTCAAAATAGTGATTCAGAGACACAGACACAGTCATGAAACTGAAATAATTTTATGAAGTAACTAAAAGGGGTTCTCGAATTGCGGTAAATCTTAGGATTTACCGGTGCATCCTAAGATTTACCGAGTCTTGTCGGTAAAAGTTTGAATATTGCTCTATAATAATGTTTCAGAATTTTACCACCTTTTATCGGTAAATCTTAGGTTCTCCAAATTCTCTCCTCGATCTAAGGCCTTCGTTTTTTTCACCACAATCGGACCATACCTCGGATCGCGGTCAGCGCCGTCCTTTTCAAAATCCATGGTCAAGATAGGGGCCGGTCTTCCGTACGCTTTGCAGATGATTTGTGTAGTCGACCCTTCCGCTGCAGTCACGTTCTCTATCGATTCAATTATTGCTGGTTCCAGTACCTTGAAACAGGAAAAATCTGAAGATGAGTAAGTAATTCATTTGTCTCAAGTAGATACTTTCCTACTCTGCAAACCTCAAGTGTGATATACCGACGTTGTAATAAGAAGTCGCACAAAAGTGGCAGACGTCGGAAAACGCATAACGTCTTTGAAGTGGAAGTGGGTAGGACATCTTGGCTAGGTGCACTGAAGTAGATGGACGATTGTAGAATGGCTCAAGAGGGGAAAAGATCGATTAGCAGACCACCAGCCAAATGGTCCGATGACATAGCCCAAGAGTTGGTGCAGATATCTCTTCCAGTTACGTTCTAAATTTTCATGCCAATTGAGGATTAGGACGTTGCTATGGTACCCGTTGATAGGGCACCAAGGTAAAATAAGGAAAGATAGGTGGCGGTAGGTCTTACTTCAATGAAGACTTCTTTGCTGGTGGCTCCAGCTCTATTAAAAGCTTTACACTGATAGGTTCCTCGGTCGGATGGTTCTATTTTAGCGAACGATATTTTGTTCATCTCTGTCTGCCAATTCTCTGTTGTGACCTGAAATCAAAGTAGACAAAAGTTGAAGCTTTTGTATTCATCACGCGGATTTTACTTTCACTTGAATTTGGGATAGTGGAGAGGCATACGTGTGTTCTCCGTGAACAGTCTCCAAACGTATCGGAAACTTTATATTTATTTTGCTCGTTTTCTTTCTTTAGTTTCTTTTCAAAATGTGTTAGTAAGTCTACGTTTGAAAACTGTTTTACATACCACGTCGGTTGTTTTGTTCCAGCGATATTGCGGATGAGGTACGCCGGTTGCAATACATTCTATTGACAACGAGTCTCCTATGATAACGGTTTTGTTCGGCTTTACATCCATCTCTATTATGACTGGCAGCCTTAGCACCTGAAATTGAAAGAAACTGTCTTCAGCTTTGATCAACGATACTATACAGGGTGGCGCATTGACTGGGTCAGTTGCTATCTCGAAAATCGATGACATGGTGTATATTTTTTACATTTTCTAGCTTCGAATCGGTTTTCCCCCCACTGGTCCATCTCAAAGTGATAACCTGTAGATATAGCTAGAAATGCAGCCATTTCTAGCTATATCTACAGGGTCACAAATAAAAACAACGCAAAATATTGGCACCTTCTGTTTCGTTTTCGCCTATTCTGGGGAAACGTCCAAAGTTTGAATTTGCAAGCTTTTGATTTTAGGTTAGCAACTTCAAGCACGCAAGTGGAAATGTCACCTGAAGTACAGTCAAAATCAAAAGAAGTTGCGCTGCAGCGTGGCAGACGACGATGGTGCCGACGATCGTGCTATAGAACTTATCGCGCGTTTTCAAAAACTTCTAATAAAAATGAATACTTACCAAACTTATCAAAGTTAGGTTCAATTCAAACAAGGCTCAAAGCTTTTTTAAGTCAAAGCTAGGTTTTCTTTTGATTGTAAACATTTTAGAGATAAATTCTTTACTTTCAAAGTAAAATCGATAAAACACTAATAAAGGCATTTCGATAAAAAAAATGTAGAGCGAAAATTATTAAATCAAGTTCCGCGTGTAAAAATTAAGACGAGATCTTATATTAGGGCATTAGGGCACTAAGAAGCAGTATAATTGTTGGTGTTGCCAATCACTTCTTGAAACATACCTCAAGTTCGATGTATCTGTCCACGTCTTCGCCAGTTTCAAACACAGTAGCTCTACATTTGTAAGTACCATTGTCATCGTCGTCCACATTCTTTATGATCAATCCGTTCGGCTCTATTTGATACTTTTCACTGTTTAGTAACTGCAAAAGACATAGTTATTTTACAACATAGTTTGTAAATTATATCTGCAGCAAAAGTCCAGGCTTGAGGTTTGCCAGAGAGCGTGTGCGGACCACCACACTGCACTCCAAGACCAGCGCATGGCCAACGTAGTGTCAAAACAGCTAAATCAAAATGGAGCTGGGACGGACATATCATCTGCATGCACCCGGATGGGTGGGCAAAAATCGCTTCGTAAAACACCGCAGTCTATTTCTGCTATGGTATTTTATGTATTTCAGCTGGTAATAGATGTATACCCAGTACCAAAATAAGGTCTAGTATAAATAGTGACACGTGGAAAATGTTGAAGTGGATGTGCGGGAAAATGATGAGGTGGATGTACGGTGTAACGAGGCTCGATAAAATCCGAAACGAGTACGTTCGAGGAAGCCTAGGAGTGCGCGACATCACCGATAAAGTGCAAGAAAGTAGACTGAGATGGTTTGGGCACATAAAGCGGAAGCCACCTGACTACATCGGAAACGAGGCGCTGCGTCTATCCATACCCGGGCGGAGATCCAGAGGAAGACCGAAAACCAGGTGGATGGACGTGGTCAACAAAGACCTCATAGAATGCGGAGCCTCCGAAGACGACACCAAGAACAGGGCGAAGTGGAGAGAGAAAATAAGGAAAGCTGACCCCACCACCATGTGGGACTAAAGCTCGGAAGAGAGAGAGAGAGAGAGAGAGAGAGACGCTAGGACACCCCTTCTTGTTCCTTTGACGTCCTTATGATACCACCCGTGATACTAGTAAGAGCAATCCTGGGGTATCGTAGCGTCTCACTGATTGTAGGGGAGTTGTATCCACCGATCCCGGGATCAGATGGATGTCTCCACGGATCCCGCCGGTACCTACACGTGGCGCGACATTACTTTAAACTTCTCAGTGACTGAGAGTTGAATTCATACATGGGTGGTATTCTAGAACGCTACTTAAACTCAGTTCAAGCTAGAACGCTACTTAAACTCTGTTTAAACTCAGTTCAAACTAGAACGCTCCTTGAACTCTGTTTAAACTTAGTTTAGCAGTGTCGACTGTCGATAAAACAGTGCATGTTTTGATTTGAATAACCCTCCGTTCATATCAAAACAAGCACTGTTTTATCGACAGTCTGAACTCTGTTTAAACTGAGTTTAAATAGCGTTCTAGAATACCACCCTTAGTGTAAAGTTGTACGAGTATCATTGAGTTTTCAAAAAGTTTTGATTCTTACCCGAATTGGTTCTTCCAATTCCTTGTACCAAGTGATGAAAGGTGCGGATTCTCCTCTGGCGTTGCAGTGCACTAAGGAATCTTTGCCTTTAATTATGTGTTGACTTCGATTTGTAGCGACGAAGTACAGTGGATCTAAAAGAAAACAAAGATAAATATCTCGGAAACAAGAAAAAAGAGAGTACTTACCTATTATTTTATTTTCTTTTACTTCTTAGCTGTCATTAATCTTACATACATTTCGTGTTTGTCTGTCTTTCAGCTTATACAGGGTGTATTTTTTTAAACTTTCGTGGTGGTGCAAAACCATAACCTCTAATCAAACTGCAATTTGAAGTCAAGATGAAAATGTATGTACCTAGGTAATGAAAATTAATGCTGCAGCTGTGTTGAGTACGCGTTTGAGAAACATTTTTTAATGCCCCTTTGGATGCAAAACATACGTACCATACGCCTCAATAACAAACACGCTGGTGTAGACCTTTCCACTGACTGTGGCCAGACATTTGTAGGGCCCAGAGGTGGTCTTGCTGATTCGAGGGATCTGCAGGCTAATGGTGCGCCCCTGCCGCTCGATGTACACCAACGGTTCGGTACCTAGTCTTAGGAAAACAATTGAGCACTTTAGGAGTCAGATTTTCGGAAGCATCGAGAGGAGTTGCGTCAGTCAGAGTTAGCCAACTAACTCTGAGTTAATTTGACATTTCCATAAAATTTTTGGCTAACCCTGGTTGGCGTAGTTAAAAACACGGTAAGTTCAGTCGGCCACACGGTAGGATACCCCTTTTTGTTCGATGGGCGCGCGCCGCGCACTGTAAGAGCTACCACGGGGTATCCTAGAATGTGGCTAACCGTACATATACCTAACTCTAATCTAAATCTAGTCAACGCGAGCCACACAGATCTCTTCAGTTTTTGGTACCCCGTCCTAGTGGACGACGGCGCCAATGAAAAATAATCATATCTTCTTTTTGGATGCCTAGAACCTACGAATAAATCCCGCAAATATAAAAAATGGTCGTTTCGGAGGCAGCGGAGGGATTTATTCGTAGGTTCTAGGGATTTGGAATATGGAACTTAGGTCCTAAAAATAGTTAAGCTTAGGAATTCCCATTTATCAGCTCGTTTTTAACAAAAAAAAGCATCCTAAAAGAAGATAATATGATGTTTTTTTTTCATTGGCGGCGCTAGCGCCTGCAGCAACACCTTTTTACATTATTTTCATCAATGATTTTTTAACCAGCCACGTAGATATTCCTGGGTAGTCCTATGGTATGTGTCAGATCTCCATTTGCTGATAAATGCAGTATCCTCACACTACAAAAATGTCTCACCCCAATACGCCGACCTCCTGGCCGTGAGGGTCGAGCCACTTCAGCTCCTCCACTGGAGTTGAGGGGTCGGCGCAGTGACATTCGTGGTAGAATGAGCTGCCAGTTTTGATGCTGATGCTCTGCTGTTGGCTGTTGGAGAAGCAGCCGCGGATTTCTAGAGAAAAGGGGAAAAATGTGTTATTTATTTTATTCGTCCAGCAAGCGTAACATGAGTCTGGGTTAGAGCGTGTCTTAAATTCCTATCCTATCCTACTTATATTATAATTGCGAAAGTTTTTGTGAGTGAGTGAGTGTGTTTATTACTCTTTCACGCTGAAACGGCTGGACGGATTTGGATGAAATTTGGATTGGAGATAGCTTAGACATCAGAATAACACATAGGCTACATAATATTATCACGCTTTTACACTTAGAGGTAAATGTAAACCACTTATATTTTTCTGTGGTTCACGCGGACGAAGTCGCGGGCAAAAGCTAGTGGGTTTATAATTCTATGTTTACTACTCTACGGGTGGTATTAATAGTCGTCTGAGATCACCTACTTGGGCTCGACCTCAAGTAGGTGAACTCAGAAAAGTGAATGCTAATCTCAAGCCTTGGCTAATGTCAAACTTGAGTAGCTGTCAGCATATTAATAGACACTATCTTGAGATTGACATTGACATAGCCAAGGCTTGACATTAGCATTTGACTTTTTTGAGATCACCTACTTGAGTACGACTATTAATGCCACCCTACGTCAAACAAAAGAGTTAGATACATTAGTTATAAATCCATAGATATGCTCTAACCCAGGGTTTCTCAAACTTATGGCCCCAAGTACCCCTGTTTAAGTTCCCAAAGGACTGCGAACCCCTAACACCGATCCGTCAAAATTAGATAAGAAATTCTAGTTAACACGTTAATAGATTTTAATAAAAGAAATAAATATAGATAAATATAGATAAAAAAGAAAAACAGAAATAAATATGTTATTAATATTAATGTGATGGATAGGCTTGTTTTTTGTTGCAGATGGAGTCGATTTTATGAGCAATTTTGGTCAATTTTAATCTTAATTCTGGCTCTACATTAAGTCGATTTCTGTACTTGGGTTTTTTTCTGTAGTGAAACCAATCACCAAATATCATAACTAGATGTGAAAACCCACTCTCACATAAGTACCTATGTTGTTGCGAAGGTTAAAAGAAAATTCACCGCTTTTCGTGAGAGTTCGAGATATTCTTCCTGTCTAGCTGCGCGTGTGGTAGCCAGCCATCCAGCCGCCATTACGTAAATCTTTTCGCGTACCCCCTACCATCAAATGACGAACCCCTAAGGGTTCGCGTACCACACTTTGAGTATGACTGCTCTAACCCAACCTTATGCTACGCTTGCTGTATTACGAAAGCCAGGTCATCCCGTGATAGCTCGTATCGCATGCTGCATAAAAGCTTCAAATGACGGTAAAAATCCCGGTTTAGGCCAACCTTGAGCGATGGGGATACTTTAACACAGTGATGTTAATATTTATGATTGAGTTTCTTTGATGTCTACTCTAAACAAAAAACTCCCGGCTATTTCAACCGCCCTTGTGCTTTATGACGGAAATTATGTTTAATTACCCATTATTTAGGCCATACTCAAAATTATTGAACGAGCGAGCGAAGCGAGCGAAGTTCTCCGAGTCTACTTGAACAATCCGGCGTTTGTATGTATGTATGTATGTATGTATGTTTGTATGTTTGTATGTTTGTATGTTTGTATGTTTGTATGTTTGTATGTATGAATGTTCGTTCGACGATAACTTGAGTAAATTTAGTCGGATCGTCATGAAATTTGGTAGGTGGGTAAATGAGGCAAAGAGAATTTTTAAGTTCGAACATGAGACAAATCGGTCGAGGGGTTGCTGAGATATGGGGTCGCGAGTTCGTCGTTCGGAGCGAACCACTAGTTATTAGGTATTTAATTTTATTGTAATACTTTAGTGGTTGTCAAATATTTTAGGGGTCAATGATTCGCAAAGTTTCAAGTCAATGAAATAAAATCAAGATTTTTGAACGAGCGAGCGAAGCGGGCGAAGTTCTCAGAGTCTACCTGAACAATCCGGCGTTTGTATGTTTGTATGTATGTATGTATGTTTGTATGTGTGTATGTATGAATGTTCGTTCGACGATAACTTGAGTAAATTTGGTCGGATCGTTATGAAATTTAGAAGGCGGGTAAATGAAATTAAAATAATTTTTAAGTTCGAACATGAGCCAAATCGGTCGAGGGGTTGCCGAGATATGGCGTTATTAAGTTAATATGGGGTCGTGAGTTCACAGTTCGGGGCGAACCACTAGTATAAGACAAATCGAAATAAGTGTGTCGCATTAGATCGCAACCTGCGGAGTGCCATTTTTCCCTTGAACGTAATATGCCTCAGGATCGGGTTGCCTCATGATTTTTTTCCTCCAATAGCGCCACATTGATGTTGAAGACAAAATTATAGTACTATTTTAAGCATTCCTTACACACGATTTTCCCATAGCACCTTGGATATCGATTGTTTCTCGCCTTGAATCTTCCGCGACCATCCATTCATGTCTGACGTTTCAAAGAAACTCATTGAATTCAATGGACGCGCGTGTAAAGAATACCACGAGTCACTCATTACGTCCTCTCATTATTTTCTTAGAAATTGCCCGTCAAATAGGTACTGTAGGTATTTTTGCTCTTTGATCTTTCCTTTTACATCGATCTTTAATAGCCTTGATATGAGATTGCTATCGAGCTCTAGGTAATAATAGTTTATAGCCTAAATAATAACGTTCACGGGTCGATCTTCAACTTTCAACATGAACGATTTAATTGATTAGAAATACAAAGTGTCCGAAAGATTTTGTCCCAGATGTCGCTTACTCAAACTTTCGTATGAAATATTTGTTTTTACTCTGTAAAGAATATTTTGCAAGATAAAGAGATATTACTGTAAACTTTGCGCGGTGAAAATTCATAGCGAGGAAAAAGGCTTAAAGAGTATCCTATCGTTTCATTGATTGTACCCGATTGTACATAATTCTTCCTCAAAAGACTTACCTACCTTGATTACGCAAGGCTGCCATTCTGAAATCACGCCTATTTTTGTCTACTACGACGTTTCTGGGGCACTACATGTGCGTTTTTATAGCAATTTAAATGCATTTGTCTGAGTCTTGTGGATGAATAAATATTGTGGTTTACGTGTGACAGTGATGGCCGCGGCGGGAGTTCTTAATCGCTCCTCAAGGTCGGAACAGTTGAGCAATGTTTGTGCTTTTTAGCGAGTATTTTCCTAAAGGTCCAGGGGGCTAATTCTCGGCAGTCTCGAATGTGACTTGTTACTAAGGTTTTCTTCGTAGAATCTCATAGGTAACATAGGTGACTTGCATTCGGCACATCTCGAAGAAAAAATCTTATTTTCGCTCGTCATGACTCGAGTGGTCGGGAGCAGTCGAGATCGAAATGACATGAGATTTTCCGAAAATTAGCCCCCTGTTGTGGCGCAGAAGTACAGAGGTTAGCGTTGGCTTAGAACGCTAATTTCTTTGCTTGGCCACATCTACGGAAATACTTAGTGGGTTGTTCAAAAATGTATTATGCAGATGGAGCCGAACCTTAACATGGCGTAGCTGGCAGAATCTTTTACAGCTGCCATAAAGCATCGAGTCAGTGCACTTCTGGGAAAGCGAATTTTGGCAAAGAATTTGGCGGTTTCCATATGAGAGAGAAAGAAAATACCTAATATTTGGTGTAGCTATAGTGCAATGGATAGCAGATACACCTTTGCACTTTAGTTGTAGAGCAAAGTCGATACTGCGTGTGTCATCAACTCTACAACCAAGTGGATTTCTTTGGCAATATCAGAATTGGCCTGAGTTTCACCAAAACATTATAGAACTTTTAAACATACGAGAACAAAATATTAATTTAAATTATATACTTATTTATTTACATGATCGTAAGATACCTACTTAATTTTATTAATCACCGCATTTTACATAACTTAGTATAACAGAGGCATTTTTTTATTTTATTTTATTAGTAGAACTTGATACAGGTTTAAAAAACTAGATCAAACGAGGCCAAGTATCTATGTCATACAATAACTACTTAGCTCAGTACAGTGTCTAAGATAGCTCGTGAGACTTTCATGGCAGTCCCAATGACATATCAATTAGGTTTAATAGAGGCTATTGTATGAAATAAAATGTAACTTAAGATCTAAAGCCAGGGAATAGTCGAAGATACTCGCTCTTATGTCATGTGCGATAAGAACTATCGTAGTATAGTGACACGGATTGTCGCTAGAGGCAGAAAAGAGATTGCATGATGAAGTTAGGATTTCGCATGCTATAAAACATCGCAATGAGCTACATGATAGTTAATTACTTGTATTCGGGATATTATATTATATAACTAGCCAAGATAGAAAGTCTAAATGATAGAAAGCCTAAAGCTGAGCTGAGTAGCTACCACGAGTGCGGAAAAGCTGTGCCGGACGTCTGTCATGTATCCTAATACTATAGTAGTAAGGTTGTTTATACAACTTATCACTTTCAGTGACAGTGACAGTAAGCACTCGTGGTAGCTGCTCTGAGCTGAGATTCACATATTTTTTTATACACTACGTAGTATATTTTTACGTATGCTAGTTTTTGCTAAAGAAAAAAAAAAAATTTTATGAAGAAACGTAACTAGCTAAACAAAGAACAAATGGAGGGTCTGTGATGGAGGGACGCACAACATTCGTAACTACAGTCAGCTACACTCTGGGATACCTCACGGTAGCTCTAATTGCGCGCAACATAAGTGTGTCAATTGCACAACAACAATCCCTCTATACATATTATCGGTTCGTTACTGCAATAAAAGCAATGGTGCACCCGCAAGGAGCGATTTAATGTTATTTCTCCCAAGTGGATGAATTAGCACATGGATAACATCTAGGGGAGAGGGCTGGAACGTGTGTAAATAAAAAATAAGTACTAGAAAAAAGCGCAAGAAATGCTTTTACTCAGAACTACTTGGGAAAACACAAACTGCCTTGCCCTGATGTTTTTTGTCGGTGCCAGCAAAAATCCTACTTTCTACTTCCTACTACTACGTGTATTATAAACGCGAAAGTTTGGATGTATGGATGTTTGTTACTCTTTCACGCTGAAACGGCTTGACGGATTTGGATGAAATTTGGAATGGTAGACATATTATCACGCTTTTACACTTAGGAGCAAAGTAAAGCATATATAATTTTTCTGTAGTCCACGCGGGCAGTCGCGGGCAAAAGCTTTGTCATTCAGTTGAAGAGATACTTATTAATATCTTTACGATTTAAAACTGGGCCTACTATTACTCCGTGCAATTTTAGTGGTTTTAAAGCCGAAGGTATTTTGTTGCACTAGTGATTCTGAGCCAAATTACAAAATTTCACTCCAAAACGCGCGAAAAAAAAATTCACTTCTCCATACAAATGGTGTCGATTGGCGATAGCCGTTTGTATTGGGAAGTGTTTTTTTTTTCGCTCGTTTTGAAGTAAAATTTTGGAGTTTGGCTCAGAATCACGAGTGCAACTAAATACCTTCGGCTTTAAAACCACTAAAATTCCACGGTGTATAGTCATACAACAGCGCGGTACAGTCGATATGTAAGTAGGTAGGTTTTTTAAAATGAAATAAGGCGCCCCGCTTGAGGTACCATGGTTTTCCTATGGCTCCGGGGCATTTCTGATGCAGATGATCTCCTTGGCAGTGCAGCGTGGAAGTGTTATGAGTTATGAGGACAGGGTGTTTTATTACAAAAGGTACTAAAAACTAAATAGCAAAATCTCTGAATACAAAATTTAGTATTCAGTCAGAGTTCAGAATTAAAATCTGTACCAAATGCACGCTAGTCAAATGCAAATGCACCAGTTCATACGAGAGTTACGTTCGTGCCATTTACAACGCGTATTTTATTGGAGCGACAAATAGCATTATTAATATCGCTCGCTCTACAAGCTCGCTCTAAATACCGCATAGTTCGGCGGTGTTTAATTAGGGTCGCACTGTGCTTTAAACACGTCCTATTCACGGCTTGGTGGAATGGGTAAAAGCACAGCATAGCCTATTGACTTTTCTACCCGGAAAATGAAGAAGAAATCTATCAATACTGATAGTTGTGTCAATACCCTAATTTGTCTCTACATAGTATAAAACAAAGTTGCTTCCCGCGTCTGTCTCTCTAATCTTTACGGATCTTGAATATTTTTTTCACAAAAGGTTTAGAAGTACCGCTCTTTTTTCTAAATTGCTCCTGTGGTAAGCCGGGGCGATCGCTAGTATTGAATAACATTGTACCAAAGCATACAGACTGAGCCGAAACCACTAAGGCGTATTTGCTTCAGTCAGGGTTAGCCTACTAACTCTTGACATTTCCATACAATTATTGACGTTAACTCACAGTTAACTGGCTAACCCTGGTTGACACAAATGGACCTAAGCCTGAGATTGAAACGTAAATATTGGGCACTTAAAAGGATTTCCTGAAAAATATCCGCGGGAGAAAGCCTGATATGAAAAGACAACAAAAGGCTAATCGATTTTTACATTTAGGGTCGTATTCTAGAACGCTACTTAAACTCAGTTTAAATAGAGTTCAGACTGTCGATAAAACAGAGCATGTTTTGATATGAAGGGATCGATATTCAAATCAAAACATGCACTGTTTTATCGACAGTCGACACTACTAAATTCTACTTAAACTGAGTTTAAACAGCGTTCTGGTTTGAACCGAGTTTAAACAGAGTTTAAGTAGCGTTCTAGAATACCACCCTTACTCACCTAAAAATCAATTAAACCCGGTGAAATAGGAGTGTGGAGGGGGGGTGTGGAGGCTGCACAAAAAAAACACCTGGTGAACATCGGTCACTCACTTATTGATATAGGCGCGACTAATAAAATATTTTCGTTCCTCGGATTTCCACCGGCCAAGTTATTATTCTGTTTATCACTTTGTAGCACCTAACTATAGTTATATTAATTTGGCTTATTGTTAACTCCGTGTTTTGTTTCATAAACACAACAACTGGTGTACATCGGTGCACATCGGTCTCTTTGTCTCTATCATAATAAGAGACCAATTAACAATAGGAACTAGTGCATTTGTACAGGAAGTAACTCTGACATTTTCGGACATAATTATAGTTCATCGGATATTATTTTAGTAAAGTTCCAAAGCCAGAAAATGGTTTGATCTATTTCCGCTATTATTGTATAGACACAATTTGGTGCAAGCGTATTCATAATTTCAATTTGCTTCATAGATAAACAACGTATGCAACAATATCGATAGATTCGTTAGTATGATCGTAAAACAATGAGCTCGGTCGATTAATAAGTCGCAACCGAAATCCATTACAGCTACGAAAATTGGGCCAAATATTTGATCCAATTAACTTCACCCAACTTTTACAAACATTCTGTAGCTTTTGCTGTTAGATTTTTGTGTGTTTGTGACAGACAATCTATGAAATCGCGTGAGCCACCGCCACGTCAATAACCAAACATAATTTTGACAGTGATTTCGTTAAAATAAAATGGAGCGTCACCTTGGCTGCCGTCATAGAAATAGAAGCATCCATATTCCCCACCGAACTAAATCCCATAGAATCCGCATTACGTATAAAATCACAATAAAAACTTGTCCCCACAGAAACAAATGATATCAGCAATAGAACAATACGAAACATCATTTCGACCATACGTCTGATATTCGAATGTCAACCTTATTGCATTAGTGTACAGTTTTAGTTTAATTGCATAGACTACGAGCAAATAAGCTCCCAAAGGCAGTTTGGACATCTATTTTTCCAGACACATTTCAGAGTTCTATGTTGTACCTTGATCAAAGATATTCCCAGACTCGAATGATTGGTCGAATCATTGCTATTGGCTCCAACACTGGCCCAAGCGGTCTAATGTAGACTAATTGAAACCGACTGCGGCCACCGGCACACAGTGGTCGATTTGTACGATTTAGGCGGCCAAAACTATTTTATGCTTTATTTCAGAAATAAATACGACAACAAATGCTAATCTGGTATTTTAGAGTGAATATATATGTTTATCCCTATTCGTTTCATTGAAAGCGTATTTTTCTATACAAAAAAACATTTCTGTGAAAATATTTTTGTAAATAGCGCCAATGTTTTTAAATTTTCTTTAAATCTCCCTTTGGTGTAAAATATATATATTGAGTTCATTTGAATTATCGAAATCGGCTTAGTAGTTTTTGATATTTGGGTTAAGAATTATCACAATTTGTTAAGTAAAAGACGGCCGTACATAAAAAAAAATGTTTATTCTCTACAGTCTGCATGCCTATTTAAATTTAAAATAAAATATGGATGACAAAAAATACAGTATACACTAAAATTAAATGGTCAACAGTTATTACCACATTATTATACTAAATGTTACTTACAATGTTAGGTACCGAATCATAAACAATAAGACAATATTTTATGAAAGTTTAACATACAAATTGTTATGTTACTCTTTAAAAGACAATTCTTCCTCACCGTCACTTTCCATGCATTTATCACAAGTGCCTTTTGTATTTGGCTCTGCAGGAAGCAAAAGCTCCAAAGTTTCCTGCAAAAATGGTTTTGATCGGATCTTCTTTTTTTTTCTCATTGAACTGATGAGTGGATCTGATGTCAAGAGTAATCTGTGATAAATATCAAGGTTACAGTCTTCGCGTGAAAACTTTCGAGCAAAGTTTAGACGGTATGAGCGAAAGTGCTTATTACGAGCTTCTGCAGCTTCCTCCGAAAGTTGACCAATAGGCACTAGAGAATTTTCTATAACTTTTCCACCATGTACCAAAATTTTATGCATGGTAGGAGTCATAGAATGCCAACCATATAACATACAGTTTTGCTGTCTCCATGGCGTATTCATCAAATTTCGGGACATCTATTTTGTGACCGCTTGATATGGCTTCCAAAATAACTTTAATTCTATAAATAAAATTAAAGTCTATTCCCGTTATTTCAGCAGCCAGATGTGGGTTTTCAAAAAATCTTCTACTAGTATTGCCGTCATTTGTGTTACCAAAATTACATTTTGGCATATCTACCAAGATACCTACTTCTTCTCTGAATCTTTGCTGAATCTCTTTTTTTTTTTGTTGTTCTAGCATCTTTTCTGCTTTGGTTCTTTTTTCACGGTATTTCCCAACGGGCAATTTATAAGCTAAATGTAAAATACTCTCGAATAATCGAATTCTGGCATGTAAAGTTGATAGGCCAAATTCAAGCGATTCTGGGTGAATTTCGTTTTTTTTACTTAAGTCATTAAAGTTTTTTGAAGTGGCTCCGCATATGTAGCATCTACTCGTTGATTTGGTGTCAGTCGCCGCATTGCAAACTTTGCCGTCCACCATGGTCATTTTAAGACTGTGGCTAACCGAGAATTTTTGCCCATTCAGTTCCAATTCCGTGGCTTTTAGGGACTTCACACTGTCCCGAACGTAATTTATTTCATCTTTTGTAATGTCTGTAGACTCTTTTATAAATCTGAATCGTATCGGGCGGCAATATCGTGGTGAAGAAGGAGTCGGGTTTTGCCAAACCATTTTTGTTTTGTCTTCGCCGCAAACAATTTGTAGAGGCACGAATGAGCTCAAAAATATATTTGCATCCGAGTCGGCGTCATTCATTAACTTTTGTTTGTATTGAGCTTGTTGTGAACCATCACAACCCCATTTGCAGATAATCTGCAAGGAATTTCTCTCAGTTTCTGTAAGAGTCATTAGTACTTCTTCGAGGAAAATTGATAATCGCGTGACGGTGTGATCTAACAAAGATTGTAGATCACTTTCAGCACAGGAAGCGGTCACTCGTAGCGTCTCTTTGGGTGGGTAACATTCCTGTTTAGCCTTCAACACTAATTCGTAGCACGGGTAAAAGCTTCTGTTGGTTGCTCGCACAATTTCATATTGACTTCGTGTCAAATCAGCGTCCACGCACATTCGCAGTGCCTCCCGAGGCGTAAGGGGATCTTGTGCCTTTGATTTGGAATGTCTTTTTTTACATTCGTTTGCGGCTGCAGGCGAATTTGTAATATCTTTTAGGACTTGCGAGGCGTTTCTTTTTCCTTCTTTTTGTAAAATTACTTGCGCTGCGTGAACTATCACTTCTTTGCCTACAGAGGAGCGAACTTCTTCTGTTTTCCTCCTTTTAGTTCTTTCACTACTTTCACTGAATGTTTTGCTAGGTCGTCCTGACTTATTATGCGTTTTTATGGGCATCTCGAACGTTCCTGCTAACCATGCATCATTGTTTATAAGAAATTTTTCTAGCGTGTTGCGTGCTTTGGACCATCTCTTTTTTATTTCTGTTTTAAAATATGAAAATTTATGATTTATATACTTTTTGTCTTCGTCGGAGTCCCCGTAAGACACTAACAAATAATTTTGTAAGTATTCCAATTTGTCGTTTATTGATGGAGAGTTTTCCTCAATCATCTTATCAAAAAGATATCTGCGAGTTACTACCTCCATGCCCGAGTAACTTGATGAACCTAGAACAACGAAAAGGAATTTTAACGCAAAAGAAACAAAAAAGGAATTTTTCTCACTTTCTGCCTAAGTTAATGAATTATTATTTTTCTCGCGAAGTGGTCAAAGGTGGTGGCTATTTTTTTTGTGGTTATCTGCTCAAAGAGCTATACTATTAGAAACCATAAGGAATTTAACTCGGACGGTCTCGGAAGTACAACATTTTTACTATTGAAAATAAAAAAATGATAATATTTTCTATGAAAAAGGGCGATCTTTGATACGTTGTAACTGCACTAAATATTGATATTCCTTATCTTAATTTAAATTATATTTGAAGGAGCTTACCTGAATTTTCGACTTCCATCACTTTCACTTGTAACTGAATAATATCCAATGAAATATTCACTTTAGAATATCGGTTGCGCTAAGAGTGTCGAGAACGAACGCGTACAGCTTGCGCGACGATCAAGTTCCGACTACCTGTGGGGGCGCGCACGCAGTTCTAGGAACTGGGGAGGGGTGGGGTTTGGGCAGTCGGGGTGTCTATTTTTCCGGGAATCAATTAGTTTTGTTATAAGTTAACTTTGAGAAATGGACTTTTGGCCGCCTAAATCGTACAAATCGACCACTGTGCGGCACGCGACTGACAATATTTATGTCACTCTTCAATAAAGACAGCGCGGTCGGAGCGGCGCTTCGAGAGTAGGGTTGCCAGGTAAGTCGCGAAAAAATACCGGACAACCCCAACTAATACTAATATTTGCATAAATTAACATCACATAAATCAACTAAATTAGTAACAAAAATTTGGCAAAAAGAGATGGCATTATTTGCGTCTGACGGAGTTCATATGCCTACTTTTGCAGGCGCTTCTTACCAGTAGTACCGACTTTCCACAAAATACCGGACATTGTTTTGTCCGGTATGACCATTTACTTTTTACCGAACAGGCCTCGAGAATACCGGACTGTACGCTTAAATACCGGACATCTGGCAACCCTATTCGAGAGGTCAAAGGAAAAGACGTTCTATCTGATTGATACAGCAGTAACTGCTGCTCTTCCTTCGTATTTTTGACGTATGCTACAAAGTTTCCCTTTGTATTGTTATTCATTGTCACTATTGGCGTGAGCATGAAAACATCGCGAGGAAACCCGTAGCCAGGCCGACTAAGCTTGAGAGGATGGCATAAATGTGGCCCAGGGATAGAAGCAGCAAAGTAGGCATTTCATCCAATAGTGTTAGTGAAAGTGCGCTGAGTCACTCACGAAACTAACATACAAAGCCCACCTTGTAAATAATTTAAAGGTTTTTATTAATTTTGTATTCTGCTCTTTGGCCTGGCATTGGGCTGGACGGAAAGCAACATTATTAAAGTTAGGTATAGAAAAGAGAGCTTTAAAAAAAACTGGCCAAGTGTCAGACGGAGAGTTCAGTATCACCACAATATTATTATTAGGTAATAGGTATATCTGTGTATTACAAAAAAATAATATTATATTATTTTAAGTTACTTTTAGATGCCAGGACCTGTGTGTGTAGTAGTCGACAGCACGTCGATATTTACACGCCGCCGGCACTCTACTCGGTTACGTTACGGGCGTTTTTGGAACAAGACTATACCTTCTAAAGTGCTGTCGACTGTACATTAAAGGAAGGTAACAGACGAAGTATCTCACAAACTTCAACGTAAACAAGAAGTTTTTAATAGGCGCGTCTTTCCACGCCGCCGGAGCAATTATTTCTTAATGATCCTCTAATTTAACGCTCGCGGGCTACTAAAATATAAAGAGAGCCTCCAGTTTCAGGGCTACAAAATAGCTCTTCTAAGGGTGGCATTAATAGTCGTCGACTCAAGATCGAACTCAAGTAGGTGATCTCAGAAAAGTCAAATGCTAATCTCAAGCCTTGGCTAATGTCAATGTCAATCTCAAGATAGTGTCTATATGTATGCTGACAGCTCTACTCAAGTTTGACATTAGCCAAGGCTTGACATTATCATTTGACTTTTTCTGAGATCACCTCTAAGAGATCGATCTCAAGTAGGTGATCTCAGACGACTATTAATACCACCCTTAGACAGTGTAGGTATAAATTGGTGCTATAGAGGAAATAAGTACATTTAGTAAAATCTTGTCGCCGAAATAATTAGATTAATTTGTACTTTGTTGCCATAACGTGCGTTGGTTTACGTACCGGGCTTTCATATGAACATAATTATTACTTTGAGGCATCCTAGTTTAGGCATACCTACCAAAGAGAGCGCACCAGGGGGCAATCTCGAACGTGACTTGTTACTAAGGTTTTCTTCGTAGAATCTCGAATGTGACATACCCGAGAATTTGCCCCCAGAAGCTTTATAAGGTCTCCACACTGTTTTTTCAGGCACATTAATAGGGGCCCGTTTGGCACTCTACAAGTACGGAACCCGAAAAAAGAGTCCAATAAAGTCTCGAAAATACATCCTAACTCATGGTAGTCACGAACCAAGGATCAAAAAATATATGATGATCTCTGAAATAAATTCAAAGCGACCTTCAAGCTCAAATGGGATACGTCGTAATAAGGATGCGGTCTGTAAGTAGAACGATTGCGGTCACAATAAAACGCGTTACGGTATCAATTAAGTCTTACGTCATATAAGTAGAGCAGATGAATACGCACCTGGATATACAACGTGTCACAAAACATCCTAACTCTTTTTACAGGGTGTAACCTACTGGTCAACAGGATGTCAATTCTGTAAAAGAAAGTTGAAAAATTCAATTTTTAAACGGTTTTATTTAGCTCACCCCGTTTGTTTTATTTTATTATTTATTTATTATTCTTGGGTCAAATTTAGTAATTCAAATTTCACCCTCTTCCTGTCAACCGATTAATCTGAAACTTTGTATACACTTTGGATTTTGGTGACAATACAATTATGTTTATTCATTATCATTATAAATTCAAGATGGCCGCCGCTACAAAATGGCGGATAATTTATGTTTTATTAATCCCATCAATATGGGTATCAAATGAAAGGGCTCAACAAGCAGAATACAATATACTATAAAAAATTGAAATCCAAGATGGCGGCCGCTACAAAATGGCGGATAACGTAGGTTTTATCAATCCCATCAATATGGGTATCAAATGAAAGTGCTCAACCAGTATAATACAATGTACTATATGAATTAAACAGAATACGAAATAAAAACTAAAAACTAGAAAATAAAAATAGGTAAAAAAACTTTTTAAGTTAAACGGTTTTATGTTAAACATACATTGCAATGTTTAAGATAAATGTACTAAAAACAAAAAAATAATAAAATAGATACAGTCGTGGGAATTATAAACATATGCATAGACTAGACTAAAATAAAACCGTGGGGCACGTCAACTGCCTAATTATAGTGTAACATTACAAAACAAACATTTTAATCAACGATTGTAGACAATTGACGTGCCCCACGGTTTTATTTTAGTCTAGTCTATGCATATCGCACATGAATAGTCAGAGGGTATTATCTCGGAAAATGCAAAAAAATTTTTACGACGGATTCGAGTCCGCAATTTTTTTCTCTACAATCTGGCAAGACAGCCATATCTGTAGGCTAATTTAAAGCCGAGAAACGGAGCTTTACGACTGTCTTTCCATTTGGTTTGCGATGCATTCGAGCGGGCAAGACTGTCACATTTTAGTTAGCCACTAAGCGCCACCCGAGATTGTCGGGTCACTCGTGTTATTTCAAGTTATGACAGGCGCTGTGTCAATAATAACTATAAAAAGTTAAAATGTGAGCAGTCTAGAGCGTATCATCTTTTAGTTAATACTCTTTAGCCTATTTTGAATAATTAGCAAATTGTATTATTTTGACTTAATACTCTATAGTCCGTTTTATTTTCACAACTTTCTGATAAAGATAAAGATAAAAGACATTTATTACCTCAATGCACATAAAAAAGTTAACAAATTTGTGAATACTTAATGGCTATTTACATTATTAAACTTAACTTGTGTAAGAGGTAAAAGGTGGCGTGCTCAGCATGTGCCGTCAGAGTTTCGTGTACTAGGTACACGCTTCTTGACGACGCTGTTTTTCAGCACTCACCTTTCTAAGACTAACTATAACTAAAACCTTAAACCTAGACCTCGCTACATAATCATAAAAATTGTTGGTGGTTGTTTTAAATTATCTAGTGCCTTTTTAGTACACACTGCACAGAGGCAGTCATCTGAAAGATTTTATTTATGAGTGTGAGTGTGATGAGGGTGTATGAGGGTGTGTGTGTGTGTGGGTGTGTGTATGTGTACGTATGTGTTTCGCGTGGACAGCCTCTGTATCCGCAAAGGAATAGTTGTATTTAAATTAAATAGATTAAATAATTAATATATAATTAATATAAACATAAATAGTGCAAAATTATTCGCTTAATTGCTCACTTAAAAGTACCAGACGATATTTTTTTTTAAATGAAATTTGGATCATTTTCAATTTTAAGGGCGGAGGCAAAACATTCCATATTTTGGATGCGGAATATCGGAAGCTACCTTTGTATCCGTGTATTGTATTCTAAATACCGTTGGTTTTATATTTACTTAATACTGTGGCGGGCTATGCAATGCTTTCAGGAAAACACTTGAGCCGAAATTATCAATTTTATTTACAATTTTCTCTTTGTACAATAGTGCCACAAGACGTATCAAAATCAGACTGAAGGTTGAGCCAAACAAAAGTATATAACAAACTATTCAATTTTAGAATTTTGAATTTTGTCCAAAAAGTTTCGTGCCCCACATTACCCCCCTTCAAGTGAAGCGTACGGCTCGACGAACTGTTCTGCCGGAGCGCGTAACGTAATCTTTCTTCCGTTTTTCTTCTTCTTGAGCAGAGGTAAAGGCACTCGGCGTGGTCAACTCTTCCTCAGGGCACATAAACGCTGGCTTCAGCCGATCTATGGATATCAGCGTAGTCCGTCTTGGATACTGAAGCTTGAAGAACTTTTCATGTTTCTCTAAAACTTCGTATGGCCCATCATACGGTGGCGTTAGTGGCTTTTTCGTAGCATCCACTCTAACGAAAACATGTGTGCACGTAGACAAATCCTTATGTAAAAACGTTGCACGTTGACTGTTGTTATTCTGATGCGCCGGCCTTATTGCTTCCATCGTATCGGTGAGGCGGCGTACGAACTCTGCATCGTTAGCATGCGGTTTCGTTGGCAACAACAAGTCTGCTGGCAGTCTTAGTGTAGTACCGTAGGTAAATAACGCAGGACTCATGTTTGACTCTCGCTGTAGAGCAACTCGTAGACCCAGTAGTACTGTAGGTAACTCTTCTGACCATCTCGTGCTTGAGCCTCTTGCCATTAACGCAGCTTTTAGTGTTCGATGCCATCTTTCAACCTGACCATTCGACTGAGGATGGTAGGCAGTGGTACGGATTCTAGTCACTCCGAGTACTTTCATCAGCTCTTGAAATAGCGACGACTCGAACTGCCTTCCTTGGTCGGTAGTTATTCGTAGCGGGCAACCAAAACGTACAATCCAGCCTTCGTAGAGTGCTTTGGCGACTGTTTCTGCGGTGATGTCTCGGACAGGAATTGCCTCTGGCCATCTTGTGCATCGGTCTATGATCGTGACTAGGTACCGGTAGTCATTGGATGGTGTCAACGGTCCTACAATGTCGATGTGGAGGTGCTCGAAACGGTTGGACTCTGGGAACTGTCCAAGAGGTGTGACGTTGTGACGGTGTATCTTGGCGCGCTGGCATCCTATGCAGCTCCTCGCCCATGATGTCACATCTCTGTTTATCGCCGGCCAGAAAAACTTGTCAGTCATCTGTCTTCTCGTACTTCGTATACCAGGATGGCTTATCTCGTGCAGTGCTTTGAAGGCTGCTTCACGGAATAACATCGGCAGGTATGGCCTCGGCGTATTCGTTGATGCTTCACATACTATAGGTTTCTTCAGTCCAGGTAGAGTAACTTTTGTAAACTTTAAGTTGCTTTTCTTGTAGAGATCTTGTAACTCTTGATCTTTGTCTTGCTCTTCGGCCAGTGCTTCGTAATCGATCGAGCTAGGGCACTGAATCTCATTGATCCGAGATAAAGCGTCTGCCACAGGATTGTTCGCGCCTTCTACATAGGCGATCTTGTTGCAAAACTGGCTAATAAACTGTAGCTGTCTCTCTCTTCGTGGCGTATCGCAGTTACTCGGCGGCTTCGTAAGCGCGTAGGTCAGTGGCTTGTGATCTGTGTAGATAGTCACATCAACTCCTTCTATGTAACGTCGGAAGTGTTTAACGGCGGTGTACATGGCTAGTAGTTCGCGATCGTACACGCTGTACTTCTTCTGTGCCTCACTCAAGCTTTTAGAGTAGAAAGCGAGTGGCGTCCATCTTCCTGCAACTTTCTGTTGGAGCACGCCTCCCATACTTCGGTCACTTGCGTCTGTCATGATCGAGAGATCAGCACCGGGGATCGGATGAGACAATATCGTCGCTTCTTTGATGCTGTCACGACATTGTTCAAACGCGTCCTCTGCTTCCGGGCTCCAAGTGATCGGTGTCTTGTCTTTCTTCTTCGTATTATGCAACATTTTATTGAGCTCTCTTTGCTTGTCAGCTTGATGGGGTAGACAGTCGCGATAAAAATTTAGCATCCCAAGAAATCTTCGTAACTCTTCAATCGTTGTCGGCTTCGGGTACGTAGATATTGCTGATACTCGGTCTTCTAGCGGTTGTATGCCGTTGGCTGATACTCGATAGCCAAGGAAATTCAGCTCTTCTTTTCCAAACTCACATTTCTCCGTGTTGATGCTAACGCCGTACTCGTTCAAGCGTTCAAAGACACGTTGTAGGTGTGCTTTGTGCTCTTCTTCGTTCTCGGAGTAGATCAGTATGTCATCGACGTAGGCAAAAGCGATTTCATCTAGGCCTCGTAGTACTTCATGCATGAAACGAACGAAAGTTTGGCATGCGTTGCGCAGTCCGAAGGTCATGACTGTGAATTCAAACAAGCCGAACGGGGTTGTAACGGCTGTTTTCTGCGTATCTTCTTTACTTGCCATCGGTATCCAGTAGTACGCTTTCGTGATATCTAACTTTGAAAATATTTTCTTGCCATGCAGATGAAAAGTGAAGTCTTGCATTCTCGGTATAGGGTATCTATCTGGAATCGTCACAGCGTTTAAACGACGATAATCTCCGCATACGCGTAACTGTCCATTGCTCTTTCTTACGACATGAAGTGGACTAGCCCATGGGCTGTTAGATGGTTGGCATACACCCATTTCGACCATGCGTTCAAACTCTTTCTTCGCTTCTTTATACTTTTCAGGCGCTAGTGGGCGTGGTCGAGCAAAGAGTGGAGGTCCCGTAGTCTCGATCTGATGCGTTACATCGTGCTTAGGAGGTATCTTTGTAGACAGGGGCCTGTGTATATCTGGGAACTTCTTCAGTAACTCGCTGTACGGATGTGTTTCATTGACTAGATGGATCGAAGGTTCATTGTATGTTACTGCAGGCGCTTTGATAGATAGTTCTGTCACTGTGTCTACCAGTCTTCCTCTGTGAAGGTCTACCATGAGACGATGGTGTCGCAGGAAATCGGCTCCCAAGATTGACTTTTTCGTGTCTGCGATGACGAACGTCCACGTAAAGTTTCTTCGTAGGCCCAAGTTGAGTTGTAGAGTTTTTTCTCCATACGTTGCTATAATGGTCCCGTTCGCTGCATAGAGGTTGTATGAAGCCTGCACCGGTTTGCCCTTTTTCTTAACGGCTAGTACGGATATCTCCGCGCCAGTGTCCACGAGGAAGTGTTCACGACTTTGTCTGTCCGTGACACAAAGGCGGTTACTGGCTATAACATCGACGCCCGCCGCGGTCGATGTCTCTACTAGTTTTTTTCTGACGTCTTGTTTTTTCTTGCGCACGGGGACTCGCATCGGCTCGCATTATCTCCATAGCGAAAATGAAAGCGACATTGCCAGTCAGGATCTTGAGGAGTTCGATGCTTCCTTGACGCCGAACGCGATCTTGCGCCATTCCTTGAGTGTGATCGGTTGCGTCGGTTGAAGGGACGACGGTTTCTGTATGCGCTCCTTTCACGCAGCTCCGCAATCTCTAGCGTTAGTTTTTCAACTAGCCTCGATAAAACTTCGACTTGCCTCATCTCATCAGTCATGTGTAGCGATATAGTAGCTATTTCGCGTTTCTGCAGCTTACTTGGACTAGGCTCCGACTTCCGTGGCTCCTCCGACTTCGATGGTTGCGGATCGGGCATTTTCATAGATATTTTTCAGCGTGCGGGTGTCACCAGTTGTGGCGGGCTATGCAATGCTTTCAGGAAAACACTTGAGCCGAAATTATCAATTTTATTTACAATTTTCTCTTTGTACAATAGTGCCACAAGACGTATCAAAATCAGACTGAAGGTTGAGCCAAACAAAAGTATATAACAAACTATTCAATTTTAGAATTTTGAATTTTGTCCAAAAAGTTTCGTGCCCCACAATACCATATTGCCATCGGTTTCTTCTAGATACTACTCTCTGTCCAGTTTTTTTTGTAATATTTTTTTTGTTGTAAACCGAATAATACCGTTTTGACCGATAATAAATTCAAAATTTGGGTGCAAGGAAGGTGGTTTTTGCTGCCAATCCCGCTATCAAAGTAGATAATGGTGCTGAAGACCTGGAAATAGCGGAAGAAGACTGTGATGATGAATAAGCCGACCCCACTTATTGTACATCTGGAGAATTTCTGCCTCTAAGTTCCCCAGATATTATGCCAGACCACAAACTTTTGCATTGCTAACTTAACAATAACCTAACATAGGTAAAATATTTGAGCCAGCTCTCCAACGTCGCTCGGTAGGGTAGACTGGCGGCGTTGCCCCACTGGATGGCGAGGCTCAGCCTTTGCCCGTCGTAAGCACTAGCCCTCTGTTCACTCGAGGCGTCAACCAGGCACAACGAAATCTCTTGAGAGAGTTTTCGCGCACCTGGTCCCCGATGGTCTCTTCGCCGAAGGACGCAAATATTTAGTCCTGTACCAGGACTGCAAATTTGTGCCTCTTGTACCCCTCTGCTGTATCCGCACCAACGCCGTCGGTGCGGCAGGAGGCCACTTTTATAAGAGACTGTGCTTCTATGTCGACTTAGGTAGCGTCCCAAGAGACCGCCACAGTGAGCATCACCCCATCGATCCTATTGCCATTGTCTCTGGCTATGCCATGCTAGCCATGCCAGGCTGGGCTAGACCGGGTTTCGGAATAGATTCAGCCGTAGATCCTGGCTTGGGCCTGCCGTGTCTGGCCAAGCGCTCCTGGCCGATTAGGTCGATCGTGCTGTGGACCGAGGACAGGAACGCTGGCAGCGCGATGCTTGAAGGCTTTCTTATGCCCAAGGAACCGTGACGGATTGCCAATTTGGTCTGGGTCTATCCTCTAAAGGGCAATTAAGGACTGCTTATAAGGTTTATCTAATAAATTTGCCTCAATGTTGAACAGCGTAATACGTACAAGAATTTATGAAAAAGAAAAAAGTAAGATGTAGCACAGGCTACATCTTACAATTATTCATGTCCCACTAGCAAGGCAAATCCCTTCGCTCACCACGCGCGCTCAATGCGGATTGGCGATTTTTGTGCTGAGGGTATAATGCCTCATACTTGAAGGTTTCCTTACGATGTTTTCCTTCACAGTCAGCGAGAGTTAATTGCTAGTAAATAAACCTGTCATATTTGGCAAATTCATCGAATTTGCTGAATTATATCTTTCGTAGGAATCGTCCTGCACTGGGGATCTTAGGAGGCACAGTGATGAGTGTGTAAAAATGTAAAGCCAAGTCATGTTTTTCTTCATCATGGGAGGTCCTCTCTAAGCTCGCACTTCGATAAATTGAGTTCGAAACCAATTGACTGACAATTTAGTTTCAGGTATTCCAGGTCTAAAATAACTGATTGTGCGTCGCCTCGACGTTTCGTTTTCGCTATAAATTATTGATTGTTCCTAGATTTTTTATTACAAACGACTACCCATAATAACCTTTTCATAAAGTAAATAGCACATAGGAAGTAGCTAATTTCAAATAAATTAATTTAATGTAATTACAAGCGAACTAAAACTAAATTAGATTGTATGGGTTTAAATACTTTATTGAAGACTGAAATACCCAAGTATTTATACGAATTTTTGTTTGTTGAGAAATATGTGACTTATTTTGTTTGTTTCTTGATGATTACTTAAGAAAACTACTGTTAATGGTAGTAAAAGTCTGCTTTCATGATGTTTAATTTATTTTAATACAATTTAAAAAATATAATTTTCAAATTCAGGTATAAATGCCTGTATTATTTTAAAATAATACATTAGAATTGCTAAAAAAATCTGGCTATACAGTCATAAATACAAATTAATTTAATTTTGTCAGGCTATACAGTATTATCTTGATAGTGTGTCAGGAAAAACAGTATAACTATTAAACTACTTCTTTTCAACTCAATTTTTTTCATCAATCATGCAGAGGAAGTTTCAACCTACAACGCAAATACAAAAAGTTATAAATATGTGGCCTGCATCAAATGTTACGAATTTTCAAATATTCAAAACGCATTTTCTCGAAACTCACTTTTTTGAGATAATACCCTCTGAGTATTCATGTGCGATATGTTTATAATTCCCACGACTGTATCTATTTTATTATTTTTTTGTTTTTAGTACATTTATCTTAAACATTGCAATGTATGTTTAACATAAAACCGTTTAACTTAAAAAGTTTTTTTACCTATTTTTATTATTTTATAACCTAAAAATTGAAATTTTTTATAACTTTTTTGTTTTTGGTATTAGCTCAAATTTAAAAATATGTTTGTGTGTGTAGGTGCATTTGCAAAGCTTTGAGTTGTTAAAACATTGTGAAAGTCAATGAAAACAATATTTGAAAAATACTTTTCTCCTGCCACAGTGTTCACATTTTATTTATTTAAAAATCAACGGAACGTCATAGAGCAAAAAAAATATTTAGGTTTTGATCCCTATCCCCGGGTGCTATTACCCTGTAAAAAGAGTTAGCATCTTTTGTAACACCTTGTATAGTTTCTTATGCTGTGATCTAGCTTTAAACATTAGATGACAGTATGTAGTAGTAGTCTATAAAAAAATAATATTATTGGAAGTTCTCCGAGTCTACTGGAACAATCCGGCGCTTGTATGCTTCGTTCGGCGCTTCTTTTGACAATAACTTGAGTAAATTTGGTCGGATCATCATGGAATTTGGTAGGCTAGTAAACTAAATTAAAATAGTTCGAACCGCCTGCCTGAATTGTGTTAGAGAAAAGTCACACATCGCGAGTTCACAGTTCGGGGCTAATTTTAAATAAGTTTCCAATCCCAATCTTTTAGTTGACCAATCATAAACTACACTCAGCAAAAGTGTAAACTTGAGCTCCGAGGGTAAAAGAGATAGCGCTACCGATATAGCGGCGATGAGAAGATGAGTTACCGTATACCGTAGTTTACCATTACCATAAAATATAGTGATAATATTTCAGTATGAGTACCATTGTTTTTAGCCAAAACGTGCTTGATCCCTAAATAGTTTTGGTGTGTGTATAAGCAAAGACAGGCTTTCTACCTTCTCATACTGTGAACGATTGTAGTGACCACACAGATTTTTAATTCTGTACTATTACTAAAGTTTATCATCAGTACTATCATGCAAGCTGAAACAAATCAGATAAAAAATATAGGTCTACCTACAAGAAGGTATACATTTTAGTGGGTTTAAACATTGATTTAATCGATGGGTTTAGAGCCGAATATATTTAGTTCTGTGAAAATGCGCGATACAATGTTTACTATCGCTTTACGATGTTTGTTTGGGTCCGCCCGAAATTAGTCATAGAAATCATGCGTAAACATGTAAACATGTCGAAAATCCATGAAGGTAAGACAAATAACGTCTGCCAAGTCGGTAAAGGACAAATTCCTCGAAACAAATCGGGTGCATCATTCATTTCTAAACTTGTTTATATAATTTTTAAAATATTGAAGAGCTGAAAAACGTCGTTCATACATTTTAGTAAAATTTATCTTTTTAGGTTTTATAGGCTTGATGTTAACCGATGCGATGCTACACCGATGGTTCACCATGTTTTTAACTGACAGCCAAACCCGGAAAAATATCATTTCTAAAGTTTTAAATGCAGTGAAACATTCACAAACCAAAAAGTAATTGACAAAATCATTGACAAATTCCTTGTCCCAAAATCGGACTCAATCACTATTATGATTCTTATCAATCACAGAGAATTTAAAACACTTGAAAGTTTATTTACCTACCGGCAAGGGTTGAAGTCATTTGCCAGTGGTGAGCCACAGTTTGATAACATTAGTTTGGTGGGTTGGTTCACCAACTCCTTGAAGACTTACAAACAATTGAGTAAATTCTGTTGTCGGCCGAGAAACTGAGCCGTGATTGGGCAGATGGTCTTTAACCAACCATAATTGAGAAAAGTTAACTTTAAGAATGTAGGAGATACTGTGGAGCTGAAGTCATATCTACATAGTTTAGGTGATGGGCAGGGAAAGGCACATTAGCGCCGCCAATAAAATTAAAAAACATCTTTTTTGGACGCGTTTTTTGCTAAAAACGAATAAATCCCGTAAACGCCAAAAGTGGCAATTTTTTCTTATGCGGGATTAATTCGTAAGTTCTAAGATCTGGAATAGCTAGGCCTTAGATCGGCCTTCGATCCCGCGGCTCAGTTGGCTCCACACGTATTGACCTGTCTTTCCTGTGGGCTTGGTCGACTAAGCTGTCAGGATGGTATAGGTGCTGGGCAAGCCTACTCCATCTAAAACAATGTCCCAGGCACTGCAGCGCCGAGTGGTCTCTTCACCCATCTAGTGTGAGTGAAGGTGCCACTGGACGCTGTATAAATCATCTCATTACGTAGATGCAAAGGCCTTAGTTTTAGATCGTAAAAATAGTTAAGCATAAGGATTCTCAAAAAACGTATCCAAAAAGAAAATACCATCTAAATAAATTGATGTCCTTTGTATATTGGAAATGCATGTATTGTGTTTGTTTTTAAAAGCTCTATTAATTCTCATTTATCACCTGATGGACGATTAGTTAAGTTAAATACACTTTAATCACTACCGATTCAATATTTTAATCATACACAAATGAAAAATAATAATGTTGTTCAGCAGTTGACACATGATAAAATTTTATTAATAACTATTATAATGAAGCCTTGAAATGCAGAATATTTAAATAAAAAAGTAATTAAACAAAAATACCTTTCACCGCGGAGAATGCAACGAGCAGAACCAAGTACTTCATCACCCCAGTCTTCATTTTCCGTTTAAAAACACAAAAGAATAAACTCAAAGCGTGCTGGCAGTTTCACATTATATTCTCGGCATTTTCAGAAAAAAAAACTAAGGTGTCGGAGAAAAAAAAAACTTGAGGATGCGTTCGAAAATGCGTGTCAATTGATTGGTTTCGTAGAATGCGGGCAGTAGCTCGAGTGACGACCGCACTTCTGAATGATTGAGCGACACTGTATAAATGGGACGAATATTGTAAACATCACGCTTATTTTTAGAGCTGTTTCAAAACCGACGACGGTCACTAAGGACGGAATGTAATTTATAGCGTGGCGTTTTAACTGTTACGTTATTAACGGGGTATTATGTTTGGCACCCGGGAATGCATAATATTGTGGGTTTTTGTATGAAACTCCTGCCATAATTTGCATGGAAAGAGTTTCAGCCTAGCGAATTCACAATACTTAGATAACTAAGGCCCGATCAATCACCGTATTTTGTATGAGAATTAATTGACAGAAAGAGTTTAAGGTGTGATGATTCCAGCCAGACAGATTTATTTTTTTACAAATGTGTTGATACAATAAATCATTATTATACAATGGTACAATGGTAATAAATCATTATTATACAATGGTGCTTAACTATTTTTACGATCTAAGGCTAGTTAGCGAATTTGTAAAAAAAAAATGTATCGTAATCGCAGCCTTTTTTTGGTTTTAAGTGTGATTGATTTGTATAAATTTGGTAACAGTTTAATTTGTGAAAATATCTCAAAACTTAAGCGTCATAGTATGAGAAATTCAATGTATTTTAATGTATTTAGTTAGGTTTGGTTTGATTGCTGCACAACGTATCATCTCTTGTTTACAAAGTTTGAAAAGACAGAATGATACTAAACATTTCTTTGGAAAAATCTTAATTCAGAATTTGAACGTTATACAGATTAGGTAGGACTGAGACCCTTTGTAATTTTTTTTAATAGGTAAGTGCCAAAGTAGACACTCAGCGTATTCTGAATAACAAATCCAAGTTTCTTTTAGGTAGATCATCTTTTACATCACAAGACCATTTAAGAAATGGGCTATCGTAAAACAAAGTACTGCGGAGAGTTATGGCCGTACCTTTTTAAGTTATTATTATCTTACCACGCGGGTAATGTCCGTGAAACCTCTCAGTGGAGGTTTTGTCTATTTTCAGAACGGTCATAGAATAACTGTTAGGATTTGTCATGGAAACATTGACCCCTATGCCTACTCAACTCATAGAAAAAGGACTTACTTAGGTACTCTTACTTGTTTCCTTATACCAGACAAATATTACTTAGGCCCGGTTTCTGAATTGAGAATTTTTGCTATGTAAATACTTAAATATCGTTCTGTCACGTTCTTTTGTGAGAAATCTGCAGAGACAGAACGATACTTAGTGCTTGCTTTTCAAATTTCTCAATTCAGAAACCGGGCCTTAGACGCTATAGTCAAGCTTCTAGCGGCTAGACGTTGCACTTTGTGAACCAAAGGGAGAGAGGGTCGAAACGAAAACACCGCTAATAAAAAAAAAGTCCATCGTAATTAGTAATCCTAATACTAATCCTTTCATCGCTTAGGAAAGCAAATGCTTTCATTATTTAATTGATTTGCCAATACAAAATATGATATTAATTTCAATCATCTGATAAAAGTAATGAACATCTGCCTCTATGTAGAGACTATTGATACTTTTGACGCTGACTTTAATTTTTATCTGCCCATGACTTCATTCGCGCACTAAATTGATTTTCGTGTTTCCATGTTTTAATTGTTATTCTGGGGGTCTACCGGATAAGATGAAGCCGATTACCATTGGCGAAAATCGAAGTTCGATTTTTGAAAAATGTACCGTCACCCAGTTTATTTTACTGCCACCCAGTTAATTTTTCATAAATCGAACTTCGATTTTTGCCAATGGTAATCGGCTTCGTTTTAGCCGGTAGACCCCCTGCTATTTCAACTAATCAAAGATCATAAAAATCAATTCGTTCGGTTCGTAATGCCGTTCTAAAGTGCAGCTAACCCGACTTTGTTTTATCAACACGAGACTTTATCGCATATCACCATAATCTTTAAAATACGAAGCTTGTTAAATTTTTGTTAATTTTTGGGGATACCATTTTCTTTTATTTATTTTTTCATTGTAATCACCCCCTTCTTAGATTACCGAGGGTGAGAGTATACACAGTCATTGCGCTTCGCTTGCCACTTAGATAAATCGCATCTTGTTACTGAAAAGAACAACATTAAGAAAGGGATAACGTGCAACAATAGGAAGGGCTTAAAAGGGTGAAGGAAAAGATGCAACGTTGCTTAACAACCTTATTTTGACGTAATTCTTGAATTTGTTTGAATTATTATGGGCTTTCCAAATATTGTAGCAAAACTGGTTTGTAGCATCTGGGAAACCATGCCGAATAGAAAGTTCTAAAGTAGCTCGTAATGAAAGCGTGAAATAACTCTACAATTTATATAAAATGGCGGGCAAAAGACACTGAAAATAAATAAAATGAAGTAGAAAAATAATAAAAACATTTCACACTTCCAAAAAAGCTTTTAACTTATTAAATTGTTCCTAAGCACTGTCAAAAACATTGTTATTCCGAAAAAATAAACGCTCAGAGCGAGATATGAGAGTTTTCTCCGCAAATTACAGGGGATTAAGTGGGGCCGTTATTTATGTTGGTATGAAAATTAATGACCTCCTGTTTTAAAAAAGATAACCTCGTTAGAGATAAAAAGTAAGGGATCTTCATCGCGCTAAAATGCCCCGCTATTTTCATCTTTAAGGTGTTGATAAACCTGAGCAGCTTTTTTTTTTTTTCGTTTTCTTGGGAGAAATAATTTATTTATTTAGATTCTCCAACATTTTTTCACTTTACATAAACATAAATAACAAGCTATCAACAAGGATGGCAAAAATATCATCAGGTGATCTGTGAAAAAATCAAACATAAACGTCGTCGACCACTGTTTAAAATTAATACGCAAACGATTCCTAGGTTGTCTGGTAGATATTGTTTTTAGCAATAACACCGCCCATTGTATACTAATTATTTTTAGGAAAATTCTCTGTAAATAATTCGTTTTTAAAAAATACTACGAATGCCTAAAAATTAAAGATTTGTGGTAAAAATGGGGCTTAGTGCAGGATCTCCAAAATCTTCAAGAGACAATTTTCTCCGTAACAGATACTTAATTGTGTTTTCCCAGGAAAATAAAAGCATCGGGTAAGGAAACAGAAAATCTGGTCAAATGCCTAATCTACCTGAAACACGTCCGATACAAAACCAATCGTAGCCTCTACGCGAATCTTCAGCGAGGCAACTTCAATTGGGCTGAAAATTTAGATAAAGTCAAGTTTTTGTAAATTTGTTTAATTTAATGAATTTTCTGAGTAGGATACAGCATGGTGTAACAGAAAATAAGGGTCTGTTGTGAAAATGGGGCTTAGTCCCAGATCTCCAAAGGACAATTTTCTCCGTAACAGATAATTGTCCCAGGAAAATAAAAGCATCGGGTACGGAAACAGAAAAGCTACTCAAATTCCTAATCTAGCTGAACCGCGGCCTAGTGGCTGCAACATCTGCAAAGCCGATTACGGGACTAAACACGTCGGATACAAAACCGATATCGTAGCCTCTACGCGAATATGAACTTCAGAGAGACAACTTCAGCTTGGTTGTAACTGCACCCATATCTATATTAGGCACCGCTAGAAAAAGTTACGTTTTCTATAATAACAATAAAATGCATTATCGGATTTAAACACCCCACGATAACAAAAAACATAAAACAAAGTATTTAAAGAGTAATGACCATGTAGCCTTTTCGTGCTGAGCATGATAGCAGGTTTGATCTCAAATTAGGCTATATTCAAGACAACATTTATTTCAACAACCTCCATGCTAGTCCATATTCTAATGATACAAAATCAGCCAATACCTAACTACTAAGTAGATTAAAAATGTAAAATACCCCTTATATTTTAGCTTGAAATCAGCATATCTCATAAACGGCGGAACCGATTTTGATAAAACATAGCTAAGAACACTCGCTTAAATACCTGCTTTCAAATAAAAAAACCGCATCAAAATCGGTTCACCTGTTTAAGGGCTGCGGTGCCACAGACAACAGACAGACACACACACACATAGCGGTCAAACTTACAACACCCCATTTTTTGGTCGGGGGTTAAAAATATTCCTCTGCCCTTCTAACATGAATTGCTTGAGTTGAAAAGTTGTTGTTTCTATTTTATCCTCTTAGCGAGGAAAACATTTCAGAAGTATAACATAAAAGTTCGCTTTTGCTCGAAAATTGGTGCAACTGAATAACGATCATTCGTGTTCTCTTTTTCTTCGGCTGAATGCAATGCTCGAATACTCACGTTTCCAATTTACGTAGATATGCAGGCACGTTAAAATTACGTGCCAAGTACGAGTCGAGTCTAGCAAAGTGCATTCTGCCACTATTAAAAATAACTAGGTTTACATTAAAGTGTTAAGTTATTTTAATAATCAACTTTTCTCGTAATTTGATAATTTTATTATTGCCAACTTTTTTTACAAAGTTTTATACTGGGTGGCCCAAACATAGACGTCAAGCAAGACAATCTAGATAGCTGACATGAAGGGCTACCCGAATTACCACCCATGTATGAGTATGTTCAGCCATTTTTTGTCGTTTAGAAGTTATGAGGCTTTTAAGGTTTTTTTGAAAAAGGTTTTTTAGAATACTTTGCAATGGATTTTATTTTTCCTTTGGACTTTTCAGAGATATTTTTTATTCTACCACCAAAAAAATTATGATCAGCTATGGACTTCTAAAAGTTACCGCAATTTTGATCCAAAGTTCAAAAATTTTGTTTTCGAGAAAACATCACTGAAATAGTTTAGTATGGGGAAAATAGAGGTAATAAGTAGAAGTCTGAGGGACTTTCTATTGATTTCAAAAACATTTCCAAAGCCGTTGTCTCAGAATAATAGTACAAAAAACTTATCACTTTAGGGACTTTTATTCAAGTAATTCGTGATTGGAAGAAATTGTATTTCGATACTTTTTCTTTTATTTTTGTTGATATTTTTGTTGCATGGCTGACGTGATGTACAAAAATCTTGAAACAGACCCAAGCATCAGGTATTGACTTTTAGTCAGAGATCAACCAACCTCTGAATCGTGGTCTGAGGTCTCCTCGATATTTTCATACATTGTGTCACCCATAGAGGCAATATCTCTTTTATGAGTGTGTTTCTACGATTTACAGATTCTTAGAAGTAGCTCAAACATCTGGTGAGTATTCGGCTAGCCCTATAATGTGTTTGAAATTAATTCCTTTGTCGTGATTAGTGAATCATTTATTTTTACCACGCTGGAACCACTAGGATATTATTATGCTATTTTGGAAGACATTTCTTGACAATGAAAATCGCTTTCAGCTAACTAACTGCAAGAAATTGATCAACGCGCTGATGACTAAACCTTCATCATCGTCATCATCAAAACAAAAAAAAAGGCCTTTGAATCTCCGATAGGATATTCAAGGTAATTTCAATATAACAAGAAAGCGCAATCATGCCAAATACGTTTTTTATAATTTAAGTAGACCTTTTGACGTACCTATTTCAGCTATCTAGAAAATGTTAAGTTACACTGTATACAGCGCCGAGTGGAATCTCCACTCACACTAGATGGATGAAATGACCATGTGAATGCTGCTGCATTGCCTGTGACTTGCTTATAACATTGCAACAGAATAAAGTGCGAAAATGCCACTAAAGTCGACACATGGCGTCGTTTTAAATCTTACCCTGATCCTGGATTTATTAGAACCCGCCTCGCATACAAAATGACGTAAAAGCCGTCTAGAAATCCCAAGATATGAGACCGCTACTTTATATTAAATTCCCTTTCCTTCCGCTTTCGTGTAACAAGCGAAAAAGTGGAGTAATTTTGGGCGATATTTCTTTAGAATGGTGTGGTATTTAACTTTATTTAAAGAATTGTATGTTGCTGTCATTGTATGCTAGGCATGTCAGACCTTTTGGTACCTACTACCAAGGTTGTTGAAGTTAAATCTCCATAACTTTGATGTTGATTATTTCAAAATTTTATACTGCCTTCTAAAATCCTTTGCCAAAGCAGTAGGTACTTATTTTACGTGTAAAACGGGACGAAATGAAAATAACGAATTATCGCTAAATACGTCCCTACATATAGCATTTACCAGCGTGATATCATAAAATTGTACGTCTCACAGAAGTTTAGCTTGTCAACCCTAGGTTCAAACTTATCATTATCAATCTTCAATACGCCGTAAAATTTTGTTTTGGTCATTCAGAGTGCGTGAAAGATGTCGCAAGCTGAAACTTTTTCACTATCATTCAGCACTTTTCATTCCATGTTTGGATTATTCACTTCGAATGAACTATGGCAATGTACGGCAAGAATTAACTAAAAGTGTGTGTTTGCAATTGTGTCCACCCTCGAACACAAGAGGGTGCACAGCCACTCGATCGATCGGGGTGACCGAGTAGACGTGATTGAAGGTGAGAGAAAAGTTGGTCTGCTCAAGCGAATGCAAAGTAAAGTTCAAACAAGGCACTCACCACAAAATAAGGCAAGGCGACACGTAGAAAATTGTAGAGCAGAGTCAAACAAGTCAGTACGGGATGGGGATGATGAGCACGGGTGATATTGAAATAGGAAAAAATATCACACATACATAAAGTAAGGTACAATAACAATAGAAATAGGAAAAAATATCACACACGTACAATAACAAAAAAGAAATTAAGGCTGGAAGATAGCAGCGTGGCGGGAAATTCAAAATTTTCACAGTGTTTTACATTTTGTAGCTAAACTGAGCTATTTTTGTTCAGCGATTTTTCGGTCGCGGCAATAAATCAGTATTCATTTCATTATTGTTAACAACAGAACAACAATAATTCAGCCGATTATGTGTTCTGGTCTACGAAGCAGTGGCACAGCCCAAAAAACTTGTCGTAGACCAGAACACATAATCGGCTGAATTATTGTTGTTTACAATAATGAAAACAATACTTTGTTATTGCCGCGAACGAAAAATCGCTGAACAAAAATAGCTCAGTTTAGCTACAAAATGTAAAAAACTGTGAAAAATTTGAATTTCCCACCACGTTGCTATCGTCCACCCTTAAGACTACTAACACAAATATGGAACTATAGTATCCGAAATAAATGATTTATTATTATTATTAATAACAATCACATGGGCTAAACACATGCTAAATAACAATAAATGCAGTGATAAAATACTTACGTATAAAATATGGGACCATATTCGAATTTCGAATGTGCAAAGAAAATGGGGCGACTGAAAATTATCTGTCAAATTTGAAAAACAAGCGGTGTAGAAATTAAAAGAAAAATAAAAAGTGGTTAGTACGCGGCAATGCAGGTTGCCTTACCGAACAGTGTGAAATACCTCATGCAAGGATAAGGTGTAGTGGTGGAGATGGGCGGGATATTTGATTCGGCGGGATGATGGACGACGGACGAAAGCAGTCACTGAGTGGTGGCCTAGAACTGTTCGACGTCATGTGGGCAGGCCGCCGACCCGATGGGTCGATGATATAAACAAAACGATGGGTCGATGATATAAACAAAACGATGGGTCGATGATATAAACAAAACGATGGGTCGATGATATAAACAAAACGGCCGGAGAGCGATGGAGAAGACTGGCAGGGGACCGGGGAGGTTGGCGTGATATAGAAGAGGCCTATACCCAACAGTGGGTGACATTTATAGGCTGGATAGATAGATAGGGAAAAAGGTGAAAAATATCTTGTCTGCAGTGTACTTACCCGTTTATATTCTGTGGTGATGTAATAAGCCTCGGGCGAGGTTCGGGAACGGTTTTCTTATTTTCCTTTTCCAAATTGATATTTCGCGCCTGCCTTCACTTAGGCTTCTGTAATCTGTATTATAATATGAGTTTGGGCTTAGGCATAATATTATACAGCCTACAACTTTTGGGGGTTGCTCTACTCATCAACACAAGCAACTTTTACCGTGGGGCTAAAATTTAAAACAGTAAAATAAGTAAGTAAGTAACACTTTATTGTACAAAATACATAATTTTACACGTAACTTCTTAAAGTGCATAATTGAATGGCGGTCTTATCGCGATACCATATTATGTAGTAATTTTTTTTTTGTTTGAGTTGCTATCTGTTCGAACTCGTAAGAAAAATCTACACTTACTTACAGTGTATCTACTCGTACAAATGTACTTGTACATGTCCCATTAGCTGGGCAAAGGCCTTCTCTAGAGAGAGCAGAGAGAGCTCCACGCGTGCCCACTGCGGATTGGCGATTTTCGCGTCGAAGGCATTTTAACGAAGTCGTATGATTGATTATTTTATCAAAAACCAGGCTTATTTAGCCAGAATTACTCTGCAAATAAAACTGATTTCAATTAAGCCAGCATAGCAGTCCGAAAATGTTATTTCTGTGTTATGATGATGAATGATGATACGTCGAATTTTATTTTAATTGTTGTTTCCACAATGAATATTATAAACAGACCGAAGTACCTTAAGGGTAGACGATAGCAACGTGGCGGGAAATTCAAAATTTTCACATGTTTACATTTTGTAGCTAAACTGAGCTATTTTCGTTCAGCGATTTTTCGTTCGCGGCAATAAAACAGTATTCTTTTCATCATTGTAAACAACAGAACAACATAATTCAGCCGATTATGTGTTCTGGTCTACGAAGCAGTGGCACTGCCCAAAAAACTTGTCGTAGACCAGAACACATAATCAGCTGAATTATTGTTGTTCTGATGTTTACAATAATGAAAAGAATACTTACTATGTTATTGCCGCGAACGAAAAATAGCTCGACCAAAAATAGCTCAGTTTAGCTACAAAATGTAAAAAACTGTGAAAAATTTGAATTTCCCGCCACGCTCCTATCTTCCAGCCTTGAATATACTTTCATAAAACTGAATACTCGTGATATTCAAGTAGATAAGTATCATTTTGCCCGTCACAGTTTGCTATTTGATTAAAAGTATTAATTTTATAACCATTTCATTTAACCGGATTAGTAAAAATAATCTATACTTATAATAAAACTCTAGCGAAGTCAATTCTGTACATTGAATATTTTTAGAAAAAAACTAGCAGGGGTTACTAAGTAAACTATACTGAATCCAAAAATGCAAAAAAAACGGTTTATGTCTGTCTGTCTGTCTGTCTGTCTGTCTGTCTGTCTGTCTGTCTGTATGAACACGATAAACGCGAACACCGCTGAATAGTTTTCAACCAAACTTAACATGGTCGTAACTCACGTTTCTGGGAGTAACTTAGGCTATCCGATGTTTAGAATACATTGCGGGTTGCAATTTTAACTTCGTTTTTTGTAAGAAATATTCATAATTTGGATATGGCTTCTTGAGAAGGTATGTTAAAAACGTAATACTGAACATATTTCTGCAAAAAAAAAAAAAAAAAAGTTCGACTTTGAACCACATTCTCTCGAAAACCTACATTGCGGGTTGCAATTTTAACTTGATTTTTTGTAAGAAATATCCATAATTTTGATATGGCTTCTTGAGAAGGTATGTTAAGAACGTGATACTGAACATATTTCAGAAAAAAAAAAAATGAAGTCCGACTTTATTATCTCGGAAACCGTTGATTTCCCAGGCATAGTTCCTTGGGCAAAAATGTTCGTTATGATGAGGACTATACGTATACGTGGTCTCCCGCTTTGTTGGCCGTCTTTTATTTATTTATTTATTTTAACACTCTGTATAATAGCACGCTACGACTTTTGGCATTTGGGGCGCATATTGTAAATGAAAAATCGGCATTTGTTTTTATTTTATTTTGGCGGAAAATGTTAGTTCTACAAGCGTAGCATAAGGCCGGGTTAGAGCGTATCTATGGGTTTAAAATAATAGGTATCTCACTCTTTTGTTTGACGTAGAGCGGGATGGACAGAGCCATAGATACGCTCTAACCCAGCCTTATGATGCTTGCTGGAGGGAATTGTGAGTGGTTTTCGGTGGAGGTCGGACAAAGTTTATCGATGTTAGAAATGTAGTACTGTTGCGTCGCGGTCGAAATGTTCTGGATTTGAACTCACGCGAGGTTGAAATTTTTTTGTGCCTTTTTTTAAATATTTACTCTACTGAGCCCAACTTGATATTAAAAAAATATATTTTGTTTGCCGTAGAGCGGGATAGACAGAGTTATTTGCGGTAGATACGCTCTAACCCAACCTTATACTTTGCTTGCTGGCTTAGCATGAGAATGGGTAAGACCTTATCTATGGGCTTATAACTTTATCTATCCCACTCTACGTCGAGGGAGATACATAATAAACCCCCATACTTCCCAGGCAATTCTTATGCTAAGCTTCCTGGTATCTTACACGGGCGATACCTAATCTAAACAAAACATATTTTATCATAAATTTATTGTTTAGATTAGGGCACACACACACACACACAGACAGACACACAGGCAGGCACACCCTCATAAACACATAAACAGATACACACACAAAGCTATCAAACTTATGACACCCCTCTTTGTTGGTCGGGGGTTAAAAAAAAACCTTCCTTTTGAGTTTTCCTCCACAGTCGAATTTAAATTAAATGTCACATGTGTAAAAACGCATACGAAGTCGCGGGCACAGCTAGTTCGTTAATAAAGATGTAAGAAAACTTCATCTCATTGATTTCAAAATTACTTCTGTGAAACAGCGCAGTCATATTTGTACAGACAAAATCCATGCATCATAAAATAAGATTATTCTTTGCACACAATTTACACATTTAAATACAGACGACCAATCACAACACCGAAGCCCGGTCTATATTTTTGACACGTGTCACAAAGTGACACAAACAGCAAACGGCTTTTAGATCAGCAAGACGAACAGATGACAATCGCACCGCAAGCACTTTGCAGTTTGCACAGTGTCAGGGGAAATCCCCGCCCTTGGGGAATATAGACCCGGTTTCTGAGTTGAGAATTTTACTAAGCACATACTTACGTATCATTATTGTATTCGAAACGGGTCGAATCGCGATTTGTTTTTAGGCAAATTAATGAGATGAAGAAAATCGCGATTCGACCCGTTTCGAATACAATAATGTTTAAATATCGCGAATCATTAAAAGTGAATACTTACGTATTGCTCTGTCACGCTCTTTTGTGAGAAATCTGCAGAGACAGGACGATACTTACCCATTTGCTTAGCAAAATTCTCAACTCAGAAACCGGGCCATAGTCACTTGAATGATCGACGAATAATTTTATTGTGGGTGAAATTGATAGTGTCATAATGAATGAATTTGCGGTTTTAGAGAGATATCTATGGACAACTCTACTTTTGTTTTGAAAAGTCAGACCCGACTCAGCAGTGATTATTTACTCGATACTGAAACCAAAAGGAATATTAAAAATATTATAATTTAGTGAGAAACACCCAAAAATCGTTAAATTGTGGCCTTCCATACTATTACTATACTATAACGCTTGCAGCCGCACTCGCATTATCGAGCGCCACATCGCGCGTGTGCGCTTTGAGAAGGCCGGGGGTGTCCGCATGTCGCGGTTATTGTAGAACAAATTGAACAAAGTAATTTGTGAACCCATTTTTTTTTATAAAACTTATTTTTAGATTCAAGCGTTACTAAAACTATCTTCCCTAAGTCGGGTGTCACTGACCAAAACAACACCCTGTTTATATTTCAAATACTGTTCTAAGTATAATAATTAATTCATGTTCGATTTCAGGGGCAGAATGAGGCTGTGGTTAGTATATTTTCAATTTAGTTTGTTTACTATTTCAAGATACTAGATTTCGTTAAATTAAAATCAAAGTTAATTACATTCACATAATACACATCGCTAAGGTACATTTCGGTACTGCGGTTTCAGTAACACAAAACTCCTTGTTCATAATAATAGCTGGTTATTAAATAGCGTCCCCATTTTGATAACTCAATAAAGCCATGCAATATGTCACTATTATATTGACGTAACAAATGGAGGACACATAAGGGAAAGCCTTTGCCCAGCAGATAAACATAAATTTAAATTTTCTCTCCATCTTCTTAAAAGTAGGGAAACATGGACAAGCACATAGATGAGACAAAATAGAGCAGTATGACCATCGATTAGTGGGACACAAAACAGGCTATACATAAAAAAAAAAAAACGAAAACACTTCTTCCCTCTCTACTACAAAATCTCGACATAACATTCTATCCATAGCCAATTCTGATCGGCAATAAATTGATATTCTGGGCAATCTCCGGAGCGTTGCATTATAAGAGAGATAAGGGTGCGCACAGATGTTGCAGTGTTATTACCACCTTCCGCAACCGCTGGGGTGAGTAGGGATGTAGGTGAATGCAGGCCCGTATTAAGCTTATGTAGATGCCCCTAACAGCATTTTAGCAATGATAGCGTTGATTATTACAGAAATATTATGGTCGTATCAAACTCATCGCAATATAAGCACCGAATACGGATTTTTGTTAGATGGGTCATGTGGTATTGGTCATGTCATATAGGACTGCCCTTATGACCCTCCGCTATAAACAGTAATTAGGAACCGAATACCTACATGTCATATGAAATAGTGGTTTATGAAACCTAAAAAATATACCCTTTCACGAGTTCTGTTGTCCTTAGCTTTCTAGCGCTCTCTCAGGAAATCACAGATTTTTTTACATACCTAAATAATTTTATTAATAAAAAAATTAAAAAAAAATAAAAAAAATAATGGAAGTTGGAAATAAGTACTTATTAGGTCGCGGTTTGATCCGCCGCTAGCGAAGAAGGAAGAATCAGCCCCTCTACCCTTGATGATTTTTTTTCAATATGGCGGAATTTACAAAATTCAATATTTCACGAATTAAGAGTCATTTTATATTGATATTGTACAAAATAGTATTACCTTTGAATAAACATTACGAAGTATACATATAAAATCAAAGGATGACTATGCGAATTAAACGAGAAATTAATTTTAAAACTTTGTCAATATGAATGCAATGGCGGCAAGGGTAACCCTCCAGGCGGCGTTCGCTGGGGCCAAAGGCAATTACCTACAATCCGGCCCTGGATGAATGGACCTTGTGGGTGCAATTCGATATGCAGTGGGCAGAGTTTATATTTTGAACTGGTATTTTATAGATAAACTTATGCTCCATTTTACCAAGACTCCTTACGGTTTTTTCCTTTTTGAATGAGAAGTATTTGTAGGGATTTCGCAACGGGATCCCAACAGTTAGAGAGTTTTCTGCTCGCCCGGTTAGGTGAAATCGAGTATCTAAATCTCTTATGGGATTTACCTTCCTTTATCACAACATTATGATTCTTACAGGTTATTTTTATTATTAAAATGTAAATAAAATGTAAAATTCAATTCAACGTCATATTTTTAGAGACAATCTACTCCAATTTGTATATACATATAGGCTCTTGCAAACCCTAATGCCGCAGAAATGGACCATGTGCATCCATCCTATCGACAACGACTTCCAGCCCCTTTGCACGCTCGCCTTTTGTCTACTCTCAACTGTCACCTTAGCCACTGTTAACTGTCACCTCAGTAGTGTTAAGAGGCTAAGGTGACAAAATTGAGAGTTGGCAAAAGGTCAGCGTGCTAAGGGGGCAGGAGGCTGTTGTCGCTGCCCCGCTCTCTACCCGCTATCGAGGTCACCCTCTTGCGCATCGTTGTATAAAAACTATAACCCGACTACTAAAAGGCTTAAAACAAGACCTGCTTATCCTTAAAATAGACTCATAGATAATTCGTAGTCGGAGGCCATCGGTTTATCAAATGCGAATGTGATGTCCTCCGACTACGAATTATTATCTATGAGTCTATTTTAAGGATAAGCAGGTCTTGTTTTAAGCCTTTTAGTAGTCGGGTTTTAGTTTTAAACTTCTATTTTTTTTGAGCTTTTTAGTAAGTCATTTTGGACAACCACCCAGAATAGAACCAAGAAGGGCAAAAAAAAACACATTTTGGAATTTTTTGTTCTATTTGTTATGTTGACACTACATATGTTATACATTTTTGAAAAGTTCTTTTAAGGTCCTTTCATTTGATACCCATGACGATGGTATCCGATAATTTTTATTTTTAGGTCCACCACTTTAGGGCGCAGCACAGCCGCCATCTTGTTTTTTTTTTTTTCAAAATTAAACTATCCTATGTTACCTGGGTGATTAAGGCGAATCTAACGACACCTCAGTTATTTAAATCGGCCGAGTAGTTTAGCCTCTGCGAGGGAACAGATGAACACACAAACATACATACATACCCACATACATACACACATACATACATACATACATACATACGCTGCTAAAATCATAACCCTCCTTTTTGCTTCGCGTAGTCGGGTAAAAACCATCGACACAGGCCTCGGCAAACATACCCGATGCGCTGGAGAAGCAAGGCAGCCGCAACATCGCCCTGAAAGCGTTGTTGTAGCTCTCGGAGGGCTCTGTACCTATGACTTTTGCTCGTATGAAAGCCACAGGCTGCTCATATAGAAGGTTGTATAGTATGCTCGGAACAAAGTAATCTTAACTTCCTTCGAACTACGAGCTATTAGTACACCCTATTCGACTTCAGTATGTTTGATCGCGGATTCGTACGACAAAAATTCGCGCGAACTTGCGATGATAAATAAGTAAGTTAAAGTAAAAATTGCTACCAACTAAAAAATATGCGATTACAGTTAGGTAAATTCGTTTACACGTAAGGGTAGCAAAGGGTGGGGTGCTCAGCATGTGCCGTCCAGGCATGAATGCAACTGGATGGCGCTGGTTTTCGGCACTCACCTTAGGACATACAACTAGACTAGACTAAACTTAACTAAACTATACTACAATATGTGTGTGTGTGTGTGTGTGTGTGTGTGTGTGTGTGTGTGTGTGTGTGTGTGTGTGTGTGTGTGTGAGGGTGTGTGTGCGAGGGTGTGAGAAAGAGGGTGTGTGTGTTTTAGGGGCGAATTGGTAGATCGTAATACGCATGTTGTAAGGATCATTTCAGGCATCGTTATTTTTTTCATTACTTATTTTTTTCATTATGATCGCGTAGTTGCGTTCTATAGGACAACGCCTATGAGTCCAACGTTCTATCCACTGGGTTACCACCGCTCTTTCAACACAACACATCAAACCAACGACACGATAACCTTTTCGCGTGCAGATATTTGAAAGTTCAATAAGTTTTCCTCGTATTACTATGTCCGCGAGCCGCGGAACTTGCGCGGAGACATTGCAATAGCCGGCACATTTCCGTTACAGAACTTTGTAGGTAGAATAACTACACCCAGAAAGCCTTCTTCTTGAGCCTTCATGCTGCCAAACTATCAATACAAACCATGACTATTAATACCATGATTTGGGCTGTTTGTGTGGTACCCCCCAAACCATGATCCATCTTGCATCATGCCCTGCGTGCCCCAACAACTGCACACAGGAGGACCTCATGACGGCTAGTGACGACGCAATTCAGGTTGCCAAATTCTGGGCCAAAACAGTTTAGATTTAATTATCGATTTTGCCATCGATACGCTAAGAAGAATACCAACAATGAAAATCTCAGTCCTGGTTGTAGCTATTTTCTAATACCTACCTAGTTTTAAAAAACGTTACATTTACGTATTTGATTTCTGACTCAATCTTTACCTGACTTTTACTTACGATAGATTTTTGATGGAAGGAGGCAATTTTAATTGACCTCTTGATCTTGACCTCCTGTGAGAAAAGGTTCACATTCGCATTAACTGTTGAATTTTCAAACGATACATACTGTTAAATATACAACGTGTTACAAAACATCCTAACTCTTTTTACAGTGTGTAACCTACTGGTCAACAGGATGTCAATTCTGTAAAAAAAGTTGGAAAAAACAATTTTTATTTTATAACCTCAAAATTGAAAAAAAATCATAACTTTTTGGTTTTTGGTATTAGCTCAAATTAAAAAATATGTTTGCGTGTGTAGGTGCAATTGCATAGCTTTGAGTTGTTAAAACATTGTAAAAGTCAATGAAAACAATATTTGAAAAATACTTTTCTCCCGCCACAGCGTTCACATTTTATTAATTTAAAAATCAACGGAACGTAATAAAGAAAAAAAAAAATTAGGTTGCGATCCCTATCACCGGGTGCTATCTGTAACCCTGTAAAAAGAGTTAGCATCTTTTGTAACGCCTTGTATTAGAACTCATGCCTAATGAGTTGAGATTGAGATTGTGACTAAAATCGGTTGATCTTAGAAGCTTCACGCGGATGCAATTTAGAAAAAAGTCCGGTACATGCATGGTGTAAAGGCTGGCGTCCACTAGAGGCGGATCGGGCCGGGGCGGGCCGTAGCGCAATAATTATAGTCCGCCGCTAGTGGACGCTGGTTTCATATAATAAATGCAGGCAGGCGGATTTTTGCGTTGCGGCCCGGGCGGCCCAACCCGGCCCGATCCGCCGCTAATGGACTCAAGATCCGTTGCGTAGTTTAAAAGATCTAAGCGTACAGAGGGACAGACGCGAGAAGCGACATTTTGTTTTATACTATGTAGAGATGTAGAGATTTGAAGTAGCGCTAAAGATTCGTGCTATATCGAAGGTTCTTCTGTTCTACATATTTTGTTATTTCCTCAGTGTCAGAACTCCGCGTGCGTCGCAAAAGTTACGTGTCCTGTAACGACATACCTATATTATTATATTTTCTTCCGCTGAGAATGGCTCTTTTGATACGCTTCGTTTCGCTGGCGGACACTTTTCGCGGGAAAACTTACATAGATTCTCTTTTATGTTTCATGGGGTCTATTCTGCACAGTAGAACTATATTTTTTTGACATTTTAAAACGGGATTATTACTGGTTCTTAATTTTAGAGAATACACACGAATTGAGTAAACGTAGAGAAAAGTCAATATTTCTTTTACGAGTACCTTATTATCCCCTTGACTGGCAAGAGCGCCTTTTAGTGGTCGAAAAAGTTGTTTGTCAAAATTTCCGCCACCTGTTACTAATTTAATTATTCGTCAATAGTTACGTTATGAGTATTGGTTTTTGCGACCTATTTAATTTGGCCGAAAAGACAAAAACAGAGCCAACTCTGCTGCAACCTTCACAAATTCTTTTCCTTATTGAAAAACACACACATAATTTCCAAAAAATATGCTGTTTTACTTTGCTGTTCTACCCGTAACTAGTCACGGTTTGTGGAAGACAGAACCCAAACGATCAAGGCGTAGACTATATTTATTCGGTTTAGAACGTCATCGTGTGGAAATTTATACTGTCTGACATAAACCAATGACATTTTGCAGGTAAAGTAACTCAGTTTCCTCATATAAAAGGTCCCCTATGGTTGCACAATGCGCCGCCTCATAGAGTGAAAAATCGTTTGTAGTGAGAAGAGGGAACTTTTTTTGCATTTATTGATGATGACGATTATGATGATGTCCTCCTCATCGTGATCCGATGACGACGACCTCTGGACTTGTAGGGGGACTTCTACTTGAACAATCTGGCGTTTGTATGTATGTATGTTTGTATGTATGTTTGTACGTGTATGTTTGTATGTATTTTTAATGTTCGTTTGACGATAACTAGATTAAATTTGGTCGGATCGTCATAAAATTTTGTAGGCAGGTAAATTAAATAATAAAAAAAATAATTCGAACATGAACTAAATCGGTCGAAAGGTCGCGAAATACGAGTATAGGGTTGTAAAATATAATAATAATGCAATGCGCGCGCGCCTGCGCAAATGGTGTTAGCAAAAAGTTACACTCGCGAGTTCATAGTTCGGGGCGAACTACTAGTTTATAATTGCAACAGTTTTTTACCCAACACTGCCCATACCTTCTCTACACTTCGCACCGCAAGGTCCGCGGACAAAGTTGTGCACACAACTGTGTCGAGCAAACCGTTTGCTATCGAACTGAGCGTCGGTTTACCTAAATATACGGTTTTGCTTCCCGTGTGTTTGCCACGCAGATTGCACCGGGATTTGTTGGCGAAGTTCGTTCTTGTTGGGGCCAAATGTGGCTAATGGCATTGGTTCATTACGTATTAGCGTTGCTTATTTATTTTCCTGATTGAGCTATGCTAAAATCCTTATGCTTACTGTTATTTAAGTTTTTATTTTGTGCAATAAAGTGTAATATAATTATATGCTACGCTAAGAGGCACCGTGTGTGCGAGGCCAAGAGGCCAACCAATCACCGTCGCCAGACCAAATGCAACATAACAGGCCGGCTAAGATGACGTTAACTCCGCTTTTGTCGAAGTTTTTATGTAAGTACAGTCAACAGCACGTAAAACTTTCGTTGCAAAGTCGGTAACGTAACTGAATAGAGTGCACGCGTGTAAGCGTCGACGAGTTTCAAATATTCTGGTCAGCATCATCCTAAAATTCTTCAATTAGCAGAAATACCACTCGCTAACCGTGAAGGAAAACGTCGTGAGGAAACCAGAGCGTCTGAGGCGAAGTACACTAATCCGCATTGGGCACCCGAACTCTACTCTATATCCCATAATATAGAGAAGGCTTTTACCAAGCTAGCCAAGTGGGACATTGTACACCTGTAGATACAGGCTACATTTTACTTTTTTATCCTATTCGGAACCTCAATAATTACAAAAATATTAGGTACTAATTATTTCTATAAAGAAGTCGAAAAGCAACTTCTAAGTAGTTAATTACGCGTTATTGATACGTGCTTGCAAAAGCTCTTTTACCGAACAAAAGGCAGCGAACAAAAAGACTTCAACGTATCTAAAGCTACACTTACACAAGGCGTGGCTGCAAATGACAGCGCGAAACTTGCTCCCCGCTATACATTGCACCTCTCCACATTGTTGCGCAAAATAAATAAAGTTAAAACTTTCATTCTGAAACACTCTACTATTAAGAAAGAGGTGAAAATGTGAAATAGAGCCAAAGGACCTAAGCCTGCCTGCGTTTTGGCAAAAATGCGGCTAGAGTTTCTTTTTAACGTTCCCTTTTTCAAAATTCGTACTCTGAAAAAAGTTGTTGTACTTATGTATGGTTTTAGGGTTCTGTACCCAAAGGGTGCCAAACGGGACCCTATTACTAAGACTCCGCTGTCCGTCCGTCTGTCTGTCTATAAATATTTAAGGGATCTCCCACACCTTATGCCGCGCGCGATAAGAGCTGCCATGGGGTATCTGAGATTGTGGCCGACCGTACCTAAGCACTCTAGGCACGTGTAAGTGAACCCTAACTACCAAAGTGGCACAAGCTGCAGAAGAAAAGCTGTCCATTAATTTACTTCTGGAACACCGATTAATTAAGTTTTTGCGCGCAACATTCTGTTTCCATTTGTTTGGACAGTTTCCTGTGATACAAGTAAGTTGTTGGAAACCGAATGTTTAAGAACCAGCAATGTATGGATAGAAAGCAGTAGGGTGAGACGTATGGATAGAAAGTAGTAGCGTGAGATGTATGGATAGGAAGCAATAGGGTAAGTTGGGTAAGAAGACAACGTCGTTGATAGAAAAGAGTAAGAGGATGTATTAGCATGTGTTCTAATACCAATATGAATGTATCGAGGGATTAAGAGTTCCCTGAACAAGCGTGGAAGCTCGGCGATGGCCAAGCGCGTGAAACACTGTTGTCTATAGCCACAGCCTTCTTTATCTCTCAAGCCATGCTGTTAAGTTTGGCAACCTCGCATTTAAGGACTGCGTGAACCGGTTGTCTGTCTTGTAAGACTATCTAATAATTATTTTTCTAGCGACTTAATAAATCGTTAGCCCGTGGGAAAGAAAACGTAGATAAAGGTCTTTCTTCTCTCTTTAGACTTGAGTCGTAATTCGACTTACAGCAGGGCACACAACACCAGCGAGGCATTTGAAAATAAATTCATGATTTAATGTTGTGTTACGATTGGTTCTCTAGGATCAAATTGTAACTACAAATCGTAACTAAAACTATGAAAATACTCTAAAAACATACCTTAAGCTGGCAAGTCAAGTTAGGCTGTTTTAAAGCAATGAATAACTAATAAATTACTTAATTTTCACTCACAATATCAGCCACACAACAAATCAAAACAAATCCTTACGTCAAATGAAGATGACGTATTATCCAGCTAACTTAAAACTACAAGAAAAATGGTATAAAAACAAACAGCATAACTGCCATGTTATTTAGCCGGGTATGTATTATGTGACTAAAATTAATGGTTTCCAGCCAGAGTTGAAGTTAGTGAGACTCGGATTAGTTTTAATTTGGTCGTACTATCATAATGGCTTCTGACAGACAGTGCACTGCGTAAACCGGTTCACGGGCGACGTTGCCAGGACTTGCACAGCACGGCTTGAGAGATAAAGAAGGCTGTGCTATAGCTGTTTCACCCAGAGCGAGACGGGGCGCGGGAAAAGTGAGAGGCAATGCAGCTGTATGAGTCTACCTGTGTGCGTGTCCTTTCACGAGTAGGTATGTAGTTGTAGTTATAATGTAATTGATCTATTTTCCCAAATGTTTTCGTAGTTCAGCTGCCATTTCTACATTTTATTAGCAATTTCAAAAATCTTTTGCAAGGTGTCAAACTACCATAGACAGTGTAATAATGGAAGTAAATAGCAGCTGAAAGTAACCCATTTTTCGGCATGAAAAACACATCGCTCTAATTTCTTTTAGGCATTTTTTTTATTATTATAAAATTATTTGCGGACCTCCATATTGGTCATCTGCTAATATAAACCAAATTTCAGCAAAATCCGGCGTGTAGTTTAGAAATTAAACCTGAGCTACGTGTGTATGGGGAAATGGTGCTCTACCACCCTCTTAAGCATTTTTTCTCAAGAGTATTATGTACATAATTGTAGTATTGTAGGTATCAACAAAAACGTTCAATTGTTCCAATTAAAATCAATACTACAGTAATCCAATTTCTAAGCCTGTGTAGGTATGGAGTAAATGGCGGAGTTTGTAGAATAGAGCACGCAATAGGCCAAATAGACCAGAACTGGTAGATTAGTATGCTTTTTGTCTGTACCTTATGCTCTACCCTTTATTTTATAGTAAGTAAGTAACGAGAGGAAAGTATCTCTTAAGTTTACCACTTTCCTACTATAATACCTACCGAGCATGAAACGTACGAAATCAGGTATTTAAAAATACGGCATTGTTTTTCCCCAACGTCTAATTAGGCCATCCAGGGCTCATTTAAAGCCAATAACATCGTTAGTATCAGTTACACGTAAAGGTATGTATTTAACATACAAAACACAGTTCTCGGTCGACCTTTTGTAATCCTCAGGGCAGGTCGGGAATGGTGTAAATGTAAAGCCTCGTGTTAAGTAGAGAGCGATTAGTGAGGCGTCAGTATAACTGTGTACTTATTATTGATCAATATACGTCACGTTATAAAAGTAAAATTGTTTGCTACCTAATACTTATGTTCTAGAAACTAATACTGAATACATCTGTCTGTAAAGTTCTAAAAAAAGTTGTTTTCATTACATTACCTTGAAACTTAAATTCTTCTCCTTAGGGTGCCTCTCCATCACAGCGAAGGTTACCGGTCAGCTCTGCATATCTCTCTTTTTTTTTCTTGCTAGGCGAAATAGTTGGGCAGCACTCGCGATCCAAGTCCACTCCCGTAGGTTTCTTAGCCAGGATTTTCTCCTTCGGCCGACGCGTCTCTTGCCAGCGACTTTTTCCATCGTTATAAGTTGCAGGAGGCTGTTTCTCTCGTGTCTGAACACATGTCCTAGTTAAGCAACCTTTCTCCTTTTCATGGTTTTCCATCCCTAAAATACTTTAGACTCATTCCGCTTCTTTAGACTTCCTACTTAAAACACAGCCTTAGCGTGAATAAAGACTAAATTCGCTTGACAGTTAGAAACTGAGCCAGGCACGTTGTATAGGATTACCAAGATTAGACAACTTTGTAAAATGGTTGACAAATCAGACTGTGTTTGTTGGAATTTGGGAATTAGGTGTTTGGAGTTGGGTATAGCTCGCAGTTTAGTTGCTGTTGTTTTAGGGAGCAAGTTCAAGAATTGATTACAACTGAAATTAGCAATGATACCTACCTTAGACTTAATAGAACTAGTGGTTCGCGCCGAACTATGAACTCGCGACCCCATATAAACTTAATAATAATAATAACCCCCGTGTGGTTCCCGGGAGGTACAGAATTGGACCCACCCCTACAGTCTTTGCTCTTGGTTTTCCACTCGTTTTTCCAGATTTTCAGATTTTTCTTCTAGCATTTTTAGTTTTTTGCCAAACATTCTTTGTAACTTGTTCGCCGCTTTTTCTGATTTCAAGTTTTTGTGCCTCGAGATCATTTTGGATTTTTTGTAGTTTATCTACACTATTTCTTCCATTTTAAGTTTTGTATAGCACTCTCTTGTAGTTTTAAGTAAAGCGACCTCTATTGTTGAGCTTAAGGACTTTTTGGTTTATAATTTTGAACACTAGATGGCTCTGATAAAAAATGTTTTGTCACGCCCTCTGTTAGGAAGTAGAATATTTTTTTTTTTTTAATATATGGCGCTGTTTTGTATTTTCTAATCTGGTGTACTTTGGACCTTAGCAATTAGCAACATTTTTGGTTATTTTTGGACTTATTGGATTAAAATAGAGTTCTTATAACGGATTATTTCGCGACCCGTAAAAGTTTATTTTTATTGTTTCCACTGAGTTTTACGTGCGATATCCACAATATTGTTTCCAAACAGAATTTGTATTTATAGTTCACTTTTGTTAGTTTTTATCACTGCTTTAACTGTTTACTGATTAGATTTACGTTTTTATCACTTTTAAAATCACTTTTTAGCACTATTTTATTGTTACTGAGAGGCAGCAGTGGCGCCCTCTCTCATCCCATATAAACTTAACAACCCCATATCTCGGCAACCCCTCGACCGATTTAGCTCATGTTCGAACTTAAAAATTCTCTTGGCCTCATTTACCTGCCTACCAAATTTCATCACGATCCGACTAAATTTACTCAAGTTATCGTCGAACGAACATTCATACATACATACATACATACATACATACATACATACATACATACATACATACATACATACATACATACATACATACAAACGCCGGATTGTTCCAGTAGACTCGGAGAACTTCGCTCGCTTCGCTCGCTCGTTCAAAAAGAAAAGCTGATTTAAACGAAATGCAGTCCTAACTCGTAAGGAGGACTCGTTTGTTTTTCTAAAGCATCTGGACTAAAAAATATAACTAGTGGTTCGCCCCGAACTATGAACTCGCGACCTCATGTAAACTTAACAACCCCATATCTCAGCAACCCCTCGACCGATTTGGCTCATGTTCGAACTTAAAAATTCTCTTGGCCTCATTTACCTGCCTACCAAATTTCATGACGATCCGACTAAATTTACTCAAGTTATCGTCGAACGAACATTCATACATACATACATACATACATACATACATACATACATACATACATACATACATACATACATACATACATACATACATACATACATACATACATACATACATACATACAAACGCCGGATTGTTCCAGTAGACTCGGAGAACTTCGCTCGCTTCGCTCGCTCGTTCAATTAAATAAGTATAAATAGTTATTTGTAATGCAAGGATGCAAAATTATTGTTTGCAGCGAGTGCTTGTATTAAATACCGAGCCGGCGAAGGTTTCTAAAATTGATCCACGAGCTTAGCGAGGTATTCAGAATCACGGGGCACAAATATACGTAATATTGCATCCGTGCAAAACACTTAACAAACATGTGACAAAAATGCAGATAGTTTAAAATTGACTTTTCCACGTTCGTATGTGTATACCTAACAGCATAGTTTCCGAGCCTGTGAGATGAAAAAAAATATATTTTCTAATCAGCTCATACCACGATAATCTGAAACAGTTTTATTTCTATTTGATTGGTTCCATAGTAGGTGATATAGATAAAACGTCAAAATTACTGATGTCATATTTTTTTTCCTTTCTTCTAATAATATTTTCGTAATCGATGCAACCACAGGCATCCGAAAGCGTTAAACATAACAAATGTCCCACTTCAAAGTGCCAACATTTGTGCGTCGTTCGTAAAAGGATTAGGAGATTAAAACCCTCGACTGACACATAATAGGAAGATTCAGAAGATGCTCTCCATCAGTGTTCAAAATTACGCCAAAATACATAGATACGTCATATGTATAGTCTGTAAAATATAGCTTGAGCTCTGTGACAGCTGTCATCGAAATCATACCCATCAAGTTCCGAATTTTTTAAGGGTAAATTTACTCTACGATAATCTCATACTTCATTGGTGCAGAATTAGTGACGTACGATGAGTTATCATAACCATAGAGTAGAAACTATGCTCATCTTGGACATAAAAAAATCGACGATCAGGATAGCTTGATATAATCCGCGCGCGATGAGAATGGGATGGAATCTTGTCGAAGTCAATCGAAAATATACTTTATTTTACTTTGACAAGGTTGCTTCGATGCGAGTTTGCTTACCGCGCACGTCTCAGTTCCAAAAGGTTGCATCCCATTCTCATCCCGCGCGGATTATAGTTGTGTTGAGTGAGTTAGTACTTGTAATCTGTGGTTAGTACGAGTGCCGACCGACGCCTATTTTACGCTACGTGTTTTCAGTTCTCATTGCTTTGTTTTTTGTTGAGTTTTGTATCGTTTGTTATTGTTATTCGTTGCATAATGCGAAGAACGAAGAAAACTGTTCTAAATAGTGAATGCCGTGAGTTTATTATTTGCTTACGTGAATTTTTCGAGCGTGAGAACCAAAATGGTGGACCGTTTTTGCCATTACAGCAAGTATGCAACAGAGTCTGATCAATATTCCATGTTTGTTTTCACTATACATTTATACTGTGTTTAAAATAATCCTATTAGCAATAATATTCTTGATAATCAATAATTATTACCAAAATCATTCTCAACATTGTCCCATCACTACCTATACCACTTTGACATCTGTCACAGAGCTCAAGCTATATTTTATAGACTATAGTGCTAAAAAAACAACATTTTAACCAAAATAAAACCAAATTAAGGGTGGTATTAATAGTCGTTTCTGAGATCACCTACTTGAGCTCGATCTCAAGTAGGTGAACTCAGAAAAGTCAAATGCTAACGTCAAGCCTTAGCTAATGTCAAACTTGAGTAACTGTTAGCATATTAATAGACACTATCTTGAGATTGACATTGACATTAGCCAAGGCTTGACATTAGCATTTGACTTTTCTGAGATCACCTACTTGAGTTCAAGCTTGAGATGACGACTATTAATGCCACCCTCAAAATGATTAAGTACTGAGTATTTTATCATTTTACAGAGAGTGAGGAAGTGAGGAGCTGTTTTTCCTTCGCCGTGAAATTGTCGAATAAAATCGTTTGCATTGTAATTCTTCTAGATTTCTTTCGGCTTTCACCTACAGGTTGCTCTTGGACCGCATTTCCTCATTCCTTGTGAACTCTACTTTGTCTGGGTTCACTAGCTAGGCCTTTCCGAAACACATTTGTCCTTGTTACATTTCACCTATGACGTATCACCCAATGTCACTTTGAACTAGACCTCATGACATTACACATTTTCTATCGTCAAACAAATTCTAAGGCAGGAATTTCTACGAGGTGTTGTGGGTATTCAGGTGAAGGTGGCAAGTTCTTCTGTACATCTTATTTTGTGATAAAACCCTAGCCTCCCACCGTGCTACTTAAGCTCCCATAAGCCGGGAATCATGTTATTAAAACAATACCTACGAATGTTTTCACGAAATAAAAGCCTTTTTAATCGCGTCACGTTTTGTATTTGTATTACATACAGGATGTTAAAAGACTGCCGACTGATCCGAAAGTCAAGCCAAAATGTATGAAAAGTACCTAACACAATATGTACCTAATAAAATACTTAAAGTTATCAATAATTTATATTTTATCCTAGTTTCACCCCGATTAAAGAGTTCTCTTCCATGAAAGGAAAATCAATTTTCTCCGCGGACAAGAAAACAGAAAAGTTTTAATTTCTTGGAAAGTTTATTTTACACAGCTAGAATCTCTAACTCATTTAAAGAACCAAGAGATAGTCTGCAAACTAAAACTATAGTTAAGGTCATCAAATAAATAAAGGATTATATATAACCAAAGCACCCTAGACAAATCCCACCCAGAAATTAAGAAAACTACCCAATAACTACAAGGCCAGTTTTTCAGTTCTTCGTGCAAGCTTTAGTAGTCAATATCTCGTACAAGTAAAAGGTCAATCAACCTATGGTGTTGGTAATATTAGTAAGTAAAGTGGATCTAAGTGCATGGAATGGAGGGCGGTTGCCGGGCAACGGACGGCGACGCTGAGGCGCGACAGATGCCTCCGTGTCGCGCCGCCCGCCCTGTGACGCATCAGCGGGAGGCTGGGTCACAATATAGGAATACACAGTAGTCTGTCGATGGGTCCGCTACTGAAGCTCGAAAAACGGAAGCTCGAATAACGGAAGCTCGAATGAACTAAAGCTCGAATAACGCTAGCTCGAATGAATTGAAGCTCGAATAACGGAAAGTCGAATGAGCTGAAGCTCGAATAACGCTAGCTCGAATAATGAACTTTAGCTCCACAACAGCTGTGGGGAAAAAAGTTATAGGGTGTCCACGCGGGGGTCATGTCAGGGGGTCTTAGGTAGGTACTCGCTAGATGAAAAGGAAAACATCGTGAGAAAATCCGCGTTACAACATCAGTTTATAAAACATCGTGAGGAAACCCGCGTCACAGCATCTACAAGAGGATGGGTCACAACTCACAATAGGAATACACAGTATTTTTGTCGATAGGTAGTCGCTGGATGAAAAGGAAAAAATCGTGAGGAAACCCGTGGCTACCTACTACAAATTTCACAAATAGACTTATGGAACTTTGAAAATACCTACGTATAGACATTGTCAAGGTATGGCCGCACCGGAAATCGAACATCTCTCGCTTCCGAGTCCATTGCTCTACACACTGGACCACCGCTTCTGAGATAAACTACTGTATATTTCTTAAATTGTTGCTGGAGTGTGACACACCCTGTTGCTCTTTGTGCCCGCTGCCGCAGAAAAAGTCATGGAAAAGTTGGAAAACGAAAAAGGCGGGGAAAACTTATGGTTCTATGAGAAAACGTGAAATGTATCAAATTCCAACACTTTCAACTTTCAACAAAGATCATTTATTATTGGATTTTTTAAAGCACTAACTCGTGCTACGCAAGCTTGCTTAACAATTAACGTTACCAACAAAAATACTCTCTCAAGTCCACATAGAAAATCAGGTTGTTCCTCCTTGCAACACTATTGAGCTCGGGATCATTTTAGGGGCTCAATACTTAAAACTTAGTGTAATAAAATGACCTACCTACTTAGTTTTAGTTCTTGTTTTAATTTTATGTTTTGATGTTTTCTTTTGATGTTGTGTTTTGAGTACTGTGCCGTTAATAAATGTCTATTTTATTCTTCTATTCTATTCTATGGAGATTCATAAGCGCGAGAACGTAACTCAACCCATTTTACAACAATAGATTATCCCGGTACAATCCCATGCCTCTTTAGCCGACATTACCTTCCTCTTGGCTGAGGATCAAGAACGTTCCATGGCTCCTTTTCTACATTTTCTTGGCAGACTACGAAGAAATGTTTCCGTCACAATTTTTATGGCTTCCTTCTATCCTTTCTGTATTAAAAGGCCAGTATTCATTTGTTTCCTCTCTCGGTAGACGTTTGGAATACGTACAAACTGCTGGCTGTTTTACTGCTGCCGTGCTCTTTGTTTAATAAAGTAGAGCAAAAATATCTACGGAACACTTTTCAGTATCTAGGTTCTTTATTCATTTCATTGCGTATGCATCTTATTAAGGCCCAAACCAGGGCACAACTAGCGCCGCCAATGGAAAAAAAATCATAATAATATATCTTCTTTTTGGATACGGTTTTTGCTAAATTTTTGCCTATTAGGTCCTAAAAATTGTTAAGCCTAGCGTTGATGCTCTAATGAAGAGTTTTTAGCAAAAAACGCATCCAAAAAGAAGATAATTATTATGATTGTTTTTCCATTGGCGGCGCTAGTTGCGCCTCGGTATTCACCTTAACAGTGTATTTGACTAATATTTAGCTGGGTTGATGAATTAGCTACATTGTGATCCAACGAAGCATCTGACACCACGGCTACAATACAGATAAAGCCACGGCAGTCATAAACACGTAGGTATATGTATAGATTACCCCTATCAAATTACTGAATAATTCTTTCGCAGAATTAAAATGCATAATACCCTTTTTATTAAGCGTAGTCTCCAAGCTGACAAATATGGGCTTAAAACCACGGATACCCCTTCTCACTCCTTAGGGCAGCCATACTCAAAGTGTGTTCCGTGGAACCCTAGGGTTCCGCGATATCGCTGTAGGGGTTCCGCAAGAACTTAGAAAAAATATGCGTACGTATCACGATTCACGAGGAGCAGCCGAACAGTAATAGTAAAGTACATAGACCCTTACTTAAATACACTCGAAAAACATAACCCTCCCCCTGGGTCAGTCGGGTAAAAACTATTGTTTTATTGTAGGGTTCCGTCAAGTATTTCGCTTTCCAAAAGGGTTCCGCGACCAAAAAAGATTGCGAACCGCTGCCTTAGGGTAATAGAAGTTGAATGGTGGGGCTGGGGGTGTCACAATACGAGTACAAACTGACACCCCGTTAATGGGTGTCGTGTTTTGATTTCAATAAATTTGCATATTTTCTATTAAAATCGGCTGTGCTGCACTAAATGGCCAACCAAGTTACTTGTATGTATTATTGTCTTGGACGTATAGCCGGGTGTTGCTTGATAGCTTTATCATCAGTTCATGTAAACCCTAATCAGGGACATAGAGCTCCTAAATAGTTTAAAATGCTGGATGATTTTGCGCCTTCAACATAAGCTCGGATATACTCATCCTGAGACTGTTTGCTTCCTGTTGCACTGATCGACGCCAAGTTTTTTATAGAGCGTCCTCTTTTCCGTGTTCCACATGGTCTCCGCGTAGTATTGAATGGCACTTTCGCAAATGTATTTCTTCGTGTAGTTTTATTTAAATAGTCCTTCTCCTTAAAAATAAACCCGCGTCGCCCATACAAAAAGTGTTTCTGACCTTACACAACAGTTTTTTTTTTCTATTAAATCACGGTTTTACTCACTAGTAATTTGTCGGTGTAGCCGACTAGTTTCGGTTCTCATTCGGAGACCTTCTTCATGGAGAACGAGACACAACAGTAGCGCCCCTAGGGGTAAATCCAAGCGTGGTAGCTCTCTCTCATTGTATAATTATGTTACAGCAGCAAACATCGCGTACCTACTTACTAAAACATACATACAATAATCAGTCAGATTACTAAAACATGTCCCACAATTCGCAGGATGGAGATTTGAGAGCAAGCAGTTTGACCGCATTCTGTCGGGATCCCGCGGGAACATTACACGGGATGATGACGATAAATTCGGGAACATTCATGTACGATGCACATTTCATTCGACCGTATGAGTCTAACCGTTTTGGGAGATTTTCTGGTGGTATACAAGAGAATTATCGAGTCTAAATACATGGGAAAAGTAGAGGGAGAGGATCCCTTTTGCCCAACTACGGAAAGCAACATAAAAAAAGTCCCGCTAAAAATATAAAGGTATTTACCGCCAAGTACAAAACTGTGATAAGAGTAGATTACGGTAAATCAATAAATCAGACCTTATGGCAATTGAAAATCATTCGTCGTCCCCTTGCTCACGTCATCGCAATCAGTGAGGTTAGCTAAGCCTCAGAGAAAGGCTAGCATGGCCGTGTAGACTCGAGTGTTGACTACTCTCTACAGGCTGCACTCTAAGTCGATAGCGAAACTTTAAGTAGGCTGTCTACTGATCACTACAAACAACTTGTGCCAGGTGGCAAATAAAATGAAGCGAAAAAAATATCAGCTGTTCCATACAAAAGGTCGACTCAGTCCTGCACCAAATGTATGAAACAGCTGATATTTTTTTCGCTCCATTTTTTTCGCCACCTAGTACAAGTTGTTTGTAGTGATCAGTAGACAGCCCACTTAACCTCCTAGCGCCCAAAGGCATAAAAAAAATCCTTCTACAAGTTAGTGGTAGCCGCCCAGCGCTCAGTGCGATTTCATCCGCCAGACGCCCGGGGGCCTTTTAAAAAGCCATCATTTTCAATTGCCCATAACCTCCTAGCGCCCAAAGGCATAAAAAAAAACCTTCTACAAGTTAGTGGTAGCCGCCCAGAGCTCAGTTCGATTTCATCCGCCAGACGCCCGGGGGCCTTTTAAAAAGCCCTCATTTTCAATTGCCCATAAAGTATAAAATTTCATGTGGAATGATAGATATTGCTTTTCGAAAGTTTCCGGTAATGTCTGTATTGTCGATGGACAGTCAGTGGTGCCAACAGAATCAAATTTCATCTGTCATTTTCGACGAAACGAGACTGAAGGTGAAGGCATGCCATGAACATGAATATTTATTCATAGTTTTTCTTTGCCATCTTTGCTTTATTCTTTGATTTTTTATTGTTGAAAGTGGTACCGAGGAAGTATATTTTCATAAAACGTTAAGATTTTCGAACAAATCCCAATAGTTTTTTTTATATAGCTTCTTAAATTAAGAAGACCTTTTGGAAGGTATCTGGGTTTCGACATTACCCTAGATTTTAAAAGCCTTATGGGTTCCAACATTTGCTTAGATTTTAAAAGGCTTATGGGTCGTAAATAGTTGTAATATTATAAAATATGTGTTGCTACAAAGCATCAATAATTTGCTTTTTACTAGAAACAACGATTAGGTTACCGTTATAATATAATAAATTAAATTATCCTTGAATTAAGACTAATTCAAGTATAAATAAATAAATATGCGCTACATAACATTGCTATACTTTTAAAAATCATGCGGGCTTCTATCACAATAAGAGCTGTTTGGGCCCCTCTCTAACAAAAATTTAAAATATTGTTACCATTACTTTATTCATTCAAGTGCTATTTACTATCACCCTAAAGGTTAGTTATTCAGCTATACATTAAATAGTATTTAATGCCAATTTTACTTGAAAAATGGACAAATATTACCGTTTATTTGGTTGATGGGCACATTTGAAAAAAATATTTCGATGAAAAAAATACAAAAAATATTATTTTTTGATTTCTGTAAATTTTTAACTCATGGTTTCGTGAAAACCAACCGTTCTTCAGTACAAACACTCACGTAACTTTAAAATTGACGAAAATACAAAACTCATTTCCACTAGTGATTGCGGCCCAGATGCATTTTAAAAGGTTGTTTAATTTCGTCTTTTTTCCTAGCGTAAAACCTTCTTTACACATCTTTTATCCACCCAAAAAAATCCCATGTTTGTATGATCAGTTTTAAGTACATTTTCGAATGTCGACATCTCTGGGCGTCTGCCATGCGAACCTTTTAAAAGTACTTTGGGCGTCTAGCACTACTTGGGCGAAAAAAGCCTGGGCGTTAGGAGGATAAAGTATCAAATTTTATGTGGAATGATAGATATTGCTTTTCGAACGTTTCCGGTAATGTCTGTATTGTCGATGGACAGTCAGTGGTGCCAACAGAATCAAATTTCATCTGTCATTTTCGACGAAACGAGACTTCAGTCAGGCATGCCTTGAACATGAATATTTATTCATCGTTTTTCTTTGCCATTTTTGCTTTATTGTTTGTTTTTTTATTGTTGAAAGTGGTACCGAGGAAGTATATTTTCATAATACGTTTAGATTTTCGACCAAATCCCAATAGTTTTTTTTATATAGCATCTTAAATTAAGAAGACCTTTTGGAAGGTATCTGGGTTTCGACATTACCCTAGATTTTAAAAGCCTTATGGGTTTCAACATTTGCTTAGATTTTAAAAGGCTTATGGGTCGTAAATAGTTGTAATATTATAAAATATATGTTGCTACAAAGCATAAAGTTCCAATATCGACTTAGAGTGCACCCTGTAGAGACCGTAGACAAAAACCGCGAGTCTACGGTTGTCCTCTTAGACCGAAATATGGTCTAACTTGGCAAGGGAAGACTCATCTTTTGCTTTCGTTTTGTTTTTGCCTTGGGATATAAAGTAATTACTATTATTTAGGTATAAAGTAAAGACCGAGTACTGCCACAGTTACTCTCCTACAGCAAAAAAGCAAAACAAAAATGTAAGCCGCTTTTTTTACGCTCTTAGTACACCATGATCAATTTTAGCAATTCAAGTAAACTAATGCTTTGACAAACGGGATATTTTGACGAATGACCGACCATGGGCGAAAAACCCTTCTGATCGGTCGGTTTCATCACAGCGCTAAGTCACGACACTATGGCCAATCGGAGCATTAGTTTACTTATTGGATGGCTCAGTTCATCATAGTGTACAAAGACCGTGAAAGCGCGGCTTTAGCTTAAACGAGATCGTTTAATTTTCTAGAAAGCCACTTCCAAAAATCCACCACAACTTTCGCACTTCCACGTCGTGTCTTTGAGACATTGTCACGTCGTCGCAGACTTTCCCCCGCTTGTAATAGGGGGCATATTTCACGCGACTCCTGTTCATCTACATTCCACCACACGCATTGCTCGCATACGGTGTCCAAAGTTGCTCTTATGCCGCGTTAACACAGGTCGTTTTACGCCACACAACTTTCGCCGCACGGCAAAAATCGACCGATGGCAATTCGGCTAAGCCGCACTGACTAAAATCAAAACTTCCAAAACCCGAAGCTCGCCGCAGAGCGACCGGCTGCATGCAGCTGGTGACTAAAATCGACCGTGTAAATGCTCTGTTGCAGGCTACAAATAAAAACCTACTTGCAGGCGATTATAATCCGCGCGGGATGAGAATAGGATGCGACCTTTTGGAACTGAAACGCGCGCGGTAAGCAAACTCGCGTCGAAGCAACCTTGTCAAAGTAAAATATAGTAGGTACCTATACATATTTTCGATTTACTTCGACAAGGTTCCATCTCATTCTCATCCCGCGCGGATTATACCATACATTCTAAGTCGACGACGTTCTATTTTGGTCACGTGAGATTTTGGTCGATCGTGTAAATGGGGTGGCGATTCGATTTTCACATGCTATTCGATTGGTGACTAGGTATTTAGCTTGGATCTAAGGTCCAAGGTGACTAGCCGTGCAGCAAAAACGAGTAGGCGACATCTCGGACAAAATATTTTCGGACACTTTGTCCGAAATGTCGCTTTATTATTTTAATATTTTTGAGGCGACATCTCGGACACTAACAAATAAAGCTGTTTTGTACAGTCGGATAAAAAACTCCCTAAGATCTTAATTATGAGGAGACTAATAAAAATGTTACATACCAACATGCAAATAATATCTTGTGTACTCATGCAGTCTTCAACATTTGCTCTCCCCTTTTTGATGAAAAGTACTAGGCTTACATAAGGTGTTAGGAGGATCACCACCTCAGTTCTTACATCATTAGGCGGGGTTAGTTAGGAACAAAATGATGTCAGAACTAAGGTGAGTATCCTCCTAGCACCTTATGTAAGCCTAGTACTTATTCATCAAAAATGAGCCGAACGCGATCTGAGTGCTTAAATTCAGGCTTTAACTGTCAAGGAAAACAGCTCATTTAAGCTGCTTTAGCTATCCTAAAGTAGGCAGCTGGGGTAATGCTCTTTCTATGTGTATTATATTTGAATACTTTAGTATCTGACTGTACGATACAGGTTCAATATTTTGGGAGTGTCCGAGATGTCGCCTCAAAAATATTAAAAATACAAAGCGACATTTCGGACAAAGTGTCCGAAAATATTTTGTCCGAGATGTCGCCTACTCGCAAAAACGACACGTGTAAACGCCCCATTACATTAAAATTGGGCCGATGTTAAATCTATGTCAGATGACTGAAACAGCATCCAGTGGCACCTAAAATAAGTGGGTGAATTGACCACTCGGACGATACAGTGACAGTTTGGATTAGAACAGCGTTCTCGTGTTTTTTGTAAGCTGAGCAAATTCGACTAATCCACAGGTTTCCTAACGATGTTTCTTTCAACTTTGACGAATTTTTATGCTACAACCAATTTACAAATGCTTTGAAATAACCTAAATTCATAGGTCATGCATGAAAATCGTAATTCAATTAGTATGGTGCAAACTTAAGACAAAGGTATCATGAAATGTTACCACAGGGAATTGAATCCTAGAACACGTGAGCTTCTGAGGTTAGTTCCACTTTAGTTTTACCCTCTGAGCTTTGAGCTACTACTTCATTAGCCCCGCCTTGTGGATATCTACTCGAGCGTTGATCTCTTATGAGTAAGTGCATGCGGATGACTAATTGTGTAGGTTAGATACTAGGAACTATACAGGGTGTTAAAAGACCGCCAACAAAGCGGGAAACCACGTATTGTCCTCATCATAAGGAACATTTTTGACCAAGGAACTATGCCTGGGAAATCAACGGTTTCCGAGATAATGAGGTTCAAAGTCAGACTTTTCAAAACTTTTTTTTTGCAGCAATGTATTCAGTATCTAGTTCTTAACATATCTTCTCAAGAAGCCATATCAAAATTATGAATATTTCTTACAAAAAACGACGTTAAAATTGCAACCCGCAATGTATTCTAAACATCGGCACTTCAAGCTTAAGTAACATAAACTTATACCTACCCTTCGCGCAATATGATTTCTGTGCGTTACACGTCCATTGCGTGATAAAATATTTTTCATAATTATGAGTATTATAACCTAAAAAAACAAAATCATTTCCCAGCAATAATTTATCGAAAAAGTACTTTGGTTTGGTGTCTAGTATGCGTGGCTTTCGGGTCTGTTGGCGGTCTTTTAACACCCTGTATATTTTTTTACTGGCAAGATCGACGGAAAGCGACCAAGGGGAAGATGCCCGACACGTTGGACCGACCAAATCCGCTCCACACTCAACACCTCAGTATAATACGATGCTATAAACTATGCCGCAGATAGGAACAACTGGCGACGCATCTTACGACACGGATTGTTCCGTTTGAATGACCACTAGACATGTGTAGGTAATGCTTGTTATATTACAAAAGACATATTACACAACGGTGTCATGAAATATTACACATCACATGAGAGAATAAAGCATGGCACATAGCATTTCATTACACTAGATGACATGAAACATGACACATGGCATTTCAGCACACTGTACGTACTGCAATGAAAGTGTGCTGAAATACCATGATGTCATGTTTCATGTCTGCAATGAAGAAATACCATGATGTCATGTTTCATGTCTGCAATGAAGAAATACCATGATGTCATGTTTCATGTCTGCAATGAAGAAATACCATGATGTCATGTTATGTTTCATGTCTGCAATGAAGAAATACCATGATGTCATGTGTCATGTTTGGTGCCATGATATAAGGTAATATCACGCGGAATGAAATGTCATGAAATATATCATGACTTCGAAGTGCACTGTTTCGCGCATGTCTAATGACCACGACCCTCAGTGCCGAGGATACCGACGCAAGGAGGAGGAGACGTAGAACATAATTTGAAATACTTGTAGCCAAATAAAAATATCCAAAAAATAGACAGACGATGCTCTCTTTACAAAGTGGAGCGAAACCCTAAAAAGGGGGTTGCCCGTATTTTTACCAACAGAAGCCAAAATGAGAAATGAAAGATGTCCCGAAGGCTTTTAATTATGCTGAGTAGGCAGTTTATTCTGAAACGCGATATTGAATCGAAAAGGGTTTTTAAAAGCTCGCTTGTTGGTGATTAATTCACCGTCCTTATTTGAGTGTATTGTGAGTCCATTTAGTTACCACGCTAAGGGCAGAATTTTAGCTGCGTGCGGTCTATTTTGTGCTGTTATAGAATTTTTGCTGCGAACTCCGATACCAGAAGGCAAAGGTTTTCGCTTCTAGTCGTCCAATATAACGACTACAAGAGCACATGAAAAGGAAACTAGTCAAAGGAGGTGTACCAAGTGATCAAGAAACTGTTAGGCATCCTAAATATTGGGTACACACATAGCTACATATGCAAGTTCATTACGGTACATACACTATGCTCCTGTGTTTTTGGCCTTCGTCGGTAAAACAAACTAAGAAAAAAAAATTTAATTTCATCTACGCGCCTAATAAATGAGATTATTTAAAAAAGAAGTGCCAACTCGGACCTGCGGCGGTTTACTTGGCATTGTATTTTCTGTAGGCTAGGATATAGGTGCCAGCCAAGCCTAGTTAAGCCTACTCAATCTAGAAAACAATATACAATATGTCCCAAAAAAAAATAATATTACAATTTAAACTAAAGCTTTTAAAAGTGAAGTTACTGACTCAAATGTGCAGTTAAGTTGGTACTTTGTTTCTGCAATACATGCAACTTTATAAAAGGACGTAGAGTGATGCTACCCGCTCCTTAGATGTTTGCATTTTCCTCTGAGCTTCAAAATGAGCTATTACTTCACAATAACGGTTAAACCCTGCGGTTATACTCAGTTAATCCTTGCAAAGAAGTGCGCACAGAAGATGACAGGGACCGTTAGTGCCAAAACACACTGAGCGTATCTTGCGCGAGAGACTTATAAAAACTCGTAAAAAAAAAACAAATTTCATGCGCGACTCTCTCTGCGTACCTAAAAATTGGTCATTTTGTATTGGAATCGCCATTTTTGACGCGGAGAGTCAAACTATTTCAGGTGATACGAAGTTCACCGGTTCAGCTAGTAACAAATATTTTAATAAAGTTTATTTTAATTTTTTATGTAGCCTGTTTTGTGTCCCACTGCTGGGCAAAGGCCTCCCCTTGTGTCTTCCACTCTTTTTATCTGGGGCCACTTAGTTCTTAATAAAAAAAACATCTTGGGGTAATATTTTTGGTACATTTAGATTTTTTTTCGGAGATTTTATTACAAGCCTTTTGTTTTTTTTTGTGTTTGTTTTTTGCGTAAGTATTTAACATTGTGCGACCAAGTAAAAAAACGCCTTCACATGTTCTCTCTAACCAGCGATTAGATGTCACCATGGTGGCCTAGAAGTTATTTTCTTCTTCGTGTATAATAATTTTCATAGATGGATGTATTATACGCGTAACTAGACGTACCGTGAGTTATGTTGACGTACAAAGATACGCTCAGTGAGCTGGTGGCACTAATTGAAGATGAATTTGACACCTTTCTTGTTTCTTCATCGCACGAGTAAGCTAGGTCTACCTCCATTATTTATTCTGCGGCCGAGTGTGCACCGGGTATGAGAGCGCGGTAAACGAAAACTTTAAATAGTACAGTCAGCAACTAAGTGTGATGACGAAAAATATTATGTTCATTTAGTTGGGTTTTTATTAAGTTGTATTGTTACGAGTACCTACTTAGATAAATAGTTGTTCTGAAAAAATAAACTTTTTGAATTCATATCGTGAATTCGTGAGATAAAAGTATTTTGAAATAAATTACAAAAAAGAGTCTTATTTGTAAAAAAATATTGATATACGTCGTAGCTTGATTCGACCCATTTTTATCCTATATAGGTACAGTCTTCTCTCTTAGCGATTTCCAGGTTCGTATTTCTTTAATATCAGACATTGGTCTGCATTGTATCATTGTATCAGTCGCAAAGGTTTTCATCACGATGCTCTCTCTGTCTCTCTCCCTCCGAGAAGGCATTTGGGGGCCCACTATTGAACGTGTATTGTGGTCTTTTTTCTTATCTCTTCGACTGTACAAAATTTTCGGAGGTGCCCCAAGTCAAGCCTGTTTATGCAAATCCGCTGAAGAGAGCTCTGCCTGAAGCCTTCAGTAACGCCATGTTAGGCACTCGCTCAGCGATGTGTTTACATTGAACAAGCAAGCACCACTTTGCTGTGGTAAAGACAATGCCAGGTTCCAGTGTACTTATTACTTACTTGCTTTTATTTAGTTAAAATATATCCCACTAGCTGGGCGCAGGCCTTGTTACAGATGAGGATAACGTGCGTTTAGGGGGGGAGGGGGTCACGCCAAATCTCACCTAATCTCACAATGAGGGGGGGGGGGGGGTTGTGTCTCGTATTTTTTTCCGCAAGAAACAGTTTGCAGAAAATTGGTTTAATTTAATAAAAAAATGTTTTCCCGTTTTCCCTCTAATTGTAAAGCCGCCACCATGCGTTTCTAAGATGAGATTTTGAAAATGTTATATACCAATAAGGCCGCTAATTCTAATGTTTATTTTGGTATAAGTTTAGTAAATAACTTTTTCAATGTTTATTTTGGTGTACATCTTACTTACTTTATCTTTATGTTGTGTGATTGTAGGCGCCGCCAGACCACAAATATTATGTCGACAAAAGACGTAAGAACCGGTTTTTTTTTAAATAATAAAAGGTGGTTGCAATTTCAGTGTACCTACCTACATACAAATGAACCCTCTAATGTTGGTGAGATAGTTGAAAGGTCTATAATACGTGATTACAGGCAGGTCTGTTGTATGTAGGGTTTCCCCCTTGCGGTAGCAGTGTGACAGACTGATGCGCTTTGCACTGATGTAAATTGACCTTTATGTGTGAAACCATACACTATTTTGAAGGGAGCGCGTAAATCACGACTCACGAGGGTCTTTCCCTGGCGTATATAAGCCACTCTTACGCAACGGAACCTTAGAAAATTTAAAGTTAATTAATACAAAAATAATAAAAAAAAACTAGGTATGCGTACCTATTTTTAAAAATAACTGCAAATTTTAAAACTTGAACTTTTTTGTAAGCACTGCATCAATACGCATTCCACAGGACTCAAAACTATATCATCGTAATTTTCACCTATGTGGCTTTGTCGAGACGTAGATATCTACGACAGTCAAATATTCAACGTGGGCGCACGCAACATCTACTTCGACTCTCCTTTATGACTAAAAGTTTCGGATGAGATCGAAACTAGTCGGCCTTCCCGACATTAATAAAGGAAGTGAAACCGTTAAATCAATATGAAAATAAACTATTGCAATAAACGATAGCCTTTTTGCTTAGCAAATTTCCAGCCAGGCTAACCGCAAAAAGCGCGGGTTTACCGAATTAATATGACCGCGTTGGCCTCTTCCACCACAAAAACGGTATACAATCACGTCTGAAAAAACTAATAATTGATTTGGCGTTGATATTCTGCACGTGTCATCTAAAATGTTGGGACCGTTTTTACCGTTTCTTATGAGTTTGACTAGGTGTTTTGCAAATCGGTGGTCGAGTCATCAGTCGTGGACTCGTGGCCAACTGCAAGCGGTCGGCAGAGTTGCGGTTCGAGAAAAAACCGTGCGGTTTTCTAAACTTACAACTGAGCGCCCTTCACTGGTTTTTCGCATTTATTCTGCTTGTGATAAGTGCTGAAAGGGAACTTTTAATTTCGAACTTTTTATAGATATAAAAGCATTCGACGATGTACAAGGTGTTACAAAAGATGCTAACTCTTTTTACAGGGTCATGGTACCTGATGATAGGGATCACAACCAAAATATTTTTTTAGCTCTATGACGTTCCGTTGATTTTTAAATAATTAAAATGTAAGCGCTGTGACGGGAGAAAAGTATTTTTAAAATACTGTTTCCATAGACTTTCACTATGTTTTAACAGCCTGAAGCTATTAAAATACAGCTAAGCAAACGACCATATTTTTTAATTGGAGCTAAATCCAAAAACAAAAAAGTTTTGAAAATTTTTCAATTTTGAGGTTATAAAAAAAAAGTTGTGTTTTTCAACTTTTTTTTGCAGATTTGTCATTATGTTGACCAGCAGGTTACACCCTGTAAAAAGAGTTAGTATCTTTTGTAACACGTTGTATAAAAGCGTTCGACGACTCACTTCGGGTGGTCGAAATATGTGCCTTAGTCGAAAGCCTCTCACTGCACCCCCGCCGATGTATGACTATGGCATTGCCCTTCATGACCCAGCGTGTAACGGTGGAATATTCACTTTACACACGATAGAAATAAGGTTCAAAAGACGAGGACGGAGTAAAGCCCTCGTAATTGCAACTTTCTGCGCCCCGCTACGGCACCACAAAATAAGCGACAGAACTTCCGTTTCAGTTCCTATACTGCATGAACAAGATTGGGACCTGAGATTAGAATTCATCATCATCATCAACCATCAACCCTCATGACCCCGTGCCAGACGTAACCCTGTTTTCCGGCCATTTTGGCTATGTTTTCGGACCACCCGTCTAGTCTAGTAGTAGCAAAATCGTTTCAAGATCGGTGATAAGACATTAATTTTCATACGGAACCTGAGACGATTTTGCCACTGCTAGAAAATTTGAAGAGAGAATTTGAAGTGAATTTGCAATCCTGAAGCATAGTATAAGAATGGGTTAGAGCCTATCTATGGGTTTATAACTCTACCAATCCCACTTTACTTCAAACAAAAGAGTGAGATGCATACAAGTAAGTAGTTAGTAAGTACCCTTACCCTTATGTACAGCCTAACCCATCCTTATCCTACCCTTGCAGAGATACAAGGTTTTATCTATGGTCTAATAAAAGCCTTATTTATTTAGATGCTTCATCTGCTAATCCTGTCGGGAAAATAAATAACAGGAACAAACTACAAACTATATTAGCATCAGTGAGTATATTTTAGTTAAAACACAGTGTATTTCTGTTTGTCAAATTTTCTGTGAGTAGGTACATTCGCAATGAAAAGTGCTATGACAACGGAAATGCGTTTTGTCACTCGTGCGTGTCGCACAGTGGGGTGCAACATAGGAAGATACAGAACGACTGGAGGAAAGACTTGATGTTAAGTCTTAAAGTCTTAAGGCTGTTCATGGCGTAAATTGTCGGCACTAATCAAGTGGTAGCATCGATGTATGATTGATTTACTTACAAACGCGAAGGGCAAAGTTTTCGCGGGTTTTGTACACTGAGTAAAGCAGACACAAAGGGTGAAAAAAAAACGGCACATTAAAAAATACGTAGATGCATATTTTTTGTATTAGGTACCCATATCAAACAATAGGATATTTAGCAGAACCATAATATTCTACCTAAGGTATTATTTACGTTGCACTTCTGCTGTTTTATTTTCGTGACGATTTTCCTAGTAATTTTTGGCTGTGGCTTTCCATTCAATGCAATTTTCGGTTTTGCTTCGACAAAATGCATTAAACATTTGCACCGCTAATTTCCTTTGTAGCATTTCAGTTAGGATTGTGTTCATTTCCATTTGATTATTAAATTTAAATTGCATTGAAATGTCGATAAACAGATAGAGAATGCTTTCAGAAAGCCTATTTGATTTCTTTTAATGCTGTTTGAAATATTACCTCGTTGCTTCCATAAAAAAACATTCAATGACTTTTAAAAAGCCATTGAATGTATCATGATTGGTACACACGACAGCACATCGACCTTTACACGCTAGCACTCTGCTCGGTTACGTTACCGGCGACTTTACAACAAAAGTGTACACTCTGACGTGCTGTCGTGTGTACTACACAACAACATAATAATTTTTAGATTGTCTACTGAATCCACGTTAATGTTGTTCATGCATTTTCGAAAGTTTCACAAATTTCCTTCGGGCGCAAAGCTACTAAACATTACAGCAAAAATAAAAATAATAAGGTTTGGATCGTATTTTTAGGTTACTCCGTATAAAAAAAAATATGTTAGAGTCCGCGCACGATAAGTCTGCGCGTGGACAAAACTTTTACTGAATGGTTCGTGTGCAGTAAAAATTTAATATGTAACTTCGTACAGAGCAGGTTTATAGAGCTTCTTTGATAATTATCACGGTCGGGAGATTATTTTTCATAGCAAATTAAATTAAATACGCCACTTGTCGCCCGCAGACTCATCGTGCGCGGACTCTAGTAACTTATTTAACCCGTCATGACATGACAGCGACTGTTTTTAGATACCGTACGTTTTGTTGAAAATGTTTCAAATATTCAATTTAGTAACTTTATCCGCGCCAAAACAAAAAGTTTCATTAAAAGCACCTCATCACGTATGCGACAAATGTCGGTACACACGACAGCACGTCGACCTTTACACGCTAGCACTCTACTCGGTTACGTTACGGGCGATTTTACAACAAAAGTGTACAGTCTGACGTGCTGTCGTGTGTACCAATTTAGGAGATTGAACAGTCGATCGTTATCCATTCCGGTCACACTCCCCCAACCCTTCCGCTTTTCAGCTCATTTGTCTCCACAAGATATGATTTTATTGTCTACTGTATCAACATTGCTATTTTTTAAAGGGAACCTCGATGGGCTGTCAACGGAACTTGATTTATTTGTGTTACGTGAGAGAAATTGTTGTCACAGCGTGATGCAAAAGGGCTCGCTGAATTATAGGTACCTATGTCTTTGTTTATGGGCTCACTGATTGGTTGTAAATTAAGAGACACGGATGATATTATAAAGCGTTTACTTTTGATAGTGTCAGGATAGTATAAGTGGTGGGCAAGCCTCCTCCATCTAAAACAATGTCCCAGGCACTGCAGCGCCGAGTGGTCTCTTCACCCATCTAGTGTGAGTGAAGGTGCAATCGGCCACACGGTAGGATACCCCATTCTGTTCGATTGGCGCCCTTATGCCGCGGGTGGTAAGAGCTGCCGTGGGGTATCTGTGACTGTGGCCGACCGTACCACTGGACGATGTATAAATCATCTCATTACGTAGATGCAAAGGCCTTTATTTTATTTAGTTTTGACATCAAACGTATATGAACTCTCAATGGATTGCTGTGGTAACGTTTGCGAGTTTTGTAGAGATTTCTCAGTATTTTTTTTATCTAACTGGTTGTATTTTTGACATTTGGCATACAAAAAAGTCACTGACAACCATTGACAGCTTGTTATTGTACCAGAAACCAGACGTTAGTTTACACACACATACAACTAATTTATTTGCAATCTTGTAAAAAGACCATCTCCTTTCTTTTGCATAATAATATTGTATGTGTACAGAGACAGGAAGCAAGGACTTGTAGAACTATGAAAGCTTACAGTCGAATTTCAGACCTACTACGATAAGTCATCAAGCTCTCTACTGAGGGCCTCTTTCATTCAACCGGCTTTCAATTAAGCTCGGCTGATCAGTCTAACTGTTAGGCCATTGTAGTAAAAGCATTGGGAGTTCCAGATTAATATGACCTGTCTCACAAACATGGTGACCAGAAGTACAAAACGGCTTTTATGGAAGCGTAGGTGCCTAGGGAAGTCATTGGGGACTGTACTTTAATTATCAAGTCCGACTGTAAAGTCAAAATAGGTTAATGACAGGAGTGCGCCTCAGTACTACGAGTCCATTTTTGTTTTGTTTTTCTAAACCGATGCTAGTGTAAAATGCTGAAATGCCTTTTTTTACTTTCACTTATTGACCCTCCTAAGAAAGCCATTTTTTCGAAGATAGATAGATCTAATTAACCAAATCGTGTGTGACATACCAAAATAAATGTAAGGCTTGGCGCAAAGTTTACAAAAAAAAACCGGACTTTTTCGCAGCGGAAAAATCCGCGGTCTGTCATACTTTCTTTACTAGTACTTAGTACATTCTAGTTTACATATTTACGGAAAAAAATCACAGAATTTCGGCATCACAGTGCGCGGTGAGTGACACGACTTGAGTTTTACTTTAATTGATGAAGGCGTATGAGTTTTATTGTCAATCTTCTGTTGTAGTAACCTTTCATTCAGCAGTCGACGTTTATCTCTTTGTAGGTTTGTCCCTGGTTCATCCCCTTTGATAGATTTAGGTGTTTTATTTTCAATTGTCAAGCCTTTTTGGGAACTGTTTTTTCAGTGGATTTTCCTTTAGATCGGAGTAATTTTTCAGCTTTTGTGATTACATTTGGACTCGAAAATTTACTAATTTATCAATAGCTCTTTATGGTAATGACACCATGCGGTATCCTAGCTGGTTACTGACTGTACTAACATAGGAAAGTTTTATTTTAACACGCAATTTCGGACACTATTAGCATGGACATTTTATTAGCACTATAAACCTGTGAGTTACGCGGCCGTTTCACAAAACCAGCATATTTTATTTTATATTCTCAAATGTGAATAAAATCTCCATAAATGCTAATGACACATTGCCTGCGATATAGTTTTGTATAATGCAACGAGCGTTATTTCGTAATTTTTAAAGAAATTTAGCTTTTTGCGCAACTGAATTAGTCTGAATTTCTACCCGAGTTTCTACCAGTGATTCTTCTTTTAACCGGAAAGACATTTTTTTTTTAACATACTTACTATGTACAGTGTAGGAAATAATTTTATTTGTCATCAAAAGTACACCAAAAACTTTAATTTTAGACATACTTTTAGAAGGTTTTTTGGCGTCGCTTAATTCTGTTTCAAAAGTTTCCGTGATTGTATAGAATTTCGCAAATAGGTAATATCTGCTTGGCACGTTCGAATACTTACATTAGAATATTGAAGATTTCAGCGGAGCCGGAAGTACGTGACTGCCATCCGCCACTCCTGCCAAATTGTTCAAAGCGGATATAGCCAGTACCAACACAAAATGTGAAAGTACAAAAGAACAGCAGGGTAGCAACTTAGGTGGAAGGCAAACACCGCAGAGGCTGACACTATTTGTACGGTCGGCCACAGTCACAGATGCCCCATGGCAGCTCATACCGCGCGAGGCATAAGGGTGCCAATCGAACAAAAAGGGGTATCCTAGCGTGTGGCCGTCTGTACAACATATTACCTACTAACGGTCAAACGCGATGAATTTAAAACAGATTAAACTAGTGGTTCGCTCCGAACTATGAATTCGCGACCCCAGTTACAGATTTGTGTAACTTTACTTACGCCATTCGCGCAGGCGCGCGCGCGCCTTGCATACAAACTATACAACCCCATATCTCGGCAGCAACTCGACCGATTTCGCTCATGTTCGAGCTTAAAAATTCTTTTAATTTTCACTTTTAATGATTCGCGATATTTAAACATTATTGTATTCAAAACGGGTCGAATCGCGATTGGTTTTTAGGCAATAGTGATGTGAGGGTAGTTTCCCAACTGTCACTACAATAATGAAAACACTCTCCGCTCCAGTCTACCCGCGACCACGGCAGCTGTAACGATTTGGCTCATGTTCGAACTTAAAAATTCTTTTAATTTCGTTTACCCGCCTAGTAAATTTCATAACGATCCGACCAAATTTACTCAAGTTATCGTCGAACGAACATTCATACATACAAACATACAAACATAAAAAACATACATACAAACGCCGGATTGTTCCAGTAGACTCGGAGAACTTCGCTCGCTCGTTCAATTAATAGAAACATAACTGAGACCAGTCTCTATTCTAATTTCTAACTGATTGACCACGGTTTGTTCGTTCACCAGTAATTTTAATTTCCCTTGTTCCTATTTACATTCCGATTTCTAATCACCCCGTTTTACGGTATTGATTTATTTTTCATAAGTATCTTTGTTTCCTGTCTCTATTTATTTTTCATAAGTATCTTTGTTTCATAAGTATCTTTGTATTTGTTGTCTGGAAGAAATCGCTTTTAACGATACGACCGCTATCATTGATTTCTGACTTTGGTCCGCTCCTCTACCACAGGAACATCCTGAGTTATTGATAATGCCTGTAGTAAGGGTATTAATGATAGGTAGAGTTAGTGAGTCGTCCTTCTACATTTCCATAACTACACAAGTCATGTATTTTGTAGTAGCACCCCCCCTCCTTAACCCGCTTCCGTAAATAAAACTTTTCATCAAATTGCTACATTGTATTGCAGGTAATCTACGTTTACGGTCTATCTCTCTAGCTAGACGAGACTATAGATGGTGCGATTGACTTGAGCCAGAACAAGGCGAATGTAGGTAAACTTGAGCTTTTACTGGATAGCCCATTTTCAGTGGTCCAAATTGTTCTTAGTAGCTAGAGGGCATTAGACTTAAATATTTTTGGAACTCCTTGTAATATTTAGCGAGAGAAACAGCAATAAAGATTGTATTTTGATTGGCAAAGGCCTCTTCGTCTCGAGCCTTATTAAGAAAGGCATTCGGAGCATTCCCAAAAGGAAACCATAGTCGTAAAGATACAGCCGAAGTAAATTAAATAAGAGACGTCGGCGCTAGGGCCTATGATTCATTGTTAGAGCCCTCAAATCTCGATCCGGGGGTGGGTTGGCTGACCCCTCGTAAACTAAGATTGGGCGAGATGGCCAAATTTACTTAGACGCGCGAGACTGCACTGAATTTCGCACTGTATCGTACCATCGCAGGCAAAAGTATTTAGGACAGATAAGTATTTGTATGGCTCAAAGTTGAACGGTCAGCGTCACGCAATGATACCCCATAGACTATGGGCCATAGTACCTCTTATCGGGCGTGGCATAAGTGCATCAATCGAATAAAAAGGGGTATCCTAAAGTGTCGCTAACTGTACCAAAGAATATTGATATTAGTACAGAAAAAAGCTGAACATTATTATTTAATTCCTTAGCTACTCGTAAATGCAAGTTTATCGTATCACGCAAATTAAAGATGCGGTGAGATTGAAACACTATAGTGTTTGTACAATCTGTTTATAAATTCCGTAGATACACATCTGTACTTTTTTTTTAAGATACTTATTTCAAAAACATGCCAGAAGACTACACCCAAAAATTTACTATTGATATCCAATGTAGAGTCACACTGATCTCTCTGAGCGCTTTTACAATATTTAAGTTATTTATTTAATAGAAAATAATATTCCTTTTTTCATTCAATTCAATATATATTATTTCAGACCTGAATCCATACAGTTTGCTAGTAAAAAATTTAAGTTAGTGAATTCTTAACTTCTAAAACCTTAATGAATTGTGGTTCTTATTGGACGATGCTGCAGCAAAGAGTTTTGTGATTTTTATTATTCCTTCAGAGTGAAACCATGTAAAGCTAGTCGCAGGTGAAAGAAAATAAAGTCACGACGACCTAAAGAAAAGTCAAAGGCCAGCTCGTGGCAAATAGCTTCGTCAGAGGAAATGAAGTTTAATTACGCGCCTTCTGACATAGAAGTTTCTCTACGGAAAAAAATATGTAGCAACCTCTGTTTCAGACTTTCAGAGCTTCGTTGTTTTTCTATTTCTCACTTTTCCTTCAATCTCTCGGTCTAGATATGTCAACTTGATCTAACCCAATTTACCCTACCTGTACACATTGAATTTGTACAGTACACTATTTTACAAAAACACAAAACTTGGATGCGGTTTACAGAGTATTTATTTGTAAAAATAAATCTACAATCAAAATCTTAGTACTTTTTTAATGCACTTGTGTCTGCCCCAGTACTTATAGAGTTCTTGGCACGTTCTCTGTAAGGGTATCGGCAAACACGGCAGATGATTCATAAAAACGTAGGCAATTTACGGCTACGACCGCCTTTATGACGCTATATTGTGTGCGACTGTACTCAGGACCTCCGTGCATTTGTTGTGTTTTGTCCACACTCAGTGAAATTTATTTGTTTTCGTCCTTTATTTGCTCTGTGGTCTGAACTTTCGAATGGCGACATTTTTTGTCATACAAGAACATCGAATTCGCAAACATTGAAATGTTTTCAACTCTTATGTACAAATTAGACCCAAGGTCAATAAAATAATTAAAAGCTAAACGAGGAGAAAGGATGACACCAGATTAACACATACACTATAAATTACCTACTAGCTATTCCCCGCGACTTGGTCCGATAACAGGACAATATTAAGGGTGGACGATAGCAACGTGGCGGGAAATTCAAAATTGTCACAGTTTTTTTACATTTTGTAGCTAAACTGAGCTATTTTTGTTCAGCGATTTTTCGTTCGCGACACTAAAACAGTATTCTTTTTATTATTGTGAACAACAATAATTCAACCGATTATGTGTTCTGGTCTACGAAGCAGTGGCACTGCCCAAAAAACTTGTCGTAGACCAGATAATCGGCTGAATTATTGTTGTTCTGTTGTTTACAATAATGAAAAGAATACTATGTTATTGCCGCGAACGAAAAATCGCTGAACAAAAATAGCTCAGTTTAGCTAAAAAATGTAAAAAAACTATGAAAATTTTGAATTTCCCGCCACGCTGCTATCTTTCAGCCTGTAATTTTTAGAGTCTGCACCCGACATCTTTGTTTGTAAGGCAACCTACTTGAACCTACTACGATCGGTGAATGAGCCGTTTTCACGGCTGTCAAATTTCACTTTTTCTGAAGATATTATTAATCTGTGTACCTAAGTCCTAAGCGAAATTTGACAGCCACAACCCGGTTCTTGTATTGCCAAACCTATGAGCGCCATCTACCAAGGGCTTTGAATTTAGCTTTTAACTGTCAGTTGAAAACGGACCATTGTCATAAATAAAGGATCGGTAAATAGTAATTCGGGAAATCGTCTTCGGTAAAGTCTAATTCAGCGAAAAGTGTTTCAATCCTATGTGGAACCCTTGGAGACTCGACCAAGATTATTTTTCCCTTAGAACGGCCTTAGTTTCCTGAACACAAATAAAAACATTTAATTACACGTCATGCACACACAAGGATTTCTTTTCACAACACGGTTCTTTGTGGACATACCCTGCTTCAGAAAGGTTGCATGTGGTATGCTAGTAACAAAGAAAAAGTGCTCTGTCGGTTTGCCTACCATGCTTCACTTCAAATAACTAGTGGTTCGCCCCTATGAGACCCCATATCTCAGCAACCCCTCGACCGATTTGGCTCATGTTTGAACTTAAAAATTCTCTTTGCCTCATTTACCCATCTACCAAATTTCATGGTGATCGGACAAAATTTACTCAAGTTATCGTTGAACGAACATTCATACATACAAACATACAAACATAGAAACATACAAACATACATACAAACATACATACAAACATACATACAAACATACATACATACATACATACAAACGCCGGATGTTCAAGTAGACTCGGAGAACTTCGCTCGCTTCGCTCGCTCGTACAATTATTTTATTGAACGAGCGAGCGAAGCGAGACAGTCAGGTTTTCAGAGTCTACTGTAACAATCCGGCGTTTGTATGTATGGGTGTATGTATAAATGTTCCTTCGAGTTGGTCGGATCGCTATAATATTTAGTAGGCGAGTAAATGAAATAACAATATTTTTTTAATTCGAACATGAGCCAAATCAGTATTTGCCGAGTTGCCAGTTGCCGAGATATGGGATTGTAAAGTTTATCCCACTAAAAACATTCTGTAAAAAACTAGCCATGTCTCGATGGAGCTGCTTGTTTATCTCTAAAAAGTAATGAAATCTACACAAAGTCGTGCCAAGTCTAAGATTCCTTGCGATTTATTTATTATTATAGTTAATGTTGTGTGACTTGGCCGTTGAAGGGTAGAGATGGGTAGTGGGTTATAACCCAAACGACCCAGTTGGGTTAAAACCGGGTTATAACCCAAATCACCCAGTTATAACCCATTATCGTCTTTTTTGGTGGGCGATAACTAAATACACTCTGTTACAAGAGGTAAAACGTATAACACTATCAAAAACCCAGTTCGGCGTGCATCGCCCGCCTATTCTATGGTTTGGAATTATACAGGGTGGCCCAAAGATAGACGTCGAGCGAGAAAATCTAGATACCTGACACCAAGAGCTACCCGAATCACCCCAATGTATGTTCAGCCATTTTTTAGGGTTCCATACCTTAAAAGGGTAAAACGGAACCATTATAGGATCACTCGTGCGTCTGTCTGTCCGTCTGTCACAGCCAATTTGCTCCTAAACTACTGGACCGATTGAGTTGAAATTTGGTACACATGTGTAAGTCGGTGACCCAAACAAGGACGTGTAACGTAAATTAATAAATGTTAAACATGGGAACCACTTTTGGGGTGTAAATTGGAAACTCACTAAAAAGTTTTATAAAATATATCGTGTGACATCAAATGAAAGGGCTCGTTTTAAGGATCTCAAATAGGTATTTTGTAATAATTGTAAAATTAACAGTATTTAAGTTATTTAATACGCGAAAATTTAAAATTCCCCCCTTATCTCCTAAAATTTTGAAAAAAATACAGAAAATTGGTATTTTTAAACAGGCGCTAGGCGTTCTATAGATTACAGAAAAAACCTATAAGAAGTTCATGGTGTACAAAATTACTTAGGAAAATATTAATTTTGTTCTAGTAGCATTAGTTCCTCAACTCAGTCAACAGATATCGCTCCACAGTCCTACATCGCGGATCGCGGTATGGTCCGGACTTTCGATTAATGTATCTTAGTAGACTTTGTATGAAGATCTTCCTACGTTCGTTCGTTCGATCTTCCTCATTGTACGGAAACCTCTCAATGCGAGTTAAACTCTCACTTGTCCGGTTTTTTTTTTTAGGTTTTGTAAGGTTCTGTTGTTTAAACTGACAGGATGTTTGTACCATTCTGAGGACTAAGGCTTTGCGGAAGTTTTTGAAGTCAATAAAAAGTCCTTCCGACCTCAACTTTTTTTCCCCATACAACTTCAGTGATGTTTTCTCGAAAATAACATTGGGGCAGCCCTTGATGTCAGCTGTATAGATTTTCTCGCTTGACGTTTATGTTTGGGCCACCTTGTTTGTATAAAATTACAAACGCGCGCGCAGCGCACTCAAATTTTCACTTTTTTAAAACTTTTTTTACGATTTTTTACGATATTCTCGTAATGGACATTTTTCATGTTAGTAAAACGAACGACGCGCGCCGAAAAATCACAGATTTTTCCCTTATATTTCAGGAACACTTTAGACAGAATAAACACACACTCGTATTTTCACAAATGTTTCCCGTAAACAATATGGTAATTACGATTTCTCAGGACAATTGACAAATGCGCGCGCAGCGCTCGAAAATTTGTCGATTTCAGACCAAATTGATCAAAATAAGTTTGTATAACATAAAATCATTCAGTTTCCACAATTATTTATGTTTGCATTGCCAGACCCAATAATGGGAAAGCTGACTGAGGTCCCTAATGATTAGCCGGATAAGTAGCCCCGTAAGAGTGACATATTGCTTTTTAGTAAAAACACTTTTTATTTTTTAAAAAGATATTTGAAGGTTTTGCATTCGAAGGTTTTGGTTTTTATGTTCGGTCTGAACCACCATAATATTGAAATCTGAAGTCATTAGTGAGAGCAGATGAGCGCGCAAAGTGCGCCCCGATAATTCACAGATTCTTTCGTAAGCATATAAATGAAGGTTGGTAACTATTACAATTATAATAAAGCCTAACAAAAGATTTTCGGGTCATACGGTCAGTAACGTATGGGCACCCTCCATTTAAGTGGATGGACTTTAAGGGAGCCGCTCGTCTTGCTTTGCTCCGCGCCCGGCGGCGGCGCACAGTAAAACGATCTCATAGAATCGCGCGGACACGCGTAGTTTAAAAACTTCTGAATTACAAATAAGAGTATGCCAATGAGTTCTAATGAACATTATATTTTAAAAGTACGTCTTGGTAATTTTGTGTGAAACTTATGTTTACTTGAGTTATTTGAGCTTATGTGTTTTTTTTTTTATAGGAGCGAAGACATTTTATAACTACTATTTGCTTCAACTTGATTCATTTTCTGGGCTTAAAAATGGATATAGTATATTATTTACTACATTTCACCCAGATATACTACACACCGCAACGGACCGCATTTGGGAGTAATCATATTTTGTGTTTTTTTTTCTTAGTTTACATTTAAAACATTTTTGTAAACTTTTAAGTAACTTATTTCCCACCATAAATTGTACGAGTATGATTATGAAGATGACCTGCTTATGTGCTACGATTTTCATCAGATAGAAAAGCTGGTTGAAACTTAAATACGAATAATGTCAGGTTATAAAAAAAAAGTTCTGAATTCCAAACAAAAGTATGCCAATGAGTTTTAATCAACATTCTATTTGAAAAGTGTCTCTTGGTAATTTTGCGTCAAACTTATATTTACGAAGTTATTTGAGGTTACGTGATTTTTTGTATGGGTGCGATAACATTTTATGACATTACTCCTATTCTTCACTTAGTTTCACTTTCTCGTTTTAAAAAACGGAGTAGGTATATTATTCACTACATTTCATCGAAACATACTACATGCCGCAAAGTACCGCATTTGAAAATAATTAAATATGTTATGTTTTATCGTTGTTTTTTCGGGCGTTGAATCTCTTAAAACTGTAGTTTAATAAGTATAGTGCTCGTGCAAACCTAAGAAAACATCAAAACTACATTATTGAACAACTTTTGGTGAAAAATTAGTCAAGTAAAGTAAAAAAATAACAGTTTTAAAGGTAAAAACCACAATAAAACATAAACTATTTAATTATTTTTGAATGCGGTAATTTGCGGCATGTAGTATGTTTAGATGAAATGTGGTAAATAATATACCTACTCCGTTTTTCAAAACCAGAAAGTGAAGCTAAGTGAAGAATAAGCGTAATGTCATAAAATGTTTTCGCACCCACACAAAAAAGCACGTAACCTCAAATAACTTCGTAAATATAAGTTTGACGCAAAATTACCAAGAGATACTTTTCAAATAGAATGTTGATTAGGACTCATTGGCATACTTTTGTTTGCAATTGAGACAGTGTGGATATTTTATTGTGGTTGTTTTATGTTTTAAATATCGTAGAACTTCCCGGAATACCTTCACAGTATCAGTTCTATTAATAGAGAACTAAACGGAAAAGAAAACCGAATAGTTTTATCAGTAGAACTGGACGAGTAGAACAGTCCAAACCGACTTTAGTTATCGCCCACCAAAATGGGTTTTAACCGGGCGATAATAGGTACCAAGTGGGTTATAACCCACCGATTGGGTTATAACCCGGGTCGTTACCCATCTCTGTTGAAGGGTACAAGGGTGAGTGAGTGAGTGTCATAAATGCGAAACTTTGCTTTCGCTTAACTTCGGAACTAAATGACCAACAGACTTGAAATTTTGGATTTTAAGTATGTGATTATAGTTTACTGGATGACGAAAATTTCTGCGTTCTGGTCTTATCCAGAGGTTCTCAAATAGGGGCCTGAAAATGCGGCGAAATGGTTCCAGTAAATGATTCTACGGCAGTAGTTGCTTCGCGCTCGACCTGGCGGGGGCACTGCTGTGCCCCCAGATACCTAATATGCAATGCGCGCGCGCTTGCGCGAATGGTGTAAGCAAAAAGTTAAACATCGCGGGTTCACAGATCGGGACGAACTACTACGTAGTATAAAATTAATATGAATAGCAGTTTTGCTTTTTGTAAACTACAGTTCACCTCTTTGTAAACTATACACTTAGGTATTTACGCACACTGCAGAAAACAAAAAATAGAAGTTTAATAAATTCAAGTTAGCGAGAGCATTTATATTAATCTGTTCAAAATAGTTTTACACCTCAATGAAACAAACCACTTAAATTAAGAAATAAATTGAGGCGCTTTTTACAAGAACAACCTTTGTCCCCAGAGTAAAGGCGCTTTTTGTCCAAAACGATTGTCCTACAAGCAAACCTTGGTAGTTTTTGTAAAATTGCCGAAACTTTCCGATGGAATAACTGTGGACATAGGAAGTTTTTGTAAAAACTAATTAGTGGGGCTTATGCCGCTTGTTGAAACGTGTTGAAAACAGCAATTCGTTAAAATTTAACATTGGCTGTTCTTGTAAAAAGCGCCTCAATTGTATAATGGGGTACCATTCAATAGGAAGTCAAAGTTCAAGAACGACTCATTCCTGTAGCGTCCTATACACAAGCTTTATATCCCACTTCAGAGAGGTTGACTCATCCTTCCTTTCAGTCACTTCCCTTTCCATTATTTCCAATATTTTCTTTACAAACTGCGTACCCCCTTTGCATGGATATGCCCCTAATCTCAGTTAAGGCCGGCAAATCGGCAACACAAGTAAAGGGGTTTTGGGCGTGCTTAATTCGAATAAAACTCAAAACGTGGAGCGAATACAATGGAGAGAGAACTCCGCACGGTCCATGCCGAAATTTCTGGAAGCTTATAGGGAGGAACTCGACGAAAGCAACAGAGCTGCTGAATGTTTGTGGTGAAAATCTTTAATCATTGAACGAGCGAGCGAAGCGAGATCGACATATAATTTTGGTAGGCAAAAAAAAAAGTTTAAACATGAGCCAAATCGTATTGTAAATCGGTTGCCGAGATAATTATAGGTATGCATAAAGTTTATACGCGCGAATGGTGTTAGCAAAAAGTTACACATCGCGAGTTCACAGTTCAGGGTGAACTACTAGTTTATTGATAGTTCAATATTTATCAACTCAAATTATTATTGTGCTTTTATATTTCATATGGGAAAAAGCTGAGAATATGGTAGGTATAGGTTCCGACTTCCGAGCAACCCTACTCCAACTAACCTAAAACACGTCCCAGGCATTGCAGCGTCCGAATGTTCACTCCTCCCCCTATTTTCTATCTATTCAGTGCCAGTGGAGGTGGCATTGTAGGCTTTATGAATAATCTTGAATACCTACCTAGACGCAAAGACCTAAGTATACCCTAAACATTTATGGTTAAAGTAGAAACGTAATAGTAATAGGTACACAAGACAGCACATCGACCCTTACACGCTAGCACTCTACTCGGTTACGTTACGGGCGACTTTATAACAAAAAAGTACACTCTGACGTGCTGTCGTGTGTACATTGACAACGCCAATCAATCAATATGACTTTATTGATGAGATTATTGTATCTAATTAGAACTGTGGAAAAAATAAAATTCTACACGAGCACTGTTCCAAGTACAACTAGATTTGTCGCCAAAGTAGGTAAATGGGAAGACGCATTTTCAAAGTGATAGGTAGCGCCTTATTGTTTTGATATTAACATTCAATAATCGCGTGACATTTTTGAACTCTACGAATGTAACACGTCATGTTTGTGGGTGAATACCGCCCTGCAATGCAGTAAAGCGGTAGGGAACCTTTTCTACTTCGGCTATCTTTGAAAACTTTGAACTATTCTGTTCCAAAAAGTAAGTAACAAAAAGTTTACAATTGGACGGAGAAGACAAGCGACTGCTCCCGTGTAGTAGCGGAAATAGCTTTTCTCCGAATCACAGTCACTAAGAAAAAAAGATGTAGGTAAAAGTACAAGCTACTTACTTCTTAACAATTTTACGCTTTTCGAAGAGTCCCCTTCGCC